>JALMGJ010000002.1:93622470-94289970 GCA_023362775.1 Charina bottae | reverse complement strand
CAGTTCTTGAACTTCCTCCAATATATAGCTAGTCTAGACTGATATTTCTTTTGTGGAAAAGTATGAGTTTCTTGGCTTTTTATTAAACCAACAGGTATTAAATTGCACAATGTAGTATTTGTCTCCACTTTGAAGGATATTTAAAGCCATTTACAGTATATTCCACAAAAATAATAAAGATGTCATATTGAACTTAAATTTTGAAAAAGATATGTAGATATAGAGAACAGTAGTTCTATAGGTTAAGAGAGAAAAAATTTAAAAATAGAAAAAGTAACACACCAAACAGTAAATAGTTTTAAAAATGGGGGAGGGGTATGAACAAAATTGAGAGTTCTAGTCCCGCCTTAGGCATGAAAGCCGGCTGGGTGACCTTGGGCCAGTCCCTCTCTCTCAGCCCAACTCACCTCACAGGGTAGTTGTTGTGGGGAAAATAGGAGGAGGAAGGAGTATTAGGTATGTTTGCCGCCTTGAGTTATTTATAAAAATAATAAAGGCGGGATAGAAAATTAATAAATAAACCAGAAAAAATAGAAAAACTAAAACTAAAAAAAATCAGATTATTACTACTGAGACTTCTGGATGGAATGTACTTAAAATACAGGACAAGAATTCCCCCACCCCACTCTACTCCAAAGCCAAAACTGACTATCTCGCTCAAAAAATTGAAGAAAAAAATATAAAGATATTTTAAAAGACTGGACTCTTTTCCATCCTTTCTGAAGCTTGTATTCAGGAATTACTGTCTCCCACTGAGTCTCTGTTCCGCCACATTTCTGTTGTGCCCGCTATATTTAAGTTCTTGCTTACAGTCAAACACTCTAATTCTTCTGCCTTGGCTTCAAAACTTCTTTCACTGGTAAAGAAACATTTGTACACTCTGCCCTTTTCCAAATGTTGTTGGCATGAGCTTTTTTATAGCCCTTTTGTCTCCTTTTCATCTGCTGACTGTTATGTCCATCCAATAATCCACTTCCAATATTAGCCCTACCCTTTGTAGTATTGTCTAAAATATTTACACCCAACCAGCCTGAATGCTTTTTGGCTTTATTCGTTTGCTCTGGGCGGTAATACAGTGGTGTGTAGACCGCCCACGTCAGCTTGTCCTGTGGGCTTGTCAGTTACCCAGTAGTAGGGTCTTATCAGGGGTGAGGATGAGTGGGCTTATAGGGAGGAGGTAAAGGGTTTGGTGGAGTGGTGCAATAAAAACAGCTTGGTTTTAAATGTGGAAAAAACTAAGGAGATTATTATAGACTTCAGGAAGAACTGGTGCAGTCACACTCCACTTTTTATCAATAACATAGCTGTGGAGTCAGTCAGTAGCATTAGATTCCTGGGGGTGCAGTTAACAAATAGTCTGTCCTGGTCCCTTAATACCACATTTTTGGTAAAGCGAGCACAGCAACGTTTGCACTTTTTGCGTTGGATGAAGAAAGTACATCTCCCATCTTCCATTCTCCTTACTTTCTACAGAGGCACTATAGAGAGTGTACTTACAAGCTGTATTTCCAACTGGTTTGGAGGCTGTAGGGCCTCAGATAGAAAGTCTGTGCAGAGAGTGGTAAGGGCAGCAGAAAAGATAATTGGGATATCTCTGCCCCTCATCCAAGATTTAGCTCATGCACGCTGTTTGTCCAGAGCTCGAAAGATCATCAGTGATGCCTCCCATCCTCATCATGGTTTGTTTTCTTTGTTACCCTCTGGGAAGAGGTTCTGCTGTATCTGATGTAGAACAGCCAGATTGGGAAACAGCTTTGTCCCCCAGGCTATTGGATTCTTGAATGCCAAATAGGTTCTTTTGTGAGTTAAAGAATGTATATTTTTTAAGAATGTATATTTTATAAGAATGGGTATTTTATAGTAATTATGGTTTTTTATTATTATCATTAGTATTTTATTGCTTGAGTGAATTTGTGAGCCAACTGCAACGAAATTTCATTCTATTGTGCACTTGTATAGTGTATAGTGGGATGACAATAAAGTTATTATTCTATTCTATTCTATTCTATTCTATTCTATTCTATTCTATTCTATTCTACTTAAAAACACCCTTCTGGGATTCCCCTCACAGAATTTTCCTATGCAATTATAATAGACATTCCACCATATTTCTTGAAGGAACTAAGCAATCAATCACTGCATATTTGAGCAATCCCCTGCCATTAACCATTTGCCTGGACTGATGGGAATTGAAGTCCATAAATGAGGGCATTAAGTTGCTTACTCACTTACTGGTATAGCATAATAGAGTGTTTGGACTAGAAGTGGATAATCCTAGGTTTACATCATAATTCATTCATGAAATGCACTATTTGATAAGAAATTCACACTCTCAGCCTACCCTAATTCAAACAATTGTTTGAGGTTAAAATGGGGAAACTAAATATATTACCATGAGCTCCTACAGCAAAAACAAGATATAAATATAATATAAGCAGGTAATAAACAGGTAATAGCCACCCAGAGTCGTTGTATACGAGATGGGCGGCAGAGAAATTTGACAAATACATTTGACAAATAAATATCAGTTGACATTAAAGCATTGTAATTGCTATATACATCACCAACATAAAATAAATGCTTATATTTTATTGGATGTTCCCTGTACTGTAGCTAGTTTATTTGAACAAACAAAATACTGCAATAAATGTACAATTGTCTTTTAGTGTTTTTGTGAGAAAGAAACAGATACTGCAGAAAACATAGGTAATATAATGGATATTTAATTTCATCTTCAATTTCATTCATATACAAATATGTGAGATCAAATACTTGAAGTATTAGGGGTGACAAAATCTGCCTTCTTAACATATGTTAACAGAAAAAAATGATGAGGTCAAACTCCATCTTAATTTGGTGGGGGGATGAGAAAATTAATACAGATTTAATATCTCCATACATTTCCAAATATCATAGAACCAAAGAATTTTATGCAACTGACACTTCTACAGCCCCTGTCATCGAACCCCAACATTTTACAGGATTTTTTAACCACCTCCTTATGAAACATTTTCCTTTTTTTCAGTTTGTGTTTGACACCATGTCAATATAATTCTATGGAAGGTAGACATTAGCCTTAAATACTAATTATCTGAGGACATTTTAGGCTGAAAATACTGACATTCAGGACAATTAACAGCAATAGCATAAGATAGAATTTCTGTTATTCTCCTGTACCCTGAGAAATGTCTTTCCCATGCTCTTTAATACTGAGTTTTTGCAGCAAGCTTGCTCTGAAAAACAAGTTGTTGGCATGTATTAAATGATGAATAAAGGTATGATCTGTAATACAGATTTATTAAAGGCATAGGCAGAAGAATATGGCAAAGACGATTAGGTGCTGAGCATTTTTGCGTATATTACAATATACTCATTTGTCTGAATGCTATGTCAGCCTCAAATATGTTTAAAAAACATATTTTGTAGAACAGAAAGCTTTAATAGGTTAATGAAATGTATGATTACACTATATCTTAGTTTTATTGCAGTTTATGTTGTTTCAATAGCTGCCAGTAGATCTGTTGCCTAGTGGTGTCCTGAGAATAAAATATTTGCTTATTTATGTAAACCAGAGATAAATGTATTTGACTGACAAATACAAATAGACATACTAAATAATATCTCTGCTATTAAAGACACTGTGAAAAGAATATGTCCAGTTTCCATGAATGCTTTAAAGATCTTCAATTTTATTTATTTATTTATTTATTTATTTATTTATTTATTTATTTATTTATTACATTTATATCCCGCCCATCTCCCCCACAAGGAGGGACCCTGGGCGGTATCTTCAAATATAGGCAGAAGGTAACTTTTGCATTTTTATATGCTTCTAAAAATCCAAGTTTATCCTTGAAGTTCAAAAGCATTATGTGTGATAGCTATCATTATTTTTCTTTGTAATTATTTTGATTCACAGAGACAGTTCCACTGGTTTGATTGGGCCAAATAAACACAGATTGATAATCCCAAAAACCCTCCTAAATTGTGCCGCATATATCCCACTACCCAAAGTTTTTCCTGCCTATATCAGTAAAACCCACCCTTTATGTCTTCATCCCTTATTGTTAGTTAGATACTAGTTTGCTCAAATTTCCTCTTATGCAACTCTTTAGCTTACCAGTAGAGCACATCCTTCTTATGCATTTCAATTAGTGTTCTGCATTTCACTTAGCCTACATTATTCCATTACTTTTTTAAGAAATCTAAGGATGAATGTGATTTCTTTACATATATAGCAATATATTGCTGTCATTAAAGAACATAATCAGTATAGGGTCCTCCTACCCACGAATTGGTATATTGCAAGTGTTAACTTAGAACAGAGCAGAGTCTGGTAATAACAAATGAGTTGAAAGAATTGTCATGCATTATATCCTAATGCAGAGCTTTCCAAACTGTGTGTCGCGACACAAAAGTGTGTCGCCACACACAATGTGGTGTGTCACCACATAACCCGGAAGCGCTGATCATCATCAGCGCTTCCGGGTTTTCCCGCAGCGACACACCAACGGCAGCGTGCAAAAACCCGAAAGCAGCAGCAGCGCTTCTGGGTTTTTGCGCGCTGCCACAACGGCGGCAGTTCCGGGTTTTCCCGCGGCGACACACCAACAGCGGTTGGTGTGTCGCCGCGGGAAAACTTTAGAAAGCCCTGTCCTAATGAGTAGGTTTGGAGAAAGTGCAAGTATTCACATGAGCAATTTAGCAGAATAGAGATTAGTAGTCAGTTATATTATTCAGCCCCCAAGTAATAAATGAAAAGCAAACTCCACCTCCAGTTTCACTCTTGGAACTTGCCTGCCAGCCCTTCATCTTGGATCATCATTTGAATCAGCATCTTCTCTCAGGCATGACCTTTAGGATGTATGCAAACCTCCCACCCCAAAAAAAAATTTCTCTCAACCCGTCTGCTGGCTAGAGATTGGGAATTTGTCTGAAAAACAAGGCAGAACTTTGGGAGAAAAGGAGCAAGGAGCAAGAAGCTACATGCCAAGGTGGGGACAAGAAGGTGACAGAGCTAATATTCTTTTCTAACCAACCTACTTACCTACCTACCTACCTACCTACTTTCATTCTCATTTGAAATATAGGCCTGAATCCATCATGATTCTGAGTGGCCCACAATATAAAACAATATGAAACAATAACATGCATAACCTAAAAAGGAAAAAAGGGTCTGGAAAAAACAACATCCAATGAACCAATGATCCCACAAAGGGTCTCCTGTCCACTCTGGCCAAGGGCTGGAGGAATAACCAGGTTTTAAGGGCTTGATTAAGTAAGGTCAGCTTGGGGGCCTGCCGTTTTGAGGAAGGAAATGCAATTGTAGTGTGTGTGTGTGTGTGTGTGTGTGTGTATTATCATTATCATTATCATCTCTTTTTTGGTAATAATTTTTATTAAAGTTTACAAATACAAAGATAAAACTAATACAAATAAGAAAAATATTAAAAAGTGCAGAAAAAAGAAAAAAAGAATAAGGAAAAAAGAAGAAAGATATATAAAGAAATGACACCCCCTCCCTCAAGACACATACAGACAACTTCAATAACTTATCACCTTCTCTGATATTTCAATAAAAGATCTCTTCTTCCCATAACTCATCTCTTATCAATAAACAAATTATAAAATCCCATCATTCAATCCCAATTAGCAAAAGTCCATTAAGAGTTACCAGAAATAATAGCATATATATATTAACTTTAATCAAATAAATCATTTTTATATTCCTTTTAACCCAATGACTTATCACTTTCTCTAAAAATCCAGCAAAAAAAGAAAAAACCTCTTCTTGCCATATCTTATCTGTTATCTATAAATATATCTTTAAAGCCTTGTCTTTCAGTCCTAGTAAAAAAAATCCATTAAGAGCTACCCAAAACAACATTTATATTTTAACCATGATTTTATTTATTTATTTATTTATTTTTTATCTTGCCTTTATTATTTTTATAAATAACTCAAGGCGGTGAACATACCTAATACTCCTTCCTCCTCCTATTTTCCCCACAACAGCAACCCTGTGAGGTGAGTTGGGCTGAGAGAGAGTGACTGGCCCAAGGTCACCCAGCTGGCTTTCATGCCTGAGGCGGGACTAGAACTCACAGTCTCCTGGTTTCTAGCCCAGCACCTTAACCACTAGACCAAATTGGCTCTCTTCTAGACCAAACTGGCTCTCTTATATATCATATAAGTCCACTTTGTATGCCTTCCACTTATTTTTAAGAAGCTTGATTTTAATCCCTCCAAATAGTGTCCCACAAGTTGATTTCTTATCATTTTCTCTTTGTCTCCTCTCAGAAACTCCTTCACAAGTTTAAGACATCTCTTTTGTAAATCCAAGATAAGAAAGATAAGAAAGCTATCCAAGTTAGTCTTGTCTGTAGCTTGAATCATGTCAACTGGATTTCTATTTTCTCAGTGGAAACGTTTCGCTCCTTATCCAAGGAGCTTCTTCAGTCTGAGCAAAGTTAGTAAGGGAATCCTTAAATATGTTGCTGTGTGACCTTACACCTGGGGCTAGGTCATGGTTATTTTTGAGATGTTATTTCTAAGTCCCTTTATCATCTAAAGAAGGATCGTTAAGATCACCATGCTGCTGTTGAGCTTGTGAAATGGTCTTAATCTTCCTAGGCACAGAAGACAAAGCAGGGAGGAAAATAGGGGAAAGATTGTGCCTGAGGCCCCCACCTCTATTCAAGGAAGGATTTTCCAAGTTGGCATAAATGGATTCCTTGACCCCTCTCTCAAACCACCTATCTTCTCTGTCTAAAATGTGAACATTAATGTCCTCAAATGAGTGTCCTTTTTCCTTTAGATGAAGATAAACTGCTGACTCTGGTCCTGTGGTGTTACTTCTCCTGTGTTGGGCCATCCTCCTGTACATAGGTTGTTTGGTTTCTCCAATGTAGAGTTCAGAGCACTCCTCACTGCACTGGATTGCATAAACTACATTGCTTTTCTTGTGTTTTGGAATTTGATCTTTGGGGTGTACAAGCCTCTGTCTCAGTGTGTTGGTGGGTTTGAAATATACAGGTATGTGGTGTTTGCCAAATATCCGTTTTATCTTTTCAGACACGCCAGCCATGTAAGGAATGACCAGGTTCTTCCGTTTACTCTGAGTCTCAGCCCTATCTGTCGCTGTTTTAGGTCTGGTAGATTTAGATTTAGTGAAGGCCCAATTTGGATATCCACAGTTAGTCTTGATTTATTATTTGTATGTCCCCATTAATTATTACATCAGCCAGTTTCATTTGTAAATCCAGTGTAACATGTTTTCCATATCCTCCTTATAGCCTGATATTTTAAAATCCATTTTCAGATCCACATTCAAATCAGCCTCAGTCTGTTTTATCCAGTAAAATCTGCTCCTCTTCCATAACTGCTTTTGAATCCATTCTTATAATAACAGACATTCTTAAAAGTAACTTCTGAGTGCATTGTTCCCAAATATCTTGCATTCTTCCACAGTCAAATAATATTGCTCTTTTCTGTATTAATAAGTCTCTTCTCATTTAATTATAATTTTAGCTCTCTCTGGTTCCCTCTAGTCAACCTTTAAAGTCCCCTCTTATTGTGTGTTTATTTTTTCTAATCAACACTTTCCCATGGGAAGGTTTCTTGCAGTTGGTTATAAAATCTTCATATATATATTTATAAAATTTTAAAGAACCCACAGAAAGTATTCTTGTAATGAATTTCAAAAACTTTTCAAGTCCATCTGGCCCCTTGATCCATTTATAACTTTCCAAAATCAATGTTCTAGTTACCCTTTTGCTGTTTATTCAAAAGTAGTCTTTCCTTTTAAAAATCTTAAACTTACATAAAACTTCTTTCATCAAGGTGTTAGAATGAAATCTTACCAAGTTTGCTTCTGAGCCAGGAATAAAAAAATTGCATAGCAGTTGCTTGAATTAGAGGTGAAGTTTATTTTCCGAGAGCACGATGCACAGAATAGTCAGCTGTTGGGGCACCCGCAGTCAGGATTTCCCCAAAAGCCTGGGGAAACTTTGCCTTCGTTCTTCAAAAGCGCGCAAAAGGAGAGCCCGCCCTCTAGGAATTCTGAGAAAGTGCAAATAGCTGGAGTTCCGAGAGAGGGCGCTTTGTGGTCAGGCAAACTGCTTTTTGCGGTTTCCTATAATTTAGTCAATTAGGCATCCTGCTGAGCTGCGGCTTTTTCCTGTCTAGTGCTGCTAGTTTGGAATATTAACTCTCTGAGGAAGGAATCTTTTCTTATTTGATTATGGAGATCTCTTTGACTGAGTTCGGCCAGGGAAGAATGTTCACCTGAATAGGTTCTGCTAATTTCTTCGGGGGAAAGATCTTTTGTTAAAAGATCTCTGGCTAAGCCTGAAAGGAATATTCATTTGAATAGCTTGACGCTTCCTGCTAAATTTTTATCTTTTGGGGTTAAATTTATTCTAATTGTAATTTTTAACCTTTTGCCCTGATTGAGGTGGGAAGATTGAATGGCAAGGTGGGACAAGCGAGAAGGTTCAATTTCCTACTTGCATGGGGGAACAGTTTGATTTCCTTCTCACAAAGGATGGAAGGAAACTTGCCCTTCTGAAAGTCCTTAACATCCAAGAAGCTATTAACAAGCAATTTCCTAAGGTGGTTAAGAGAGGAAGTGGGTGAACCCAGTGTCAGTTTGAAGGTGCTGAACTGCGGCTAAGGCAAGATCACTTTCACTTTTCACTTCTAGAGCTCTAAAATGTACCGGAGACCGTCTTACAATCTCGTTATGGGGAGCCTCTGTATGGAGCACTTGTGGGCAATCCTGGTCCCCTCCTTGCTCTGGAGAGGAAATCTGCGGAGCTGATCCATTTACCGGCTCCTATTTCCACTGCAGCCGTCGGCTCTGCTCTCTGCAGAGCTGTCTTCAGTCCGCCATCACTTCCCCAGAAGTCCATCGTTATCATTATAATCATCAACTTCCACCAATGAAATAAAGAAAATCTTGTTTGACATAGCCCCACACTTTCTAAATAATTAACCTATCTACTATGGTGTTTCTCTTCCTAAAAAATGTTGTACAGCCTTTGGCTACAAAAGGTGGCCCATCTCAGGTTTAGCATATGTGAAACCAGCTATTTTTTAATTAATAAATTATTGTAAAGTAAACCATGGCTTAACAAGATAGGGAAACCTGACTTAGGTTCACACATTACACTATCCCATAACATTTTAATAAAATGTCTGGATTGAACCCACCAATTTTGGTTTATAAATGGCAGGTTATCATCATTATCATTATCATCATTATCTTTTTATCCTACCTTTTTATATATATAACTCAAGGCAACAAACGTACCTAATACTCCTGCCTCATATTTTCCCCACAACAACAACCCTGTGAGGTGGGTTGAGCTGAGAGAGAGTGACTGGCCCAAAGTCACCCAGCTGGCTTTCATACCTAAGGGAGGCCTAGAGCACACAGTCTCCTGGTTTCTAGGCCAGCACCTTAGCCACTACGCCAAACTGGCTCAATATGCTTAGCATGCTGTATTAAATCATGATTAAGCAAACCATGGTTTGTGGAGTCCTTGGGACTCTCTGAGCCTTGTTGTTTTCTTGTAGATGTTTCATTGCCAGGCTAGGCAACTTCTTCAGTGCGAAAAGGGAGTGGGATTTGCTCTCTGTTTATATACCCTGGCTTGTCCTGCTTGTGTTGGTGGAGGTGTTGTTCTCCCCTTAGGAGTTCCTTGATTGGGCTGTTATTTGCTGCTTGGTTAATTGACTGAGTTAATAGTTCCTTGATTAGGGTATATTGTGCTGTTTGATCGTTCCTCTGGTGCTAATCCTGGTGTTAATCCTTGTATATCTGGGTGCTGATTGCTGGCAAGGAGGTGTTCTGGTCTTGTGGCTTTTCTGCTGTCTCTTATGAATGTTATGTAAATGTTGTTCACCTCTATGTGTCTGTTGATGGCTGCTTTGTCTGAGTGCCAAGCTTCCAGGAACTCTCTAGCGTTTTTGGATTTGGCTTGGTTTAAGATGCTCAGAGTTTCCCATTTGAAAGTATGGTTGAGTCTATCCAAGGGTTTGTGAGATTAAGGAGTTTTCAACGTGTCTTTTGACTGCTAATTGGTGTTCGTGGATGCACTCTGCTAGTCTTCTGCCTGTCTGTCCTTCATAGTGGCTGCTACAGTCCTTACACTGTATGTTGTAGATAACTCCTGTTTTTTCTTCTTGGGCTACTGGGTCTTTTGGGTTACTTACGATGTTCTAAAAGGTTTTGGTTGGTTTATGTGCTACGGTGATGCCATGTGGTTGTAACAGTCTATTGGTCGTTTCTGAGATGTTTCTGATGTATGGCAGTGTTATCCTTTTCATAGCTTCTGTTTATTGTGTTGTAGTGGGTTGGGTGGTCAGGCACTTTTTGATAAAGTTGCGTGGGTATCCATTTTGCTGGAAGATGCTGTATAGATGATCTGTTTCCTTTTTCTGGTGTTCCGGGTTGCTGCAGTGCGTTAGTGCTCGTCTGAATAATGTTCTTACACAGCTTCTCTTGGGGGAGGTTAGGTTGTTGCTTTGGTAATGGAGCACTTGGTTAGTGTGGGTAGATTTCCAGTAGACTTGTGTTTCTAGAATGCCCTCATTTCCTCTACTGATGAGGATATCCAAGAAGGGTAGTGTGTTGTTGTTTTCTTCTTCCCTTGTGAATTTTATTCCATTGAAGATGTTGTTGATGGTTTCATGTGTTCCCTCCAGTTGTTCCTTTTTTATTATGAAGAAGGTGTCATCTACATACTGGATCCATACTTTGGGTTGTATACGTGGGGGTGCTATCATTTCTACATGCTACATTACAATCTCTGCTATGAGTCCTGAAAGTTGTGATCCCATGGGTGTTCCTTTGATTTGTTGGTATATTTGTCCATCAAACTGAAAGTAGGTAGTGAGGCAGAGGTCAATGAGGTCCATGATTCTGGGTGTTTCTATCTTAGTGTATTTGACTAGGTCGGGTGTGTTTCGTAGAACTGCTGCAATGGATTCTTTCGCTAGTGCTGGGTTTATGGATGTAAAGAGTGCCATGACATCGAATGACACAATAATTTCATCTTCTTCTATTTTTAAGTCTTTGATTTTCTGGAGGCACTGTAGTGGGGAGTTGATAGAATATTCACTCTCCTCTGTAAGATGCCTAAGTTTTTTTGTGAGCTTTTTAGCTATGTTGTAAGTGGGAGTCCCTGGTAATGATACAACTGGTTGAAGCGGCATGCCAGGTTTATGTATTTTGGGGCATCCAAAATAGAAAAGCCAAAAGACCAGAACACCTCCTTGCCAGCAATCAACACCCAGATATGCAAAGATTAACACCAGGATTAGCACCAGAGGAACAATCAAACAGCACAATAGACCCTAATCAAGGAACTATTAACTCAGTCAACCAAGCAGCAAACAACAGCCCAATCAAGGAACTCCTACAAACATTGTCTTCAATTGAAACCATGGTTTGTGTTGTATGTTAAACCAGTTTACAAGCACTAGTTTCAGTCTTCATTGAAGACTGCATGAATGTGAAGAAAACTAGGAAGATTACTTTAGCAAATGTATGTATACCTACTTCAGAAATTATTATTTTTGTCCTGGAAGAGAGTGACAGGAACATGCACTCTTTTCACAATCCAATTTTGAATGCTTCTGCCATCCACCCACATTTCTGAAATGTGGCTTGGGAAAACCAATAAAATAGACAAGCAGGAAGATTAGTTTGAGAAGAACAGCACCATAGAAGCATGCCTTTTTCTGATTAACCTCATGTTCCATCTTCAACTACAAGAATAATACCTGAAAATATTCTGACATGAAAAGATAGAGTAAGGTAAAGAGAATCTTTGCAACCTCCCAAAGGCAAAAATGTTTTAGAATCAGAAAATTGGCTTTTTAAATTTTATGTCAAAAGCTCAGTTGCAGCAACAGAAAAGTGTTTCTGGGTTAAGTATGCTGTACACATGTATGTTTTGTTCTCACTTTTATAATTTGCTGCATTAAATAAGAAGTCTAAAAGGAGATTCTGGTCCTGTTAAACTGAACATTCCTTGGGATCCCAAATCCTGCTAATTGGAATCCAGAAGCACGAAGTATATTTATGCAACTGCATATGAATAGGAACTCCATTCCTATCTTGCCATTCAATAATTTAGACAGTATTGGAAAATCCCCAAAATAAATAAAATATAATTTTAAAATAGCTAACAATCATCAACATCTCAGAAGAACATGGAAACCTTGCTCAGTTTTGGCATTCATACGTGACAATTTTGGTATTCTCACTAGAGATAATGTGGGACCTCAAAGGTGGGAGCAATCAAATCTTGTACAATTTGGCACTTGCAAAGAATGCCAACCCTTGGGCTCTAGAGTATTGCATAGGGCAAGGGTCGGAAATGGCGGCTCGCGAGCCAAATGCGGCTCTTTGGCCCCTTGAGTGTGGCTCTTCCGCAGGCAGGCGTGGCGGGCGTGGCGGGGGCAGGCGCGGCAGCGAGTGTGGTGGGGCAGGCGCAGCAGCGGGCATGGTGTGCGTTGCTGTGGGCATACCCCTGGCAACCTAGGCCCAGCCTCTCTTTTTCCTCCGGGGACGGGCTTCACACAGTCTCGCGAGAGTTTGGAAGCCTCCATCTCCGGCAGCCATCTTGACGACGGGCACTTGCCCATCGCCTTAACCCAGGGCTTTCCAAACTGTGTGTCCCGACACAATACTGTGTCGCCGGGGGCCCCCAAGTGTGTCGCGTGACAAGCCGGAAGCGCTGATGAAAATGCCCTCGGTTCTGGCAGGGAGGTGAAAATCGCGTGCGCGCACGCTGCCAGGCCACCCAGAGTGGAAATTCTCCGCGCCAATCAGCTGTGCGTCGGGAAGCCCGGCAGCCGCGATTTTTGCCTCCCTGCCAGAACCGAGGGCATTTTCGGGGTCCCCAAAGCCTGCCCTTTCGAAGGGGCAGCAGCAGCAGCAGTGCTGCCCCTTCAAAAGGACAGGCTCCGGGGACCCCGAAAATGCCCTCAGTTTAGGCAGGGAGGCTGCGCGCAAGCGGCGCTCAGCTGTTCTGCGGGGAGAATTTCCACCCCGGCTCCAGGGCAGCGCGTGCATGTGGGGAGGGGAGGGGAGGCTTTTGACTCCCTGCCAGAACCGAGGGCATTTTCGGGGTCCCCGGAGCCTGCCCTTTCGAAGAGGCAGCAGGGGCAGCAGCAGCAGTGCTGCCCCTTCGAAAGGGCAGGCTCCGTGGACCCCGAAAATGCCCTCAGTTTAGGCAGGGAGGCTGCGCGCAAGGGGCACTCAGCTGTTCTGCGGGGAGAATTTCCACCCTGGCTCCAGGGCAGCGTGTGCGTGCGGGGAGGAGGCTTTTGCCTCCCTGCCAGAACCGAGGGCATTTTCGGGGTCCCCGGAGCCTGCCCTTTCGAAGTGGCAGCGGCAGCAGCAGCAGCAGTGCTGCCCCTTCGAAAGGGCAGGCTCCGGGACCCCGAAAATGCCTTCAGTTTAGGCAGGGAGGCTGCGCGCAAGCGGCACTCAGCTGTTCTGCAGGGAGAATTTCCACCCCGGCTCCAGGGCAGCGTGTGCATGTGGGGAGGGGAGGGGAGGCTTTTGACTCCCTGCCAGAACCGAGGGCATTTTCGGGGTCCCCGGAGCCTGCCCTTTCGAAGGGGCAGCAGCAGCAGCAGCAGCAGTGCTGCCCCTTCGAAAGGGCAGGCTCCGGGGACCCCGAAAATGCCCTCAGTTTAGGCAGGGAGGCTGCGCGCAAGCGGCGCTCAGCTGTTCTGCGGGGAGAATTTCCACCCCGGCTCCAGGGCAGCGTGTGCGTGCGGGGAGGAGGCTTTTGCCTCCCTGCCAGAACCGAGGACATTTTTGGGGTCCCCGGAGCCTGCCCTTTCGAAGGGGCAGCCGTTGCCGCCGCAGCGACAACCTGGAAGCACCGCCGCCGGTGCTTCCAGGTTTTTGTGGGCTGGCCGTTGGTGTGTCGCCAACGGCAAAAGTTTGGAAAGCCCTGCCTTAACCTCTTCGTTGCTGCTCTGCTTACTCTTTTTCTCCGTGCAAAAGCAGCACATTTCCACCCCACAGCCCTAAGTGTGCGCAATTGGCTCCCGCCCGCAAACCCCGCTCCCGCGCTGGATTCCCCACCAGCTTTACTTTGCCTGGACTGGGGGCGTGAGCGGCTCCGGAAGAGAAGCGACTGGAGCAGTCGAGCCTCTCTTTCCCTTCTTCTTCCAAACCTCCCCCGCCCCCTTCCACGCGATTGGCTCCCGCCTGCAAAACCCGCCCCCTTCCACGCAATTGGCTCCCACCCGCAAACCCCGCCCCCTTCCACGCGATTGGCCCCCGCCTGCAAACCCCGCCCCCTGGCTCTCGAGCACTTCAAAATGTGCACGAGCATGTCAAAATGGCTCCCGGCAAAAAAAGTTTGCCGACCCCTGGCATAGGGGGCCAATACTATCCTTCCCCTCTTCTTTGTGCAGGTTTTTCTACAGCTTGTGAGTTTTTAGCAGCAGCATGCACCATTGCAAAGCCAGAACGGGAGGAAAAAAGGAGCTTCTTTTTAAAAAGGAGCTACCATTTCTATGGTAGCTTCTCTTCCAGGGCCAGAAGTGAGTATAATTCCCATTGTGAGTATAATTATACAGCAGGGTATAAAAAGAGAATTCCTTCTCACCTTTGATAATCTGGCTGACAATATGCACCATTCAAGGCCTGGCTTAAGCCGTTCCATGAGTCAAATGTTCCTTTGTGACAGTTCCTCTTGCTAATTAGGCTGTTCTGTCCACATCACTCCTTCTGTGTCAAGGAGAAAAACATGATGTGTCTGATCAGTTGTTGGACAGACGTATTTCACCATATGACGGTACAGTAATAGGTCCATGAATTGATTTTAAATGCCTTGTCCAGACTGCCCAGTAACAAATTAGTCTTTGTCCCTATGGCCTCCTACTGGAGATGTTCCCTAGCCCTGAATTTAAGGCTCCTACTAAAGGTTTATAACATACCTTTATTTTTAAAAATACTTTAAAATATTTTTAAAATATTTCAAATCTATTTTACCTCCTTGCTTGTTACTTTACACATCATAAAACTGTTGTGTTGGACTGCATTTCTATTTTCCTTCTCTCTGAATGAGCTGATCCTTCGTCTGTCTCTTGGGACAGTTTATTTGGCATTAACATAGCATTTTGTGCTTGGAGAACCAGTCTGTAAGGTTGTAATCTGTTTTCCTCCAAGACAGTAGTTCTGTAATAAGATGTTATTATATCCTTGGTTTCCAGCCCCACCACTAGAACAATGGATTGCTTCGATTAGATGACCAAGTGTGATTCTTTATCTTTTTAAAAATTCCTATCTAAGGCATACCTGCAAAAATAAAAAATGTGTTTTGGTTTTCTGTGCAATATCAGGATAGCATCTAAGGCAGGGCTTTCCAAAGTACAGCCGCTGGCGACACACCGGCGGCGGCGGCAGTAGTGCAGCGGCGGGGTGCGCGTGCACAGCGGCGGCGCGGGGGGGCGTGTGGCGGCACGGGGGGCGTGCGGCGGCGCGTTGCACGGCGGCGGCACGGGGGGCGTGCGGCGGCGCATGCGTGCATGGCGGCGGCGGCGGCCTCCGCTAAAACGCGGAACCACTGATCCTGCGCCGCTGCCGCTGCCGCCGCCGTGCACGCACGCACCGCCGCTTCCAGGTGGTGTGGTGACACACCACGCTGTGTGTGGCGACACACTTTTGTGTCGCCACACACAGTTTGGAAAGCTCTGATCTAAGGACTTATGTAAGCAATCGCATAGAGAGCTCACTGAATTGGCTTAATACCAAGACTTTGTACGTACAGATCCCAAATGAATCTGCTTCCTGAACTGCATAATACGGGGATGGGAAGATAAACCAAATTGTTCTCATTCACAAATCAAATTCAGGAGGTTTTCTAGTTTAATGTAGCTAAACATCAAAGGCAAATTTATCCCTAGAAACAGTAAGGATTCCTTCCCACCTCACCCCTTCGCATACAGTCAGTTATTTCAGTTTCAATATCATCTTCTTTTAAAGCGGATTGTGTCTGTGCAAAGTATCAGTCTTGTATAGCATTCAGTTGGTACAACCATGCAAGCAGGAGGATGTATCAGCTAAAATACTCCAAAACAAGTTTTTAAGAATTAAAAATTCTGAGGACCCAATATTGAATGAATATCTCAATTGGAGGGTGGTTCTTCCTTTAGTGGACCCTTCCTATGGGTAGATATGTGAGAATGATCTCTGAATCTTGGATATCATAATAATAGTTGTAGCTCCATGAGAAATAGAGTTATTACATTATTCCTCACTAATCTTTAGTAATGTGTTATTGAAGCGTATTTTCTTAGAATCTTTGCAAGTGTATTTGACTTTCATTTATATGTCTATGTATAAAAGCAATAGTTTAATCTGAAAACACATCTGTTTCGTTGAAAACAAATTAGACACTTCAGATATTTTGATTATGTTGTGATCTGTCTTTTTGATTTGGCACGATCTTTTCCTGTTCTTATTGTTGCTGTTAATATAGTTAATTTTATATTTTATATTTTAATTGAAGCACACTGGGTCCAGAGTAAACATCATACAGTATCTTGAGTTACAGTCTCTCTTTTTGATGTGCCAGTATGCTCCTGTACAAAACCACTGGCTCTGTAGTTTTCAAAATGTCTGGATCTGCTTATTCTACAGTCATGGCTTCAGATAGTAAAACGTACAGGGTTAATTCTAAATGATTCTTTATGCATGGAATGGCTAGCGGCAGCATTAGAAAAATCAGCATTGGAGGAAAGGAAAAGATAGTTTCCCAAGGAAGCTACTCCTTCACGAGCTGCAGTTCCAAACCAACTTCCTACCCATGCCACCCACAGCCATGAGGCAGATGTTTCCAGCACTCGTTCTATTAGGCCATCTTGTTTAGCCATTAGTAAAAAGGTAAAGGTTTCCCATGCACAGTCGTGTCCGACTCTAGGGGCTGGTGCTCATCTCCGTTTGTTAGCCGAAAAGCCAGTGCTGTCCAAAGATGCCTCCGCAGTCTTGTGGCTGCATGACGCGCGTGGAACACTGTTACCATCCCACCAAAGTGGTACCTATTAATCTACTTGCATTTGCATGCTTTCGAATTGCTAGGTTGGCAAGAGCTGGCGCAATTGCGGGAGCTCACTCCATCATACGGGGCTAGGGTCTCGAACCACCAACCTTCCAATCGACAAGCCTGGCGTCTTAACCGCTGAGCCATCACACCCCTTTAGCCATTATAAACGTGAATGAAAATGTCAGGATCCTGTCTTGGTTTGTGACTATTTCCAGGTATCTAATTTTATGCAAGCCAATTCTGAACCAAATCTAAAGCTCTATAAAAAATTCAGATGATTGTGTGGGAGGTGGATGTGCAGTCACCAGCTATGATCTCCTCATGTGTTTTAATTCTCCATGGATATATCCACCGAACACAGTGTAAGCAAATACTATATATTAGATTTTAATAGTTTGAACACCAACCACTAGAGTTCAGAATCCAGAAATACACCATTTTGAGGCTTACAGCGTCTTACTGAAATCAAGTTCCAAAGTCATTTTCCCTGGAGGCAGTATTGTGGCCATATTAGCAGCCTGGTTTAGGCCACAAAGCAAGCCATCCCAGCCCTGATTGTGGAGCAGAAACACTTGCCCATATTGTCAGACTTACCAGGAACTCATTTCTGCAGCCTTTTCAGTGACTCTGAGAGGTAACAAAAATGTCTCCCTCCCACCTAATAAATGCACTCAATGTCTTTTGTAAAGATGTGGTAAACTTCCTTTATTATGGCAGCTTTCCTGATGCATATTGTTTTCCTAGATGGTTATATGCTGCTAGCCTGAAGTGTAAATATGAACTGAGAAGGGAGTTTTTAATGTGTATTCATTTACACAACAGTCAATAATGGTCTTATATGTCAATCAACATTTAGTTACCTATAAAGTTGGTATTTCTAGCCTAATCAGCTGTAAAATCTACTTCAGAGAGGCAAATAATACCCACTCTAGAAAACAAATTTAACACACATTTCCCAGATGGCTAAATACATATTTACACAGTAAACACTGAATGTTATTTAGGTGGTCTTGGCCACCACTATTGGCAGATTTAATGTCTATTAATATTAATGACAGTGATTCTTATTCAACCAGAGAATTCTGCTATTAATTAGATCAGTGATAAAAAATATATAATAATTCTAGTTGTATGGGTTTCCCTTTTAATGAAATGACATGAAATTGACTGGCTAAATGCTTCTTTACTTGCAAAGAGGTAAATCCAGCTTAATCAGTAATAAATAGGAACCAAGAGCAAATTGGTGGGACCAGCTTATTACTTATACATTCATCCTATTTATCAATCATTACTCCACAAGAATAATCAAGAAATCTGCATATAAGACAGTTAAAATTGTCAAAACTATTTCAGCAATAAAGTAGAAAGTTTTTCTACTTTAATAAGAGAAGCATCAAACCCTATATGCTTAAGGCTGTTTGCTACTCAAATAACCCATGTTAAATTCATTTTTAAATCATCTTGGTATGAAATAGCAGGCAACATGAAAGTGAAACAGCACTACAGGGTTTTTTTTTAAAAAAAAAAAGATGCTCATCCTTGTGAGTATATTATAAAAAAGTATTTTTTTAAAAAAACTGCAGTTTGTTAAAAAGCTAGCTGTCTCATTTCCTACAATGCTGTGTTCTATAAAAACCACCAAACCACATTTAAACCACAAACACCATAACAGGAAGATTTATAATGATAACACCATAGGATGTTGGCAAGAAGTGCTCCAATACAAGTCAACAAAACCTTCTCCAATGGATGCCTGAATCTCCACAAGATCAGGAGAGGAAAGGTTAGATCAGAAAAATTGCAAACATTCTTATCCCTTATTTCAAAATATGTTTTTTTTATTGATCAGATAAGAGGAAAAAAATCATTACTTTTTAAGAGTTAAAGACTATGGAAAGCAAATATCAAATGGAAACAGAAGTATATCCATAAAAACTGATTATGTATTTGGTGCAAAGTTTTGAATATGAGAGATTTTTTAAAAGTTGGTTAATATTATTGAGCAATGAAGTATTGGTATCCTTGTGACACATCCTTTTGATATGCCATTTAAGTAAATAAACTCAAATCTGAAATTCTTCATTATAGTTTTAAAGGGATCTCCTAATAGCTTTTATTATTCATGTGAAACAATCCATTGGCCTACTACATGATGCAAAAATATATTCAAGGAATCCACAATGGAAGAGGGGATTGTGAAGATGACAGAACTTGCAGAAATGGCTAAATCAACTTGTTTGATTAGGGAGGGAACAACAACTGCTTTTATAAAAGACTGGAAACCCTTTATGGACTTTTTGCTGAAAGTGGATAAAAATTAACTGATGATTTCTGGATTTACCAATTAATAAGTGTTGAATATGGGGAGAAGGAAACCATGTTATATAACTTAGAAGGGGGGAGTCGTGTCTTTGAATCTTTTGCCATGCAAGCTAATTTTCTGAATAAGGAGTTATTTGTCTAGAAGCTGAGTTTTACTGCCATTCTTGCGGAGAACCTGGCAGTCCCTGGCAAGAAACCATCAGAGGAGCATTGGGTTGTTACCAGCACGATCATTTAGGAGGATGTACCCAAACCACAAATCCATATAGGTTACCTACTAATTTTTATTGTGCACCGTTGCTTTATAAAGAGGTAGTTACATTACAAAAATGTTTTCCCTTACCATTTTAATGAAATGCAGAACTACAGTATATCAGTGGATTAACTCCTGTGTCCACCAGTGCACCGTATGAAAGTGTTTTGTTTTGTTTAATCAAGCTGAAATATAACAAATCAGTGGGACATTTGAAGAGTATGCAATTATTCTGTGTAAGAAAAATAACAATTTAAACTTTTCACTGCTCCATTATAATTCTTTTTTTTTAATCTCAAAATTCATTTTAAGCAGAGACAGACAACATATCTGAGGGCTATTCTTTATGGGCCAATATCTGCTTATGAAATAGAACTTAACTGTATCCTTCAGCCATCTTACGTAGGATTGAGAGAGCATGTAGCATAGTCTGAGCTGTCTGTCTGATTTAATGTTTTTAGCTGTTTTTATGTTTTGTTCTAGTTTTGTATGCCACCCAGAGTCCACTGGAGTTTGGCAGCCAATACAGTTAAATAAACAAACAAACAAACAAATAAATAAATAATAGTGCGATGGGCTGTTAATAAATGTCTCATTTAAATAAATAAATAAATAAATAAATAAATAAATAATAGTGCGATGGACTGTTAATAAATGTCTCATTGGTCCTTAAGCTTCCTAAGAGGCCTGTGCCTACAGTCTACTTTTTTTTTATGCCGCCTTTATTATTTTTACAAATAACTCAAGGTGGGGAACATACCTAATACTCCTTCCTCTTCCTATTTTCCCCACAACAACAACCCTGTGAGGTGAGTTAGGCTGAGGGAGAGTGACTGGCCCAAGGTCACACAGCCTGCTTTCATGCCTAAGGCGGGACTAGAACTCACGGTCTCCTGGTTTCTAGCTTGGAGCCTTAACCACTAGACCAAACTGTCTATGGCACTGTCCTATCGGCTGCCAGTGTGAGAGCAAAATCTTTTGGTTAATATATTCTGCACTGAAGCTGTATCTCACCAAACTTCAAGAAGAAAAAAACTTACAAAACTAGCAACAATAACTCTATAAATGTAAACCCACACGAACACACTAAAATAATCACAAGCTTCTCCCAAGCTTTCTGCCTCCTTCTCCCCTGCCTTTTCCACTGCCGCCATTTTTATCCTTTTCTACCCCACCTTTTATGGCGTTTCTGTATTCTCCTCCCTCTATCACAACTTATTTATTTGATTGATTGATTGATTTCTATAGCCACCGATCTCAACAAGTGACTCTGGGCAGTGTTTGCCTCATCTGTGCATTTTCTCTCCTCAGCATGCAGGAGAGAAAACATTTCAGCAGCTAGTCAAAACTTTACATAGTATTTCCTTATTCTAGGGATTATGAATAACCCTCCAGATCTCCAACCCTGACCTAAGCCAATGATATTATCCTAAAAGCACCATTAGTTGTATTTCTATTTAAAATAATTATTTCTGAATGCTACTGCTGTTCCTCTATAAATGAAAGGAAGAGAAAAAGACCAATATAATGTCTAGAAGTGTAATTTCTTTTTTTTTAAGAATAGGACAAAGTGTTGAATTCAGGATAGAACAATTGAAAATCTTCATTTTCTTCTCTTCTATTATTCTTCAGGCATTTTATCTCAATCTTTCTTTTTTTAATGTATTGTCGAAGGCTTTCACGGCCGGAGTTCAATGGCTGTTGTGGGTCTTCCGGGCTGTGTGGCCGTGTTCTGGAAGTTGTGGTTCCTAACGTTTCGCCAGCATCTGTGGCCAGCATCTTCAGAGGGCAGGAGCACAGATAGAATTAGAGATTTTGCTTCTGTCTGTGCTCCTGCCCTCTGAAGATGCTGGCCACAGATGCTGGCGAAACGTTAGGAACCACAACTTCCAGAACACGGCCACACAGCCCGGAAGACCCACAACAGCCATTTCTTTTTTTAATTTGTATTTGGGTCCTTCCTTTCTCTGAGCCTTTCTGTCCACTCTATACCTTGTCAGCCGTTGTCATTTTATAATCTGAATTATCCCTCCTCTTTTGACTGGAATCCAAGTACCCCACGATGCCGCATTCACACATGGGATTTTCATGTGGTTCTTGGACGTGCATAGAAAAACGAAACAGCACAGAGTGCCCCCTGAATTTATCCACAAGCAGATAACAGGCTGTGTCCATGAATGTTCCAAATCTGAAGGGCGGAATAGCAGAGGCAGTTTGCAGTCCTCAGGGTCCTGTGAAGTTCAGAAAGCACCTAGGAGATAATGTCATTGGGACAGAATGTTGTCAGAGAATAAACGGTCTCCTGCTGCTAGATTAAAGCCTGGGGAGGTGAACTCGCCTAGCAAAAATACACTGAAGCAGAAGCAAGCTATTTCTGGCATTTTCAAAGTAGGAGGCATTAATCTTGCGGCAACGTTCTGCTTCATTCACTCTGCTTTTTATTGTAGTAGAATAGAAAGCAAAAATGTAATTCTGCAAAATATACAGTGCTTCACTGGTTTACTGATTGATTTATCTCATGTATTTTCCTTGCTTTGGTTCTCGTACAACAGTCGTAGGCATGGCTTCCATCAATATCAACAAGGTACAGAATCTTGTTCAGGATTTCAAATAGACATGCTTTAATATTACTAAATTACTCACTTTTACAGATAGTTTTGTAACCTTTTTTTTTCATCTCAAAATGGCTAATTATGTTATTTGTTGTGGTGGGTCATAATAGACATCTTATAAGAGGTTTTATATATAGGGAAGAGGAGTGTAACCAATGGCTGTGGGGTTCATGCAGCCATCCAAAGGGACCAGGGACTTAAGAGTCCTTTCAAAACTTGTTGATGGACTGTGATTTCTAAATATTTAAGAAAATACTAATTAAATCTAGCTAATTGTAATGAATATTATTTAATTTAATTTAATTTTAATTTAGCTTATATATTTATTAAGTAAGTATTTGTATTCTGTTCCTTGCCTACATTTTGGACTGTGAACCTGAATAACCACTTAAAGTCAAACTTACTTACTTACTTACTTACTTACTTATTTAAAACATTTATATGGCCCCCCAATTCAACCAAGGTGACAAAGCCTAACGAAAAGAATACAAAACCATAATACGTACACTTACAAACAATAATGACAGAATAAAATGATGATCCAAACAGCAATACAACCATCATCCAATCAACGCACCAAGGCATCACAACCCAAAGTCCTAGGGAAAGAGCCAGGTCTTCACAGTCTTTCTTCATATGTCGAGAGGTAGATTGTTCCAAAAGATAGGGGCTGCCACTGAGAAGGCGTGCATCCTGGGTCCCACAAGATGGAATTGTTTCAATGAAGGGACTGTAGTAAACCCTCCCTATCAGAGCATGTGGGGAGGGCAGATACTCTGGAAAGAAGGTGGTCCCTCAAGTAACCCAATCTTATGCCATGCAGGGCTTAAAGGAGATAACCAGCACGTTGAACTGCATTCAGAAGCCAGTTGGGAGCCAATGCCATTCTCAGAGTAGTGGTGTTACATGGGCATAGCAATAAGCATCAATTAGTACCACATCACTGCATTCTAGACCAATTGTAGCTTCTGGATGGTCTTCAGAGGCAGCCCCATGTAGAACGTGTTGCATTTATTTATTTAAATTTATTATAGCTGCCCACTCCAACAGACTCAACCACAAGGTAAGGCATGACTGACCACGAGCAGATCCTCCCAATCCAGGATAGGGCACAGTTGGTGCACAAAGCTAAGTTGTGCAAAGCCCCCAATGGCCATAGTTCCCAGCTGTGAATAATGTCCTTTAATAATCCTTTATTCCCCCACTCACTCCCGCATGTTGCACACTCTTGAGATCAGCATCAAATAAGTCCCCTATGTTTATTGGGTGAGAGTGCGCAATCCTTTTGCACAGTTCCACGATCAATATGGCAACCACAAAACCCTTAATTGTCCAAACAAGGATGAATGGCATAAAAATACAGTACAAGAAAAAACCTCCTTATGATTAGTAAAATACAGGGCTTTTGTTGATGTTAAATAAAATAATTGTTCTAAACTGTAGAACAGGGAGTTCCACTTCCATCAGCTCAGTATATCACGGATTCCATCCTCTATCCTGACTACTTGTAACACTCAAAACTGGGACTTTGAAATGTAGGTGAGACAAGGAAAAGGGGATCCCAATAAACTATAGTAATAGAATTTCCTAAGCCAGCATAAAGAACTGGAAATTTGGCCAAATATATTGGTACTAAATAACAAACAAAAGTAACTTGAAACTCAGAACAGAAAAACTGATTCTCAAGATCCTATTCTGATGGCAGTGTTTATTTTCACATCTCTGTCCCATTCCACTTTTACATCCAATAAATGGTGTTTGTTTTGTTGTGTTTACAGTGCAAGTTGGAGTTTCATGCCTGCACATCCGGCAAAAACATTGCAGCTCGCTGTGAAGGGCCTTGTCCATGCCTTCCAGGACAAGAGAGTCCAAAACACAAGACTGAGAAACCGGGTGAGTCTATCTGTTGAATTAAATGTCAGATTTCTCAGTGTATTTTATTATCGTAATAATCTTGCAGACCAATCCTATGCATATTTGTTTAGAATTGAGACCCACTAAACCCACTATTATTTCCCAGAAAATAATAGGATTGCCATTTATGTATTGATATTTGGTTTACAAATTTTGTTAATCATATTGCTGTTCTTGTTGGAATTAAGGAAAGAGGTAAAAGATTATTAACCACGGCAGCATTCTTGAATCCCAGACTCAACGATAAATACAGAATGGCTCCTGGAGCCCTGCAGCTAATTTATAAAATGTTAATGCAAGTTCATGTTAAGGACAGTGCAGAACAAGCACTTGACAATACTTTGTACATTATCTTGTTAGTGAGAAACTAAGAAGTGGGCAACGAAGAACCAAAAATACAACTGCTTATTTCTGTATTCTTGAAGGAAATATCTGAAGACTTTTGATCAAGAGCCCCATCTTGGATTTCTAGTTAGCATGTCAAATAGTTTGTATCCACCAGTGACTATACTTGACTTCTCAGTTGATAGCAAGAGATCAAAACAAAATGTTCCTGGGTGGCCTAAGTCAGCACTTGTTACTACTTCCATTCCTACCCCTAGATTTCAAGACTACAACTATATGTGTTGGGAGGACTTATTCAGAATTGGCCTATCCTACATTCCAGAGCAGCCAGTCATTGCAGAGGAAAAGTAATCCTTGGAAACCTCAAACACCATAGAGCTGGAATGCACAGTTCTTTAGATGCCTCCTTTATGGTAGATCCAAATAACTACATTTTGAAGATAATAAAAATTTATTAAAATTGTATGCCACCCGACTCTCAATGACTCTAGGAGGCTTACAACAATTCAACAAAGAAATTACAATCAAATCAATAAAAGATAAAAGATAAAGATAAAAGATGGCAAGTGTGATGAAGCAAGGGGTCTCACTCTTCCTTGCAAAAGGCCTGGGTGAAGAGCCAGGTCCTCATGGTTCTTCTAAATGACAGCAGAGTGGGGGCATCCGGATCTCGGGAAGAACCTCATTCCAGAGGGCAGGTACTGCTACAAAGAAGGTGTGCTTTTGGGGTCCCAGTAGATGGCATTGTTTAATTGAAGGAACCCGGAGCACAACAGCTCTGCAGGATTGAATCAGCTGGGCAGATGTTATGGGAGGCAGGTGGTCCTATGCCATGTAGGGCTTTACAGGTAACAGCCACCATCTTGATTCACACCAGGAAGCAAACTGGCAACTGGTGCAGCTCGCGAAGCAGAGGTATTACATGGGCATGCCCATTACTGCTTGCACCGCCACATTCTGGACCAGTTGAAGCTTCCAGTTGGTCTTCAAGGACCATGTACAGCATGTTGTAGTAGTCAAGCCATGAGGTGGCTAGTGCATGGGTGACTGTCTGACAAGTCCAGGAAGACCCCCCAATTACCTACCAAGCTTCAACGGGGAAGTGATACTCCATCCAAGGTCAAAGATGGAATATCCCCAGATTTGGGTGGCCCAAACACCCACACGCACAGTTTTGAAATTGATCTCCAGTCATTATGTTATTATACCCTAAATGAGTAGATGTTTGTGATTGATTTGCTATCTGTATGAGTGCTGCTTATCTTCCTTTTTTCTAAGAGAGTGTCAAGATATATTCTTCTCACAATCAAAAAGAGCAGCACTTTCCTTATTCTTCCCCATTTTTGAAATAGAAGTCCTAAACAAATTTCCTCTCCTGACTAGAGTGAAGCAAAAATAGGTCAAAAACTCGGGCTAGCATTCATGCTATACCTCACCTCCTGCTGCTTATTCTTCTCTCCCATAATTACCAGGCTGGTTGTTGCATAGTTCTTGCTTTCCAAACTCTACCACTCTACTGCTATGATTCAAGCTATGCAAAATTTTCTATTCCAACCTCATTGTTCAATAAGGGGGAATATGGGAGAGGATAGTATATAACTACCTTCTTTCTCTACTTTTGCTCAAGTGCATGATGAGAAATAAGGTAGTTATGTACTATCCCCTCCTCCATAGCTGCATACCAATGTCTTAACGTGCAAGTATCTTTTAATGGTATGTTCACAGCTTTACACATGATATTTCATAAGGTTTTCTTCAGAATCTAACACTACATGACCAGTGATTTGGTATCCTCTCTGCATATCTATTAGGCAATTTTTATTGCTATCTGCTGATGCTGTGCTAATAATATATAGAAAACATCTTAGACAGTAATTTCTTTTCTCAATGTGTGTGTCAGATGCTGATTTCTTCTGCAAAATGACATAATCATCATCATCATCATCATCATCATCATTTCAATTATTTATGAGAAACTGAAATTTTTAAAACCCTCCCTACAGAAGCAAGAAGGAAAAGTGGCTTGGCACAATCACATTCACCCAGGAACAGCATTCACTAATGGTGGTGTCACTTCACTCCACAAAAGAATCAAAGCTTTCATTTGGGAGGGATCTTAGCATTCCCATTATGTCTTCACATAATTATTTTACTTAGATGGCTCTATAATGAGGATAATTGATGAAAGACTAGTCAGTGTACTGCTCCTGGTACTGTTTGTCATTCTACAGTAAACTGTTTTCAAGGAGAGAATCTTCTTTTGCTGTCTCTGTTCTTAAACTCCATAAAAATATTGTACATTCTTCATTATTTACAACAACACCAGGCCCTACTGTCTGTTTTGGTAATGATGCCCAACAAATGTTGAAAGATAAATGCTTATTTGTAATCAGCACTGAAACTTGCTATCCTTTCAGACAGCATGCTCCTGTTTTCTAAAATCAATCCAACACATTATTTCAGCAAAGAGAGGGAGCAAATTCCAAAGTCTGAAGCAAGAAACTATTATTATTTTACAGATTTGGACAATACTTGCCCAAGAGGATCAGTCACAGCTTGCCTAATTATCAACCCCCAAGTCAGCACCACAGTGCTTCCCTACATAATTATGGCAGTGCAGCAAAAAAAATTTAAAGTGCTCATATGAGAATAAGTGTCATAGAGTTGCTTTAATGTGGAGGCCCATACGTCCTTCAGCCTCACAGCCCTTCTTTTACCCTGATCAACAATAACTGTGTCCCTGAAGCATTTACTGTTCAGCAAAAAATAGAGTTCTATTCAAGTGTACAGTATATGAATTACTGGAAAGAGAGAAGAAGTATAAAATAAGCATTATCAATTTTTATGCTAATGTTTATTAGCTTCTGCTTAAGTAGTCATAATAACAAACACCTCCAAATAACTTCAGTTGGTATTAGTAGATGTTTGTCTTGTAGGCCCATAACATAAGCACTAAAGTGAAATAAAGTAATAAGCTACAATATTGCAGTCTGTTGTTCTTCCATTACCAGTTTATTAATTTTCTCAGAACCCCCCCCCAAAAATGTTATCAGAAACTTTTATTGTAAGGGATAATATGTATTATTTATTATCCATTTCCTATAATAAAGGTTTCTGATAAGGTAAGCTAGAAACCAGGAGACCTAGTCCCGCCTTTGCCACAAAGCCAGCTGGGTGACCTTGGGCCAGTCCCTCTCTCTCAGCCCTAGGAAGTAGGCAAGGACAAGCCACTTCTGGAAATATTACCAAGGAAACAATATGGACTTGTCCAGGCAGCCCCCAGGAATCAGGAGTGACTTGAACGCATTTTTTAAAAAAAGTATTATATGCAACATGTATCACCACTATATATTATATCGAATTTTGTGCAAAGTGCTAAGTTTTGAAAGAGAATGCTCTTGAGTGACATTTCACTAGTTCTGTAGAGTTATTTTTTAATACCATCAACAATTATTCTTAAAGATGCAAAAGCCAACATTCTCAAAGATAGACTCCTTGGCAAGTGTTGAATGGTTAAATAGCAGAGTACTCAACAATCTACCTTTATACACTTCTATCACTTCTGTGACAAGAATAATGTTACTGAATCTGTCTTCCTGATTTTGCTTTCTACGTAGCAATATGTGTAATTTCACATACTGTATTATTCTCTTTCTCTATATTTGACTGAGGTTTTAGTTTCATAGATACATGAAGTAATTCAGCCATAGCAATCTTAGTATCAGCACTCCAGCAGTAATGCTTATTCATCTCTATTATTATACTACCGCCACCTGTTCTTCCTTCTTCTAATTTCTGTATTTGTGAAAGAAATAGCAAAATAAAAGCACAAAGAGGAAGCTTTTCAGCAAAACATGAAAAACTTATGATCCTCTGATGTTGTTCATTACAACTCCCATCATTCCAGACTATTTGTCATACAGATTGGGGTGGATGGGAGTTGATGCAGAAAGCATCTAGAGCAGAGCTTTCCAAACTGTTCATGTTGGTGACACACTTTTTAGACATGCATCATTTCGCGACACACTCTTACAGCAGGGCACAAGGCAGGCACTAGGACCTGCGTGGAATCCTGGCAGGGCAGGTTTGGAGGCAGCAGCAGCCGCGACACACCCAGACACTGCAGCCGACACACTAATGTGTCCCGACACATAGTTTGGAAAGCTCTGACCTAGAGGGTAATGGGCTCTCCATCCCATGCAAAGTGATTGCCTTTGAAGCAGTGCTAATACGGCTTCATTCCTCCAAACTGAAGGAAAAGCTGTTCTAGATTCAGTCAGGAAAGTTTATTTGGAGCACAAGCAGACATGTACATAACACTTGTCAGGATCTCCTTAAATTAGACCAGAGCTTTCCAAACTGTGTGTCGCGACACAAAAGTGTGTCGCCACACACAGTCTGGTGTGTCACCACACAACCCGGAAGCGCTGATCATCATCAGCGCTTCCGGGTTTTCCCACAGCAACACACCAACGGCGGCGCGCAAAAAACCAAAAGCGGCAGCAGCGCTTCCGGGTTTTTGCACGCTGCCGCAATGGCGGCATGTCCAGGTTTTCCCGTGGGGACACACCAACGGCGGTTGGTGTGTCGCCGCGGGAAAACTTTGGAAAGCCCTGAATTAGACTGTGCTGCCACACAAGCTTTTGTCCAGTCCACAACCTTCCTTTTCTAGGAAAGTTTGTTGAGAGGGTGGTTGCTACTCAGCTACAAAGGGCCCTGGATGAAGCGGATTATCTGGACCCTTTTCAGGCTGGGATATGGTACTGAGATGGCATTGGTTGCACTTGCAGATGATCTTTGGAGGGCTTAGGACATGGATGATACAACACCCCTCCTGGATCTCTCAGCAGCTTTCGATACTTGTGACCATGGTATCCTTCTGAGCCAGCTTCGGGGACTGGGAGTGGGAGGTGCTGTTTTGTGGTGATTGCCCTCCTTCCTCTGCTGCCAGTTTCCGCTGGTGTTGGTGGGAGGAGAGAAATCGAGTCCTAGGCCCCTACAATATGGGGTGCCTTAGGGCTCGGGTCTCTCCTCCTTAACATTTACATGAAACTGCTGGGGAGGTCATTCGCGGGCAGGGGATGTGGTATCGTCAGCATGCTGGTGGGCAGATTATGCTGTCATGATGCTGACCAAGTGCCTGGAGGCTATGAGGGTCTGGATAGGGAGGAACCAACTTTGACTCTACCCTTTGGGTTTTTGGCACACTGGGGGCTGGGGATATGTTATATTTGACTCCAGATGGGGTTCCATACAGACCTGGTGCTGGACTCACGGCTACTACTCAATGAGCAGGTGACAGCCATGGCTAGGGGGACCTTTGCACAGATTCATCTTGTGTGGCAATTGCACCCTTCCTGGACCAGGAGGCCTTGCTCATGGTCACTCACACCTTGATCACTTTCCACTTGGATTACTGCAATGTGCTCTACATGGGGCTGCCATTGAAGACCATCCAGAAGTTACAACTGGTCCAGAATGCAGCAGTGTGCACAGTGTTAGGCAACCCTAGGTTAGCCCATATTATACCTGTAGCATGAGCTGCACTGGCTCCCAGTTTTCTTCCAGGTGCAATTCAAGGTGCTGGTTATTACCTTTAAAGCCCTACATGGCATGGGACCAGGGTATCTACCTCTCCCTGAGTTCATTTGCCCATTCCACCAAAGCAGATAGGGCAGGCATACTCGCGGTCCCTCCCCCTAAACACTGCCATCTTGTGGGTCCTTAGAAGTGTGCCTTTTCCATTGCAGCCCCTGCCCTATGGAACACCCTCCCCCTGAGATCTAGCAGGCCCTTACCCTTCTATCCTTCTGGAGAGCACTTAAAACTTGGCTCTTCCCCCAGGCATTGGGATAGGGTGAGGTCAACATGGGATGAGAATGTGGGTTGCATCAAGGAAGGGTAGATGTGGCACCAGGTTTTTCTGTTTTTAGTTTTATCACTATTGGTTTTATATTGTTTTATTGGTTGTAAGCCACCCATAGTTGTTTTAAAATGGGCGGGTATACAAATATTTTAAATAAGTAAATTAAATAAATAAGCTTTTAGGAGTTGCTGACAGATGCTATATGAGTATCCATGTACACTCCCAATCACCTTTCCCAGATCTGTATCACAGTACAATTCATCTCTCTTTAACAGAATTTGGGCATTGCTGTTTTACAGTCAGGAGGAAATATAATTAAAACAAAGGTTACACAGGAGCATTTAATGTATCTTACAGAATGCTGAGATATGCCAGACATTTAGTCCATATTTTCTGTCAAATTGTGTTCAAACATTTTAGTGATGTTTAAACTTAATGCCAATCATATAGGAATTCACAAAAATTGAATTCCTCAACCATCTCTACAAACCTCATTGGCATGTGCATTAACCTTGTGAATTTCCTCAGGTCCACTTGTTCTTATCTGTATATTGAATTTTGATGGCATCCATTTATACATACTCTTAGGGCAGCAAAATGTTCTATGCTGTGAAAAATGTAAGCCTCCATTAAGTGTCGGAAAGAGAGAGGTAGGGATATGTGTTGGTCGTCATCATTGGCGATCACTCGTAGCCGAGTAAGATTGTCTTCCAAAGGTAAAATTTTAACAGTGGATCCGTAAGTGGCTATAAAGGCCAATTCTGGTTGGTACCAGTGTAATAAATAAACCAAGTAATAGTCAATTTATTTGGACACTACATTTTCCCCATATAGATTGTTTTCAAGATGGTTCATGCAATTTAAATACAAGAAACATGAATTTAGCAACTTAGATTAGTTTCAGTATTATTACATATATAAAACATATGGACATTCAAATAAGAGTAAGACAAGTGATTAGTTAATGTCAGTTACCAAATATTCAGCACCATAGTATTAACAGCATCAGTAATATTAATAATTATACAGGTAGTCCTCGACTTACGATCATTTGTTTAGTGACTGTTCAAAGTTACAACAGCGCTGAAAAAAGTGACTTATGACCAGTACCCACAGTCACGTGATCACAATTCGGGCAGTTGGCAACCAGCATGTATTTATGATGGTTGAGGCATCCCGGGGTCCCATGATCACCATTTGCGACCTTCCCAGCCAGCTTCCAACAAGCAAATTCAATGGGGAAGCCAGATTCACTTAACAACCGCGGTGATTTGCTTGACCTAACTCATGAGCGTTTCAATTGGAGGTCATCCTTTATTAATGGCGCTATGGACTTTGAAGAAGCACGAGTACAGGGCGAAAGGGAGAAAAGAGCTAAGAGGAAGGCACGTCAGGCAAACCCTCATCATGACCGTCTCCCACCCGGAAACCTATGCCCTCATTGTGGGAGGTTGTGCGGATCCAGAATTGGCCTTTATAGCCACTTACGGATCCACCGTTAAAATTTTACCTTTGGAAGACAATCTTACTCGGCTACGAGTGATCGCCAATGAATGAATGAATGAATGCACTGATTTGCTTAATGACTGCAGCAAAAAATGTCTTAAAGTTGGGTGCAGTCATGTGACCGCACTGTTTAATGATGAGTCTGGTCCCAATTGTGGTCATGAGTTGAGGACTACCTGTAAAGTAGAAAGGATATTCAATTAACAGTATTAAATCCAGTAATAAGGGTCCACCCCCCTGCAAACAACCACAAAGAATTTCAGAGCACTCACTCTCAGACAACAGAAGCATATCTGCCTTTTTGCCCAGGTCCTAAGCCATAAAGTAGGCTTGTTCTCAGGCCAGCTCATTTCCTGTTGCCTGTAGGTGATGAAGCATCAGGAGAGACAAAATGGAAAAGGCCATTCCTAGTGCTAAGGATGAGGTGAGGCCAGAAGAAACAGCCGAGCCCTGATGGGAAACACTCTTCCTTTGAGCATAAGCTCCCTTATGGAGGCCCCTAGAGCAGGAGGCAGAATTAGGGGTACAGAAGCAAAAGGTCTAGTAGCGAATAACGGCTGGGTTTGTACGGCACCTAGCCATGGCTTGAATTAACTCAGGTTGTAAAAGTAAGAAAGCTGTAATGGCTGGGTTCAGAGATAACACTAAGCTGTATAAACGTGGTTTACAGATCACAACGGTTAGGCTCACATCATGCATGAAGCCAAAATCCAGAACAAGCCCATAATGGTTTAGGGTGATATCTGAACCCAGCCACAGTTTTTCTTCCCTTGCTGTGCCTTTCAAAAGCAGCTGCCTTTATGAAGAATGCTGGGCTGAGAATGAGGCAAGGTGGGTAGAAGCTGCCGAACAAGGCTTGCTTTAGCAAAGGCAACCCCCCCCCAAACTGGTAGTTTTAAATTTAGAAGGTGTCAGCTCCTTTCTTTACAAATTTGAAGTACGTCAGTCCCCCATCTATTCCTTGATTTATTTGGTAAGGCTCAAGGCTTTCAGTGTTGCGCCGATCACGCACAAGCACCTGCAGTGCTATTCTCTCTTTTTTAAATATGATGGCGATTATAAGAAGAGAGAACCCGGGGCCTTCCAGGATATATTAATATGTCGCATTCTTGTGTTTTGTTCCAGAAGCCTGAGCAGTGCGTAAGAAATAAGGAACGGTTCACACTGACAATTTCCCTTGTTAACTCTCATGCAGTTAAGTGCAGATTCCACCTATGGTTACATTTAATGAACCAAGCAATTTTGAATTCCATGGAAATCCTTTAATCAGTGTTATTTGCCTTAAATCCACCCAGAGTGCAGTGAATGGCTGTGCTGTTTAAGGACAAAAGAGAAAGAATTTCTCAGGCAAAATATTGAAATGTCATGAACCAGAATACTTTGGGACAACATAAGCTTTTAGGATTTCTGCTAGAAAAACGTTGACAGCCTCTAGAGCTACAGTATAGCTTTATTGCAGAGAAGCAGAGAGATGAGGAAGCTCTTCCAATACTTTAGCCTTAGTAGTTATTTGATCATTTCCCTTTCGTGTACCATGCTATATGAAGAATTGCAAAGCCATTTTTGTCTTTATTCTTGTCACTTCATGGCACAATCCGGGCAAGTGTCAAATTTTCTTCTGTAAGTGGATGATCAATTTCAGAAGACCCAAATGCCAAAGCAATGAACAGCAGTGACAGTGTTAAATCAATACATCATGGCCATGTATTGTGATATTATTCCAAAAAAATGTTAAGATTTTTTTATCCCGCCTTTATTATTTTTATAAATAACTCAAGGGGGGGGACATACCTAATACTCCTTCCTCCTCCTATTTTCCCTACCACCCTGTGAGGTGAGTTGGGCTGAGAGTGACTGGCCCAAAGTCACCCAGCTGGCTTTGTGCCTAAGATGGGACTAGAACTCATGGTCTCCTAGTTTCTAGCCTGGAGCCTTAACCACTAGCCCAAACAAATATCTTAATAGGGGCTTCAGCTCAGGATGCCTTTACCCTAATACATAGCTTTCCAAACTGTGTGTCACAACATTTTAGTGTGTTGCGACACAACCCGGAAGTGGACGTGCACAGCGGCAGCGCGGGGGTGTGCACGGCGGTGGCGGCGGCAACGACAGCAGCGGCGCGCCATCACCACTTCCGCATTTTAGCGGAAAACATGAGGCTGCCGCCATTGCTGTGTCGCCAACGGCGGCAGTTTGGAAAGCACTGCCCTAATATATCCTACTGTATACCCATTTCTCCTCCCAGACTTAAGGCAACATTGCATAATGGTTTCATGTTACCCCCATAAACCCTGCCCCAAAAGTAGTCATCCAACTAATCCTTAGTATGACAGAAGAAAGAATTTTAAAATATACACAGAGCAATCACAATTACTGCATTTTATTAATTCAATGTAAAATCAATTACATACCAATAAAATCAAATTTAGCTTTTCTTCTGGCCCCATTTGATTTTTGGAATGTAGCTCCACAAACTTAACTCTAAGGCCAATAGTGGCCTTCAGTCTAGAAAAAGCTGCACACTACAAGTCTGAGTAGCCCAGCTTTTGTCTCACAAGCATACATATCTGTGACCTGAAATATTGCAACTTTCCCAAAAAAAGCCTCATATAATCATTGCCAATATTACATACAGTGAAACCTTAACTCATCAGTATGATCATTCCAGCATTGTTTGGCTTTCTAGTTGAAATTGGGCTGCATTGCTTGAAATGATCACATAAGTACACCATGTAGCAATATTAATTTTTCATTTTGCAATCCTTTCTTTTGAAATTTCTATTTGGCTCATTTTTCAGCATAATCTTTAGTGACTATTCAAAGAGCTTCGAATAAACCTCAAAGGCCCAGAAATTCTTTGAGTGGATGAATAGAGTGGATTTTGTAAAAATCATAAAATATAAACATTAGTTCCTAATTCTTGCATATTATTAATGTCTTTTCCCAGCTCTTCATGCAACTTAAAAGTGTTATACTAAAAGTTGTTAACAGATAATAATGTTTATTGGAAAACAAATATTGTGCTTCCTTAAGTGAAAGGGTGTCCTCAGAGGAGGTCAGAAAAGTCAGGATGGTAGCCACAGTTGGGTGATCAAAACCTTGACTCTTTTTTGAATCCATTGTATATAGCTTCTTCTTTTGACATGACTAAACTCCCAGTGTATCACAAAATAATTCTTCCACCCTATGTCTGAAAAGCAAAAGCAACACACTCTGAAAATGAATTGCACTGAACCACTTGTTCTGGTACAAAGGTAGCTTAAATATATATTATTCATGTATGCATTTATATGGCCACTCATCTCAAATTGTGTGGCTCTAGGTGGCATACAAAAGACAAAAAACCATACATAATTAATATAAAATAACAGAGCAATTTATAAATGTGTAAGTAAGTAAATACAGTGAAAAAGAATCTGAAACTTAGTAATATTTCACATTTTATATTTTTTGCTAGCCACTAAGATGTCTGGAATTTGAAAATGTGTCTTACAAAACGTGTTTCATGCTCCAATTCTAGGACCAATTTAGGATTCCTTTTGCGAAATGTACAGAATGGTCATTATTGTATACACAGAATTGCTTCACAATTAACTTATTCATATAAAGCATTTAACTAATTTGAAAAGCATATGAAAAAATGATCAAATAAGTTTATATTGGGTTTCAAAAATGTATGGTTGTCAAATATGCAGGATTGGCTAAGGGTAACAAGGCTCCTGAGTCAAGTATGAGTCTTCGTGTTTACATAGAGACCTCTATGCAGTTTTCTTGGAAATGTTTTGCATGGACATGTTTTGGCATTGCTGCCCTCTGAGATGGTGTTTCAGCTTCCCAGTCTAGCCCACAACCCTGGAACTTCTATATAAGAATTAACTAGATCTGGCCATGCTTAGCTGGCAAGCCCAGATAAGGTCAGCCAGATGGCTTGAATGTGATAGACTTGTACTGTAATACAAACCAGGATTCTTTGCAATAAAGCCAGTACATATTGATGAAGAAAAGGAACTATGAAGAAATGCATGGCCTTGATGAGAATCCATGATTTATGAAGCTAAGATTATTCCAACTTAGCTGTAAGGAATTCAGGTTCTCTAAATAATGCAATTTCTTAAAGAATTATTCTGGGGAAAAAATTACAACAAAAATTGGATCTAAAAATGGGATATCATTTATTTATTTATTTATTTAATTAATTAATTTATATAGCCACCCATCTCAGACCAGTGACCTACCATATGATTGGTCTGCTAACGGAATCGGATAATAAAATGGATTTATATATTTATAGAAGTGGCAAGCATTAGAAGACATGTAGAAAGAAAACTGGGATATGTTTGGAGTGTTTACATGAAAACTGTAAAAATGCCTACATCCTGATACATCCTGATTTAAGAATGTCAACAACTGTATGATTCTTGTTGTTGTTGTTCAGTCATTTAGTCGTGTCTGACTGTTCGTGACCTCATGGACCATAGCACGCCAGGCCCTCCTGTCCTCCACTGTCTCCCGGAGTTTACTCAAATTCATGTTCATTACATCGGTGATGCTATCTAACCATCTCATCCTCTGCCGTCCCCTTCTCCTTTTGCCTTCAGTCTTTCCCAGCATCAGGGTCTTTTCCAGTGAGTCCTCTCTTTGCATTAGGTGGCCAAAGTATTTGAGCTTCAGCTTCAGCATCTGTCCTTCCAATGAGCAGTCAGGGTTGATTTCCTTTAGGATTGACTGATTTGACCTCCTTGCAGTCCAAGGGACTCTCAAGAGTCTTCTCTAGCACCACAGTTCGAAAGCATTAATTCTTCGGTGCTCAGCCTTCCTTATGGTCCAACTCTCACAGCCATACATTACTACTGGAAAAACCATAGCTTTAACTATACGGACCTTTGTCGGCAAGGTGATGTCTCTGCTTTTTAATATGCTGTCTAGGTTTGCCATAGCTTTCCTCCCAAGGAGCAAGCCTCTTTTAATTTCATGGCTGCAGTCGCCGTCTGTGGTGATCTTGGAGCCCAAGAAAATAAAATCTGTCACTGCTTCCATTTCTTCCCCTTCTATTTGCCAGGAAGTGATGGGACCAGATGCCATGATCTGAGTTTTTTTAATGTTGAGTTTCAAGCCAGCTTTTGCACTCTCCTCTTTCACCCTCATCAAGGGGCTCTTTAGTTCCTCTTCACTTTCTGCCATTAGGGTGGTATCGTCTGCATATCTGAGGTTGTTGATATTTCTCCCAGCAATCTTAACTTCGGCTTGTGATTCATCCAGCCCGGCATTTCTCATGATGTCCTCTGCATATAAGTTAAATAAACAGGGTGATATTATACATCCTTGTTGTACTCCTTTCCCAATTTTGAACCAATCGGTTGTTCCATGTCCAGTTCTAACTGTTGCTTCTTGACCCGCATACAGGTTTCTCAGGAGACAGGTAAGGTGGTCTGGTACTCCCATCTCTTTAAGAGTTTGCCACAGTTTGTTGTGATCCACACAATCAAAGGCTTTAGCGTAGTCAATGAAGCAGAAGTAGATGTTTTTCTGGAATTCTCTTGCTTTTTCCAGGATCCAGCGAATGTTGGCAATCTGATCTCTATGTCTATGAAGGTTCTCAGTCATCCAGGTGGAACAGTCTGTGGCTTGAATCATGTCAACTGGATTTCTATTTTCTTAGTGGAAACGTTTCACTCCTTATCCAAGGAGCTTCTTCAGTCTAAAAGTCTGAAGAAGCTCCTTGGATAAGGAGTGAAACGTTTCCACTAAGAAAATAGAAATCCAGTTGACATGATTCAAGCCACAGACAATCTGATCTCTAGTTCCTCTGCCTCTTCAAAACCCAGCTTGCACTTCTGGTAGTTCTCGGTTCACATACTGCTGAAGCCTAGCTTGTAGGATTTTGAGCATAACCTTGCTAGCATGTGAAATGAGCACAATTGTACGGTAGTTTGAACATTATTTGGCATTGCCCTTCTTTGGAATTGGAACGTAAACTGACCTTTTCCAATCCTGTGGCCACTGTTGAGTTTTCCAAATTTGTTGGCATATTGAGTGCAGCACTTTAACAGCATCATCTTTTAGGATTTTAAATAGCTCAGCTGGGATACTGTCTTCTCTGCTAGCTTTGTTGTTAGTAATGCTTCCTAAGGCCCACTTGACTTCACTCTCTAGGATGTCCGGCTCAAGGTCAGTGACCACACTATCGTATTTATCAGGGATATTAAGATCTTTCTTGTATAGTTCTTCTGTGTATTCTTGCCACCTCTTCTTCATCTCTTCTGCTTCTGTTAGATCCCTGCCTTTTTTGTCCTTTATCATGCCCATCTTTGCACAAAACGTTCCCTTGATATCTCCGATTTTCTTGAAGAGATCTCTAGTCTTCCCCATTCTATTGTTTTCCTCGATTTCTTTGCATTGTTCATTTAAGAAGGCCTTCTTATCTCTCCTTGCTATTCTCTGGAAATCTGCATTCAGTTGATTATATCTTTCCCTTTCTCCTTTGCCTTTTGCTTCCCTTCTTTCCTCAGCTATTTGTAAAGCCTCATCAGTCAGCCACTTTGCTTTCTTGCATTTCTTTTTCTTTGGGATGGTTTTAGTTGCTGCCTCCTGTACAATGTTACGAACCTCCATCCATAGTTCTTCAGGCACTCTGTCTACCAGATCTAATCCTTTAAATCTATTCCTCACCTCCACTGTATATTCATAAGGGATATGATTTAGGTCATACCTGAGTGGTCTAGTGGTTTTCCCTACGTTCTTCAATTTAAGCCTAAATTTTGTGATAAGAAGCTCATGATCTGAGCCACAGTCAGCTCCAGGTCTTGTGTTTGCTGATTGTATAGAGCTTCTCCATCTTTAGCTGCAAAGTATATAATCAATCTGATTTTGGTATTGACCATCTAGTGATGTCCATGTGTAGAGTCGTCTCTTGTGTTGTTGGAAAAGAGTGTTTGCTATGACCAGCGTATTCTCTTGACAAAACTCTATTAGCCTTTGCCCTGCTTCATTTTGTACTCCGAGGCCGAACTTGCCTGTTATTCCGGTTATTTTTTGACTTCCTACTTTAGCATTCCAGTCCCCTATGATGAAAAGGACATCTTTTTTTGGTGTTAGTTCTAGAAGGTGTTGTAGGTCTTCATAGAACCGGTCAACTTCAGCTTCTTCGGCATCAGTGGTTGGGAGACTTGGATTACTGTGATGTTGAATGGTTTCCCTTGGATTCGAACTGAAAGCATTCTGTCGTTTTTGAGGTTGTACCCCAGTACTGCCTTTCCAACTCTTTTACTGACTATGAGAGCTACTCCATTTCTTCTAAGGGATTCTTGCCACAGTAGTATATATAATGGTCTCCTGAATTAAATTCACCCATTCCTGTCCATTTTAGTTCACTGATTCCCAAGATGTCGATGTTCAATCTTGTCATCTCATGTTTGATCACATCCAGCTTACCTTGATTCATAGATCTTACATTCCAGGTTCCTATGCAATATTGTTCTTTACAGCATCGGACTTTCCTTCCACTTCCAGACAAATCCACAACTGAGCGTCCTTTCGGCTTTGGCCCAGCCGCTTAACTCTTTCTGGAGCTACTCGGAATTTCCCTCCGCTCTTCCCCAGTAGCATTTTGGACACCTTCCGACCTGAGGGGTTCATCTTCCGGCGTCATATCTCTTAGCCTTTTGATACTGTCCATGGGTTTTCTTGGCAAGGATACTGGAGTGGTTTGCCATTCCCTCCTCCAGTTTTGGACCACGTTTTGTCAGAACTCTCCATCATGAGCTGTCCGTCTTGACCTGACTTCATTGAGTTACGCAAGCCCCTTCGCCACGACAAGGCAGTGATCCATGAAGTATGATTCTTACAGGCTATTAAAACTGTTAAATGGATTGAGGTTTAGACTCCCAAAGTCATCACTGAATTCTTTTAAAATAATTAGTTAAGGTTATCATTCAAATCATTGCAGTCAAACCAATAAGTAGAAACCAAACCAGAAAGAATACTCAGGGCACTCATCCCTAATTCAAAATACGGTAACATGATGAGTGGAAAAAGTCTTAAATTTTAGCACATCCTGCATATAAACGTTTTATAGGCCAGCATCTGTTTACATCTCAACTGGTTAAAATAATAAAGATTTGACATCAAATGTATCACTGACTTACTTTCATAATCCATATAATAAAGTCTTTCATCACCAATTAATCTCAGTCCTGAAACACTTGAATATTAAAGAAATAAAATACTGGTCCTTAACTGTACCAGCAAACTACCTTCTTAAAGGTTGTGTTAAGACTCTCAGGATATAACCTCCCATGTCTAAAATTAATTTTGTATCTCATTTAGACAATAATTTCCTTAAGAAAAGCTCTTGATCCTCTTGAAGGCATAATAAAAGCAAGATTATAAATGGACTATTTCTTAACAAGTTACCATTTAAGGTTTCATAACAATATACATAATTATTAAGAAACCACTTCATAATGGCAGCTGGCACAGGGGAGGAATATAAATAAAATTATAATGTCACACCACAGTTTCACAGGACACAAATTAAGACAAGTGAAGCCAAATGAATCCAGGAAAAATAAACCTTGGTGTGTATCCATGCAAAGATTTTAATCTATTAATAGCTTTGAAACCATTTTTATTTCAAAATTTGCACAATTCTGGTAAACGAGTCACTCAGGTTGCTCTGTGAAGCCTGTTTCCAGTTATTCCAGTTATGTGGTTCCTTGGTTTTCAGAAGAGGTGAAGGTAGTGAAACAAGGGAAAATATACCTAAAGCAACATTGCCCCCCCAGAACTGATCATGACCAAGTAATGGTACATGCCCACATTTGGGGCTACACAGTAGCAATAAGAGTAATTAAACATCTGTACTTCTACACTTTATTGTGAATGGAGTTTCATTCCTGTTCCAGTTGACCCTGAGTCTTTTAGAGAAGGTTGGGAAAGATAAGATCCCTGCAGACACCTATAAAGTTTGTGTGGGTTTCTTTGTAGATGAAGTTGCTCATATTCTTTCAGGATTGGTCCACCAACAGGGGAGAGCCAAGCAAAGTGGGATTCTTTTGAGTGTGTGGAGCCTGAGATAGAGTTCTTTATAGTGTGAGCTCAGCCACCTGTGAGCTGGACCCCTGCCCCACTGGGCAGCTGTAGAAGGTCATGATTTGCTGGATTCCAGAGGTGATTGAAGCCTCTCTGAGGGAAGGAAAGGTGCCAGCTTTGAAGAGGGGAGTGAATCTCTATATCCAGCCATATTTAACAACTCCCACCTGATCTCCAATCTTTTCTTTGGGGGCAATATGGTTGAGAGTGTGGTTGAGAATCAGCTACAAAGCTACTAGAGGAAATAGATTATCTAGATCCCTTTCATCCAGGATTCAGGCCTGAGTGGGAATAGAAACAGCATTGGTCTGTCTGGTAGATGACCTCCATCAGGACCTAATGGGGGAAATGCATACCTTCTGGTTCTATAAGACCATTCAGCAGGCTTGGTACCATTGACCATATATGTTACTGGACTGCTCATGCAAGTTGAGTTTTGACACTATTTTATGGTGGTTCCACTCCTGTCTGAGTGAGTGGTTCCACTTAAGGGAAGAGTGATCTAGCCCATGGTCTATAGGGCTAGGTCCTGTCCTATATGGTATTAAGCATCTATACGAAACCACTGAGAGGTCATCCATTGGGTGGGGTTGATCATACTGATTATACCTGATCGTTTATCTTCATCCTGCACTGGACCAAAGATGCAGTGGAAATTCTGAGCTGGTACTGAGAGGCTGTCATAATCTGGATGGAGAGAAACGTGCTCAGACCAAACCCTAGCAAGACAGAATTACTGTCCATCTATAGACTTCTGACTTCCTTGAAACATTCATTCCAGTTGTAGCTGTGGACAGGGATGCACTTTCTCTGAAACAGCAGCTCTGTAACTTGGACTCACAGTATCTGCTTGAGCAAGAGATAGAAGCTATGCCAGGGGGCTTTGCCCAGCTTTGGTTGATGTGCTAGTTATGTGCTTATCTGAACTGGGAGCCATTGATGATAATGACTGACACTCTTATCATCATGCAGTTGGATTACTGTAATGCACTCTACATGGGGCTGCTTTGAATACAACCCTAGAAGCTGCTGCTGCTGCTACAGAATGTGGCAGCCAGGCGTTGGCAGCCAGATCCTGCCATAACTCCTATATTACATTCGCTGCACTGGTTGCTAATAGTATTCTGAGCACAATTCAAAATGCTGTTTATTACCTATAAAGTCCTTAGGGACTACTTTGTCCAAAACTATTCTTCCTGACCTGTTCGATCATCCAGAGAGGCCTGCTTAAGATCCCACACCCATATGAGGTGCACAGAACGTGGATGAGGCAAAAGAATTACTCAGTTGTGGCTACTGTTCCATGGAACTCCCAATGGCCTTCAGGAAGCCTTTTAAAACTCTTCTTTCTTGGTTAGCTTTCAACTATTTTGATGCTTAAGAAGGATAGCGGTGGGCTATTTGATTTTATATACTGTAGTCTTTTTTGATAGCTATTGTTTTGAATATTATTAATTAATGCTTTGAAATTCTTCTGTTCACCCTCCAGAGTCATTTAATTGGGGTGGTTTATAAATGTGATTTATAAATAAATACATTCTGTTAATAGGGTTAGAGTGTATCATAAAGCAAGCTGTCATTTTTCCCAAGCAGAGCTCCTCTAACTGTGCTATCCTGTGCACCTTTACAGAGAAGTAAGTCCCAGTATATTTAATGGGGCTCATTTCTCAGTAAATAAGTTTTCAAATATAGCTTAACAAATGGCAGTATTGCAGCTAAACAAATGGATATATTTGTTTATATTTATATATAAATATAAGGCTATTCAGTCATTCCAAGGGGCACTTTGTGGGCTCCAAGTATTTAGATGACCTCTTGGTGGCTCATTGTAGCTGCTTTGGAACCCTTTTCTGATCTCCATAACATGCATGTCGACATACAGGAGATACTTCCACAAAACTGCATATACCTGATACGTACGTTGCAAAACATTTAGGCAAATGTAATATTTACTGTATATCCTATCTTTCTCCTATCGTGGAAGTCAAGGGAACTTAAATAGCATTTTCTGGGAAGTTTGCTACCCAGCAGATGATTACACCTAAACCAGCTAAGTGACAGATTTATATACCTCCAGACTGTGAGGATTAAGTATTAATAATCATTAATTAGTCACCCCGGACTGACAGCATGAATTGCTTTGCACTGTGAACAGAGACTGCTTGAGCTGTCAAGGAAGTATGGGTGGCAGCACCAAAAGCCAACAAAAAACAACAGTAGTAATTTTTTATGTAAAGACCATATGGCAGGTCTTGACCTAAGGTCTTCCATCTCTTCTTCTAAGATAACTTAACTATATACTTTCAAAAACTACTGTATGTATTTTCAGCTCCATGTTTATTAGATAATGAGTTTGCACAGTGAAACATACATAAATAACTTTGTGGAACATTAATTAATGGATTAATGTACAGAATATGTTGTGGGATTTGCATAATTCAAGACTAAACTAGGAGCAGTTCAGCCAGTTTGCCTGAGGAAAGTAGCTTGGGCTTCATTCACATGTAGCTTTTATTACAGTACTATATCTATTCCTTGCCTCATTCATGGAATTTTACATGGGATCCAGATGACATATTCTCATGTAATCTTAACATGTTTTCCCAGAGTTTCTTCCATACTTTCTCTTGCAATAGAAAATTCATTAAGAAGGTATGGAAGGAATGGTTGCAACATTGATATTTCAAACCCTTTCAAGTTGATTTTTTTTCACAATAACAAAGCTAGTCAGGATCAGCTATAATGCAAAGTGGATAAAAGAAGTGGATCTAAACTATGATTGGCTATATGATCCACTCACATCAGAAATGTAATTTCTGTTACCACTAAACAGAACAACAATCCATCAGTCCATTTCGGTTTTGAGGCAGCTTCCTATGAATATGGGAAGCTGCACCTTCAGTCTTGGCTGCTTGGAACCATTAGCCTTTGACTCTCTCAGATTATTTTTCTAGCAGATAATACTGTACATGCTGTGAGAATTGAATTATTATGAAAGCAGGTAAATTATAACCAATTTAAATTTATTGCATTTTTAATGTCATGTTTTTGTGTTGTTTTTGCAAGTCCTATTTCTTCTTCATCTCTTTTTTCTCTGAATAAATTATCTTACTCAGTTTGAAAATATTTTTTAAAAAAATTCACATTAATTTTTTCTCATATGCAGAGAGGAGGATATCTTCAGATAGTTCACAATATTTCACTAAATTTTGTGTCTTCTTTGCCTTTGTAAGGTAAATCCAGAGCTTGTTGTGGTTGAATATTTCATGAGCCAAGTTTATGAGAACAAGAAGCTCCAAAACTCTCTATAAATACAGACTATTCAAGCTAGAATCAGTATGTGAAGACAGCCTATTCTGATTTACAGATTAGCAGGACTCTTACTAAAAACTCTGCCAGGAAGGAAAGTTTCCATCTCTCAAATCCATCACATCTGGGATGGGGAGAACTTCGTTTTCTTCATTTGTTAGTAGTCCATTGGAAGATCAATGGATCTTACATCTTCATATAACTTCATAGATCTTCATTGAGATGCTTATTTCAATTATGATGTTTTAACACTGAAGCAGTACTGCAGCTAATGGAACTATTCCCCAGGCCTTGGATTATCTTGTGCATCAATTCAATGGCCTCAGGCTCTGAAAATATGGCTTGAATAAAAATAAAATTTAAGAAGCTTAATACAGGCAAATGATGAGATGTGCCTTGCCAGACAGTATCTTGATAATTTTCTAGGCAATGACTTTTTTCTTTTTTAGAAGAGTTTGAAGGAAAAATAATTATATGCATGAGACAGTTTTTCTAGCAATAAAAGTACAGAAAGTTGAAGAACAATATGGACTCCAAAGCAGTATGTACAATGTTGGATTATCCATAGAGCTTTGCCTTTGTGGGGGGAGATGGGCGGTGATATAAGTTGGAAAAATAAATAAATAAATAAATAAATAAATAAATAAATAAATAAATTATTGTAGATATTTAAAACAATATTTCATTAACTTCAAATAACCCTCCTTAGGTCAGAATCTTTGTTCAGGAAGTTTCTCTAATTCTAAACCTAATGGGTACGTGTTTATCAAGACAAATACTGACAGAAAACTGAGGGAATGGTTGTTCCATTTTTTCTCTGAGAAATGACCTTGTCTATAGGGTTTCTTTCATCTTAATTTTGAAATAACAGAAAGTAGGGCTTATGCTGACACATGATGAAATGGCTGCTCCCTAGTTGGCAGGACATTGATACTCATATTGCACTCTGCACATAATTAATAAGGCCATTAAGTCCAGGGTAAGTATGTATAGAATTTAAGCTCTAGAGACATCTTTTTTTGTAATAAAACATGAGAAAATGCAGTTGGTTTAACTTACTGTTCAGTACAATTGTGTGTAAAAGGAAAGCTGTTTTTAGTTTAAAACTTTGCAATATCTTTAATGCCATTTTTATTTTGAAAAAGAAGGTAAACAACCAAGGGAAAGTTAAGTTCTGTATGGAAAGAAGTCATTTGGCTCTCTGCCTATAATATGAAAGAATCCATAAAGCAAAACGAATGTAATGGTCTACTAAAGGAAATTGCTTTAAGAGATGGAAGTGGGCCTGAAAAACCATTGCAGGAGAAATATTCAAATAGAATATTTGAATATTACATATCAGCTGGAAAATTCTACTTCACCTGCCTCATTAAAATATATAAACATCAGAGTAGGGTAATTGATGGGACCATACACCTAATAATATATTAGACCCAAAATATTATGGTCTTGGTTGTAAGCCATGTAGAGTCACCCAAGTGGTCAACATATAAATAACAATAGATTAGATTAGATCAGGGGTCGGCAAACTTTTTGAGCCGAGAGCCATTTTGGTATGCTCGTGCACATTTTGAAGTGCTCGAGAGCCAGGGGGCGGGGTTTGCGGGCGGGAGCCAATCGCGTGGAAGGGGGCGGGTTTTGGGGGCGGGAGCCAATCGCGTGGAAGGGGGCGGGGCTTGCGGGCGGGAGCCAATCATGTGGAAGGGGGCGGGGCTTGTGGGCGGGGGCCAATTACGTGGAAGGGGCGGGGTTTGCGGGCGGGAGCCAGTCACGTGGCTTATTGGGGCAGGTGGGAGGGCCCATGTAGCAGTTTACCCCCCCACCGGCTTCCCGCCCCTCCCTCCTTGCCTGCAGAAGGCGGCCGGCCTTCTCCCCCCGCTGTTTCTGGAAGTGATCCAGCGCCGATCTGCGGGCTGCGGGGGCTCCAGCTTCGGAGGGCGCCGGCTGCCAAGCTGTTCCGAACCAAGGAGCCAGGGCGGAGCCGGGGCAGGGGAGGAACGGGGAGCGCCAGGGGACTCACCCGCTGCTGCTCGGCTGCCACCTTCCTCCTCCGCTTCAGCTGCCCGCCCGCCGAGTCCCGGCCCTTCAGCCCCCGCTGGGGGGAGGAGGGCAGGGACTCAGCGCCCGCACGCCCGGAGCCCGGCAGAGCTGCGTCTCGCCCCGCCCCGCCCTCCCAGAGTGGCCAGCGGAGCGCCCACCTGCTCGGGCAGGTATCAGCCTCTCTGTACGCTCCTTCCGCTGCTGCTGCAGGGAGACGGCGTCCACCCGGCCCAGCTGCCCGGTGTCCAGGGAGATCAGCTCCGGCGGGATCTGTGCCGAAGAGCCCCGCCCGCTTGCCTCCCTCCGCGAGGCCCAGGCGCGCTGGAAGGCAGCGGGGGGCCTCGCGGAGGGATGCTGAGCTCCGCAGCCGAGCCTGGGCGTGCGTGCGGGACGGAAGCTGCCATCGCAGGCTTCCTCGCCGAGTTTGTCCGCTGCCTGCAGGGAGGGAGGCGGGGGGACAGGGCTGGGGCGGGGGCAGGGGCCGCGGACGGCAGGCCAAAGGGAGATGCCAGGGCGACTGTAGCGACCGGAGGCGGCCAAGGGGAGAGCAGGCGGCTCTTCGCCCTCGGCGCGCCGCGGGGCCAGACGAGCCTCCGGCTGCTGCTTCCTGCGCCCGTGGCCTCTTCGCTGCCGCCACCGCCCACCTTTTCCGCTCTCCGCTTCTCCGCAAAGCTCCTGGTTCATCTTAATCCAGGGCTTTCCAAACTTTTGCCGTTGGCGACACACCAACGGCTGGCCCACGAAGACCTGGAAGCGGCGGTGCTTCCGGGTTGCTGCCGCTGCGGCGGCAGGGGCTGCCCCTTCGAAAGGGCAGGCTCTGGGGACCCCGAAAATGCCCTCGGTTCCGGCAGGGAGGCGAAAATCGCATGCGCATGCTGCTGGCTTCCCAGCGCACAGCTGATCGGCGCGGAGAATTTCCACCCCAGGCAGCCCTGCAGCATGCGCGATTTTCTCCTCCCTGCCAGAACCAAGGGCATTTTCATCAGAGCTTCCGGGTTGTCACGCGACACACTTGGAAAGCCCTGTCTTAATGTTTCCTTTTCCTCCCCTTCAATACGTTCCAGCAAGCGAGGTGGAAGCGGAGAGCGGAAGAGGCGAGGCGGCCTCCGGCTGCTGCTTCCTGCGCCCGTGGCCTCTCCGCTTCCACCTCGCTTGCTGGAACGTATTGAAGGGGAGGAAAAGGAAACAGTAAGATGAACCAGGAGCTTTGCGGAGAAGCGGAGAGCGGCAGAGGCGGGCCGCTTGCCTGCCTGGTTCCCTCCCTCCACGAGGTCCCCCGCTGCCTTCCCGGGACCCAAGCCGGAGAGAAAGGGTGGCGGCGGGGCCGCGCTACCGGAGCGCCCGAGTGCCAGACAGGCAGCTCCGCCCGCGCGCCTTCCACGTGATCGGCCCGTGAGGACCAGCCAGGGAAGGCGCGCGGGCGGAGCTCCCGTCCCGCTGCACCCCAGCCGGAGCGCCCGAGTGCCAGACAGGCAGCTCCGCCCACGCGCTTTCCACGCGATCGGCCTGCGAGGACCGGCCAGGGAAGGCGCGCGGGCGGAGCTCCCGTCCCGCTGCACCCCAGCCGGAGCGCCCGAGTGCCAGGCAGGCAGCTCCGCCCGCACGCCTTCCCTGGCTGGTCCTCATGGGCCGATCGCGTGGAAGGCGCGCGGGCGGAGCTGCCTGTCTGGCACTCGGGCGCTCCGGTAGCGCGGCCCCGCCGCCGCCCTTTCTCTCCGGCTTGGGTCCCGGGAAGGCAGCGGGGGACCTCGCGGAGGGAGGGAACCAGGCAGGCAAGCGGCCCGCCTCTGCCGCTCTCCGCTTCTCCGCAAAGCTCCTGGTTCATCTTACTGTTTCCTTTTCCTCCCCTTCAATACGTTCCAGCAAGCGAGGTGGAAGCGGAGAGGCCACGGGCGCAGGAAGCAGCAGCCGGAGGCCGCCTCGCCTCTTCCGCTCTCCGCTTCCACCTCGCTTGCTGGAACGTATTGAAGGGGAGGAAAAGGAAACATTACGACAGGGCTTTCCAAGTTTGTCGCGTGACAACCCGGAAGCTCTGATGAAAATGCCCTTGGTTCTGGCAGGGAGAAGAAAATCATGCATGCTGCAGGGCTGCCTGGGGTGGAAATTCTCTGCGCCGATCAGCTGTGCGCTGGGAAGCCAGCAGCATGCGCATGCGATTTTCGCCTCCCTGCTGGAACGGAGGGCATTTTCGGGGTCCCCGGAGCCTGTCCTTTCAAAGGGGCAGTGGTGGCAGCGGACCATCAGCGCTTCCAGGACACCGCTGCTGCAGCATGCGCGATTTTCTCCTCCCTGCCAGAACCAAGGGCATTTTCATCAGAGCTTCCGGGTTGTCACGCGACACACTTGGAAAGCCCTGTCGTAATGTTTCCTTTTCCTCCCCTTCAATACGTTCCAGCAAGCGAGGTGGAAGCGGAGAGCGGAAGAGGCGAGGCGGCCTCCGGCTGCTGCTTCCTGCGCCCGTGGCCTCTCCGCTTCCACCTCGCTTGCTGGAACGTATTAAAGGGGAGGAAAAGGAAACAGTAAGATGAACCAGGAGCTTTGCGGAGAAGCGGAGAGCGGCAGAGGCGGGCCGCTTGCCTGCCTGGTTCCCTCCCTCCGCGAGGTCCCCCGCTGCCTTCCTGGGACCCAAGCCGGAGAGAAAGGGCGGCGGCGGGGCCGCGCTACTGGAGCGCCCGAGTGCCAGACAGGCAGCTCCGCCCGCGCGCCTTCCACGCGATCGGCCTGCGAGGACCGGCCAGGGAAGGCGCGCGGGCGGAGCTCCCGTCCCGCTGCACCCCAGCCGGAGCACCCGAGTGCCAGACAGGCAGCTCCACCCGCGCGCCTTCCACGCGATCGGCCTGCGAGGACCGGCCAGGGAAGGCGCGCGGGCGGAGCTCCCGTCCCGCTGCACCCCAGCCGGAGCGCCCGAGTGCCAGACAGGCAGCTCCGCCCGCGCGCCTTCCACGCGATCGGCCTGCGAGGACCGGCCAGGGAAGGCGCGCGGGCGGAGCTCCCGTCCCGCTGCACCCCAGCCGGAGCACCCGAGTGCCAGACAGGCAGCTCCGCCCGCGCGCCTTCCACGCGATCGGCCCGTGAGGACCGGCCAGGGAAGGCGCGCGGGCGGAGCTCCCGTCCCGCTGCACCCCAGCCGGAGCGCCCGAGTGCCAGACAGGCAGCTCCGCCCGCGCGCCTTCCACGCGATCGGCCTGCGAGGACCGGCCAGGGAAGGCGCGCGGGCGGAGCTCCCGTCCCGCTGCACCCCAGCCGGAGCGCCCGAGTGCCAGGCAGGCAGCTCTGCCCGCACGCCTTCCCTGGCCGGTCCTCGCGGGCCGCCGGCGATGCTCCCATCCCGCTGCACCTCTCCAGCTTGTCGGCCACCCACCGCAGCGTCTCGGCCGTGCGGCTGGGGGGCAGCGCCGCGTCCCCCAGCCGGTGCTGCAGGTAGTCGCCCAGCAGCTGCGCTGTCTCCTCTCGCAGCGCGCCCAGCATGGCGACGCTCTCCTGCCTGCCTGGCGAGCGCTTGGGGGGGGCGGCGGCAGCCGTTGCAACGCGGGCGGAGGAAGAGGCAGCGGCGGCGGCGACCAACCAACTTCCCCACCCGCCGACCTCGAAGAAGCGCTGCCCGACTCTGGAAGGCTCCCGAGGGCGGGAGGAGGAAGAATCAATCGCCCTCCTCCAGCGCCGGCCATTTGGGGGCGGGATCCAATCGCGTGGAAGGGGAGGGGGTGAGTTCAGCTGCAGAAGAGCCACACTCAAGGGGCCAAAGAGCCGCATCTGGCTCGCGAGCCGCCATTTCCGACCCTTGGATTAGATGATCAGATCAGATCAGATTCTCAAATTGTAATTTACTGACACACTTTTGGTGGCACTGGTTGAAATTACTGTGGCTCCTGGATGGAGAATTTGGTCTTGCAAGGCATTGAGATTTAGTGCCTGTCAAAATGAGTAAACAAAAATGAATCTCCACCACTTGAAATGAATTTTTGAGTAGGTGTATCATTGATTTGCAGGATAGGAGGCCAAATTTATTGTGGCATGACCTGCACTACCAGTTTCTTTAACACCTCTGTTGATTTTTTGGTAGTTAAGGGAAGGGAATTGTCAGCACATGTGAAAGTAGAAGTCCTCTGATCTCCCCCCTGGGCCAGAAGACTGAATGGCAAGGGTACCAGCAGGAGGAACACAGTCATGCTTTCTTTTTTCTATTGCTGGTGCTATCATTGTTACTGGCAAAGTCATACTCCATTCTTTGACACAAGGGAAAAAAGGGGAAATGAAGGAAGTTGTTGTCATTTGTCCTTAATGCCAGAGTCATTGTCACTAAAATATTTTGAATAAAAGCTCCATGTATTATTAAATATTTCATTGTAACTTGGAAGGCAAACATCAATAAAAGTAACACAGGCAGCAAGTACCAGCTTACCAAAATAGCACTTCAAAGGAAGTGAAAATTATGTAATAAAACGCTATAATAAACCTTCAATCATTTTCAGTTCAAAGTCTAGTAAACTTTTCAAAAATAATGCAAATTGCCTCAGTCAATATAGATTTCAGGATCTTAGTGTTTAAAACAGTAATTTTTGTAGTTGTGAAAATGTATGGCTCTTTTCATATATAAGTTTTGAACATTATCCCTGTAATAAGTCGTGTGCATATACTGTATAGTTCTGTGAATTAATACGTCTTTGAATGTTGTGTAATGAAATGTGAGGGGATTCACATATCCCTAAGCAAGTGAAATCAAACTTTTAACTAAATGTAAGAGACTAAAAGCTGATATTACATTTCCACAAAAAGCACATTTATTGGCTATAAAGAAGGAAAGGTAAGTTATAGAAAGATGGAGTAAAGGAGATTTAGGTTTCACGGCTTTACAAAACAAACAAACAAAAGAAATTGCCATAATCTTATAGCAATACTACAAGTTTGGAAAAACACCCACTCTTCATCTGATATACAATCTTTTTATGTATCAGACAAGCAATTTATTGTTGGGAGTCCCAATTGAAGACTGTATAAATGTAGACTGCATGCATTCATGCATATGCTTAGCTTCCATTTGTTTCCTACTGTTCAGTACACAGACTTTACATGTTAATGTTAATATACATGTTAATATAATTGTATAACAAGGCTTGAATATCAACTATAAGTGCAATGCAACAGTGGGACCAATTGTCCAGGGAGGATTGCCTTTAGGCTGAGCAGCCATATCTTGTGGTACTCTAATTTGGATTCCTGGTCTGAGCAGAGGTTTAGGTTTAATGGTGTGAATGGCTTTTTCTAACTCTGCCAGGCTATGATTCTAGGCAAAACTACTTCTATGAGCATAAGAGATGTATTCTTTTTCCTTCCTCTTCCCTTTCTATTTGTGCATGTTCAATAAAAGAATTAAAAAATGCAAAGCTTGTGTGATAAAATCAATATATTGTTACAAGATAATATATTTCAGTAAATAACAAGGGGGGAAAAACACATGAGAAATACTTCAGCCAGGAAAAAATCCCAGGAGCCGATTCACCAAACATCACACCGTTACGGCAGATAACTTCAATCTGGTACCAGCAGGTGCCAAAAAGAAGAGCCGGATCATTTCTTGAACTGTTACCTAAATGGACAGAGTAAATGTATATCTGAAATGAGATCAAAAGCACTGTAACTTTTACTCAAGACAAGCTTGTCTTCTGACCAAACATCTGGAGTATGAATGAGCAGATTTCATACTGCAATGGCACAAAATAGTAAGAGTCTTCATTCTTTTCAGATCCCCTTGTCAAAATTATCCCTTCACTTCAGTTTAAAACTAAGGCAGAAGAGAGGAGGAGTGACCATTACTAATCCCCAAGACAGCAACACAAAAGGCATGAAAATACTTTCCAAAGGTTTGTTAAACTCTCCTTCAAGTGAAGAGGCTTCAGGACTAATAGAACTAGATATGGTGCAGCTGTATTGCTTTGACATATTCTGACAAATTGCTGTTTGTCAGAGCTTCATGCCTGGGGCACTGTTTCTGTTGTGCCATTGAAGAGGGCTGGGATTTAGCTAACCAGTCATCACAGAGTCTAGACTGTTACTGTAGTGATGTTAGCAGAAGTATCTACCCTGAGAATCAGAGAGATTGCCAGATCCTCGCATACCATCATTATGAACTTCTGTACATAAAGTGAAGAGGGAATCAGCCTTTTTATGCATGCTATACCTCAATAATTCAGTCTAGAGTGATAAAAGAATTGTTGCTTCTTCTGAAAAAAAGCTTATCCTGACATTAGGTCTTTGCTCTTCAGGGGAAAAAATGAAAATGATAGAACCAAAATGAAATATTAATTTTGAAGGCTAGATTGATAATAAAGAGAGTAGAGGAGAACACAGTCTTGTCACCTGGGAAATGATGTGGAACGAACAGTCTCATAGCCTGAGACAATCTTCCCTTACCTGATGTAGATGTGATTGAAGCATTCCCAATAGAAAAGTGCCTCAGCTCTACTTGAAAACTTTCTTCCACCCTGTTAGGTATCTACTTCCATTGTCAAACTTCTCTTATTTCTAGAAATTCTTTCCAAACATTCAGTTGGAGTTTGCCTTCCTGTAACTTAAAACTATTAAGTTGTATCTTGCACTAAGGGATGACATTCCTTCAAGTACTGTACTGTCCTCTCAGTAATCTTTTCTAAAGGTTGAGCAAAGTTAAACATATCCAGTTTTTTCCTCCTAGGACTTATTTTCCAATGCTCTGATCATCCTTGCTGTCCTCCTCTGAACCCTTTCTAATTTGTGTGGACCCTTCTTAAGGCTAGGTGCTCAAGGATGAACATGGGCTCAATATGAAGTGGGTTTGATCAGCAGAGAAAAAAGTGGAATAATCCCTTCCCTTAATTTGGACACCACACTTCTATAGATGCAGCCTCAAATTATATTTTCCTTTTTTACAACCGTTTCAGGTTGCCAGTTAGTATTCAGCTGCATTTTAATTATCTAAAATAACAGATTAAGGTTGATAATTATTATTATTAACTTTATCAAAAAGTTCCTGACTACTCAACCCACTACATCACAACTGACAGAAACTATAAAAAGGATAACACTACCATACATCAGAAACATCTCAGAAACTATCAACAGACTGTTACAACCACATGGCATCACCGTAGCACATAAACCAACCAAAACCCTTCAGAACATTGTAAGTAACCCAAAAGACCCAGTAGCCCAAGAAGAAAAAACAGGAGTTATCTACAACATACAGTGTAAGGACTGTAACAGCCACTATGTAGGACAGACCGGCAGAAGACTAGCAGAGCGCATCCACGAACACCAACTAGCAGTCAGAAGACACGATGAAAACTCCTTAATCTCACAACACATGGACAGACTCAACCATACTTTCAACTGGGAAACTCTGAGCATCCTAAACCAAGCCAAATCCAAAAACGCTAGAGAGTTCCTGGAAACTTGGCACTCAGACAAAGCAGCCATCAACAGACACATAGAGGTGAACAACATTTATATACCATTCAAAAGAGACAATAGAAAAGCCAAAAGACCAGAACACTTCCTCGCCAGCAATCAGCACCCAGATATGCAAAGATTAACACCAGATGAACAATCAAACAGTATTTTATACCTTAATCAAGGAACTATTAACCTAGTCAATCAACCACACAGCAAACAACAGCCCAATCAAGGAACTCCCATGGAGTGAATAACACCTCCACCATCACAAGCAGGACAAACCACGATATATAAACAGAGAGCAAGTTCCACTCCCTTTTTGCACTGAAGATGTTGCCTAGTCTGGCAATGAAACATCTGCAAGAAAACAACAAGGCTCAGAGAACACCAAGGACTCCACAGTAATTTGTATGTTGGTCATGGTATTCTTTTTGGGGTAGGGGTCTGTGTTGGGTATTTTTATATAAGTGCTTAGGACCCAAAAGATTGTTATAGCATTTTTTAAAAAATCAAAAAACTGTCAATTTAGTATCCTCACTGCAGTTGTGTCATGTCTATTGACCTCTATATCTTTTTCTCCAAATTTGCATTTTGATCAAATATTGGTATCCAGCTCAGAGTCATGGGATAATTGACATTGGTTTTCTTTCTCACTATTTCTGCTGCCGACTTTCCACTGGGGGAAAGAATGATTGTAGCAATGAAAGCTGAAGTGACACTTTGTCTGTCAGTTGGATCTTTGGGTTTGTCAAGTCATTGCTGTTGGAAAAAGAAATGGGCTTTCTTGGAGAATATAGGGGCAGTAAACAAACAAAAAAATCACAAGTGACCGTGTAGAAAAGAACATAATTTTCTCTCTCTTTTATTAGTCATTTTTGTTACAGTCATCTTTGTGGGCAGCAGAAAATGGAATGACTCACTGGTAACCAGGTCTCTTGTATTTGTTTAAGTCATTCTACAAATCCAGACTTATTTTAAAAAGTGCTTATTTCCCCGAGGAAGCACACAAAGGGTTCTATCTTACAAGCCTAGAGTGCCAGCTTGTAACAGGATTAAATGAGGCTTTACCATGGACCTGAAGTATGAAAAATGCCCTTAGCAGTAGGTCAAGATGCAAAGAAATACTCAAGAGAAATCAAGCAGACCCAGGGCTACAATATTGAACGTTGCCGGAAGACCTATGTTTGAGCTTTCCAAGATGCTTAAAGGAATTGGAGAGCTGCATATTTCTTGGAAATTGGGTCACATTTTGTCTATGAAGGTTCTCAGTCATCCAGGTGGAATTGTCTGTAGGGTCACATTTTGTTTTGAAAATCTTACCCTTAATGAATTATTTTGTGGTATAAGAATATTAGGAAATTAGAACCTCAAGACAAAGATATAAATATAATGATGTTTCAATCTGTCTCGACTTTGATGGCCACCTTTTCTTATCAATTAGTGACCTGATCCTACACAATGGTGCCTATGTATTTAATGATTCATGGCACTGAGATTCTGTGCTTCTGCCCTGTTATATTACTAGCCCTTTTGCCTCCACACAAGACACAGACACACACATACCATTTAAATTGAGGCTGTAATGAGTTATCACATGAGAAAGGTAGATAAGAGGACGATCGGATGGAGGAATCTTACAGGAAACAGGGCTGAGGATTTTTCCCCTCTTACTTAAGGCTGTGAACCATTTAAATGCTATATGCTCAGAAAACAGGCTGCAGTGCTACTTAGCCAGATTCAACTGGCCATGCCCTTAATGCCTGCTGCTTCACCAGGCAGGCCATTGGAATATACTTTCTTGAATGGTCTTGATGGCATTTTGAACAGAAACGTAAATAATCTGTTCAGGATCCAAATTGTAAACCAAACCAGATGTGAAATATAGACAGCTGTATTGTTATTGACATTCAGCCAATTTCTGTATGGATCCTCTATTGTGGCCACTGTAGAGACTGAAGCAATGGTGGATGAGTGCAGCTGCATACCTGGGGTTATTGTCATTTTGTACTTTAACATTTTGAGCTGCTTGCAGCAATTCATGGAGCCTTTTGAGGCTGGTAGGATAGAAAGCAAAGCCAGGTAGGTAGGTAGATGGGTAGATTGATTGATTGATTGATTGATTGATTGTGTGCCATCAGGTCATTGTCTACTCTTAGTGACCACATAGATATTTTTTCTCCTTGACAATCTGTGCTTAACCTGGTCTTTTAGGTCTTTCAATGGTGTACCCATTACCACTGTAACCAATTCCATCCACCTTGCTTCTGGTCATCCTCTTCTCTTTCCTTCCTCCTTTCCCAGCATTAGAGGCTTCTCTAGAGAACTAGGTCTTTGCATAATGTGTCCAAAGTAGGAAAATGTGTGCCTTGAGTGAGAACTCTGGGTTGATTTTTTTATGATCTATTGGTTTGTTTTCTTGGCTGTCCATGATATTCTCAGGAGAGGGAGGGAGGGAGGGAGGGAGGGAGGGAGGGAGGGAGGGAGGGAGGAAGGAAGGAAGGAAGGAAGGAAGGAAGGAAGGAAGGAAGGAAGGAAGGAAGGAGTGTGTGGGATTGAAATTCTTCTCTAAGGTTTCTGAAAATATTGCACTTTATTCAGTGCTTGCTAAAGCAGAACTACACAAATAAAGTAAAATTGAGGATGATAAGGGATCTGGAAACCAAGTCCCATTAAACAGTTAAAGAAAGAAAGGACAACAATCTACAAATATCAAAAAGGCTCTCATATGCAAGAGGGGTCAGAACTGATCTCTTTTGTAACCAAGAGTAAGACAAGGACCAGTGGATTGAAATTAAAAAAGGAGATTTGGGCTGACTATTATGAGGAATTTTCTGATGATAAAAGCTGTTAAGCAGTGGAACAGTCTGCCTACAACACTGGTAGATTCATCTTGGTGAAGACTTTCAAATGAAGGTTGAACGGACATCTGTCAGGATGGTTTAGTGAATTCCTGCACTAAGCAGGGCAGTGGACTACAAGGTCCCTTCCAACTCATTCATTCTAAGAGTCACTGATTAATGAAGGAGTAATGATACTGATACTAAGTAATGATACTGATTAATGAAGGAGTAATGATATTTTTGAGAGCCAGTTTGGTGTAGTGGTTAAGGCACCAGACTAGAAACCAGGAAGCTGTGACTTCTAGTCCCGCCTTAGGCAAAAAGCCAGTGGGGTGACCTTGGGCCAGTCACTCTATCTCAGCCCTAGGAAACAGGCAATGGCAAACCACTTTCAAAAATCTTTCCAAGAAAACTGCAGGGACTTGTCCAGGCAGTCTCCAGGAACTGGAAACGATTGAATGGATTGAAAAAAATGATACTTAATCAAATTCATTTAATTTCTATAGCTGCCCAGAGTTACTTGTTGAGATGGGTGGCTATAGAAATTAAATAAATAAATAAATTCATTGCATACATATTACTCAAGTTATTTAATATACCTTGAATTAATCTTTTTATGCATAATTTAATAAGAAGTAAAACATCTATTTCTGCTTCATTGACTATGCTAAAGCCTTTGATTATGTGGATCACAACAAACTGGCAAATTCTTAAAGAGATGGGAGTACCAGACCACCTTACCTGTCTCCTGAGAAACCTGTATGCGGGTCAAGAAGCAACAGTTAGAACCGGACATGGAACAACCGACTGGTTCAAAATTGGGAAAGGAGTACGACAAGGCTGTATATTATCACCCTGCTTATTTAACTTATATGCAGAGGACATCATGAGAAATGCTGGGCTGGATGAATCACAAGCCGGAGTTAAGATTGCCGGGAGAAATATCAACAACCTCAGATATGCAGACGATACCACCCTAATGGCAGAAAGTGAAGAGGAACTAAAGAGCCCCTTGATGAGGGTGAAAGAGGAGAGTGCAAAAGCTGGCTTGAAACTCAACATTAAAAAAACTCAGATAATGGCATCTGGTCCCATCACTTCCTGGCAAATAGAAGGGGAAGAAATGGAAGCAGTGACAGATTTTATTTTCTTGGGCTCCAAGATCACCGCAGACGGTGACTGCAGCCATGAAATTAAAAGTCGCTTGCTCCTTGGGAGGAAAGCTATGGCAAACCTAGACAGCATATTAAGAAGCAGAGACATCACCTTGCTGACAAAGGTCCGTATAATTAAAGCTATGGTTTTCCCTGTAGTAATGTATACATAAATAAATAAATAATGTATGGCTGTGAGAGTTGGACCATAAGGAAGGCTGAGCGCCAAAGAATTGATGCTTTCGAACTGTGGTGCTGGAGAAGACTCTTGAGAGTCCCTTGGACTGCAAGGAGGTCAAACCAGTCAATCCTAAAGGAAATCAAGCCTGACTGCTCATTGGAAGGACAGATGCTGAAGCTGAAGCTCAAATACTTTGGCCACCTAATGCAAAGAGAGGACTCACTGGAAAAGACCCTGATGCTGGGAAAGACTGAAGGCAAAAGGAGAAGGGGACGGCAGAGGATGAGATGGTTAGATAGCATCACCGATGTAACTAACATTAATTTGAGTAAACTCCGGGAGACAGTGGAGGACAGGAAGGCCTGGCGTGCTATGGTGTCGAAGGTCACGAAGAGTCGGACACGACTAAACGACTGAACAACAACAACAATAAAATACATAATTAGTAAAGATAAAGGGAGGCCGGAAAACGCTCTTTTCTCATCTTTTTTTGTGCATCAGGTGACTTCTAGTGCTTTCTTGTAAGCATTTGCTGACATCCACCAAGCTATTGATCCCACCCTTGTTTACCCTTGTAGTTACCTGGAGGTGAGGAGAAGCATCCTAATTATACTCAAAAGAGGCTAAGGGCTCTAATGTGCACCCGCAATTCAGTAGAGCTGCCCTTGCAAATGAGAATGACATACAAGAGACTCAAGCCCCCACCCACACAAGCTGCCAGTCCTTCTTGTTTATTTTCCCCTCATTAAGGTAGATTTCCAGCCATTTTAAACTGCTGCAATTTTTTTTTAAAAGGCACACATTTTCATGACAAACTGTAGAGGTCCATATAACTGTAGAAGTTTACTGCTGTATTTCTCATTTTATCTCACATATTTATCTCACATATCACATATGACATTTTCCTATAATGCTGGGTGACAGATTTACCTGCTTAAAACCTAAAATGAAGGGGGGCGGGGGAGAGAGAGAGAGAGAGAGAAAGTGAAAGTGAAAGAGGGAAGGAAGAGGAAGTCCCTCCAAATGGTCACTCATGCCCTAGTCACCACCCATACTCTAATCCCATACTGTAATGCGCTGTATATGGGGCTACCCTTGAAGAGTATCCGGAAGCTACAGCTGGTCCAGAATGCGGCCGCGCAAGCAGTCTTAGGAGCCCCAAGGAGGGCACATATAACGCCATTGCTGCACGAGCTGCACTGGGTGCCAGTTTGCTTCCGGGTCCAATTCAAGGTGTTGGTTATCACCTTTAAAGCCCTACATGGCATGGGTCCAGATTACCTCAGGAACTGCCTCACCCCCGTTACATCGACCCGTCCCACCCGGTCAGGCAGAGAGGGCATGTTATGGACCCTGTCCATGAGGGATTGCCAATTGGCAGTGTCCAGGAGGAGAGCCTTCTCTGCTGTGGCACCCGCCCTTTGGAACAGCTTACCCCCGGAGGTAAGACAGGCCCCCACTCTCCCAGCTTTCCGGAAGGGGGTAAAGACGTGGTTATGCCACCTTGCTTGGGATGGGAGGGTGGATAGCCATTCATGGGGGTGGCTGGCACCGTGATCATGCCAAGGATAAGATCCTATTGCCATCTTGAATTTTATATTTTATACTTTTGTATTTTTATACTTGTGTCTGTATTTACATGTATTTATACTGTTTTTACTGATTGTCATTTTATTATCTGTAAGTCGCCCAGAGTCGTTGAGATGGGCGGCAGAGAATTTTGACAAATAAATAAATAAAAAGAGAGAGAAATTACAGCCTGCTCCTTCTTTCATATAAAAACAGAGCATGTTAAGTTTAGTATTTTAAGAGATCTGAGTCAAGTGTAACTTCCTACATGCAAGACATCCAGTGACATACAAATGAACTTCCACTTGAGTGTCTTCCCTACAAAGAGTCTCTTTCCCTACAAAAATCTACTACAAATCCCTACAAAATCTGCATGGGTAGCTACAGAGGAGAGGAGAATTGTCCTTTGATGGCACTGTGCAGGCTGACCAAGGAAAAAACAGTGGATTCCTGCCAGTCACCCCATTTCTACTAACTGTTCATATGTCAGGGTTTCTGCTTTTAGCAAAAAAAGAAAAGCAAAAAAGGAAATTATTATTATTATTATTATTATTATTATTATTATTGATAAGAAAGACAAAAAAGTCTGGATAGTGGACATTGCAATACCTGGAGACAGCAGAAGAGAAGAAAAAGAACTGGAGAAAACCACAAAATACAAAGACCTGCAAATAGAAGTAGAACAATTGTGGAAAAAGAAAGCAAAGATAGTACCAATAGTAATAGGCACCTTGGGTGCAATTCCAAAACATCTGGAGCACCACTTGAATACCATCAGCATTGACAAAATCACCATCAGTCAATTGCAAAAGGCAGCTTTACTTGGAACAGCTTACATCCTGTGACAATACCTTTAACACCATCAAACAACAACATCTGCCTATCCCAGGTCCTTGGGAAGGACTCGATAGGTGGACAAAAATGCCAAATCCAGTCTAAACATCTGGCTGACTGTGCGATCAACCATAATAATTTAAACATTCAATTGATCATAGGATATAAGATTTTGGACATTTAAAAATGTATTAAGTTTTCATCCATATGAAAGATGGATCACCTGCTATGTCCTCATGATCCAGACTGGGCACCATTGTTGTATAACTATAACAAGTATAGTTATAATGGCAACTTCATAATGATCTAGTCTAGTGCATTATACCACCTATTTTCCTCAGACTGCCAGGACTGTTTAAAGAAAAGGAAAAAAACCTGGAGTGGCTAGCTAGTCAAACTCTAGAACTGTGAAAAGGTCATATTATCAAATGTATAATGTATTTAGTGTGTATTATGCACACTAAATCTTCTCCAGAAATTATGGAGAGAATAAAAACCTCTCACGACAAAGATAATTATGGGAATGAAAATGTCACAACATGAATTGATTTTTGTGACAAGAATGGGGAAAACGATGTAAATATTACCTTTTTATTTAAATCCAGGTACATGGGTTAGCTCCTATCAGTCTCGCAGCAAGCTCATAACTGATGTTCATACATCTGAACATGTATGGTTCACACATACACATGGGCAAAGAGAAAAAAAGTGAGAGATATTATGACTTTTGTCACCAATTTGGAACAAATAACTAGTGCTAAGCTTTTCATTCACACTGAGTTTATTGTGCAGATGTATAATGTTTTGATACTTATTTCTCATTCCCTTATAAGATAGAACACTATAAAAGAGGAATGCAAAAATAAGTGTTTTCTAATAAATGGAGGCCCAAGTAATATACTGAATCAAGGAGGAAGGAAGGAAAATATTTCTTCCAGGAGCACAAAAGTTTTGGCACAGCTGCCAGAGTCCTTCTCCACATTTCAGAGGCAAATTGTTGGGAAACAATCACTAGTTAGGAAAAAGAAGATAACTTCATCCCAGGTTCTGGGAGCTGTACTTTAAGACATATTCAGAGAAACTGGAACAAGGGTGCTCATGCAACAAAGGAGAGCTATCAGAAGTCACTCATGCTTTGCAGCTGGTTTGCAGAGGCAAAGCAGGGAGCGAAGCCTCAGCATATTTTGAGAGATGGCTAAACATGTGGCTGTTACTTTGGGGTTGGGTATACACACACTTGCTTTCCTTTCCAGTCATATACCACTCTGTGGATCCCATACTGGAGGCTGTCAGTCAACCTAGGACCAAGGAACACACCCTGAGTTTCCCATGTGTAGCAGCCTGAGCCCTTAAGTCACCTCTATAATCCTAAAATGTCTCTATAAAAATTGACCTGAGGAATCTTAGAGACGTCTCTATCAATTATGACCCCAAAACTTCATAGGAATTCCTCTAAGAAGACTGATCCCAAAACACCTGTGTTTGTTTTGGATATCACTACCATATCTGGTCCCTACAATCAATCATATGTTCCATTCTTTCTCAGGCCAGGCTACAGTATTCAAAGGACACCCCTTTTAAGGTTCTTTAAATTAGCTATCTGTAAGAATTAGACCAGATTCGGCTTTTTTTGTTATCTCTTTACTTAGCTGAATAAAAGAATACAAAATTGAGCATCTGAAGTTTAGTAAGTAGTTACAAAGCTCTGTGTCTTAATCTAAGGGAAGGGAAGGGAAGGGAAGGGAAGGGAAGGGAAGGGAAGGGAAGGAAAGGAAAGGAAAGGAAAGGAAAGGAAAGGAAAGGAAAGGAAAGGAAAGGAAAGGAAAGGAAAGGAAAGGAAAGGAAAGGAAAGGAAAGGAAAGGAAAGGGTGGAGAGGAGAGAAGGTCATAGGAGATGTCTCTGAAATGTTTCTAAGCTGGAGTAGCAATCCATCCATAGCAGACTCACCTTAGTCTTTCAGAGCCGGTGTCAAGTGGGGAAAGCATGCTGGGGGAAATGGGAACCGATAGGCCAGTTGGCTTCCGAGTGGAATTTGTAAAAGTAAAGGTTCCCCCCGCACATTTGTGCAGTCGTGTCCAACTCTAGGGGCCAGTGCTCATCTCCGTTTCTTAGCCGAAGAGCCAGCGTTGTCCAAAGACGCTTCCACGGTCATGTGGCTGCATGATGCACGCGGAACGCTGTTACCTACCCACCAAAGTGGTACCTATTAATCTACTTGCATTTGCATGCTTTCGAATTGCTAGGTTGGCAAGAGCTGGGGCTAGTGCGGGAGCTCACTCCGCACGCAGGGCTAGGGATTCAAACCTCCGAACTTGCGATCTTCCGATCGACAAGCCTGGTGTCTTACCCGCTGAGCCACCACGCCCCTTTTTGAGGTTCTGTTTATTACCTATAACGCCCTGTATGGCCTAGGGACTGGATATCTGAGAGACTACTTGTCTCCAAATGTTTCTGCCCACCCAGTGCATTCCAACAGAGTGGGTGCACTCCAGGTTCCCTCCATTAAACACTGCCATCTTGTGGGACCTAGGAAGCGTGCCTTCTCTGTTGCGGCCCCCCACCCTCTGGAACAGCATCACCCCCAGAGATAAGGACAGCACTCTCTGTCCTGGGGTTTCAGAAAGCCTTAAAAACCAGGCTCTGGTCCCAGGCCTGGGGTTCATGTTTATGATTTCTTTAAGGCCCCTGTTTGATTTTGTTGATTTTGTTGTTATCAGATTATTTTAGTCTGGGCTGTCTGATTTTATGTTTTTAGCTGTTTTTATGTTTTTTTTCCTACTTTTGTACACCACCCAGAGTCCACTGGAGCTGGGCGGCCAATAATTTTAAATTAGTAATAATAAGAAGAAATAATTTAACTATAGGCCAGATGAGAGTAGAAGACATAGAGATACCATATGAAAAGCCTTCCCTTTAGCGATCTCTTACCCCTTGCCCTAGTGGTTAAAACAGCTCATAGCTGCAAAGAGATGTTGCAATCTGCAACACTGTAACTTTAATAGAAATCCATAGCTCACCATTATGAGAAACATTTTAACCAGGTGACCTACAGACTCGGTTTGTTTTACACTTGCTGCTGCTAGGGAGAGCAGAGGCTTTGAATTTGCCTACTTACTAACCATAGTTTGGATGGAGATCCCTGTAAACAGAGGGAAATATTTTTTTTCATTCAAGAGCACCATCTCAAGAGCTATTAGCCGGCTTATATTTTTCATACATAATTATTGTTAGATTTACATCCTTCCTTTCCTCCAAGAGCTCAGGGTAGCTTACATGGAAGATCTCTCTTCATATTACCCCAACAGCAGTCCTCTGAGATAGGTGGGGTTGAGACAGAGTGACTAGTCACCCATGGATGGTGGTGAACTGGAACCTGAGTATTCACCTTGTGATGAAAACCTCACTTGCCAATCCTGCCTCTCTCTCTCTCCCTGCTTTTTGTGCAAAGGACTTGGGTCAGGATTGAAAGGATTGGAATAAAAATGCAGAGAGTTTGGGTGTGAATTGGCCCCAAACTACATGGATTTCAGTGGAGTTTGTTAACACAAACTGACTAGCATGCTGTGCTACTGCAAATCTGCCAAAAGCCAAATAGAGGCCCTTGATTCAGACTCTGGTGGAACTTGTACACAGCCAGGTCAGCAATGAGTAGAGTGCAGAAGAATTGCCATGGATTAGTCCTTTGCTATGGATGCTGCATTTCATCCAAGGCATAACTCCTGGAATATATCAACGATGGAGAGGCTGAAGTGAATAAAATCTATTATTACAGGATGTCAGTTGTTGTTAATAAGAATTGTAATAATAAACAATTGCATAGCAGATTCAACCGGTGCACATGAATTATTCATAATCCTTACATCAACCCTGTAAAATAATTTGGAGTTGTTATAGATGGGAAAAACAGAAGCTACATAATAATGGCTTGCCTAAGACCACTAAATAGGTTTGGGGCTGAAACAAAATTTAACTGTAGCATTTCCTCAATCTCGGGGCAGAATTGCAGAAGTGCTGCAAATGTGGGACCAGAGAAAATGGCTTCTGTTTGTGATGGTTAGCATGATCACAGCAACATTACACAACCAGGATGCATTTTGTGAGAATGCCACTCAGCGCTCATTTCCATAGAAACATAATGTATGAATAGTACATTAATATTAGATAGTAATATACTATCCTTTCAGTAGCCATTCAGTGGGGTAGGCCAAAACAAAACAAAAACTTTCCGTAAACTATTTGGGTGAAACTTGTAGGGCGCAGCAAAAATAGTTGAAGATTGTTTATTAAATCATTGTTTCTTAAGTAAAAAAACAGAAGAACCTGAGGCCAAGAACAAATGAAATAAAGGTACTTTTTATCATGAGATAAGTAATCCAAACTACTCAAACATTTGTTATTGTTTCTACCTTTTTCAGTTGAATAACATTCAGATTTCCCATATAAAGCGTCTCAAGATTAAACAGTTCTTAAAGTCATACAGTTTCATTTTATTATTTTAATCCATTCCTTGCATTACTGAGATTCAGCCATTGCTTTTGTTTCTTCATCTTATCACTATAATCCAGTCACTAATTGGTCATGCCTGTGAAAGATGTGATGCTAATAATTCACTCCACAAGAATGTAGCAGTGTATTTGTTATTCTGATTTTCATAGACTGATGCATATGATAAAAGGGTAACATTCTCATAAAATGCCAGCATGTTTGATGCTGCAGACAAGTTTGACAAATAAACAGGACACCTGATTTATAGCATGCCATGTGGAACTGCTGTGATTAGATTTTTTAATGATGATAAAATGTTTGTGACTAAGACACAAGGAGGATAGTCAGATATTTTATAATAAACAAGAGCAAGTAGAAGACTCTGCCCACACCATGAAATTCAAGGCAAGACTTATTTTCAACTAAATTTACTCGTCCAAGAAATGACACAACACATTTTACAAAGGCATGTTTATTGAAATGTCCATATCTCTCTCCTAGAGGAGATCACAGTCCTCTTTAAGAGATTCATTTTGCAATATGAATTGAATAAAATGAACTAAAATGGAAAACTTTTCTCTCTGTGCTGGTTGCATTGTGAATTGATCTTCAGCCAGAGTGGTTACTAGTACTTCTGGGACTGGTGTTATATTTTGTTTTTTAAGTGAGTCACAAGAAGTACCAGGCTACAATCTTAGACTGCTTTACACAGGTAGTGAACAGATGCTTGTGGTAGTTGAATGCATTGGAATGCACCAAAATGAAGTGGAGGGCATTCTTGATTGCTTCCTTCCAGAAAAATACACCAGAGAAAATCTTAAGTGGTAATTGTTAAGATTGGATCATACTTTTCCAATATTTCAATGTCTCCATTCTAGCTTCCAATTTGTTGGAAAAAGTGTGTTTTTAGTGTGAGTGGGTGCATGGGTTTCTGTGTTTTTGTGATTGCAGATATGTTGGGACTGGCATATCACTTAATGTAGAGGGGTTTTTTTCTGTTCTGAAGCAAGCTCCTTTTTTCTTAACCTTTGTTCTATTATTGACACACATACTTGGCATCTTCCAATGCATTATGCAAAGCTTTTTTTAAAAAAAAAAAACCTAACCCAAAACTATATTTTCCATGTGCATGATATGTTAATCCATTTAAATATTTGATAAATACTTCTGGCCATATTAGAACGGGGTGAGAGGAGCAAAGGCAGCCTTAAATGTATAATAAAATACCACAATGAATAATATATAAATAGACACAGCTTCCACTTGTTAGTTCCTCTGTATAAAAGATCCAGTACAGTACAGGTAGAGCTCTGTTTTGTAGCAATTTTGAACAACTGTAGTTAATTTCAAGATTAACTTCTCTAGCTTTACACCAATGTAGTGGTTCCAAGGAATTGAACTTCAAAAGTCAAAAGTTTTACATTTTGTCTCTGTAAAAATAGGTGATGGAATTTTAAACTTGTAGAATTAATTTGCCTAATGAATCAGCCATACAGTACAATTTTAATGACACTCACCTTCCTTCCCTGCATTCCTTCATTCTAGGAGGGTGAATCTTGTAAAAATAAAGGTTTGTGAGATGTGTTGAGGTCTGCAAGTCACGGTATGAGGGAGGGATTTTTCCCTCAGTGTTTCTTTAAAAAATAAACAAATGGAGCTCATACTTCTAGTTTGAAGAAAAACATGATTTACTGAAGCTGCTGCTGCATTTGTGGTAGACGTAAACTCTTAAGTGTTTGTGTGAGGGTTGAGCAGCTACTGGAAGAACTTTTTGTAACAAACAGCAACAAAGAAGTGCAAATGCTAAAGCAGGCCAAGAGCATGTTATGGAAGATAATTATTGCCTGTTTGTTCATTATGTATCATGCTATGGTTAAGTGATTTTTATGGCCTTTATTTGCATTGTAACTAGAATTTATGTGATATCTTTCCTGTCTTCGCTGTATCTTTTCCATATCCAAATGTAAATCTATTCTGGCTACCTTTAACAGTTCAGCTAAAAATAACCCATAGAGGAAACAAATGAAAGCAAATCACTTAAGATAACAGGACTGACAAGTTTTTCTACACACATCATTTGCCAGGTAAAATACTGAAGTGGCTGCATTGCAGTAAGAATGTGAGAGGCCTGTCTTAAATGCAGTACCTCATAAGCAGGCCATTTCATAATTTCCTTTTCTTAGTCAACAAACCCACAAAAACACAGTGGGTTTGATTGAGGAGATGTTTCTTCATGGGAGAAAGCCTCACTAAATTCAATTATTATTGAAGTTATTTTGAATGAGATTATCTATAACTGTGCTGTAAAAAAGGGGAATATAACCCAAGCAGGTTACTCAAAAGAAAAAGATAGGGCTACTATAATTGGATACCCTGGAGAAGATGCTGATGCTAGGGAAAGTGGAAGGCAAAAGGAAGAGGGGCCGACCAAGGGCAAGATGGATGGATGATATTCTGGAGGTGACGGACTCGGCCGTGGGGGAGCTGGGGGTGGCGACAGCCGACAGGAAGCTCTGGCGTGGGCTGGTCCATGAAGTCACGAAGAGTCGGAAGCGACTGAATGAATAAACAACAACTATAATTGGGCCACAAAAATCCAGACCATACTAGGTAGTAGCAAAGAGCTACAGAAAACCCTTTGCTACCCTCTGCTAGTTGTTCAGATTTTTTTCAACCTTGCAGCCTTACTTGAGGTAAGTGTACATACTTATAGAAGACATTTTTGTCTAGCTTTGATAAGAAAGCAAAGCATACATATACAAATACGAAGAGGGGGGAAGATTTCAGGCAATTAATAGAGGAGGGATGGATCTGAAAAGTTAAGATGGAGAAAGAGTGAGATTAGACTAAAGCATTTCAGCTTTGGGTAGTATGACAAGAAAGTGCCAAAAGGTACTAGTGCATTAAGTTAAAACAGTGGAAAATTAAGTCAGGTTTAGGAGGCACGTCCAGCATGGAGAGGTTTTATGCTGGAATTTTGTTGCCCAGAAATAACATGATAGGAGCAGGGCACATTTTGCCTGCATATGCCTCTTCACTCTTGTAGTCTCTCCCAGGCCAGGGATAACAACATCTGATTGTTGTGTCTGTCCTGCTAATTTGTGTTATTCTGCCCTCATTCTATAAGTCTTGCCCAGAATTTGCTGTCTTTCATCTGTCAAGGGATAGCATAAACTGGCAGAAGCATTGATTATGCCAATGTGCTGCTCTAGAGTTTCACAGAACTATGAAGTGATCTGTTTGTAACAGATTTGGGGCTTAATCTATGGCATCTCACAAATGGTCCAGAAAGGATTATTGCCTAAAACCCTGGATGGGCAGTAGTACTTAGTGGATAACATTCAGATTGGAAGACATGATAGTTTGTGAACAAAAATTTAAAGACAGAAAAATGTGTCTTCCAAAATAAAGGCCTGACCTGCTTTGCTTGATGTCGCCTTTATTGGCAAATGCAATATGGGTTCAACTTCAGAGCCGCTGCCAGGCATGTTTTGCTTGGACCTGAGCCCCACAGCATGCACTGAGATGCATTTCTGAACAGGCATGCTTGAACTGTAGCCTTAGTCAACCAGGTTTCTCTTTTAGGCTCCTATTGTTTGCTTTGCTGTTAAATTCCTCCTCCTCATGAATGGGCCAGTTATGCTCATTAATGCACACCATCTGGGGATCAATACTGAATCCTGATGCAGCTTTTTTGCTACTTAAAGCAGCCAGGAAACTAATCCACAGGAACAGTTAAGGATTTCCTGACAGAGGGAGGAATTGACGGATTCCATAAAGGTTGCAGAGATGTGTGTTTCTGGGTCTCTCTGCAAATCTCTCTGCATGTCTCACACTTCTTTTTTATATTATTTCTGATTTGTGGTAGACAGATAGTCTTTTCAATTACAGGGCCTCATACTTCATTAAATCACATTTCCCATGACCTCACAGAGCCATAGCTTAAGCAATCTAAGATCTTACTTTATGGCATCTCCTGGAAAAGAATTCAGCAAAATCCTGGGATGCAAAAATAGAGAGTCCGTTACAGGGACAAAAGCAAAGATGAAACATAGTATAAGTGACTTTGGCTCAGTCACTATTGAGCAAATGAAAAAAGAATACCATGTGCTATAAAAGTGAACTATGATATAACTATGATATTTATAACAGCACGTCCTATGGTCAGATAATTGCACTTTTTCTTTTATTAATTATACATATGTAATGAGAGGACTCACTGGAAAAGACCCTGATGCTGGGAAAGACTGAAGGCAAAAGGAGAAGGGGACGGCAGAGGATGAGATGGTTAGATAGCATCACCGATGTAATGAACATGAATTTGAGTAAACTCCGGGAGACAGTGGAGGACAGGAAGGCCTGGCGTGCTATGGTCCATGAGGTCACGAAGAGTCGGACACGACTGAACAACAACAAAAAATTATATATGTACTTATGATTTGTACCTACTGTATTGCAATCAACCACAGTCTCAGCAGTTCACAAGAAACATATAGAAGGATAATACAATAAAACAGCCAAAGTAAAAATGCATAAAAAAGATAATAAATGAAACCCCAATAACAGTCTCAGCAGTTCACAAGAAACATATAGAGGGATAATACAATAAAACAGCCAAAGTAAAAATGCATAAAAAAGATAATAAATGAAACCCCAATATAAAATAATCAGAACCATCAAGTATACATCAGTGTCATCTCCATCACCTTCTGAAACAATTCTATTTTTAACAGTTTTCAGAAGACCAACAATGTGGTGATCAATCTGATGTCATTCCAAGAGGCATGGCCAGCCTCCGTCACATTGTAATAGTGGGAGGGCCATAAGCAGCTTTCCCCGAGACATATTTTATTTATTTATTTATTTATTTATTTATTTATTTAATTAATTAATTAATTAATTTCTATTGCGCCTTTATTATTTTTATAAATAACTCAAGGCAGTGAACATACCTAATACTCCTTCCTCCTTCTATTTTCCCCACAACAGCAACCCTGTGAGGTGAGTTGGGCTGAGAGAGAGTGACTGGCCCAAGGTCACCCAGCCGGCTTTCATGCCTAAGGCGGGACTAGAACTCTCACTCTCATGGTTTCCTATTGGCTCCTTCCCAGGGCTGAGAGAGAGTGACTGGCCCAAGCCGGCTTTCATGCCTAAGGCGGGACTAGAACTCACAGACTCCTGGTTTCTAGCCCGTTGCCTTAACCACTAGACCAGAGCTTTCCAAACTTTTAATGTTGCTGACACACTTTTTAGACATGCATCATTTCGCGACACATTCTTACAGCAGGGCACAAGGCAGGCACTAAGACCTGCGCGGAATCACAGCAGGTTTGGAGGCAGCCAGGCACAAGGCAGGCACTAGGACCTGCGCAGAATCATCACAGGGTTCGGAGGCAGCAGCAGCTGCGACACACCCAGACACTTCAGCCGACACACTAACGTGTCCCGACACACAGTTTGGAAAGCTCTGCACTAGACCAAACTGGCAAATTAATTCCAGCTGGAGAAAGTGGTCATGTAGGTTCCTCAGCACCAAGCCATATAGGGGTTTATAGGTTAAAACCAGAACTATTAGCCAATAAGAAGCCAGTGCAGGAACAGAAGTACCAGTGCTTTTGGTGATGTGCACCAACCAATAACCAGGCCATTGCATTCTGAGATAACTGAAGTTCCCAAGTGGTCTTGAGAGTCAGTATACAATTCAATCTCCATCAATCTACCCCACCTTATTTATCTGTAAAATGAGATTAGTATTTATACAATCATGAGTATAACATGTACAGTATTGACTGCATTGTAGTAGTCCAAGTGCATAGCAATAATGGCATGAAGTAATGTTGTGAAGTCCCACTACTCCAGGTACAGCTACAGCTACTAGCTGTGAGTCCAGGTGTACCATCAAGGTGCAAACCTCTGTCTCAGGAGCAGTGCCACCCCACTGAGAAACAGCAAATCTACAAAAGAACCTCGGTGTACAAACAGCAATTCCATCCTGCTGGGATTCTATTTATTTGCTTGCTTGCTTGCTTGCTTGCTTGCTTAGGGTTATAGACCATTTTAGTCATTAATGGCTCTAAGTAATTTACATTCCCAATTTACAGACTGGGAAAAAATTGAAACGATAAATATAATAGAACATAACAATAATTCTTTTCCTTCATAGCATGCCAAGCAACAACAATCCAAAATTCCATGAAGCCATAATCTTTCCAGTAATATTTCAATCATATTTACTCCCAAGGCCTTCTGGGAGAGCCATGTCTTAATCGCTTTCCTAACCCCCAGCAGTGTTGGTGTCAGTCTAATCTCAGGAGGAATATTGTTCCAGAGAAAAGGGGCAATGATACAGAAGTCCCACCCCTGTGACCCCTGATGGTAAAACTCTTTCAGAATAAGGCATCTTGTTGAACAGGCAGATACAACTGGGAGTAGGCAGTCCCAAAGATACTGAGGTCTTGAACCATGTTGGGCTTTAAAGGTGACAGCCAGCACCTTGAATTGCACCCAGAAGCTGATTGGTAGCTAGTGCAGCTCTTGTAGCAGAGGTCTCACAGCAACCAGATGTAGCGTGTTGAAATTACTCAAGCTGCTGTGCTCTGGATCAGCTGTAGCTTCCAGATAGACTTTCTGGGCATACAGAGTGTGTTGCAACAGTCCAACTGAGAAGTAACAAATTTCAGCCTTTTTTAATCCCTTTCAGACCCTGACATCCTCCAAACACTGGGTCAAGATGCTGATAGCATCTCCCATGTGGCCAGGGATAGTAATGTACAATTGGGTATCATCAGGATACTGGTGATACCACAGCGCACATCACTGAAGGACCTCTCCCAGTAGCTTCATGTTAAACAAAGACCTACACAGAGTATCATATCAGCATATATGCTCTTTTGTCCTTTAAGTACAGAATATCTAAACAATTGCTTAGATGTAATATCTGTTCATAAGTGCACTGTTTGGCAGTGATAAAACTAGTAGTGGGTGTTCTCCCAAAATTATTTCCCTCCATCAGATTTCAGCTGTCTTGGTATCAATGCACTCCCCATGCCAAGCAAGGTAAAAAATATTATACTGTAGAAAGCAGATTAAAAAGTTTTGCAGAATTGGAAAAGATAGTATTTTCTCAGAATAATCTGGCCCGTTTCCTGAATTAAAAAACGGGAATGCTGTCAATGCTTCTTTTCAAATCTTGGTGCCAGAATAATATGAAATGGGTACTGATGCCCTCATTTCTACTTAGACCAGTGTTTCTCAACTTTGGCAGCTTGAAGATGTGTGGTCTTCAACTCCCAGAAATCTCCATCCCAGACTTCTGGGAGTTGAAGTCCAAACGTCTTAAAGCTGCTGAGGTTGAGAAACACTGATCTAGTGAGAGACAATGAGAAGGCCCAGAGAGAGAAAGACACCTGGCTTTTTACGTGCATCAAGCCCAGAGCTGTTCAACCTTCTGCATTCAAGTCAGTTGACTCTTACCTCAGCTGAAGCTTGCAAACATCCTACCTGAAGGAGCACATGCTTTCCACAAGCTTAGCAAAGAAAGGCCTATTGATTGATGCTGGTGGGATCAACACTTTCTGTTTGGCCCATAGCCAGTATGGGTGACTCACCACTTTCTGAGTGTAGAAACAAACAGCTTTGCTTACTCCCACTCCCAATTGCAAATGCCCCCACAGGCACATGTTTTCCAGCTTTGATTTAAAACTACTGTACTCTTTTCTGACCTGAGCTGTCTTAAGCCCTTCTGGTCAAATGGTCTCCGGTGCTTCATTCCATCCTAGTAGCAGCCCCAGCTCCACTTGACTGCAGCGCCTGGCATGCCCCCTCCCCTCCAGCACCTGGTTGCTGCCCTGGGCAATCATTTCCTATTTTTCCTGCTGGTTGGCAATTGCTATTTCTTTTGTTTTGTTTCTTAATGGTCTTGCAGTTGATCCAAGGATGGCCCATTAAGTCCAACCTTCACATCTCCCAGTGGGAACCCTTTCAGTTTCCCTCCATGCTCCTCTTGCTTCCCGCCCCACCCCCACAGTCCTGAAAAGCTTCTCCTCTCTTTCCTTTATTATTATTTTTTAATATCTTTAAGTTGCAAAATAGGGATGCTGCCATTTTGTTCCTTTGAAGCTGAACTATCAGTCTTTCTTGCTACAGAGTTTTCATGGACCTAGAGAGGAAGATAGGAGCAAAAGAATGATCTGTTCCCTTCTGTTTTGAATATTGTAGCATCAGAGCTACAATGGTACCATAAGGCGAGAGAAGAAAAAAGAATGGGTGTGTGTTAGGTGGGAAAGGGATGTGAAGACATCCATGTGTGCAACCATCTTGGAAATCAAAAGAAAGAGGGGCTAGTGAGGAGGGAACAACCCCTAAAAGGAAAGGGCAGGCACTGGTAGACTGGCCCACACAGGAACCAACCAGTGAGTTTTGCCTTCTCTCCATGGATGGGAAGAGCAGGAAGCAGGGGAACTAACCATCAAGTCTTGCAGTGGGTGTAGTCCAGGCTGAGCAGCAGCCTGCCCCCACTGCCAGTCCGTTGCAATGTCCAAGGGCAGCAGGGCAGACAAGCAGCTTAGATTGCCGTGCAAAATTGTCCTCTGACTCTGTTATTCAGAGTAATTCACCTATCCAAGTTCTGTGTGGCGGTGGGCTGACACTGTCTGTTTATGATCTTCTGGCCTGGCTATTACTTCTTTAACTTTTTTTCCCCTGAAGAATGTATCATAATACACAAAGTAATCATTTATGACAGGTTGCTCTCCATGAAGCGCAGATCCCATTATATTTGTTTGAAAGGGAGAACTGACAAAAAATGTATTGACAGGCCATGATAGAGTATTATTGCAGAAAAGGAAGTAGTCGTCTTGAATTAATTCAGGATAATGGAGTTAATTTGAAATATGTGGTTTCTCTGTTTGGAGATGCTGATCCATTTTTGCTTGACAGTGATTGACTTACTCTCAATGAGATTTTTTCCCCTTTTAATTAAAGTAGGAGATGCTGATGCTTAAGAAAGTGATGTGTGTTGCAGCATCAGCACAATCAGAATGTGAGTTCGATATAGAAGCAGCACACAGCTGAGGGATTTCCAGTTTGGCCATCAGGTATATCTGTTCTGAGGGCCTTTACTGTTTGAAAGAGTCTACGTCTGTGGATTTTCACTCCTCTAATGCCTATTACACTCAGTGAAGCATTGCAGTCAATGTGATGGGGTTGCTAAGGTAGAAAAGAAAAATTTCCAGTGTGTACTGTAGCAAAAAGTGCACATAGACGATCCATATGCTTCTGAAGAAAACTTGAAATTACCTGTGAAATGGTAGACAAATAAAATTTATTAAAATAATTAATCTCTGTGTTACCCCTTTCTCCTATAAGTCAATAGGTATTTCTAAAGTGCTTTCATCAGGGGTGTCCACTGGATGTGGTAAAAAAAAGTCAAGATGGCAGCCGTGTCACAGTGATCTGCCAATGTCTAGTAGAATGCTGTTCTCGAATAATAAGCAATGCTGGAGAATACTGGACATGAACGTACCTTCAAGAAAAATTCCTAGAACTTACTTTACTTTCTCACAAATAGATGCATGTTTTCTGATATGATAGTTCATTAAGAAAGTCATTCAGATACACTTAATTACAGTAATTGATGGATCAACTCAAATCTTATTTGAACTGTCAGTTTAACCATTTGAAAGATCAGTTTGATTTGGCACTTTAGTGCAAAGCCCTGAATCAGGTCAGTTCAATCCAATTCTGTAATTCAATTTTCTGATTCAGTCTGAAGGTCAATTAGATACATAGATTCTATCAAATGGGCTTGGACTTCTTACTAACTAGGTAATACGTCAGATTTGAGTAGCAATTGACAGAGAGTGTGACAGTAATGATTTCCAGCAGGGCTTTATGACTAGAACAACGTCATTTGTAGTTGCAGTCACCCACCAAGGAAGAACTTCGAAATCTCTTACGAATTTCTGTCCACCTATTTGGAACAGACACTCAATCATGAGAAATAACATTTGAAAAAGCAAGAGTGTGAAGATCAATGTCCTGAATGAATCCACCTATATGCCCAGTGATGAGACTATTCTTAAAATATTCTGTGACGTTTCACAGTTCTCTGATGAAGCCATGTGTAATAGACAGCACGCACAAAGGCTTGCAGCAATACAGCTACAAACATATACAAAAATACTAGGGATGCTTACAAAATTATCTAGCTTTTCCCCAAATTACCTTATAATATTTCCAACTGATTTTTTGTTGTTTATTTCTTCTGACTCTTCGTGACTTCATGGGCCAGCCCACGCCAGAGCTTCCTGTCAGCCATCGCCACCCCCAGCTCCCCCATGGTTGAGTCCATCACCTCCAGAATATCATCCATCCATCTTGCCCTTGGTCGGCCCCTCTTCCTTTTGCCTTCCACTTTCCCTAGCATCAGCTTCTTCTCCAGGGTATCCTGTCTTCTCATTATGTGGCCAAAGTACTTCAGTTTTGCTTTTAATATCATTCCCTCAAGTGAGCAGTCTGGTTTTATTTCCTGGAGTATGGACTGGTTTGATCTTCTTGCAGTCCAAGGCACTCAGAATTTTCCTCCAACACCACAGTTCAAAAGCATCTATCTTCCTTCGCTCAGCCTTCCTTATGGTCCAGCTCTCGCAGCCATAGGTTACTACGGGGAATACCATTGCTTTCACTATGCGGACCTTTGTTGTCAGTGTGATGTCTCTGCTCTTAACTATTTTATCAAGATTTGTCATTGCTCTCCTCCCAAGAAGTAGATGTCGTCTGATTTCCTGGCTGCAGTCAGCGTCTGGAGTAATCTTTGCGCCTAGAAATACCAAGTCTGTCACTGCCTCCACTTTTTCTCCCTCTATTTGCCAGTTATCAATCAAGCTGGTTGCCATAATCTTGGTTTTTTTTGAGGTTTAACTGCAACCCAGCTTTTGCACTTTCTTCTTTCACCTTCGTCATAAGGCTCCTCAACTCCTCCTCGCTTTCAGCCATCAAAGTGGTATCATCTGCATATCTGAGATTGTTAATGTTTCTTCCAGCGATTTTAACTCCAGCCCCAAGGCTGGATTCCTCAAGCCCAGCACGTCGCATGATGTGTTCTGCGTACAGGTTGAATAGGTAGGGTGAGAGTATACAGCCCTGCCGTACTCCTTTCCCAATCTTAAACCAGTCCGTTGTTCCGTGCTCTGTTCTTACCGTTGCTACTTGGTCGTTATACAGATTCCTCAGGAGGCAGACAAGATGACTTGGTATCCCCATACCACCAAGAACTTGCCACAATTTGTTATGATCCACACAGTCAAAGGCTTTAGAATAGTCAATAAAACAGAAATAGATGTTTTTCTGAAAGTCCCTGGCTTTCTCCATTATCCAGCGGATATTGGCAATTTGGTCTCTAGTTCCTCTGCCTTTTCTAAACCCAGCTTGTACATCTGGCAATTCTCGCTCCATGAATTGCTGGAGTCTACCTTGCAGGATCTTGAGCATTACCTTACTGGCATGTGAAATAAGTGCCACTGTTCCGATAGTTTGAACATTCTTTAGTGTTTCCCTTTTTTTGGTATGGGGATATAAGTTGATTTTTTCCATCTGATGGCCATTCTTGTGTTTTCCAAATTTGCTGGTATATGGCATGCATCACCTTGACAGCATCATCTTGCAAGATTTTAAACAGTTCAGCTGGGATACCATCGTCTCCTGCTGCCTTGTTATTACCAATGCTTCTTAGGGCCCATTCAACCTCACTGTTCAGGATGTCTGGCACTAACTCACTGACCACACCGTCAAAGATATCCCTGATATTATTATCCTTCTTATACAGATCTTCCATATATTCCTGCCACCTTTTCTTGATCTCTTCTGCTTCCGTTAGGTCATCTTTCTTTTTGATCCTACCCATTTTTGCCTGAAATTTACCTCCGATGTTTCTAATTTTCTGGAAGAGGTCTCTTGTCCTTCCTATTCTATTGTCTTCCATGCATTGCTTGTTTAAAATAATTCCTTATCTCTTCTGGCTAACCTCTGGAATTTTGCATTTAATTGGGCATATCTCCCCCTATCATTGTTGCCTTTTGCTCTCCTTCTTTCTTGGGCTACTTCCAGTGTCTCAGCAGACAGCCATCTTGCCTTCTTGGTTTTCTTTTTCTTTGGGACGTTTTTTGTTGTCGCCTCCTGAACAATGTTGCGAACTTCTGTCCATAGTTCTTCTGGGACCCTATCTACTAAATCTAGTCCCTTAAATCTATTCTTCACCTCCACTGCGTATTCCTTAGGAATATTAGTGAGCTCATATCTAACTGATCTGTGGGTCTTCCCTATTCTCTTTAGTCTGATTCTAAATTTTGCAATAAGAATTTCATGATCTGAACTACAGTCAGCTCCAGGTCTTGTTTTTACCGACTGTACAGATGTCTACCACCTTTGGCTGCAAAGGATGTAGTCAATCTGATTTCGGTGTCGACCATCTGGTGAAGTCCATGTATAAAGTCGTCTTTTAGGTTGTTGGAAGAGAGTGTTTGTTATGCACAGTGAATTGTCTTGGCAAAATTCTATCAGCCTATGTCCTGCTTCATTTTGTTCTCCCAGACCATGCTTGCCTGTAATTCCAGGTGTCGTTTGACTACCCACCTTAGCATTCCAGTCTCCTGTAATGAAAATAACATCTCTTTTTGGCGTATTATCCAGTAGGTGCTGCAGATACTCATAGAACTGATCTACTTCTGCTTCTTCAGCATCTGTGGTTGGGGTGTATATTTGGATCACTGTGATGTTAAATGGCTTACCCTGAATTTGAATTGAGATCATTCTATCGTTTTTTGGATTGTATCCAAGCACTGCTTTAGCCACTTTATTATTAATTATGAAGGCTACTCCATTTCTTCTGTGGTCCTCTTGTCCACAGTAGTAGTTCTGGTGGTCATCTGATGTGAAGTGGCCTATTCCAGTCCATTTCAGTTCACTGACACCCAAAATGTCTATATTTAATCTTGCCATGTCTCCACATCCAATTTGCCCTGGCTCATAGATCTTACATTCCAGGTTCCTATGGTGTGTTGATCTTTAGCACATCGGATTCGTCGTTCACCACCAGCACCGTCGGCCGCTAGCCGTCCTTTCGGCTTTGAGCTAGCTGCGTCATCACATCTGGGGCTAGTTGAACTTATCCTCTGTTCCTCCCCAGTAGCATTTTGACCATCTTCCGACCTGGGAGTCCCATCTTCTGATGGTATACCGACATATCTCTGGTTGTACTGATCCATTTAGTTTTCACGGCAAGAATACTGGGGTGGGTTGCCGTTACCTTCCCCAGGGATCGTATTTAGTCTGACCTCTCTGCCATGACCTTCCCATCTTGGTTGTCCCTTCACGGTTTAGCTCATGGCATCATTGAGGTTCTCAAGCTCCAGCACCACAACAAGGTAACAATCTCCTTTGCTGGAGCAACAGTACTGTACAGTATATAAATATATTAATATACAGAACCAGTACTGTATATTAATATACTGTATATTAATATATAGAGAGAGTTAAAAGGATAAGGCAGCAGAGAATGGGAAGGACATCAGGCTAGATTTAAGGAAGTCATTGCCAAATTATAGTACTGAGCTAAAGAGAGCAATAATCTGGCTTAACATAAGGCCATCCAATGTGCTGAGAGTTGTATAAACAGATCAGGTAAATGCAGGATGCAAAAAATATTCACTGAATTCCCAAAGATCCAATGTAAAGAAGGGTTGGGAAGAAGATATTTGATAATAATCGCTCTTCTCAATTCAGAGAATGGATGGCAATGTATGGGTAGCTCAATACAAATTGTTTCTCCCCTGCAGAGCAGAAGAGCTATCTACCCATCCCTGAGTCAGTGAAAAACTATAGCAGCCTGAAAATTGCTCATCCCCATTGCCAGTTCCATTCCTGCCTCTGTTGCCTCTATTCCCCATCACAGAAATCAGCCAATGTCCTTTCAAGGTAATGGGGGTAACAAAGCCTAACAGACTTCATACTTCAAATGTTTGCCCCTGGACAGTGTAGGAATCACTGCTTTAGCCACTTTATTATTAATTATAAAGGCTACTCCATTTCTTTTGTGGTCCTCTTGTCCACCGTAGTAGATCTGGTGGTCATCTGATGTGATGTGGCCCATTCCAGTCCATTTCAGTTCACTGACACCCAAAATGTCTATATTTATTCTTGACATCTCACCAGTAACCACATCCAATTTGCCCTGGTCATAGATCTTACATTCCAGGTTCCTATGGTCTGTTGATCTTTAGAACATCGGACTCGTCGTTCACCACCAGCACTGTTGGCCACAAGCCATCCTTTCGGCTTTGAGCTAGCTCAGAGCTTTCCAAACTTTTGATGTTGGTGACACACTTTTTAAACATGCATCATTTCACGACACACTCTTACAGCAGGGCACAAAGCAGGCACTAGGACCTGCGCAGAATCACAGCAGGTTTGGAGGCAGCAAGGCACAAGGCAGGCACTAGGACCTGCGTGGAATCCTGGCAGGGGTCGGAGGCAGCAGCAGCCGCGACAAACCCAGACACTGCAGCCGACACACTAATGTGTCCCGACACACAGTTTGGAAAGCTCTGAGCTAGCTGCATCATCACATCTGGTGCTAGTTGAACTTATCTTCTGTTCCTCCCCAGTAGCATTTTGACCATCTTTCAACTTGGGAGTCCCATCTTGCGATGGTATCCCGACATACTGTATCTCTGGTTGTACTGATCCATTTAGTTTTCATGGCAAGAATACTGGGGTGGGTTGCCGTTACCTTCCCCGGGTATCCTATTTAGTCTGACCTCTCTGCCATGACCTTCCCGTCTTGGGTGTCCCTTCACGGTTTAGCTCATGGCGTCATTGAGGTGCTCAAGCTCCAGCACCACAACAAGGTAACAATCTCCAACTGATCCGACTGATTACTGAATCATTTTTATTCTTTCCAACCCAACAGAATGTTGGAAAAAAACTTAAGTAAAGGGGCTCAATTGCATGAAGGTTATTTTTATACTGTTTTTACTTATGTGCTCAAATAAAAAGCAAATTGGATTATATAAATAGAAAAGCTTTTTTCTTAGTGTTTCACCAGAGTGCAGCAGCTCATACAAACATCCATTATTTGATCAATAGGTACTCTACATGTGTAACGTAGAGATAATGTACAAATAAACAGAAGAAACTAATATTTACAAATGCTGCAGCAAACAACATATGCTCCAATTTGGAAATTAATTACATCAAAATACTAATTTAATCAGAATTCAGGATGACTGGAATACAGAGCTGAATGAGTAATGGCACAGCAAGATCTCTGTTAATCTCTAATAAATAGTCCCAGGCTTGATCCCCAGTCTTGTTTCCTGAGCAATACTCATTGAGTTCCAGTTAGTGTTTACTTGCATTCCTAATGGAGTAAGACTAATGGTTCTAACCTGTAAAGTGGAACAAATATCCTTTACTTTCATTATGAACACAACAGAAGCAGAAAGAGAGAGAGAAGAGAGATCAACATCATTCACAGAATTCCTCTTAAAACCACAGCATGTGGTTTTGTTATCTTACTGGGCCTAATTCTACTGTGTACAGTAATTGAACAGGCATGTCAGACACAGTGAATGATGAACAAAGCAATCTTCATCATTAAGGGTAATAAATGTACTGTTTTACCTAGACATTAAAAAAATGAAATGGATAATTTAGTGTTGCATTTAGCAAGTCAAAAATCATAGATTACTGTACTAGAAAGTGGTGTTCAGCTAATATACAATGCAAATGTTGTATAATTTCTAAAACCCTTTTGTTTTGGCTGAAGTAATACTATTTTAATGAAAGAAACATTAAAGGTTACTAGAATTTAGTAATCTAGAAAAGGCTTAATTGACTTACTAGATCAATACAAACTATATTAGCAAGTAAATTGTTTCTTCTAGAACTACTTGTCCTTCTAGTCTTTCTTTTAAAGCAAAACGTACCTTTTTTCAAAAAGCAAAGAGATATTAAATCTAGGCCACATTTTTTTTCTATGCTAGTGAAATGTATTTTGCATTGCTTACAGCAGCTTGTGAGATTCTTTCGAAAAAGGTTTTTTTTTAACCAATGCAGAAGTAAACTAATGCAAGTTAAGTGATTATTGCATATATCAAATGACCGATGCCCTCTTCAAGCTTTCCCCTGGATGTGTATAAGGGCTTCAGGTGGGTGAAGCACCTGCTGGCCCTGCGTCTTCTCTCCACAAATTCTCCCACTGGTCTGAAGGAAAGATGTACTGAAGTGCTGCTCTCTGTATGGTCCTGTGAATGCCTGAAGTCTTCCACAATGTGTAACTAGCAGTGAGTGGCTCATCTAAATAATTCCAAGGTGTTGTATGGGTGGTTCCTTAATTTCCTCTATGAGATGTTAGAAGCTCACATGATCGTGATTGTGATTATTATGATAGCCAGTTGGTGTAGTGGTTAAAGTGCTAGCCTAGAAACCAAGAAACTGAGAGTTCTAGGGCTCCCTTAGGCATGAAAGCCAGCTGGGTGACTTTGGGCCAGTCACTCTCTCCGCCCAAAGTTACGTTGACATAACGTATTTTTCTAGCGATAACTGCTAGTTCCCGTCTCACCCAACTTCATTCCTTAACCACCTCTTTCTCTACTTTTTCTTTCCCCTCCCTCTCTGGGTCTGGAAGTGTCAGAAGCTGCTCTTTTCCCTCCTTCTGGTCATGAGTAGCTGTGGGCAATAAGCTCCTCTTTCCTTTCCCATTTCTTTGTAGCTAGTGAGATTTACCACCCCCTTTCAGGCCTGTTCTTCCCTTTCTCCTCCTAACTAAGGATGGGAGGGGTCCATTTTTTCTTCTGCTGAACTTGAAGTCTCACCCCATTTCAGGCCCTCTACTCCTCCTGACATTGAATAACAGGAAAGAGGTTACTTCCACCTTTTCTACTTCTTCATTAATAACTTCTCTGTTCCAGACCTCTCCCTTCATCTTTGCCAGGACAGACTCGGTCTCTCTTATTAGCCATACAACTTTCCTCCTCCCCCCAGAGTCAGAATACCCTAGATTAATGCTGAGGTAATATCTGGAGTGCCCTAGTAAATCATTATGTATTTTATCCAATAGTCCCTCTTTGAATTGGACAATTAAGCCTCTTGCATTCCAGACTACTCAAGGAAACGTATACTTCATGTCAGAGGGCTGTGGCTGCTGCAGTTATTTTAGCAATGGTTGTGATAGATTCTGTCCCATCTGCTGAGCTAGATGGTTCATTGTCTTGGCTATCTGATCTGTCTGGCTGATCATTTGGTTCTGATATTAAAGCAAAAGACTGGCAACTTGATCAATGGCTAGTTTGATAATTCAGGTAGTCCTCGATTAACAATGGTAATTGGGACCAGAATTTCTGTCACTAAGCAATGTGGTCATAAAATGTGACATCCAGTGACTGCATCGCTTAGAGATGGCAATCCCAGCAATCCCCATTACCATCATTAAGCAAAGACTGCAGGTCTTCACAACTTCCTGCCGGCTTCCAACAGGCAAAGTCAGTGGAGAAGCCAGCAGGAAGTTGCAAGTCCCAGGCAGCTTGCAAGCAGGCTGGCAGGCAGGTAAGTGGCTGCTGCCAGCTGTGGGAGGGTGCGCGAAGGGCTGGTAAGGCATGGTGCGAGCACAGTGGGGCTTGGGGTGGCTGCTGCAGGGTGCATGAGGATGCACAAGGGGCCAGCATGACACAAGCACGACGGGAATTGGGGTGTCTGCTGCAGGGTGCAGGAGGGTGTGTGAGGGGCCGGTGAGGTGCGGCACGAGCGTGGCGGAGCTGGGGGTGGCTGCTGCAGGGTGAAGGAGACTTACCCAAGCAACCTGCAACCTTCCCTACTGGCTTCCCCATTGACTTTGCTTGTGGGAAGCCAGCAGGCAAGGTCACAAATGGCAATCACATGACTGCAGGATGCTGCAACTCTCGTGTGAGCCAGTTGCCAAGTGCCCAGATCGCGATCACGTGACTGCAGGGGTGCTGGGATGGCCAGAACTTTGAGGACAGGTTGTAAGTATCACTCATTCAGCGCTGTCGCAACTTCAAATGGTTGCTGAACGAGTGGTCATTAACCTGTAATAGTATAATCCTAGGCAAGGCTCTCCTCCTATATTGATGGGAGTAGGAGTGGACCTACCTAGCTGTCAGTCTTCACAAAGGCACACTTGTAAATTTCAGATCTTCAACAGTTAAGACTTCAACTCCACTTATTCAGGAGTTGGCTTACTTGGTGGAAGGCTGACAGACATCAGTCAGCAAAATTATTCTCTTTATCGCAGGCAAAAATGAACCCTTATGGACAAGGAAGAAATGCTTACTGCAGTATATAAAAGTTAAAGACTATCTATGAGCCTATGCCCCAGGATTTAAATTCTAGGCTCTTTCCTCCATTATCAAGTAGTTTCTGTTCTCTTGTTGGCCTTGGAAGGCATTCAGTCTGTATTAACATAACCTGTGTTCTCTAACCTGGGAAACCCTAGCTCCTAATTCCTACTTCACCAGACTCCTTCCTTACAGGTGTCATTTGAAACAAGTAAGTCAACCTTTAGCTTAGCTGGACAATATGAACTCCCCAATATTTACAGTATATACTATTAAAACTCTCATTGTGTTTATCTGTTTGTTTGTACCCTCAAGTTAGCCCAAACAGTGCATTATAACGCAACAATTTTTGAATCAAGATACCTAAATTCCACTAAAAGAATGCATAAAAAAATCCAGGACCAATTCCTCCTGTGGAATTGAAATTTCCACAATGTTCAGACCAGTTTATTTGCAAAGTTGTAGCCATTGCAGCGTCCCTGCAATCACATGATCATGATTTCCGATGCTCCTTGCCGGCTTCCCACAAGCAAAGTCAATGGGGAAGCCATCAGGAAGTCGGAAGTAGGTCCCGCTTCCACTGCTTTTTTGCCTGCCCGTGGTCATTCTGTTTATCTGTTTAAGTAAGTAAATATTGACTTATTATTGAAGTTTGTTTGCCACTACAATTATTTTTCTATTTATGATATATACCCTTCTTAGATGATCACGGGACCATCCAGCATTGGGGTAAAAAAAAATGGTCAGCCTAAAATTTAATGTTCATTCTGGTCACATCAGAAGGCACTACCTTTCTCTCAAAGGATGACCCAATGGGTCATAGATTTGTCTAGTAAATTTCTATTTGTCATGTTCTAGTTGAGAGCATGTTCTCAAGCAAATGGGACACAAAATCCTATTTGAAAACACAGAAATACTGGACAACACCAAAAGCCACTACACCAGATTATACAGAGAAGCCATTGAAATTCACAAACACCAGCAGAGTTACAATAAAAAAGAAGAAAGTCTAAAAATTAGCAAAACCTGGCTACCAGTCCTGAAAAACACAGCCTGCAAAAGGTCAACGAACTCAGTCCAACCACCAGGACATGGGAATACTTCTCACAATGAACATGCTAATCACGCTCATCAGCCACTCATTAACATTTCAACACAACAAAAAACTCCACCTAATCTCCTATAACTTAGCTCTATAAATAGAAAACAAACAAAACATTGCCACTCTACCTGGGCACAGAGATTTCGCTTCTGTCTGTGCTCCTGCCCTCTGAAGATGCTGGCCACAGATGCTGGCGAAACGTTAGGAACCACAACTTCCAGAACACGGCCACACAGCCCGGAAGACCCACAACAGCCATCGAACTCTGGCCGTGAAAGCCTTCGACAATACACTCTCAGCTCTCATTCTTGGATCTTGGATTTGTCTGCATGAAACTATAAATTCTGAAGTAAGGTTGTTTATTTTTCCTGAGCTCTTGCATTGTTGTACCGTAAATATAATTTTTTAAGCCTAGCCTCTTGCAGTTGCCGGCAAGGACAGTGGTATTCAAAGGTTGATCAGCAAAGGCTGCCCAAAATTTCTGTTATGAAAGCTATTGAATCATACCTTAATGTAGAGGGCTCTTCCATCCCTAAAAATCTGCATATCGGTGCCTATTTTGCTTTCTATTAGAACAGCAACCGTGTCTCCATGAGCCCCTTCTACATCCTGGTATTGTTGGAGAATGGCATTATTCTATTTAGGGAGCCCCATTTTCTGTTAGTCCTCTATTATATTCCTTCCCCCTGAGAGTGTTGCAAAGTCATAGGTTACATAGAGAAAATTGTGTAAAACCGAAACCTAATCAGGCCTTGAATCAACTTGGTAACTGGAACTGTTCAGGCATAACATCAATTTAGATGTACAATGAAATTTTACAAAAGTCCATTCACATTATAAAAGAAACCCGTTAAGTACATATATTATATATCAGTAAGCTGTTAGCAATTAAATTGTCTCAGCTGTAATGCTGATGATGTATGTTTAATATAGAAGTTTTATCTAGAGTTCAGAATCCTTTGTTGTAAAGAATGCCTGGCTGGACCTTTTACAAGATGTTTTAATTGACAGTATTTTGGATGCATTGATCCATAACCATTCTGATGAAATAATTATTCAGAACAGTACCATGGGGACAGACAGGAGACTGGTTTGAATGAACCACACAAGATCTAAATGTAAATGGAGGCTGTTGCCATCTCCCAAAACATTGCTCTCTACTTGCATTTCCTTTCGATATCTGTTTAGTTTTCTCCAGAATTGGTAACATTTAAATTGGATTGGTTGTCTTCATTTTCACATAATCTATCTTAGATCTGAGAAAGGTTAATGCATTTATTCTGTTTGTTTGCTTATTGGTAACTGTAGAGGTCCTCTAGAGAACTGGGGGTGGGGGGAATCAGTAATTATTTTACTGTATGGATGGAACGGGCATGAGGGACTGGAGATGTGGTGAGGCTTTCTATACTGGCTGCTAATCCAGTTTCTTAGGTGTCGGATTAAATATTGACTTATATTCCTCTCCATAGTTCCCTTCATTTTCAGCCTCTTTTTGCTGTAGCAGTTACATGTTGATTCTAAGGCAATAACATTATTATTTGAGCAAGTTTTAGCAGAGACTTTACTTCGGGTAGATCAATACATATGTTGGCCTGTGAGTCTTCAAAGAACTCCAGACAATTACATGCACTGTTTCTCATCAATAACATTGGTGTAGCCAGATAAGTATACTGATTATTTTAACCTTATACAGTTAGCCAATGACATACAACCTGGTGAGCAGAAAAGAGATATCATTTTCTAATTTCTGGACCATAATTAAATAACTGTAGTGACATTTCATGTTTCAGTTCTGGGAGAGGAACACAGTAATAAGAAGTATTCATTTTTCTTAATATAAATTGCATAACAATATTACTGAAGAAAAGCAGAAAAGGATGTGCAGTTGTTCTCCATATGAGGAAACACAGGGTCTTTCGCATTAAAGAGTTGTGATCACTTTATATTATTGGCCTTTATAGATGTTTGGGGAAACATGCAGGAATCTAGAGATCAATGACACATGGGCATTTCACACAAATACATTTAGACAAAATCAGAACTTGAACCTGCACAAATCAGGCTTCTCCTGCTTGCAGATTCTCAATATATGGAATTGGCCCTACTGCACTTATAGTTCCTCCCTATAATAATGTTTTTAAAAGCTATTCCTCACTCAACAGTTCTGCAAAGAAATAATAGAAAATTGTGGGCCAGACACAGCACATGCTGTTCTGGGGACAGGCAGTAGGTTTTAAAGAAGCTAAACATCTAAATAAGCAGTGCAAAGAAATTAATAATAACAGTGGGTGGCAAGAGACATGTAAGAAAATTGCAGAAATCAAGGGAAACTTGTGCAAAGATGATGATGATAAGAGAAGGAAAGATCAACAGGAGGAAAGGGAGATAAAGAGGAGATTGTATGAATATACAGAAGAACTGTATTTAACAGATCCCAGAACTCATGATACATACAAAGCTGCAAGATTGATGAAATGCCAGTAGAGCTGTTTAAAAGCGTGCAAGATGTCAAAGTTAAAATGCTGCTGGTGGTTTGTAAACAGGAATGGAAAAAACAGGAGTGGCCAGTGAGTGGGAAAAGATCAAGTTATATTCCAGTACCAAAGAGGAGCAGTGCTAAAGAACATTCAAACTGCTGAACAGATAAGTTGCTCTTATCTCATGTGCCGGTAAGACAATGCTCAAGATTTTGCAATCTAGACCTTTCCTTGCCACAAAAAGAAAACAAAGAAAGAATGAGGGTGCAGGCTGGGTGCTGGTGGCACGGTCCCCTTGGCCAGCTGAGGAAGTGTTGGCTGGTGACAGGGGAAGGATAGAACAGCATGGGGACATTCTCTTGATGCCACAAAGATGTTGCAAAGAGTAAGAATAAGGAGGCTGGTAGCTGTATGGCAGGACTTTTTGTTTCTTTTAGTAATAGGGGGATTTATTTTGTTTCACTGTAGTTTTGGTCAAACAGCTTAGAAGAGTTTTTTACTTTGTTTGAGTTGGAAGGTTTGTTGTTGATTTGTTTGTTTGTTTTGAATAAGAAGAAGCACCAAAGCTTGTTTATCAGATATATAAAAATGAAAAGAGTGTATACAGTACATCATAAAAGTGCCTTCAAATTCCCCACTAACCTTAGATGCCAGACATATGGGCTGGCTTTCTGAGTCATCCTCAATTAGGTTTTTACATTTACATCTAAAGTATATTCTGTTATGGCTCAGTTATATAATTTTAATTTTAAAATTAAAATTATGTAATTTTTATAATTCTTTTAATGCTATAAATCCAGAAAAATAATCCTAGATCTATTTAATAGTAGCAGAAATGGTCCTTGTGTTTTGCTTTTCTATATTTTTTAAAAGCCATTGTATAATGCCATGTGTATGTACTTTTTTTACTAAGGAGAGTTGTATTTCATTGAAATTGGATGGCCTCACAGTGAAATTATGGCAGAAATTACAACAAGCACAATACCACCTGGTCATGCTACTGAAAAAATATAAATATAGTGTTTTTGGTCTCAAGATCTTTTTTCTTTGATCACCAGACTAAATGTCCAGATTATTATACTGGTCAAACTGGAAACATTCATAGGGCTGGGAGAGTTTAACCATCCCATTTTTAAAAAAATCAGTTTAGGTTTTAAATGGAACATTTGCAATAGCAGGGTACTGATAGTCTCAGGAGTAATTAAGAGTAGTTTTTGATCCCCACCTTTTTGTTCGATTTGGGTTGCTTTTAAGATTGTTTTAGTCCAGGCTGCCTGTGTAGTTTTATGTTTTATCTGTTTTTATGGATTTTGTGGTTTTGTATACCACCCAGAATCCTTTGGAGTTGGGCGGCTATAACAAATTTGAATCAATCGATCAATAAAAAGAAATCTTTGTTTATAGTTCAGAGTTCTAGAGATGTTTTGGGACTTCACTGGCAACTAAATTGCTTGCATGATACATTGTCTGAACATGTCTCTGAAAATACACATAGAAGGAATGACCACATGACAGCATTTCCTTTGCCTCCAAGAATGCTAGAAATACTCAACCATGAAATGCACAAGGTTTCATCTCAAAAATAGTTGTCTTTGGTTTTGTCAATGATGTGTAGGAGGGCATCTCACTGTATGAATTAACTCTACGAATTAAAAGCTGATAACCTGAACCAGCAACCCCTTCATTCTTGTTTGAATGTGCCTTGATTTTAATGCAAACACTTTACTATAGTTGCCTGTCCTGCCTTTGTGTGTGTGTGTTTTGTGTGTGTGTGTATTTAAAAGTTTTAAAAAGAAGATAAAAACTAACACAACGTAAAGAAAGAGAAGGAAGGAGGAGGAGGAGAAAAAGAAAGAAAAAAGACAGAAGTGCAAAAAGAAATAGAAGAAGCTTCTGATTTTCTTTGCAGCAAATACAAGTATGATTACAAAATTATCTCTTACTCTATGGCAGTGCTTTCCAAACTGCCACCGTTGGTGACACACCAACACATGGGCGTGTATGGTGGTGGCGGCGCGGGAGGGCATGCGGCGGCGGCATGCATGGCGGCGGCCTTGCTAAAATGCAGAAGCGCTGATGGCGCACTGCTGCCGCTGCCACACACACACCCACGCCGCCGCTTCGTGACACACTAAATTGTGTGTTGCGACACACCAAAGTGTCGCAACACACAGTTTGGAAAGCTATGCTCTATGGCAGAGCTTTCCAAACTGTGTGTCGCGACACAAAAGTGTGTCGCCACACACAGCATGGTGTGTCGCCACACCACCCGGAAGTGGCGGCGCACGTGTGCACGGCGTCCGCCATGCACGCGCGCGCCGCCGCACGCCCCCCACGCGCGCCGCACGCCTCCCCGCACCGCCGATGTGCGCACGCGCCGGCGCATGCCCCCCACGCCGCCGCCGCCGCTGGCATGTCGCGAGCGGCGGCACTTTGGAAAGCCCTGCTCTATGTTTACAAAAAGAAAAGCTCTCTTTTTTCTATTATCTAGATATTTTTTCCTAATCATCAAAACCACAAATCATGAGTTCATTTTTTTCTGTTTCATGCAAAAAGTCTAAAAGGGGTTTCCAGTCAACAATAAATGGTGATACTGTCTTTTCTGTAATCAAGGAAGTCAGTTTAGCCATCCCTGCAAGTTCCATCATCTTCACCAACCAGTCCTCCATTGTGGGTAGTGCCAAACCTTTCCACTTTTGAGCATATAATAATCTCGCTGCAGTTGTTACATATATATAAAAACAAAGTTCCATGACTTTTTTCCAGCTGTTTGTCCATTATTCCCAAAAGAAAAACCTCTGGTTTCAATCGTACATTAACATGTCATGCCTTTGGGTATTGAGTCAGAACTTCACTTGCTTAAAAGCTGTTCTTCAAAGTACCCAGCCAGCATGTTTCATTCATTTCAATTTAGCCAAAGCAGCAGGGCAGAAAGACACTTTGTTCTTTCCATGAAGTTTTTTCCGTTGCCATTCACTAGGGAACTGGGTTTTTCCATATTTGCACAGTCATTACCTTTCTTTTAAGTTTTCCGGAAATTGCAGGAAAGATCCTCTGGGACATCTTTAAATGCAAGCAATCCTGTGGTGCTCCAGAACACCTAATTTTCCTTTTGAAGCCACTCTGTTTTCACAGTTGAGACTAATTCCCTGCATGACAACATTCTACTTTAATGAAGCCCTTGTGGTAAAAGACATGATAACGTTCAATGAGAAACATACAAATAAAACCCAGAGGACACACATTATTTAAAATCAAAATCAGCTGGACTTACCCAAATATACTGTATATATATTAATGGAGGAGAAAAATGATATCTGTAAGCATGTAATGCTGACTTGCAGCTGACATTTTTCATCTTGCTGCAACCAAAATGAATTAGATTTGTGCCAGTTTAGCAAAGGTCCTTTCTGAAAAGTTGGGGAAATACCTTACAGTCCAAATAAATTTTCTCAGTTTTCCAATGATCTCAGGGCCAAGCCCTTAGTGGACAGGGCTGTGGAAAATCATACAAGGAGACAAAATTTAAGTTTTACATGGTACAGTAGTTTAAAGGACAGTTTGGTTTGGTTTTTTATTTTAAATACCACAGAAACCTGAGCTTATATGGACAAGAGAACCCCCTTTTTCCCCCTCTAAACTAGCTAATTCTTTTCACATTTCAAAATATTTTATTTATATACCATCAATATTTGATCTGTAAACCATTTTACCACAGTTTAGCTGGTTTAAATGTTCTCCTATTAGTTCTGTCCTTTTACTATAATTCTTGCATTTTTCCACCTTTACCCCTTACATGCGTCAAATGTCCTTTCTTGGCAGAGTGATTTAAATATAAAATAGTTTCCGAAGTTAGATATACTGTGTTTGCATATGTTTCTGAATCACAATAAAAGTACTTCAGCAGGTAGCAGCCTCTACATCACATTAGCTGTCTTAAAAAAAAATAAGCCATGTAGCATCACACCTGGTTTGAACTTGCCTGGAAGGCCACCAAAAATCCCCAGGGTTGCAACCTAAACTGGAAAATTGAAATATATCCATATCCATATCCTGGAAGGATGCAATGGCAAACCCTACATGGATTTGTCCACATAGTCATCAGGAATCAAATTCAATTTGAAAAGTCTTAGCTTTAGGATCTGTAGCTTGAATCATGTCAACTGGATTTCTATTTTCTCAGTGGAAAATCCACTGAGAAAATAGAAATCCAGTTGACATGATTCAAGCTACAGACAATTCCACCTGGATGACTGAGAACCTTCATAGACATTTAGCTTTAGGATGTTTAGGATCAAGTTCCAAGCAATAATTTTGGATGTAAGCCATACATAGAGATACAAAGGATTGGAATTACCCTTATTTGGACAGTTTTTTGTTGGATTTTTAAGATATACAGTTCATGTCTTTCCATTCATCATACAGCTTTTGAGCAATAACCATCTGTGCCTCCTTGCTAATTAGTGTCTGTATTAAGACTACAGTATATCAGATTCTGGGCAATTTTTAAGTTAAGTAACAAAGCAGGAAATTACATAAGATGTACAATAGTTCAGCTTCACTAATCGTATAAACTCTGAAAGGATTACTAATGAGTTTAAGAAAGAAGAATGAGGGTCTCTGAAAGACAAGATAATAAGATTCCTTTACTTTCAATTAGATTATATGTTATACCTCATGCCACATCACAACTGAAAGGTCGTCTATTCCCACTGTATTACAACTGTAAATAAATTTATGGTTGTATGTTGAAAAATACTGTACAATATTCAGATTTTGCTTCCAAATTCTGTTGATAGTTCTAAATGTAAAATCCAGTCCTTTGGAAACAACAATGCAAACGATCTAGTGTTTTGTGATTCCAGTAGTTCATTCTGTAAAATAAACAGTATTTAAGGCCAAGGCTATCATGGTGTAGCGCTGCTTCCTAACCTTGATGATGTGAAATAATTCTGTCTATGAGTATGTATTCAAACTTAAGCTTCCATGTTGGATCCCATAACAAGATCGAACTGAGAAATCTAACCACATTATCCTGAATAAACTCTCTGACACCTTCCAGTATATTTCTGAAAATATCAGTGACTGTGTTTGGAAAAGTCCCAGGTATAGAGGCATTTACATTTCCTATACCTTTATATCCCCCTTAACGTGAGATATATATTTAGTCCATTTTCTTTTGCCTCTTCCTCTGAATGCTTTGGAGCACAACTGAAGTCTTGTTTGATCTTAAAACCGTGGAAGGAGGTAAGTTATCAAAGGGATCAGGACAAATAAACTCTCCGTGTTAAAAGAGATGTTCAGTTCATTTGTTTTCCAGGAAAACCTAAGTTTGTTTATTGTTTATTGCATTCAAGATGACAAACAGAAGCACAAAGACATTAGACAAACATAACAAATAAAATGTACAACACATTATTTATTTATTTTTTATCTATTTATTTTATATACAGTTGGAAATAATATTTGGGATTTTGTTTTTTAACATAGGATAGTAACAGTAAGATTTTTTTTAATGTACAGTGGTGGAAGGTATTATTAATTCCGACAGGGGAATAATGGAAGATAAATTTAATGTATTTGGCAGAGATGGCGAAACTGACTATATGGATTAGAGAAAATATTTGGTTTAAATTTGTTTCTGGTAGAGAATCGCTTTTTGACTTTTTGTTTGTAACTGGAAAAAAATGAAGTTTACTTTTGGGTTTTGATGATTAGGTTGATATGGACTATAGAAATAATGTTTATTATAGTTAAAATTGAACTAAGAGATTGATGTATTTTTTAACTATATCTTTGTTGTAAATGGTCGGAAGGCATTTTTCTATTTATTTCTGCACTTTTTAGTTTGTCTTTTTCTCTTTAGGTTTCTTTCAATCTTTTTCTATCATTTTATGTTTTATCTTTACTTTGAAAATTTAATAAAGTTATTATAAAAAAGAAGAAATTATTCCATTTATTAAATAGATTAATATTATGGTTTCCCTAAAGTCATGATATAATCCTGCATTTATGTATCATTCAAGTATTAGATGCACCGAAAATAATTTTAATTTTAATACATACAGTATAGTCAAAGTGCAATGTGGATCTTGTCACTCAGGTTATGACAGTATATACTGACAGTAACTGTCTACACTGATTTTCATACAGTGACTAATATTCAGTTCTGAAAAGTCCACCTATGTGAAAACACCAAGTAATTTTCCTCAGGCATTTGAGCTGAACTTTCACTAGTTGGGTAATAGCCATATGTTCTCCATCTATAAAATTCACATTGATGTCATTGATGGACAGGATGAAAGATAGAACTTAATAGAAGTAACACGGAGGTGTTGTTTCTAACAGGTAGTTCACCTCACAACAGAGGTAAGATTCTACCTGTTCTGCTAGGCTTCCACAATGAAAGCTGGGTTACATAGTCCTTTTCCTAACTGATGCTCATATGGCAATTGTGGCATTTCCTGGAGAGAAACAGTTTGGCTAGTCTTCAGTTTGGAGTACTAGAATGAATCCATTCCTACTGGACTTCCCTTTGTAAGTTACTGAGAAATTCCTGATGGTTCAAAATGCAGGAATTGGATGAGAATATTTCCAACAGCAATTGGGAAGCCTAGTTGCCTTATATAGAGGTCCCAGGAAAAAAAAATATTCACCAGGAGTCTCTCTTGTCTGAGAGTGCTGATTACTAATAATGGACCTGAGTGGGAAATAATTGTTTTAATTATTCTTATGGAATTTTGTAGCAGATCTCAAAAGCAGTGTTGTCATCTTCCAATAGAAGAGAATATTTGGGAAAAGTGGTTGAGAAAGTGGTGGCATTGCAACTTCAAAGGACCCTGGATGAAGCGGATTATCTTGACCCTTTCCAGTCAGGTTTCAGGCCGGGATATGGGATGGAGACTGCATTGGTCGTGCTTACGGATGATCTCTGGCGGGAGCGGGATGGAGGTACTGCATCCATCCTGGCTCTCTTGGATCTTTCAGCGGCTTTCGATACCATCGACCATGGTATCCGTTTGGGGCGGCCTAGGGAGTTGGGGGTGGGCGGCGTAGTTTTGCGCTGGTTCACCTCCTTCCTCCGGGGCCGCTCCCAGTCGGTGGTGATAGGGGAGGAGAGATCCAGCCCGCGTCCGCTCCTGTGTGGGGTACCGCAGGGTTCGGTTCTCTCTCCTCTCCTATTCAACATCTACATGAAACCGCTGGGCGAGGTCATCCGACACCATGGGATGAGGTATCATCAGTATGTGGATGATACTCAATTATATATCTCCATCCCTGGTGAAGTAAGTGATGCAGTGTCCACCCTGTCCCAGTGTCTGGGGGCTGTGAGGGCCTGGATGGGGAACAACAGGCTTCAGTTGAACCCTGGTAAGACCGACTGGCTATGGATTGATGGTTTAGCATCTTCCGGGAAATTATCATCTTTGGTTCTCGATGGGGTAGCACTACCCCGTTCAGAACCGGTGCGTAATCTGGGGGTTCTTCTAGACTCATGACTCCTGCTCAAAGAGCAGGTGGCAGTTGTGGCTAGGAGGGCTTTTGCACAACTTCGGTTAGTGCGCCAGTTACGCCCATTCCTGGAGCGCGACGCCCTCCGTACAGTCACTCATGCTCTCGTCATCTCCCATGTAGATTATTGCAATGTGCTCTACATGGGGCTACCCTTGAAGACTATCCGGAAGCTTCAGCTGGTGTAGAATGCGGCCACGCGGGCAGTTTTGGGTGCGCCAAGATCCGCACATGTAACACCGTTGCTCTGCGAGCTGCATTGGGTGCCGGTTTGCTTCCGGGTACAATTCAAGGTGTTGGTCATCACCTTTAAAGCCCTACATGGCATGGGACCAGAATACCTGAGGGACCGTCTTATCCCCATGTTATCGACCTGCCCCACCCGGTCATTCAGAGAGGGCCTGCTACGAACCCCATAAATTAGAGCAGAGCTTTCCAAACTTTTCATGTTGGTGACACACCTTTTAGACATGCATCATTTTGCGACACAGTAATAATAGGGCTCCCTGCCCCCAGCCCACGTGATTGGCTCCTGCCAGAAAACTCCGCCCCCTGGCCCACACGATTGGCTCCTACTGATTTTGGTTCAGGGGCTCACGTGACGCCGCTCGGGCAGAAGCCTCTCCGCTGGGTAATGTGTTTGGCCAGCCAGAGGCCGCGCCTCTCGTCCCCCGGGATGCAGCTAGAGGTGCGGGGCACCTGGGGCTCCCGGTCCGCCGCCTCCCTCACCGGGCAAATGCTTTAATCGCCATTCCTTCCCTCAGCGTCCTGCTGGCTGCATGGAATTGAGTTTTGAAAGGGCGTCTTGGGGAGCGCCTATCTCCCTCCTTCAAGGGCTTCAGATCCCGGACTTTTGCAAACGTCCCGAAGCCCCGGGTGTTCTTTGGGGGGCGCCACTTCTTCTCACAGCACCCCAGGACCAAGAACCGTCCCCTCCCCCCATAAATATTTGTATATGCAAAGTAATAGTTCGGTAAACGCGAACCTGGGAGGAAAACCCAATTACTTCTTAAGTTATTCCAGGGCTGTTCCGGGCGAGGGAGGTGGCAGACCGGGAGCCCCGCGCACTCCAGCTGCATCTCGGGGGGCCAGCCAAACACACTGCCCAGCGGAGAGGCTTCTGCCCACATGGCGTCACGTGAACCGCTCACACCAAACCCGCGCTTGGCCAGCTGTCCCTGACCTCAAGCGGGCCTGCCTCGTCTCGGGCTGGAGAAGCAAGGCAGTGGCGCTTTCTGGCGGTGCGGCAAGAGCTCGGCGGGATTCCAAAGGGGACTCGTGGCAGCGGCTGGTGTCTGCACTGTTCGGCCCGCCTCTCTGCCCTCCTTTGGCGTGCGCTGATTGGCGGGGGTGCCTCTTCTTCTGGCTTCCCCCCAATCAGCGCTTCCGGGTCGTCTGGCGACACACCCAGACCCTGCCGGCGACACAGTAACGTGTCACGACACACAGTTTGGAAAGCTCTGAATTAGAGAATGCCATCTGCTGGGGTCTAGGATGCAGGCCTTCTCTGTGACAGCGCCCACTCTATGGAACATCTTGCCCCCAGAGTTGAGACAGATTTCCTCCCTCCCGACCTTTAGGAAAGAGCTGAAGACCTGGTTCTGCTGCCTGGCATGGGAAGGAGGAAGGGATAGTTCCTCATGGGGGTGGCTAATCCCCTAATTTTAATGTCCTTCTTTTAATGAATGCCTTCGTCCATCTGGATTTTATAATTACTTATTGTATTGTACTATTGTGGTTTTTTATATATTTTTAGATTCTATTTTAACTTATTTATTGTGAACCGCCCAGAGTTCCCCATGAGGGGAGATGGGCGGTCATATAAATTAATTACATACATACATACATACATACATACATACATACATACATACATAAATATCTGTAGCTCATGGTTGAACTGTGAAGTCCTTGGTGCTCTCTGAGCTTGGTTGCTTTCTTGCAGACGTTTCATTGCCCGACTAGATAATATCGATGATGATGATGATCTGATGATGTTACATAGTTGGGTAATGAAGTGTCTGTAAGCAAGCAACCAAGCTTAGAGAACACCAAGGACTCCATTGTCATCTTCCAGTTAATCAAAATTTTCTCCTAATTTCCTACTATAGGTTCTGGAAAAAAACAATTTAGAAATTAAGTATATCAATCTTTTCACCCTGATAGAGGTGAAAAGAGACAAGTCGTTTTTCAGTGTCTGATTAGGATTTTGTCTTGCAGTTTCTCCCTTGTAAATATTGTATGCACAGCAGAGAGACATCTTACAAAACAAATAGATTACATGCACCTTACAGTTGTGAGATGTCCTGAAAGCCAACCCAGCTAGCTCATGAGTAAAGCTTCATAATGCCTTGCATATGATTACATTCAGTAGACGGCTCAGATTAAAATAAATCATTTGAATTTCTGCAAGTAGTTAATAATTTCTTATTTGCGTACCTTCATGCTATGTAAATAAAAAGATTTTCACAAGGGGACTTATTTCTGTTTCCCCAGGGTATGTAATAAAAGAAAGAAATTATGAAAACATATCATTTTTAAAAAATTAAAATAAAAACAATAACCAGCAGGGATCTAATTAATTTCAGATGTCAAATACATTTGAGTGGAGCTGCCTGTGTTATGTTCTTCAATTTCATCCTTCTTGAACAGCACTAGAATACTTCATTAACTGCATTCAATGAAAAACAGCACAAAGTGATTTTCTGCACTCCTGCACTGAAGCTGCAGTCCTATGCAAATTTAGGAAAGTCAGTCTCCTTAAATTCAGTGAGTCTTACTTCTGAATAGATATGCATATGGGTGCACTCATAAAAAATTAAGAGGTCTGATGACTATACCAAGAAGTCCCTGTTAGTAATTATGAAATTGCATCACTTTGATAACCTGGGATGGAAATAGGAAACTCAAAAAGGAGGGTATTCAGAACTTCTCATATTGTCAACAACATTAACATTTCACAGATGAAAGAACTGAGGATGAATACATATAGTTTTTAAAATAAGACATACACATATACCATACTTTTAAAAAAACTTCTGATCAGTGAAATCCAAATTCTGTGATACCCCCTTCCAGTTATGCAAAATGAGGATGATTTGTGTATTTTACTCTATTTGTGTTAGTCACTGCTTAGAATAATGACCCATTAATAACAACTAGAAGTTTTACTCAGTTATGTTTCCGTTTTTTGAGCATTGTGCTTATACTTTCACAAAAACGTTTTTGCAATCATAATATGTGTATTTTTTGTAAAATAAAATCTGGACTCTGAAAAAAAATCAGTTTCTCCACCATGACCACATTTTGCAATTTGTTTCTTTGTGGAAGAGTGAAATTGTAGTATATACATAAATCTGCCTGAGAGTCTCTTAAGGCTCTTTCAGTTTAGGTAAGAATGGGAAAAACATTGATAGCATAGCAAGCTAGTTCATATTGTTATCAAGATGTGTGAGGAGCATCCACTCAGAATGATTTCATTGTGCATGTCCATATCTAGATCTCATTCACATATCCCTTAACAGAAATTTCAGTCCTATTTCATTCTAATGCTTAAACTGGACTTGAGTCACAATGAAGAAAAGTGATTTTAAGTCATGAGTCAATTTAGTTTGAAGACTTCAAATAGAACCCAATATCCACTGAGCCTATTCGTATTCTTTAAATCGATTTAGTTTCAGTTCTCTTTAAGGTACAAGTAGGGGCATTAAGAAGTATTTTGGGGACATTAAGAAGTCATCTGCTCCTCAAGGAAATTGCCATTACCTTGTAAAGAGTCATGAGACACCATTGAAAAGCACTGGGTTTAAGTTGCTAAGAGAATTCTCCCTGTTTTGTTTGAGAATACCATGAGATGGCCTACTGGCCCTTGAAAGTCCTGTTTGATGTTACAGTTTTCAAATATGGAAGTAGCATATTCATCAAATTCTCAACCAAGATTAGAAAAGCTACAATACAAACACATCAATGAAGAACAGTCCTTATTTAATACACATTTAAAGATTTTTTAAAAGTTAAAGCCTATACTGAAACATTAAAAAGCTATATTTACAGTGGAATCCTTGGTGCTCTCTGAGCTTGGTTGTTTGCTTGCAGACATTTCATTACCTGGCTAGGTAACATCATCAGTGCTAGTGAATGTGGGGTTTGCTCCCTGTGTATAAACAGTAGCTTGCCCAGCCAGTGTTGGTGGGGTGTGGTTTTCTCTTTGGTAGTTCCTTGATTAGGGTATTGTTTTCTGCTTGATTGTTTGTCTGGTGTTAATCCCTGCTTATCTGGGAGTTGGCTGCTGGAGAGGATGTGTTCTGGCCTTTTTATTTCCTTCTTAGCTTTTTTATTGTCTCTTTTGAATGGTGTGTAAATGTGGTTTATCTCTATGTGTCTATTGATGGCAGATTTGTCTGAATGCCAAGCTTCCAGGAATTCCCTTGTGGTTTTGGATTTAGCTTAGTCTAGGATGGTCTACAAACACCACCTCCAACTTCTTGAAAGATTCCATCAACGCTGCCTCCGAAAAATTCTGCAAATTACTTGGGAAGATAGGCGGACTAATGTTAGCGTATTAGAAGAAGCGAAAACCACCAGCATTGAAACAATGATCATCCAACATCAACTTCGCTGGACCGGTCATGTTGTTCGAATGCCTGACCATCGTCTTCCAAAGCAGCTACTTTACTCCCAACTTAAGAATGGAAAACGGAATATTGGTGGACAGCAAAAGAGATTCAAAGATACTCTCAAAGCTAATTTAAAAAAATGTAATATCAGCATTGAGAACTGGGAAGCCCTAACTCATGAGCATTTCAATTGGAGGTCAGCCTTTATTAAAGGCGCTACAGACTTTGGAGAAGCACGAGTACAGGGCGAAAGGGAGAAATGAGCTAAGAGGAAGGCACGTCAAGCAAACCCTCATCATGACCGCCTTCCACCCGGAAACCTATGCCCTCATTGTGGGAGGTTGTGCGGATCCAGAATTGGCCTTTACAGCCATTTACGGATCCACTGTTAAGATTTTACCCCTGGAAGACAATCTTACTCGGCTACGAATGATCGCCAAGAAGAAGAAGGTCTATATTCATTCATTCATTCATTCATTCATTCATTCATTCATTCATTCATTCATTCATTCTTAAACTTGTATGCTGCCTGACTCTGGGCAGCTCACAATTATCAAAACAAGAATTTACAATAAAACAATTAAAAGGAAGAAAAAAGATAAAAGATGGAGGTACTGTTCATCTGCAAACAATGTTTCTGAATTCCAGTTCTGGTGGTAGCTCTGGTCAGGGTTACAGATCCCCTGAAGGGTCAGGCCTGTGATTTGGAGGTTATTCTAAAGGTAAGGCTCTTGCTGAAGCAGTGGGTAGAAATCTTTACCTAGCTTCAAATTATGGCCCTTCCTGGACTGGACGGTCTATACGACAGTGACTCATGTCCTCATTACCATGAATGAGACTACTATGACACTCTCACTTGGTGCTGACTTTGGAGACTACCTGAAAATTATCAATGGTCCAGAATGCAGTAGCCAGCAGCTGATAGATAAGAACCATGTTTGCACCATAACATCAGTGCTACAGTTACTGCACTGGATACCTGTAGGTTTCTGAGTACAATTCACAGCGCTGGTGTTAACATCTGGAGCCCAACGTGGCACAACTCTGTTATCTCTGGGGCTATGTCCTCCAACACTGTCCAGGGCAAGCATCCTAGGAAGCAAATCTTTTCAGTGGTGGCCCCAACATTACTTCTCCCTGTGGTGCAGTAGGCTCCCACACTTTCTGGTCTTTCACAGAGCTGTGAAAAGAATTCTGTTGAGCATTTGGGCATGACTGGTAGAGTCAGGGTACCTTTATGTTTGGGGTTGTTAGTTTTTTATTTTGACTGTGGTTTTTTGTTTGTTTGTTTGTTTCAGATTACTGGGTGAAGACGTTTATGAGGAAAACCATATAGATGATTTTATTTTATAAACATGATTTGACTGTGTATATGAGCACAATAAATAAATAGTAAAAATATAATTCTTTCATTAATAGATTTATGTTTTATGTTTTACTACGTATAACTTATAAAACTAAGTAGAGAGGCATATTTGTGTTTGAATAAAAACAAACTATTATGGAAATAATGTTAGCTATAGCCAAAATGTTTCATCAGCGAACTTATATTAACTTTCACAGTAATATTCATTTAATTCACCCTGTTTCGACAACAGCACAAGGGCATCTGCTGAGGAGGTCAAAAATGGCAAGATGGTAGTCACAACTACAGGATTGAATCACTATCCCTCTGTGTGTGTGTGCAAAGTGGATGCACATCAATTGTGCTGCTGCTACCACCATCTTGACTTTTTTGACCACTATGATCATAGATGCAGCTCCAAGACCATCAAAATAGCTAGATTAATAGATTGATATACGTACATCACATATATTTTTAAATTTGATGGGGTAATATTGCAGTTTAATAAATCTTGACGGAATGGTATGGTAATAGAAAACACCCTCCCATGTATGAGTCAGTCTATCTTCCACTATCAAAGAAGACCTTGTGGATGAAAAGTCTGGAATTATATATATTTAGAATTTGCCCTGGCAATTGAGTGATTTATATCCTTTTGTTCCGATCTTTGTCAAACTGCCTCTCTTAGTAATATTTCTATTGATAAGAATTATATTCTGTCTTACTCTGACCTTCTGGAACTAGTCAGAATAGAAATCTAAATAGAGATAAGAAAATTTGAAGGGCGAAGGAAAAACAGCTTTCATCCCAGGCACCTCACATTCCCTCTGTCTCAAAGAGACTTTTTCTGTACTGAAAGGGAAGGTTAAAATATAGGGATATTAGGAAGGAAGGGAAGGATGCATGACTAAAAAGTAAATTACTTTTTCTTTTTTACTGTTTTTTTTAGTTCAAATATAGCAGGGTTTTTGGTATCATCTTGCTTTTTTCTACTTCCTTTGTGTTTAATTTTAACAATAAATATATAGATCAAATACAGCCACACACATACATAGGGATATTCTACCTCTATTTTATGTAAAGATGGATGGAATAGACAGCCTTCCCTGGTGTGTCTTGTGCCCTTCTTTCTGATGTGTCTGCCCATAGAGCTCTCACTCTGCAAAAGCAGAATCCTAAGATCACTCCCTAAATCACTGTTTCTCAACCTTGGCAACTTTAAGATGTGTGGACTTCAACTCCCAGAATTCCCCAGCCAGCAGGAATGCTGGGAGTTGAAGTCCATACATCTTAAATTGTCAAGGTTGAGAAACACTGCCCTAACATGCTAAAGGCACAGGAGTCCTGCCAAAATGACAGGCAGAACACCTACCTGCACCAATCCTACATTTTCCCACGGCTGCGCATTTTCCAACTTTCTTAAATTTGTAGGTAGGAAAACTCCCACAAGTGCATTGCCATGCTACAAAAGCAACACTAATGTTTTATTTTATTTATTTATTTAATTTTTATCCCGCCTTTATTATTTTTATAAATAACTCAAGGCGGAGAACATACCAAATACTCCTTCCTCCTCCTCCTCTTTCCCCATAACAACAACCCTGTGAGGTGAGTTGGGCTGAGAGAGAGTGACTGGCCCAAGGTCACCCAGCCGGCTTTCGTGCCTAAGGCGGGACTAGAACTCTCAGTCTCCTGGTTTGCTATTGGCTCCTTCCTAGGGCTGAGAGAGAGTGATGGCCCAAGGTCACCCAGCCGGCTTTCATGCCTAAGGCGGGACTAGAACTCTCAGTCTCCTGGTTTCTAGCCCAGCACCTTAACCACTAGACCAAACTGGTTCTATTTAGGGACTGCAGCTGTTGAAAGACAATCACTGTCTCAGGGAAAAAACATCTGGCACACCATTGCAGGTAGCATAAAATACAGAAATTAATCAGCCTGCCCAGTATGTTAAAGTAGTTGATGTAAGCCTGGGATTAGCATCCAGATTTTTGGATATTTGAGTAAGTTAAACGGCTATATCTTTCAAAGTTCCCACAGCATTAATTAACTGGAAGCTTCTGACATGAATTATGTAAAGAGACTGAACTGCTGTTATTTTTACTACGCAGCTGTGAAAGTTGAGCCCTCAGCCTTCGTGTTGTTTTCTCTGGACTTTGTTTCTTTAAAAGTTCAGTTTTTATATAAGCTTCAGATCTGTGTATTTCCTCTAAGACAGTGTTTCTTAAAGTGTGGTCCGAGGACCCCTGGGGGTCCCCCAAGACCCTCTCAGGTGTTTGCAAAATCAAAATTATTTGCCCGATATTGATGATATTTGCAAAAAATTAAAACAATGTCACACTTCTCATTATTATTCTTATTGGTTAAAAAAAGACAGGTTTTTTTCATGAATAATATTTTATTTATGTTAAAATCTAATGGGTTCAATATTGTTATCTTTACATGATTCAATAAATAAATATTCTACGAATGTGTCAATTTCAATTTTTAATACAGTAAATATCGATAAATATAACCCACACAAGCACGCTCTTTTGGGGTCCTCCATAATTTTTAAAAGTGAGAAGGGGTCCTGAGAACAAAAAGTTTGAGAAACACTGCTCTAAGAAACCGCTTTTTTCTGTACTCATCTCACAGCTGCTACTACAGATTCTTACCTTCTTTGACTTTGTTTATAGGATCAGGTGTAAATAAGCGATGGGGGGATTGGAAGCAGTTACCCAAAGCTTTTCCTCCTAAGAAGATTGATCAGTGAATGCTCAGAGATGGACAGTTCTTTGGAAACTCCTGAAAATATGAAATGTTCACATCTAGAAAAATACAGTTTCCTAAGGACTGCACATTCCCAAGCATTTCAGGAGGGAAAAATATTCAGTCTCTTTCTTACTTATTTGTTTGTTTGTTTGTTTGTTTAAGGCTGCCCGACTCTAACGATTCTGAGCTACTTCCAATTAAAAATCAAGAACAATGCCATAAAAGAGAGAAATATTCATATACAACCAGAAGACAGACATATATACAAAAGATCCCATCCAGCAGGGGCTCCACCATCAACCTACTCCTAGTCCTGGGAGAACATCCAGGTCTTCATTAGCTTCTTGAACGTCATCAGGGTTGGAGCCATCAGGATCTCTCAGAAGAAGTACTTCCAGGCTTCGTGAAAGATCAGCAGCAATTGCAAAACCTGTATCAAAAGTGCCCTCGTTCTTAGCGTAGCATTCCAGATGACCCTTTTAATTACCTTTGCTAAGTATGGTTATCCAGGTATCCTAATTGTGGAGGGGAGTACAAACATGTGCTGGCTTCATCTCCTCTATTGTCAACTTCTTGTGTTGTTGAGGAAGGTCTGAAATGCATGAAACTGCAACTGCATTCAGCCCAACATAATTACAGATCTTCCCTGTGAATGAAAAAGTGTTTGAGGTGGGGCCAGAACATTTGTCCCACCTCTCCTGCATCCTTGGGATTTTGTATACAATGAGAGGAAGAAACCCCATGAAATTAATGTTGTACTTCTATTTCATTCAGCTAAAGCTGATCAAGAAGGAGCTTGATTTGAAAGACCATTTCCTTCAACCTCATGAATCCATAACATAATAAAAATACAGTGTCTCTGAAATAGGTACACATCACAGCATTGGTTTGCAGTCCTTTTCATATATATGTGGAATATATCATTTAAACCCATCTGAATTTCATCTGGATCCCAGAATCAGACTGCCCCAATATTGCCCATTATTATAATTAAAATGCATGCCGAGATAGCTTGCATTATCATACTTCCTCCTTTAGGCTAATGAACAGTCCAGCATGAAGAAGAACAATCTGAATTCTTCAAACTTTCAACTTTCCATTATAATATTTAATATGTGTGCCAAAGGGCTTTGAGCTTTCCAAAAAAGAACGAGTATGCAGGTAAGCAGATAAGCATACAGAACCTGGCAGACAGTTTTAAAAGATTTGATACTGCTGATTTGGCCTTCCAGGCTATTTTTCAAGGAGCAGAAACATACCTCATCCAAGGATACTAGTCATGCCTTTAAATTCACTAAAAGAATAATGGTAGTTTCTCCTGGGAGGCAAATCTACAAATAAATGTTTATAAAATTACATAAACAATACTCAAAAAGAGATGGACAATTTATTAGCATATGTGCAGCTGTAGCTTAGTCCTGACTATATACTGACACATCAATTTTTTGAGCCCATTGTCAGACTCAACATTTAATATTAAATTAAAGCAGCAGAATAATTTCTTGCGTTTTGCCTGATGTTCCATTAATAGTTCAGTAGTTACAAATTCTCAGTGAAAGCACAACTATAAATTATAATTTCAATTTCATTTAGCACCAAAACAAAGATGATATAGGTGGTGATAAGTAGGGCTATGCACCACCACTTTGGATTCAGCTCCAAAAAAAATGCTTTGCAGCATGCAGGAGTGCAAATGCAGCACTTGTCTTCAACATCTGAAAACAGCTGCATCATTTTCCTCTAGGATTGTGCAGTTGCAGGCTCAGGAAATGCCTAGCTACTCACAAGATTTAGAATAGAATCCAAAGTGGTGTATGCCCCTTTGGATTAAGAAGGGCAATAACTTGTTAGCTGTTAGCATTAAAAAAACAGTGACTCTTGTCAGCTATACTATGTTTTAACATTACCCAGCCTCTTAGCACATCAAGATTTCTGCACTCCCGTATTCTTGGCAAATTGTAGCTTGAACTTTTCAAACTGGGCAAACTATGTACAGTACCCACAAAGGTTGCAAACTAGAGTTGCTTCTGTTTGTGAGTAAGCTAAGATTTGAGCCAGCAGTAGTTTTCCCAGTTCAGATAAGATGCCAAGGGATACTTTGTTTAGAGCAGTGCCTCGGCCATTTTAAGATGTGTGGACTTCAACTCCCAGAATTCCCCACCCATCTTAAAGTGGCCAAGGTTGAGAAACACAGGGTTAGAGCCAGGTAATTAGATCTAGAACAGAAACTGCATGATGGCAAAAAGAAACGTGGTACATACGTGAGGTTTTAGTCTGTTCTTACATTTAATGTCAAACCATTAGCTAGTGTTAAATCCATCTGACTTATGAATCATATGAATCCATTAAATATGAATTGTAATGGATCTGATTCAGTCTCAGCTGAACGTAGTTCAGTGGGATTTAAATTAAATAGTGACAACTTAAATTGGAGCCAATTCAATAGCTTTTATCATTATCAGATGCTAACAGGTTTTTGCAATAATGTGCTTGAAACTTTTCCAGTTTCAGCCTGAAATGAATGAGCTGTTCTGCCACAGCTTTCCAGCAAGAAACAATTGAAGCATACATGAAATCCATACATGGCCAGTGGTCAAGAACCAGACCATCATGCACAAGGACCAAAGAAAACAGGAACCACATCAAGGTCATAACCAGAGAACAGGCCGTTCTCTGTTCTCGGTTAAGATAACAGGATCATGAGGATCAAGAATTTATACTTGCTGAATGTCAGCAATCTGGCTGAGTCTTTGAAACATATTTATAACCAGTGTTTCTCTTGCCCCTCCTCTATTCCATTTTTTTCTAATTCAAGTAATTTCAGGCAATGCCATTCTTCTTTTTCCCCCAAAGCTGGATCCTAAGCCTCCACATTTGACTGTCAACAGCATGACAAATTCTTCTCCCTCTGAGTCAGGTAGAGGCCATCTAGCATTTGCCGCCTGGCCTGGGACGACGGAGGTGGTAGTGCCTCTTGGGGTTGGTTGGCCCCGTAGTATCGTGATCTACACTATGGCTTTTAACCATCTTTAGATTTTATTTATTCTTGTATTTGTTGTTTTTTAGTAATTTTTGTACAGATTTTAAATTTTTATATGTTGTAACCCGCCCAGAGTCCCCCGTTCAGGGAGATGGGCAGGGATAAATTGAATGAATGAATGAATGAATGAATTTGAATCAGCTGTTCTGAGATTAGAGAGCAGTTCTTCTTGACACACACACACACACACACACACACACACAGAGCCCTTGTTTCTACTCAGCCTCATTTCAGAATTTTTCCCCATAATTTCAATGGTGTAGTGTGATATGGCTTCAATAATATAGAAGATACGGATCTTATTTCAAGAATATCCATCATTTATAGCACAATACAAACATCAATAAATCACATATATTATTAAAATAGAACTAAAATTGAAAACTATACACTTAAACAATACATAATTTTTAAAATACACTTTTGCCTGGAACTAAAAAGATTGTAATGGCACTTTCTTAAAGAAGGACATTCCCCAACCAGGCTTCTCCTGAAAAGGTCCTAACCTTGATTGCTAAATATATATATTTATATATATCTTTGATAAAATATATATCTTTGATAAAATATATATCTTTGATAAATATATCTTTGAAAAAAGAGACACATGGAGCAGAACCTCACTGCAGATAATAATGCATGATTAAATTGATATGGGACAAGATGTTCCTTGAGGAATCTGTGTCCAAAGCTTCTTGAAAGGATTAATTTGTATAAAATGGAACTTAGCAGGTAAACTTCCAACACCTGTATTATGGAAGTCATCTTCAGGAATAGCCCCTTGTATGACATAGTCAAATAAGAAGTGATGGCATGAAACATCATCTTGTCCAAAAATAGTGAACCAGCTGAAGTTCATGGAAAATTTTCCATGTCACCAATCGTTCATCATAGATCCTTGAACAGTAGAACTTATATCCAGGAGTGTGCAGCAACCCCATATGCTCCAGAAGGGCATTCTATCTATCTATCTATCTATCTATCTATCTATCTATCTATCTATCTATCTATCGAATTTCTCGGCCGCCCATCTCGTACACAACGACTCTGGGCAGCTTCCAACAATAAAATAATTATTAAGAACTCTACAATTATATATATATATACACATACTGTATATATACACACACACATACATATATTACACATACTGTATATATACACACACACATACATATATTACACATACTGTATATATACACACACACATACATATATTACTTGGTAGGCTATATTTAGTTTCAGGTAGCTCATAAATGACACAGGCCTGTTTTATGTATAAGACTGTGCTACTTTTTACACACACACACATAAAATAAATACTAATCTAAAAATACAAAAATATAAAAAAAATTCAAGATGGACATATGCTGTTATTTTGGCACAATCGCGGCACCAGCCACCCCCATGAGTGACTATACCCCCTCCCATCCCAAGCGAGGTGGCATAATCTTGTCTTCACCCCCTTCCGGAAGGCCGGGAGACTGGGGGCCTGTCTTACCTCCGGGGGCAGGTTGTTCCAAAGGGTGGGTGCTACGGCAGAGAAGGCCCTCCTCCTGGACCCTGCCAATCAGCAATCCCTCATTGACAGGGTCCTTACTATGGTTATTTAATCTGTTAAATAAAGTAGTGGAAGATGGAAAGTAGTTTTTCATTATCAGCGGTTCAGGCAGTTCTTTAAAGGGAAGACTACTTGGTATCCTTAGATAATTCATTAATTAAGGTCTTTTATTTCTATTTTTGAACAAAGAGTAGAATGTAATAAATAAAATATAAGGTTGTATAGTTTCTAATAATAAAGGTTCATGAATAATGCATGGCCTTTTCAGTAATAAAAACAATATACTTGTTAAAATTACATTTCCCTTCACTATAATTTGCCAATTTTACATGTTTATGTCTTTTGGATTTTTTAAAAACTTTGCACATAATGGCTTGAGATCATTTAAGTGCAACAAATCTCTTTGCTTTTTTTTATGAATCCCATAGAACACTCTTGAAAAAGTGTAAAAAGTAGCACAGTCTTATACATAAAACAGGCCTGTGTCATTTATGAGCTACCTGAAACTAAATATAGCCTACCAAGTAATATGCTGTGATGTAGCTAATCCATGTAATAAACATGGATGAAAAATCAGGTGTCTACATGCCTAAGGCTGATGGCAATCATAGTCCTTAAACAGCTGGAATTCACTAAGTCAAGTAGATTGGGAAGGTGAATATTAGCAGCCAAGTCTTCGGCTCTCCCCAGCTTCTAACAACAATGTTGTATGACGGATTGAAGGCTATAATGCAATGTAGTGTTATGTGTGGTCATTATAAATCTTTATTTTTTCCTGAAAAACACTTTCAAAGAAGCTTTATTCCCCGTGTTTCTAAATTATTACTTATTTCTGGAAGCCATTATGGCCTTATAATCAAAGGCATATGCATACTTCCCAAAGGCAGCATACCTATCGTTTGAGCTGATAGAATCAACCTTAGATACAGAAACAGAGCTCTACCCCTCCCCACATCTTAAGCAGATGGGACAGCTGTAAAGAAAAAGGAATCTATCCTAAGCTCTATGGTATTTCAACATTTTTATAAATGACTTGGATAAAATAATAAATTAGCCAGGGAATGTACTTGGCCTTTCAATGACATATACAGTAAGTGTACATAAGTTTCACAGTCAGAAGTGGTAGCTAACACCAGATTTCAAACTTGTCTTGGAAGGTTGGAATACTAAAACGGAATAAATGTGATGCTAACAAATTAATGTAAATGTTGTGCCTACATTTAGGTACAACAAGTCAAAGGCCCACGTATGGGATGAAAAAAATCTGGCTTGGCAATCATACATACCGTATGGTTCCAGTGTCTTGATACAAACTGTCTGAACATGAGATAAGAGTACAGGGTTGTTGCTAAAAAGTGAATACCTGTAATACATCCAGGTTAGATTATAATCATTCCCGTCTACTCTGTGCTGGTTAGGCCACTTTTGAATTAATGTGACTAATTTTGGATGTTAGATTTAAGCAAGTGTGTGCTCTTAGAAAAGTAACCAGAATGTAACAAGTCTGAAAACCAAGAATTATAAGGAATGGTAAAAACAAAACAAAACAAAAAAACTGGATACATATTTATCCAGCAGAAAATAAGATTAAGGGGAGATATAGTGATATTCTTTAAATAATCTGAAGGGTGTGACATGATAGATGAAACAAACCAAACCATACTTATTGAAAACACCAGAATCATTTGCTGAAAATTGCAGAGCAGCTTTTTTTGGATACAAATTAGAAGAAATGTTCCTAAGACAATGGAACGCAATACCTTGATAAATTGTACACATGCCTTCACTAGAGGTGTTTAATCAGAGGCTGGAACATCACCTGTTAATACCAATGATCACTTATTCTGTGGTTGCATCTTCAGTCCTGCCTTTCAGACCAGGCACTGAGTAGGGCAGAGCTTTCCAAACTTTTCGTGTTGGTGACACGCTTTTTAAACATGCATCATTTCGTGACACACTCTTACAGCAGGGCATCATTTCATGACACACTCTTACAGGAGGGCACAAGGCAGGCACTAGGACCTGCGCGGAATTCTGGCAGGGCTCGGAGGCGGCAGCAGCCACGACACACCCAGACACTGCAGCCGACACACTAACGTGTCCCGACACACAGTTTGGAAAGCTCTGGAGTAGGGAGTTAAAATAGATCAGTGTCCAAGGCTGCTTACAAATCTTGTAAGGATACTTTTGCAAACTGCATGCTGAACAGGAGTGTTGCAGACACTAGCTGATTGGGAGCAGGGGTGGGGTTCCATCGGGGGTGTGTGTGTGTGTATACATTTATGGTGGAGTCCTTGGTGCTCTCTGAGCCTTGTTGTTTTCTTGCAGACATTTCATTGCCAGGCTAGGCAACATATTCAGTGCGAAAAGGGAGTGGGACTTGCTCTCTGTTTGTATACCCTGGCTTGTCCTGCCTGTGTTGATGGGGGTGTTGTACTCTCCTTGGTAGTACCTTGATTGGGTTGTTGTTTGCTGCTTGGTTGATTGACTGAGTTAATAGTTCCTATTTAACTTCTATAACTCAGTCAATCAACCAAGTAGCAAACAACAACCCAATCAAGGTACTACCAAGGAGAGTATTCTTTATACTGTGTGTGTGTGTATGTGTATGTATGTATATATGAGAACTGGGAAGCCCTAACTCATGAGCGTTTCAATTGGAGGTCATCCTTTATTAATGGCGCTATGGACTTTGAAGAAGCACGAGTACAGGGCGAAAGGGAGAAAAGAGCTAAAAGGAAGGCACGTCAGGCAAACCCTCATCATGACCGTCTCCCACCCGGAAACCTATGCCCTCATTGTGGGAGGTTGTGCGGATCCAGAATTGGCCTTTATAGCCACTTACGGATCCACTGTTAAAATTTTACCTTTGGAAGACAATCTTACTCGGCTACGAGTGATCGCCAATGATGTATGTATATGTGTGTATGTATGTATGTGTGTGTATGTATGTATGTATGTGTGCTTGTGTGTGTATGTGTATGTGTATGTATGTGTGTGTATATATCTATGTCGTCTATGTCTATGTCTATGTCTATGTCTATGTCTATGTGGCTGCTAAGATAGTCCTTTGGCTTCATAGATAAAAGTCCATTTTTCTGGATGTTTGGATACAAACTTTTAATTGTATTGGCTCATGCAATTGAATTTTATTTTGGATTTGATATATAATCCCTGTGACTACCACTTCTGTCCCTTGCTGTGCTATCTCTCCTTCTTGCTCTCTTGTTAAACTGTTTTTAAAAATTTCTTGCACTAAATAAAAATCCAATTTCCTAACTTTGTACAACACAATGACATTCATTGGACTCTATAGAGATAGTTCAAGGGACTATATTAGAATATGCAGTGAACGGAGATACTACAATATAAGTTATTGTGTGAAGCATCTCCATTAATTCATGGATTACTGTGTGAAACATGGAGGAAAATCTTCTTTTGTATTTGAATAATGTTATTTAATTTTTTGAATGAACTCACGTGAAGAATAATAAAATGGCTTCAATATGTGAATTCTATCACTAAAGATAATGAAAAGCTAGAACATCTTTTCTGTCCTTTCTCATAAATAACGGATTCTGCTGGCCACTAATCGCTTAGCAGAAATTTATAACAATAAAAATTAGATGTTCCCCTATAAACATGTATAACAGAAACAAACAGTGGATACATTTATCTAGATAACATGAAGAAATGATATTACCATTAAAAGATTGCAGAGGGATAATTATTATAAGGGATTGTCACCAAAGAAAGCAATGTAATTGTGATCCTATTCTGAAAAATCCAAGGAGAATTTAACATGATGGCATTTTCCTTTATTATTGCTTGGCAGAATACCTGCAATTAAAATGATTATTCAATCTACAATTTTTATTCCTGTTTCAGACACTTACATTTCCCTTAACTATTACTTCATTTTGTATGTAGCTAAGAATTAATATGTATGTTCATTACACATACAGACATACATTCCTAATTAATAAAAAACTAGGACCAGCCAAATGATAAGCAAAAATGATAAGCAAAAGTATGATGGAGGTTCAGATGCACCAAATTTGAAACATGGCTTTAATGCTTTTCAGCTAAAATGCATGAAGTCATCTTATTCAGAACTCAAAAGATATTTAGTAGTACAAGTTAACTGAGCAAATTTTCATCTCTTAGGCAGTACACTTTCTCCCTGGTATTTAGTAATTCATATTGACATCACAAATCTGTGTTTAAAACTTAACTTTTGAAATTTGGAAGAGGGATAAAATTTTGATCCTTCTTTTCTTCCATTCCTTGATCATCCAAGTTTTAAAACATGAATAAATATGTGCTCAAGAAATGGGAGGATTGAGGACTATAGGATTATGTCCGGTGGGGACATGGCAGACTGAACATCTGTGTCCACAGGCTCAGCGGGCAGAACTGACAACATGGCAGTTTTTTCGGGCTCAGGCAGGTTTTTCCTGAAGCCCAGGAGTGTTTTTCTGGAAAAAGGAAAACACCTGGAATCACCCCATCTGTCCTCCGGATGGCTGCTTGCAGCCAGAAGATCTCAAACAGCGTTCGTGCTCGACTGGTAAGAGCTAGCCAGGAGGCTGGGATGTCACCATTTCCAAGCCACTCTGTAGCCTTAAAGGGACACTAAGACCGGCCACCCCATTTCTAAATCATCCAATTTATATTTCTTTTAAGTACGTGTACCCTAAGAGAGGCTTTCTACAGCAAGGAGAAGCGGGATCTCTTTGTGCTTATCATTTTTGGGGGGATCAATTTTTAAAAAAATTCTTTTTAAGTTTTGGACTTTGTTTTCCATCCAAATATTAAGGAGGATTGAGAGTAAATAATTGTCTCCCTGTTATTATTTTTGTACTAAATTTGTTGAATGTTGAATGTTAAATGTTGAATCAGCTGTTTTGAACTTTCAGTTTTCTGCTTCTACTTTCCCTGGGGAACTGTCTGCATATCTCACTTTCGCTTATGTAAACACATTTCAGAATTCTTTCATATCTTCAGCTTTCGTTGGTTAAGCTCCTAGGGGGCACCATAATCTACTGCTTGAGACATGGAGGATTTTAAACAGACTTTCTCTGACTTCCAACAAGATTTTAAACAGATTATTTCTGATTCCTACCAAGTTTTTATGCAAGGCATTCAGGACATTGTGGAAGATATGAGGTCTAAAATGTGTCATGTGGTTGGAGATGTCGTGGATGAAACTGAGGAATTTAACAGTGACAGAAATGTCTCTTCTAAGAGTGAGATCGGGACTTCTGTTGAAATGCTGGATGAAGATTGTATAGTCGAGTTGAAGAAATTAAAGGGAGAGATCAAGTTGCAAGACATAAGTGAAATTGATCTTCTGATGGAACGCCATGGAAAAGAAGGGGTTATTATGTACGGGAGGTCTCCTGAAGAGAAGTCGTAGTTTTTGAGTGGGGCAGTTGGGCTGTTTGATTTTTTTAAGGAAAAAGCTCTGTGCGCTTTGTGGAGATACTGTATGTAAATGCTCTGGTTTATTTTGAAGTGGGATAAGGGTTTAAGAATATTTACCTGGACTGATTTTAGGGTTTGGCTGATTTCATTTCTGTGTATTGTCGAAGGCTTTCACGGCCGGAGTTCAATGGCTGTTGTGGGTCTTCCGGGCTGTGTGGCCGTGTTCTGGAAGTTGTGGTTCCTAACGTTTCGCCAGCATCTGTGGCCAGCATCTTCAGAGGGCAGGAGCACAGATAGAAACAAATTTGTTTTGATTTGTTTCTATCTGTGCTCCTGCCCTCTGAAGATGCTGGCCACAGATGCTGGCGAAACGTTAGGAACCACAACTTCCAGAACACGGCCACACAGCCCGGAAGACCCACAACAGCGATTTCATTTCTCTTTAACGGTTTGTATTAAGATTATTAAGGTATAATAAAATAAATAAATAATAAATGTCTATCTGGATGGTTTTGGGTTTAATATAATTTATTATTAAAATTGTATTATTAAGTACAATGGCAGACAATTTATTTTTTTAGTTTGTATTATAGTAGACAGGAATGTATAGAATAGTAGTAGGAAGGAAATAAATAAATAAATGTTATCTTTGGGGAGAAGTTGATTTGGAGGGGTGTGTGTGTGTATGTATGTATATGTATGTGTATGTGTATGTGTGTGTGTGTGTATATGTATATGTATATATGTATATATGTATATATATATATATATATATATATATATATATACACACACATACATACATACATACACACACACACACACACACACATACATACACACATACTGTATATATGTATTTCTTTTAATATAAGGGGAGCAACTGTATTTAGTGATTTTTATAATGTGCCAATGGAATGATTTATAGAAATAATGTGATTTTGGTTTAATATAGACTAAGGGATTGATTATGGGAAATTGTTGCATATCCTTGCTGTTAAAAAGTCGGAAGTCACCTCTTTTTGTAATTTTTAAAAATTCTCTCTTGTGTTTCCACACTTCTTTATTGTTTTATTTTTTTTCTTTGTAGTTTTTTGTTTTTCTATAGCTTTTATCTTTGCTTGAAACTTAGTAAAATTCTTATAAAAAAACAGAAATGGGAGGATTGAGGACTAGGATTAAACACTTGATCACTGATTGGAAACCTATTTCTGCTGAACATATTTCAAAGAAAAATTGACCAGAAGTTCAAATTATGCAAGTTCAGTTTTCTTTCGTAAACTAATATGACTTTATCAGTCCTGAAATTAACAGGGTTTGAAGAATGGTGTATATGTTAGAATCAAATGAGCCTTTTCAATATTATGTAAAATGCACAATAAAATGGTAAACTCTTGAGCTAAATTCCATATTATTTTCTTGGCAACAATATAGAAGTAGTTTGCCTTTGCCTTCTGGGATTTTTTACCCCAGATTCCAGTCTTGCCTATAGCCTACGATTTCCAGGTAGGTCTCCCACCAACTTCTACCCAACTTCTTAGCTTTTTCAAGGGCAGGTTGGTACTGTCACCTAGCAGGGTCCTGTATCAAATCGAACAAACCTTTTAAAAGTATGGGAAGAGGACTTGGGATTTGAATGTAATTAATCAACAGGGAACTCTTTATGGTGTTAAAATCCTTTTAAATTCCTTTTATTTTGGAAGTAATCAAGAACTGACTATAAAAATAATTTGTAAATGGTAGAATACTTCCTTAAAATTGCTTTATATTAATAAATGTGTTGATGGTGATGAAAGGATTATAATCAAATCAGTACATGTTCTATCTCTGGTGGTAGTAACCATGTGATTCTTAATTTTGACTGAAAGATCTTGAGGAAACTGGAAGGATTATGAAACAACATTTAATAATTAATGCTAGTATAAGCTTATTGTTTATTTTTCCAAAGACATATAAAATGGTGCAATATAAGAAATTAATTCAATTTCTGTTGTAAGCTGCCAGATTTGCTATAACAAAACTCACTGGAAAACTAAAGTTTAGCTTTTCAGCCTTGGATGAAAAATTAACACCACATGAAGAATGCTTTAATTTAAGGTTGCTTTATTCATGTTCGTTCTGTTTTTTAATTACACCAACATAGCATTTCCTAATATATTACCTCCATCTCTACAAATGTCATTCTGGACAGAACTGTTGAATATTTCAATATTAAAGATTACAGATACACACACACACTTACACACAACAGTGTGTGAATGCTTTTGTGTACTTTTCTACTTCTTTATTTTTTATTATGTCATATATTTGACATGCTTTAGTGGTTGCTAATGTTTAAATAAGCTTTAAGAATACAGATGGGACTTAAAAATGCCATCAAACTGGAAAACATGAAACCTTACATTAAGATTTCCTACTACCATGGCAATAAATTTAAGCTAAACCAAACAAGGTTATAAATTATATCCAGAGTCTTGTTCTAATAGCAGTGCTATTTTTCCTTACTGCTGTTTGATTGATGTCCTTTCTTGGAAGACCTAAAAGGTGATACCTATTACGAAAAAAACAAAATAGAAAAATCCCACACATCACTGAGAAGCAACAGAAGATGGATTTGTGTCCAGATTGTACATCATAAATTATGTCTCCCATTTAGCCAAAATCCAAGCATAATAATAAATCTTATCTTGCTGTTTTGTATGTTCTTGATACACTCTTACCCTTTGACCTGCTACACAATTTCTCTTTGGAATTCAGTGGTCTTTGAATCAAACTTTATTCTTCAGGCAGTAAACAAAAATAATCTTTGGTAAGGATATGTTTATCATGTTATCCGTCATGTAATTGCTGTCATTCTCTTTGCAGCTTGCACAGACAAGGAGCTGCGAAATCTTGCATCCCGTCTAAAAGACTGGTTTGGCAGTCTTCATGAAGATGCGAATCGTGTCATCAAGCCAACAAGCTCAGATTCAGCACAAGGCAGTAAGATGACAAATCTGAGAATAAAATTTGAGATATATTCACAAGTTCAACAAGAATAGCAATGACAGCTATTTTTTTTAAGTGACCCAGTACTGACTTGGCACATATTTCCACTCCTTTCACGACCACTTATTTCCATTGTGTAGGGAAGTTCATCTAGCCAAGGACTGCCATTTTAAATACATTTTAAAAATAAAATAGTTTCTTGTATAATAGTACTGTATTTTCTTTCAGCCCCTAGGGATTCTGGGGTCTTACCCTCTAGGCTTAAATGAGAAAGCTGAATTAAACTTGGAAATTTACAGAAATCAAACTATAACACAGAGCTTTCCAAACTGTGTGTGGCGACACAAAAGTGTGTCGCCACACACAGTCTGGTGTGTCGCCACACAACCCGGAAGCGCTGATCATCATCAGCGCTTCTGGGTTTTCCCGCGGTGACACACCAACTGCAGCGCGCAAAACCCGAAAGCAGCAGCAGCGCTTCCGGGTTTTTGCGCGCTGCCGCACTTCCGGGTTTTCCCACGGCGACACACCAACGCCGGTTGGTGTGTCGCCGCGGGAAAAACTTTGGAAAGCCCTGCTATAACAAATAATGAGGAAGGATTCTAAAACAGAAGGATGATAAATTCATGGTATAATGTTTCATAACTTGCCTTGCTCTCTAGTTACTTTCAAATTTCTAAGTTTGAATTAATCTAAGATCTGCTTTCAAATTAATATAGTTTTGGGGAGGGAGGTTTTAGCGGAGATCAATATATGCATTAGTATATTTCATAAAAACTTCTGTGGCTTGGTATGGATCAGTGTCTGGACTTCCCCAATCCTTTCTCCTTAATCCGGCTATGGAGAGTTATTTGGTAGGGCAGGGACAGGAAATAGGGCAACTTTGACTTTGCTTATAATATCAAGCCCTGATAGTGAGATACTGTAGGATACCAGGCTCTAAAGCTCAGGTGTTTTTATGCTTCTGACAAGAGTTTACAGGTCCTGCTATTTTTGTCTCTTTTTCATGAAAGCACTAGAAGGGATTTGATGGATCAAACCAAAGTCCTATTCCCTATGGTAGCTAAACAGATACATATAGAAAGACTACAAGAAGGACAAGAGTCCTTCTTTCCACACCACTGTTTATTAGTTTGTTATATTTATTATCCATCCTTTCTTGAATGGAGATTTTCTCTTCATTTTGTTCCCACAATAACAACTTGAAACAACTTGTTATTGTGGTAGATTGGACTAAGAGAAAGTGAAACTCAAGTTACCCATTGAGTTTCCATGGTTGAGGATAGACGTCAGCTTGGGTTTCCCAAGCCATATTCCATCACTTTAATTGCTACACCACACTGGCTCTTGTATTCAAAATGTAAAGGTAAAAGGTAAAGGTTCCCCCACTCAGTTGTGTCCGACTCTAGGGGCCAGTGCTCATCTCCGTTTGTTAGCCGAAGAACCAGCATTGTCCGAAGACACTTCCGCAGTCATGTGGCCGGCATGACGCATGCGGAACGCTGTTACCTTCCCACCAAAGTGGTACCTATCAATCTACTTGCATTTGCATGCCTTCGAATTGCTAGGTTGGCAAGAGCTGGGGTGAGTGCGGGAGCTCACTCCGACATGCGGGGCTAGGGTCTCGAACCGCCGAACTTGCGACCTTCCGATCGACAAGCCTGGCATCTTAACCGCTGAGCCACCGCGCCCCCTACTCACAATGTAGTAACTTGTATTCAGAGGCATCCTGAAGATATTATATAGCCAATGACGCAGTTAGTATACTCACCTACACATACTGAGGAGGTTTAGAGTTCACCAAATGACAAGTAGAAAAAAATTCCCTAGAAATGGAAAAACCTTCATTTCTGTCCACCAAAAAATGTTTGGTAAAATACAGGGCCACATAGGTGCAATATAAATATATAGATTTAGAGAGGAAAAGGAAATGAAATAGTGAAATACAGCATTATAATTGTTTACTCCACAATAAAGAAGAAGAAAACAAAGTGCTTCATTTCTGTTAAGTCAGAATGTACACAGGCTACCCTCTGTCTGAACATTGGATTCTAAATTTTAAAGAGGCAAAAATATCTCAAGTTTCTCAGTCTCCAAAAACTATTTAGAATTGAACAAGCATTTCTGGCACAACAGCTTCTAATGAAGAGACCAAATTGAGATTTAGCCATTATGAGCAAGCTCAGAACTTGGTATAAGAATATACAGTATAATTAAAAGGTGGCTAATTGTTTTGACTCAACTGCTTTGATAGCACATTACTAAATGCTCTCAATCAGTGTTTCCCAACCTAGGCAACTTTAAGATATGTGAACTTCAACTCCCAGAATTCTCCAGCCAGCATGGCCAATACTAAGAATTCTAGGAGTTGAAATCCACACATTGCCTAGGTTGTGAAACACTGCTCTAAAACCTCTGCATTGTCCCCAGAACCACTGTCCCTTAAACCACATATTTATACAAGAGATACTATTTATGCAAGACAACAGAAAATGGAAATAGAAAGTTCACAAATAGGTCATACCATGGGATTCGGACATAGCATGCATTTTATCAATGGGAAAGTTGTTCAAAGCAAACATATCTCGAGGCAAATGAGGCACCAAGGTAGCTCAAGAAAAGCTTGAGTTGTGGTCCTAGAAACATAGATAGAGTACAGATAGGGCCGTGCGGAAGAAGTTTCGGAGCATCTGCAGGATAAAATCGCTCAGATTTGGTCTAGGTTGGACTCCAAGTGTGAAGCAGAGTCTGGGGAGATGCCGAGGGAACGTCATTACCCGGTTATCTGGGAACGGTTTGATCCTGTTGGGCCTAAGGAAGTGGACAGGATCCTCCGGTCTGTAAAGGCCACCACATGCCATCTAGACCCCTGCCCTTCCTGGCTGGTGCAAGCAGCCAGGGAGGTGACAGGTGGTTGGGTCCAGGCGATGGTTAATATATCTCTGGAGGAGGGGGTGTTCCTGAGTGCCTTTAAGGAGGCGCTGGTGCACCCCCTACTCAAGAAACCATCACTGGACCCTACTATACTGGACAATTTTCGTCCTGTCTCCCACCTCCCCTTTTTGGGGAAAGTGGTCGAGAAGGTGGTGGCGTTACAGCTCCAGAGGATTCTGGATGAAACGGATTATCTGGACCCCTTTCAGTCGGGTTTCAGGCCGGGATATGGGGTGGAAACTGCATTGGTCGCACTTACGGATGATCTCTGGCGAGAGCGGGATGAAGGGAGTGCGTCCATCCTGGCTCTCCTTGATCTCTCAGCGGCTTTCAATACCATCGACCATGGTTTCCTTTTGGGACAGCTCGAGGAGTTGGGGGTGGCTGGCGTAGTATTGCGCTGGTTCACCTCCTTCCTCTGGGGCCGGTCCCAATCGGTAGTAATAGGAGATGAGAGATCCAACTCTCGCCCCCTCATGTGTGGGGTGCCACAGGGTTCGGTTCTCTCACCTCTCCTATTTAATATCTATATGAAACCACTGGGTGAGATCATCCGTCACCATGGGATGAGATATCATCAATATGCTGATGATACACAGTTGTACATCTCCATCCCAGGTGAAGTAAGTGATGTAGTGGCCACCCTTTCTCAGTGCCTGGAGGCTGTAGGGGTCTGGATGGGGAACAACAGGCTTCAGCTGAACCCTGGTAAGATGGAGTGGCTGTGGATTGATGGTTCTTCTGGATCTGGGAAATTATCATCTTTGGTTCTGAATGGGGTTGCACTTCCCCATTCAGAATCAGTGCGGAACCTGGGGGTCCTTCTGGACTCACGGCTCCTGCTCGAAGAGCAGGTGGCAGCTGTGGCCAGAAGGGCCTTTGCACAACTTTGTGTTGTGCGCCAGTTACGACCGTTCCTGGATCAGGAGTCCCTCCGTACAGTCACTCATGCCCTGGGCATCTCCCATATAGACTACTGCAATGCGCTTTACATGGGGCTACCCTTGAAGAGTATACAGAAGCTCCAACTGGTCCAGAATGCAGCTGCGTGCCCAGTTATTGGTGCCCCTAGATCGGCCCATGTGACACCTCTGCTGCGCCAGCTGCACTGGGTACTGGTATGCTTCCGGGTGAAATTCAAGGTGTTGGTTATGACCTTTAAAGCCCTACATGGCATGGGACCAGGGTATCTGAGGGACCGCCTCACCCCCATAACTTCAAACCGTCCCACTCGATTATGTAGAGAGGGCATGCTTCGGACCCCGTCGGTAAGGGAGTTTCGTTTGACGGGGTCCAGAAGGCGGGCCTTCTCGGCAGTGGCGCCCGCCCTCTGGAACATTTTGCCCCTGGAGGTGAGGCAGGCCCCATCACTCCTCTCCTTCCGGAAGAATTTAAAGACCTGGTTTTGCCGCCTCGCATGGGATGGGAATAGGGATAGTTCTTCATGGGGATGGCTGGTGCCATAGAGCCTTTTTAAACATCATGATCTGCCCTCTTGGATTTTCTATTTAACTTATAATAATAATTGAGTATATATTGTATTTTTATCTTTTATGGTATAATTTTAATTCTGTGTTTGTAAACCGCCCAGAGTCCCCTTTTGGGGAGTTGTAAACCGCCCAGAGTCCCCTTTTGGGGAGTTGGTGCGGTGATAAAAGTTGAAAAATAAATAAATAAATAAATAAATAAATAAATAAATAAATAAATAAAGCAAGCAAGCAAGCAAGCAAGCAAGCAAGGAAGGAAGGAAGGAAGGAAGGAAGGAAGGAAGGAAGGAAGGAAGGAAGGAAGGAATGGATATGAAGAATAATGTTGAAGCCCAGACCAATAAAACACAAATGCAAACTTTAACACACAGGGAAAAAAAACAATCCTGAAGCCATTAATAATGAGAACAGCATATCATCCCATTTCTGCGAGCCATACTGTAGCTATTGCTAGAAACATGGCCACCTTCATAGTGGTTGTCAAGTTAGGTCTTATAGAAGGAAGATTGTAATTTTTTTTATCAGAAAGATGGCTGAAATTTCTGACATTCAGGTTATGCATGCCAGACACGATGGGTGGTACAATGGGCAGTGCAGCAATACATGGATTACTGACTCAAGCTCTGTATCTAAGGAGAAACACATACAATTGTTGTTTAGGAGATTAGTATATTTGCCTATACTGTAGTCTCTATAATCAGTAGTGTGCCAATTTGAGCCAAGGTAAAAAGTCTCCTGTGTGAAACATGTAGGATGTTACAGAGGTAGCTAGGAATCATCCATGGAGAGCCTGCCATTGTGCCATAATAGCGATGGATGATTTTCACCCTGTCATTTTGTAGTCACAAATACTCGGTTTAAGTTCAATTAAGGCTTTTTCTGGGCCAGACGATATTGCCTGGAATGAGAGGCCACAGTATCCTAGGTCAGAATCAATTTGCCCCCTCAAGAATGAGGAAAACCTATCCAGTGGGGTGAGGTGAACCAGAGACTCACCCCAAAGGATTTGTTTCAGCCAAAACCTGAGAGAGCAAAGTCTCAGATGGGCCCCAAGAGAAATGCAACCAAGCTCTAGCTGAACAAGGGGGTTGTGCCATAATAGCGATGGATGATTTTCACCCTGTCACCAGTATGTTTTTCAGGAACTTAGACCGAACAGCTTCTAGAGTAGGGGCATCCTTATAAACATAAATTTGTGCACCATCTAACAACAAGCCCAAGATCTGCACTTTATACAGTTTTATTGCTGCAGGAATGTAAGTATTGCTGTGATGACTAGCATATTGTAAGATTGAGTTAGAAGCTTTTTGACCTCTAATGAAAGCTCACTCGGTTAGTTATTCCAGCAGGTGGAGGGTCGGAAGTGCATAGGTTCTTGAAGTCCTTAATCTGCTTAATTGGTTCTTGTGTTGATTTCCCATTTAACAGGCAACTTAAAGGGCATTCTAGAGAAAACTAGAACCTCAGTTTTTGAGCAAAGAATTTCAAGAAATTCCCTAGAACAATAGGGTGCTAAAGCAACTAGGCATCTGTGAAGGCCCACTTGAGTCACAGATAAGATGGCTGCATCCTCTGGATACAAGAGGATTGAAATAGGAATGTGAGCAAATGTTGGGAGGTAAAATTCTGGTTTAGGAAGAGCCACAATAATATCATTAGATAAAAGTTGAACAGAAGGGGGCAAGGATACAACCATGTTTGACTCCTCTGACAATTGGGATGGTTAAATTGTCATTACAGTTGCCTCTAATTTACATTTGTAATATTTTGACGTAACAAATTATCAGCCTGAGAGAGCAACAGTCGATGGATGTTGTGGCTAATTTCCTCCATAGTCTCCATAGTCACAAAGAACTGAATCGAAAACTGCCCTTAAATTGAAAAAAGCAGTGTAAAAGGCACATAAAAGGCTAGAAAAGTTTTCAGCTAAATGGTGGAAAATTTTACATTAATCCATGGTGGAATATCTTAACATAAAACCAGCTTGTTCAAGAGCTCAGATATTCTCTGAATACATCAACTCTGAAAGTTTATCGTATAAAAATTGGACATAGAGTTTGCTAATTATTGACAATAAGCTAATCGAGCAATAGCTGGATTTTGCCCATTTCTTATATAATGGGAGAGTGATAGAATTAAGCCCCTCTTTGGAGAAAGATAAAGAGTTATTAATGGCAGTTAACAGGGGGCTAACACAGAGGCCCACCAGTCAGGATTTATTTTCAGTAATTCTTTCAAAATCATATCTTTAACTGGGGCTTTGCCACTTTTCAATTAGAAATTAGTTTTTGGATTTCTAGTTGTGAGACTGGGGGCCAATTGGGGTAGGGATCACATAAGGGGAGCCGAATGATACCTTGAAGACTGTTGAAGTGATATTCTGAACATCTGTTCTGGGTGTTGTAATCCCAAAACTTGAAAACTTGATAATCAGATAGATACGTACATGTATCACCAACTTCTGGGAGCAACTTCCTTCAATTTAATCCAGGGATGGGGAATATGTGGTCCTCTAGATACTGTATGGAATCTGGGGTCCTTAGGTGCTGAAACAAACATGGGATCATCTTCTGACCCCATGTTTTATTTGAGAACCAAGTTTCATGCCACAGAGTGTCTCAATATGTCCCTGGAAAAATATAAGGCACAATTACACATAAACAAAGAACACTGAACAAAGGGCAGGTAAGGATCCAATTACAATTGCTGGCCAAAAGACTTACAAAAAAACCATGAATTTGAGCCAAAGCACGGGGCAGCATAAAAAGGCCTTTGGCAGCCCTGCTGTTTCTCATGCCAGCCTGCTAGACAACAGTCAGGGAGGGGAGAAACAAATCTGTCAGCCTGATACTCCCTTCTTTCAGTGGTGGGAAGCAGATTTTGCTGAACCTGTCAGCAACTTCCCAGCAACTCATGACAGACTTTGACAAACTTGGTCAATTTTTCAGTCTGTAGGTGTGTGTGTATGGGGGGGGGGGAAACCCACACAAAAGGCTATGTGCTCCTGACAGGTACTCAATTGAAAACATAACCTTAACAAAATATTTTTTTTAAACACACATTGATTATGAAGCCTGCAAGCCCATCTCTCTGAGCAAAGAACCTTTGAGATCTTCTCTGTACAAATCTGTTTCTTTTTGTGGGATGATGAGCTTTGGGGAAAAGTTGGCCGACAAGGCTGAGCTTTTCCCTTAAATCAGTGACCCAGCCTAGAACCTATATGCAAGCCACAAGACCTTGCTACGCTTTTTGACAACTGTAATCATTCACATGAAAATTGCATCTGTAACTATTCCTGAAATTCAAACATTCATACAGATATACCAAGCCTCTTAAACAGCAGACCATTCCAGACAATTCTTGTACTTTTTCAATTGAGATTATAGGGAGCAGAACCACATTATTCAGTGTACACATGGTAAATGTGTATTAGTCTAAAACAGGAATCTTTTCACATGTTTTGGTATGTTTGCCACAGTGCAAAATTTGGAGAACTATAAAATCTGCATGCCATTCTATGCATTAGGCCATGAATTACAGGTCAAGTCACCTTGTTTCAAATGTGGATCTTCTTAATATCTTAATATCCTCTCTGAGCATAGAGAATAAGGATGAAGTTTCTATTTAGAATTTCTTCTTACTCTGCTAAGTTGGACGTGTACAGATTCTTCATATACACACAGGGAAGAACTCAACCTGACTTGCAGTCTGTTGTGGTACAAACTAAGAGTGGATCTATCATCTCAGTGATGCCTATATGAACTAGGTATAAGGCACATTCTTCATATGTTTGCTATTGGCTTGTACTTCCTTCTACAATCCTCCCTGACATGAGTTATCAGGATATACTTATGAGGCCATAGTGGGTATATAACCTTTCCCCTGTAAAGTGTTGTGTAGGCTGTATGGTTTTGAACTAGGGATCAAACTAGACTGACCATATTTCCTTCAGACAAAAACGGGATGGGGTCTTATGTTATATTCCGTATTCATGAAAAAGACAGGGATCCCTGCCCCCTGGTCCGCGCGATTGGCTCCCTACTGCAAACCCCGCCCCCGGTCTGCACGGTTGGCTCCCGCCTGCAAACCCCACCCCCCGGCCCTCCTTTGCCACGCACTGATAGGCAGGAGGGCTTCCTCTTCTGGGCTGCCTCCAATTGGCAGCTCTGGCTCGGATCCTCCTTCCACACCATTCCCGCCGGGTTTAAAAAACAGGACAAATTTGAGATTGTTATGAAATCGATGGGATGCTTGAAAAATGCTTAAAAAGCCGGACTGTCCCATTCAAAATGGGACATATGGTCAGCCTAGATCAAACATTTGCAATGTTGAGAATATGTCATGGACACTATCATTAAAAAGCTGGAGCACCTTGGTAAGTGTGACAAGTTACAGACCCGCTATTTCGTACAACAAAAACTGGTGAGAATGTGCTCCTGAATCTTCTAATTTCCTAGAATGCTTCCTCCTACCACCACCATGCATGTCACATTTGTGTTTTTCTGGATAGATGGATCACATTTCCAAGCAAAATACTGCAATCACCCATCTGTTTCATTTTCTAAGAATGTCTGTGAGGCTCATGTGATACCTAGAAACATTACTGGGAATAAAGATTGTACTTGGAGATTGATATTTTGTTTCCCTTTTTTTAAAAAAAAGAACAAACTCTTTTTTCTTTTTTTAACAAAATGAGATATGGAAGGAATCACCATGGGTACCACACTGAGGACTAAAGTTGTAAAGTCACTTAAAGATAGTGGGAAACGATGAGTTAAAACTCCTTTGGATGCATCACATGAGATATTAAAATGCTGAAATGTTGCTATGAATGTAAATTTTAAAAACAGACAAAAAATTAAAAATCTCCTAACTTGAAATGAGAATATTGGCACAGATCTAAGTACTAGCCTTCATCAGCTACAGAGGAAGCTCCTTTCTCTCTTTGCAAGCAAAAGAATATAAGTCAATTTTTGGAGACACAGAGACAATCTGACAGCTGCTTGGTGGAATCAGAATCATGTCTTAGATTTAATGTTCATGTTCCTAGATCATATTGCTAGATTTAATTTGGAGATCAGCTCAGATTCTTTTTTCTTTGTTTTGCAGTTATTGTAGTATGTTTACTAAAATTTGTTTTCTTTAGCTTTGTTCTGTTTTCTGAGACGTATCATGACCAAAGTCTAAAATGCCATAGCCAAAGTCTTCTGAAAATTTTATCCAGCATTGTCTTGTCATTTTATTTTTAGTCTGTTCCCTCCCTATTGTTCCCATCTTGTGATTTTGTCCTGTGGCGAAGGTTGTAATGAACACATTGAGCTGCGTTGCCTGCAGTCCAATGTACTAATTGTTCTCCGCAGAATGTAGAAAGGGATTTTTTCTCCACCCACTTTCAGCTCCATAAGTCAACAGGTCCCCGATGGGGGAGATGGACGGTAATACAAATTTAAATAAATAAATAAATAAATAAATAAATAAATAAATAAAATAAGAGTAGAAATATGAAAGTTAACATCTGCTTCTTGTGAATGCTGTAGAAGATCTTATTCTGTACTGAATCTGGCTCCTCTAAAACCATTTTCTCCAGAATTATCTTATTGTCCTTGAATAGCCTTCAATAGAAATGGGTGAAAGATGATATGCAATGTTTCTTAATATCGTCTTGGGGTTAGATGTATAAGAATGTTCTATATCAAGGGTGGGAAGGCCTCTTTCAGGTGGGTCAGTTGTTTGGAGCTGCTACAGAATTTGAAGTGAATAGGAGTTAGATGCTGTAACCAACTGCTCAAGACAAGTCACATGCTTATTTATATACTATTAAATGCGTATGCTGCCACTTCAGTGGGAATGTAACAGCGTTCTGCATGCGTCATGCCGGCCACATGACCGTGGAAGCGTCTTCGGACAACGCTGGCTCTTCAGCTAACAAACGGAGATGAGCACCGGCCCCTAGAGTCAGACACGACTGCACAAATGTGCGGGGGGAACCTTTACCTTTATCTTTATGCTGCCAAACTCCCAACAACTCTGGGCAGCTCACAAGTAAAAAGATTTTTAAAAAGATACAACCAGAAACAAAAAATAAGGAACAAAAGATAGCAAGATGACAGAAACTGGACTGGAATGGGGGGGAAAATCCAAGGGGGCTTCACTCACCCTCGCTAAAGACCTGGGAGAAAACCCAGGTCTTCAAGCCTCTTTGAAACCCCAGTAGGGTGGGGAATACCCAGATCTCGGGGTGGACCTCATTCCAGATAATGTCTCAACCCATTTATGATGAGCTGATTCACAAGAATCCCTTCTGAGTATTTGATGGAGGGTGGGAAAACGGACAGAAATTTTCCAGATGCACACACACAATTCACTAAATTGCACTATGGTTTATTGTTCCTTTTCAGATAAATAATTTGTGCCTATTTGTTATATATTCAATGGACTTAATTTAATCACACATGCTGGCTGGGGAATTCTGAGAGTTGAAGTCCACACATCTTAAAGTTGCCAAGGTTGAGAAACACTGACCTATACATACATTTCTATACAAAGCTTTTACAGTTCTTAACTGATTCATTATTCTTTCTCTGATTCACACAGGGAAACCTATGAATTTCAAAAATTGAAACCTTGATATGCTCACTCTGTTAGGCAGCTTCAGTATTTATTGGGCTTGCTTTTAGCCTGGAGAGGAGGAGGAAAAGGGGGGAGAATATTTCTTAAGTCTTTTGGAAGCTAACTCCCAGCTTGTCCTTTCCAACTGCAGCAGTCTTTTCCATCAGCCAGACTGCTCTGCAGGTCTGTCTCTGATCCTGCTTGCTCCTGATGGGTCCTCCGCTGCAGATTTCTCCTCCACCTGTTCTTGGATTCATACATCACCTCCAATCCACACAGCACATATAAAACACCAGCAATGTCCAACAGCCTCCTCCGTTGCTTAAGAAGTCCATCCCATTCATATATTCTCCCTAAGAGGCAGGTGTACCCACTCCCGGATATGGTAATTAGGCAAGACACTTTGCATGGATTTGGTAAATTGACCAGAAAAAAAACCCTTTAAATTAATTTTGAGACCAATTTACAACTTTGTCCCAATCGGAGCGTCTCACCCTGCCCTGCAGAAGAGGGTTCTCTTATTTTTTCAATAAGGAAGGAGGGGAAGGTAGACAGTGTATAAGTGATAAACTAATTGTGTGTTCTAGCCCCAATTTTCTTGCCCATTTATTTCTTGTAATTCCCAGCCTGAGCCAATACTGGCATGGGATGGAATTCTGTTATAGTGTCTCCCTGTATAACTTTTATATTACCCAGCACTGTACATCTGTGTAATATTTTGACATCTCATCAAATCATGCTTGCTTATTCTTATTATGATCTGAATAAATTATGTCAAAACAGGAATCATTAAATAACCTTGTACTTAAGAAGGCCTGGGAAAAAAACTCCCTCCCCAAATCCTTTTTTAATTTTGTTTTTCCTAAGAACTGGAAAAATGAAAAACAAATTGGATTACATAATACTTTCATTAAGAAAAGGAATAAAACTATGGAAAAGGAAGATTTTCTACAGAGGATCATAATAAACCTTATTAGTCCTGTAATGCCTGGTAAGTGATGCTTGCCAGAAACAAAATGCATTTCTGCTTTCAGGGTACCCTCAATCCCTTCCTTGTTTTAGTGCTTTATTGGGGCAGATTTGTATAGGTTGGTGGATCTTTTCCTGTCCTCGGCTAGCCTAACTAGGAATCAAAGAATTGGAAAGGCAGCAGAGTAGGCAGCATTTACAGGTAGTCCTCGACTTATGACCTTTGTTTAGTGACTGTTCGAAGTTACAACGACACTGAAAAAAGTGACTTGTGACCGATCCTCACACTTATGACTGTCGCAGCGTCCCCCCCCCGGTCACATGATCAAAATTCTGGCACTTGGCAACTGGCATGTATTTATGACGGTTGCAGTGTCCCAGGGTCACGTGATCACTATTTGTGACCTTCCCAGCCAGCTTCTGGGGAACCACATGATTTGCTTAACAACCACCGCAAAAAACGTTGTAAAATTGGATGTGGTCATGTGATGCCTCACTTAATGACTGCACCACTTAACAACAAATTTTTCAGTCCCTATTGTGATTGTAAGTCGAGGACTACCTGTATTCCTTTAGAGATTAAATTAGAAACCAGGAACTGGCTCCTGTGCTTGCTAAGAAGGATACAGCAAGTCTTAATGGTCTGGACTAGAAAGGGCTCTTCTGCCCCTTCCTGTGAGTCCTAACATGACGTTTAGAACAACAGAACAAGGCAAAGGATCTAAAATAATCCTTTTTTATGTAAAAAGAAAAAGAAAAGTAGAAGTTCAGAATTCTGTATATTGGGTTCCATGTCATTTCATTAGTATATTTCCATAATCTGTATCAATATTTTAATTTTTACTAATTTGAATCACTTGTCCAAACATATTTGATTTTATGAAACACCCATGCATTTTACATTTTTATAACATAAATTATGATTTTATGAGCAAGTCAAGTTATAGTGTTATAACCCAAATTACAAAGGTAATTGTAAATTTTCAGAATATGTTTTAAAAGTATTTACTGTAAATACATTTTTTTCCAGGCTTCAAATTTTCCACAAATCCTGCATCTCCAGTATTTGACTTTTTCACTGTATCTTATCTGGAGTGTTCCACTCTTTTGTTAAACTATATATGTTATGCAAAAAAGGGGGAAAGTAATAATATGTTGTATTATTAGTCTGCAGGATTAAGATTTACGATCAGTTAAGTTATTTTTTGCATTATAAGATCTATGAGCTGAGGCAGAATTCAAGTTGGGCTTTATTCATCCAAAATTACCTTGCAACATTTTTAGTGCAAAAAATGCTCTATATATTCAGTCCTAGTTCCCTGAAATAGGGAGCAATGTATAGCAATTGAGGTAGTTTCTCAAAGCCTGAAAGTTTTAGGGCACTATTTCTCTTTATCCTAGATAGGTAAATAATATTTAGAATCCTCTCCTATATAGAACTTACATTAAGTGAGTTAAATTATCAGTTATCTAAAACATTTCCAAGATAAAATTCCTACTGTTGCTTACGTCCAGATAAATATGTATCTTAGGCAGAATGCATTGCTTACTTAAAATTCAAGTTGTTTAGAAAGAAACAAGAAAATATATTTACCATTTTTGTTCTTAATGATTTAGAAAAGAGAAGAAACTGTACCTTGCCAAGTGGTGACTTACTAACATCCATTTTTATACACTGGCAATTTTAAGTATGTCAATAAAATATAGTCCTGGAAACATTTCCTAGCATTAACATTTTCAACAGCAATATGCATTTACCCAGCTATTTTTTTCTTAATTCTTTTCAAAATGCCTATAAATCAAAGTAAAGAACATTTACTAGAAGGTGTAAAAAAATCTTGTAATTATACATAATGGGCATTATATTAAAACTAGTATTTCCAAAAATACAGTCAACATCTATGTTCCTATCTGAACTTTACAGTGCATCATAACACAATTATGATGCCCATATCAATCTCAGTATTTACACTTTATGCATTCAAAATGCATATTGCAACAATTTGATAAGGATGGATGGACTCTTGCTTTGTTCACATTGAATGTATGTCTCTCTTACAGAAATGGCTAGCTAAGTATAGCACTTGCTCATTTCTTTGTTTGTCGTCTTTCTCCCTATCCCACATTGTAACAAGGAAACCCCTTCCATTTCAATCCCTTTAAAAACATTTTATGGTAGTAAACACATCTGTTGCCACTTCATGTTTGTTTTAAAGGGGACAACCCACTTTAACATAAAGGAGATATTGGTAGTAAAGATTTTTTTTAATGGTTTGATTTGCTGACACATATTCCAATGGATTAGACCAGTGTTTCTCAACCGCAGCAACTTTAAGATGTGTGGCCAGAATTCTGGGAGTTGAAGTTCACACATCTTAAAGTTGCTGAGGTTGAGAAACACTGGATTAGACTATAAAATTGGCATTGGCTGAAATTAAGGGATGTGCAGTTATGTCTGTCTTCACTCTATTTTCCTAGATTTCTCTCATAGTTTAGCCAAAGCAGCATACAAGGGTTATAATTAAATCTGTTGCATACTAGAAATAAAACCAATAAACTGTGTACAGAATTCAGAATTCAAAATTATTTTTCTATAGTAGCCACCAATTTTATTAGCCAATAAACCAGCTAATTAATTTAATAGCAGTCACAGAGTCTTCAATTAGTGCATTAATCCTCTAACGTAGTGTATATTTATGGGAAGAAGTGAGCAGCAAATGGAAATCCAATCACTTTGTACATTGTGGAGTTTTATAAAGAAAGATGGAAAGGTTGATATTGGACCTGGAATATGTAATCTCCTTGTTTTTAATATGCAAAAGGTCTCCTATGGCAGAGAAAGATAGAGGGATGACATTTGATCACATTCATTTTTAGATAAATTAATTAGAAACATGAATCAATGGAGTATTAATATTGAAATTTAAAATATTAGTTATAGAAATTACTTTGCATATTTTTGACCATTTCATTTTAGATGACTTGAAATTATGTCTATTCAGAAATACTGTTTGAGCTGACATCAGTGAATATAAAGTTCTATAGACAAATTTTAGGATGACTATAATATTCGGATGGATGGATGGATGGATGGATGGATGGATGGATAATAGATGATAGATAGAAGAGAGAGAGAGAGAGAGAGATATTGACTGACTGACTGACTGACTGACTGACTGACTGATTGATTGATTGATTGATTCTTGGAAACCACATAAGCCTCTTTACTGAAACCAAATGCTCTTATGAGATCACCATAAGAAAGGTCTTCCCTGTTTTATGGAATAATTTGTATGAATTAATGATGGTTGATCCATGCATATGAGCATCCTTGGAGGGGGAGGAAGAAGGGACAAATGACATCTGCACCATGATATCATCACACAAATGAAACAAATTATATAATTTCCATCATCTGTATGATGTTGTCATGGTACACATAACATCATCACAGGTTGTACCAGGTTGTAAGTTACTGGTTTATGGAACAAGTACAAGAAAAACCCTGTTGGAGTCAACCAAAGGACTAGCTAGTTCAACATCATTTTTCCCACCAGATGTCACAAACATGATATGCAGGCTATAAAGCTTCTGCTGCTTTTACTCCATGGTAACTATAAAGCATATTTAGCAATAAACAAATAGAGCTTTGGAGATATTTAACAGGTAACAGCCTAAAAATTCATAAATAAGCGTATAAACAATTTCTTGGTTTGCTTATACCTGATTCAAGAAATGTTCATGTTTAATAGTGAGTCAGAGCTTTATTTCTCCAAAGTTACTCATGATCAGTTAGCTAAATGTAAACAAGATTTTGATTTTGATTATTTTGCACTGAATTTCATTTTTGTTATATTTATGCTCAACCACATAACATACTGCCAAAAAAAAGCAGGATACTGGAACTCTTGCTCAAACCTCATCCATCACATCTCTAGCTTATCATGTTATAAAATACCATTAATGTCTGCATTACCAAAGCCTCTTTTGATGATCCTTCAGTGTCATTGATGATCCTCACCTGGGTTTGGCACTAATTCTTCTAGGAAGATGCCTTTCTCTTCCTACAAATTAACATTTAAAGTAGCAAGTACATTAGAGTGCCTTTCTAGTTTTCAGGACACTTCAGTCTGAGTGAAAGGTGTTTTCTTCTGTTACAAGGATGGCCTTTACAACTGACACACCATATGGAAAATTCTGATACATAATGTTTACAAATGGAAATACAACTCTTTCTTTTATATATTATGAAGAAATAACAGCTTCACCAGACAGAGGACTGGCAAATATGTTGACTGGTGTTCCTGAGAAGTGACCTACTACCTGGTTACCATAAGTCAGAGTTCAAAAAGTTCTGCAAACCTAGATATCTAAATAATGCAGAAAATTCTTTGATAAATTGTGTGTCGTCTTTTCATTAACCCTGAAAGAAGCAAAAGCAAAAGGACGCAAGAGAAAGTGAGGTTTTAGCACAGTAGGTCGGAAAGGAAGATTGGGAACTTGTCATATTTGGAGGTTGTAACCAGAGATCTTAAGAAGTTTGAAAGAGAGAAAATGTAATTGCATATTTTTCCTGGAGATGCAAGCTCATTTTATCACAGTTAATACTCATCCATGTACACCTGTGGTGGTGTGGTGGCTCAGCGGGTAAGACGCCAGGCTTGTCGATCGGAAGATCGCAAGTTCGGAGGTTCGAATCCCTAGCCCCGCGTGATGGAGTGAGCTCCCGCACTAGCTCCATCTCTTGCCAACCTAGCAATTCGAAAGCATGCAAATGCAAGTAGATGAATAGGTACCACTTCGGTGGGTAGGTAACAGCGTTCCGCGCGAGTCATGCAGCCACAGGACCGTGGAAGCGTCTTCGGACAACGCTGGCTCTTCGGCTAACAAACGGAGATGAGCACTGGCCCCTAGAGTTGGACACGACTGCACAACTGTGCGGGGGGAACCTTTACTTTTTATGTATACCTGAGGTTTTAAAATGGTTCTGCCTCAAAATATATGCACACAACTTAGCTTTTCCTTTAAAAAAGAGAAAACAGTTAACTAGCAGGGAAGATGCTGCTTTTTGCTTCCAAAGCAATGCTTTCCAGAGATCAAATGGTTAAGGAATGTGAGATTATTGATATTAACGAATTTAATGCAGAAAACTAGCGTGTCCTTCATGGTAGCTCTTGTTCTCAGCTTCTAGATAATTTGAAGATATTAATGCTGCTTCTGCTAAAATTGTGAGGGGAGAAGGAAATGTTGGTTTTTCTTCTGGTATGTATGACTCCTGTTTCAATTGCAAAATGCTAATTCCAGCAGCATTCTGCACTTTAATTTAATAATTTCTTTGAACCACTATAGGAATATATGGTTCACTGAAAACCAGTAAAGTTAAAAGGTAAAGGTTTTCCCCTGCACAGTCATGTCTGACTCTAGGGGGTGGTGCTCATCTCCGTTTCTTAGCCTAAGAGCCAGCACTGTCCGAAGACCCTTCCGCGGTCATGTGGCCGGCATGACACGTGCGGAACGCTGTTACCATCCCACCAAAGTGGTACCTATTTATCTACTTGCATTTGCATGCTTTTGAATTGCTCTAACCGCCGACCTTCCGATCAACAAGCCTGGCGTCTTAACCACTGAGCTATCGCGCCACTTTCACTGAAAACCAACATTCTTTAATTATAAATAAATCATTTTATTTAATGAAGAGTGTTTCATTTATAGATGAAGAATTACACTGAATTCTGATTGAAAAAGTCTTCATTTAACTGTGGGCCACATGCACCTTTATGCTCTGAAGATTTTATCTACCATAGCTTCAGCCCATCCATTTCATTTTCATTTAGGTCTGAGCTGAGACCATGTTCCATTTTCTAGCAAGGAAGGAAGGAAAAGTTAATGTGAAATCCAATTTTGCCACCCACCATTATTTGCAAAACATGAGAACACAATTAATTAGAGTGGGTTTTTTTTTACTTTCTTTAGATATCTGTGTTTTTCTCAGCTGGCATTGTTTGTTCCTTCCTTTACAGGATTTGATACTAGCATATTACCTATCTGTAAGGATTCATTGGGCTGGATGTTCAACAAACTGGATATGAATTATGACCTTCTCCTTGATCACTCCGAGATCAATGCTATTTATCTTGATAAGTATGAACCATGCATTAAACCTCTCTTCAACTCCTGTGACTCCTTCAAAGATGGAAAGCTTTCCAACAATGAATGGTGTTACTGCTTTCAGAAGCCTGGAGGTAATTGACCAAATCCCATGTCAGAGAAAAGGGATTGCAATTCAGTATGCTATACTGTCACTTCCAAATAAAATTAAAAGGCAAAAAGGTTGTGAAGATTTGTATGATTTCTATCACCATACTTCCACAATACAATTAATTGTCAATCAATCAAAACCTTTATTGGCATTAAAAGAACAAAAGGAACAAAATACAAAAAACATTGACATGTCATGAGAGTAGCCAGAGAAAAAGCCATACTCATTGGGAGATTTGTTTACATTTTCTTTTAAGTACTTCATCTAAGAATTTAGCTACAATTCTGGTGGTTTCAAATACAATTAATTGTATATCTTTAAGAGTGGTATTGATGTTCATATTCATGCACAAATGATTTGATACCTCATGTAACTATTCCATCTAGAGAGAAGTATTCACAAGTTAAGTGCCTAAGGATGCAAAAATCCAAATATCCAATACTTGAGTCTAGTGAATAGCAGGTGAGTTGCTGGACAGCACAGGAAGCAAGTTTATGTTCCTCCCATGTGCACTACAGTGTATAGAGCCCTCTCATTTCTTTAGTTTTGTTCTTATGGATGAGGCACCCAAAGTTTTATAGCTTTTGTTTTGTGATCTTTACTTTCAATGAGCACTCAGGCTTGATTTCCTCTAGTACTAAGTGGTTGGTTCTCTTGGCTGTCAAAGGGATGCAAAGCAGTTCTTCCAGTGCCGAAGTACAAAGGAAATATGTCTATGAAGGTTCTCAGTCATCCAGGTGGAATTGTCTGTAGCTTGAATCATGTCAACTGGATTTCTATTTTCTTAGTGGAAACGTTTCGCTCCTTATCCAAGGAGCTTCTTCAGTCTGAGCAAAGTTGGTAAGGGAATCCTAAATATGTTTCTAGGTAGCTGTGTGACCTTACACCTGGGGCTCTCTACACCTCTCTACCATACTAGCACCTCTAGTTGGACACTCTGAACACCACATCCATAATTCGGAAGAATTTGTTTCCAAAAGCAAAGATCCTGAAACTGGATACAGATGAAACTATGGTCTCCTTTGATGTGTCCTCCCTTTTCACCAGCATCCCCACCACTCATGCTCTATCCGCTGTCAGGAAGAGACTAGAAGAGGACAGCACCCTTGAAAGGAGAAGCCATCTCAACCCAAACCAGATCTGCCATCTTCTGGACCTGTGTCTTAACACCACTTATTTCACATACAGAGGTGACTTTTACAGACAAAAACACGGCTGTGCCATGGGTTCTCCTGTGTCACCCATTGTGGCCAATTTATACATGGAAGAAGTGGAGAAGAAAGCACTCAACACATTCCAGGGAACGGTGCCCACCCACTGGTTTAGGTATGTGGATGACACCTGGGTCAAAATCCAGACCCAGGAAGTACAGGCCTTCACGGACCATATAAACACTATAGATGCCAACATTAGCTTCACCAGAGAAGACACCAAGGACAACAGACTGGCATTCCTAGACTGTGAAGTCCTCATTGGGACCGGTGGCAAGCTAGAAATAGGGATCTACAGGAAACCCACACACACAGATCAATATCTGATGTTTGACTCCCACCATCCACTGCAGCACAAACTAGGAGTCATCAGGACATTGTCACACAGAGCAGAAACCATCCCCACCTCCATGGATTCCAAAAAGAATGAAAATCAGCACCTGAGAACAGCTCTGAAGGCCTGTGGATATCCAAATTGGGCCTTCACCAAATCTAAATCTACCAGACCCAAAACAGTGACAGATAGGGCTGAGACTCAGAATAAACGAAAGAACCTGGTCATTCCCTACATGGCTGGTGTGTCTGAAAAGATAAAACGGATATTTGGCAAACACCACATACCTGTATATTTCAAACCCACCAACACACTGAGACAGAGGCTTGTACACCCCAAAGATCAAACTCCAAAACACAAGAAAAGCAATGTAGTTTATGCAATCCAGTGCAGTGAGGAGTGCTCTGAACTATACATTGGAGAAACCAAACAACTTTTGTACAGGAGGATGGCCCAACACAGGAGAAGTAACACCACAGGACCAGAGTCAGCAGTTTATCTTCATTTAAAGGAAAAAGGACACTCATTTGAGGACATTAATGTTCACATTTTAGACAGAGAAGATAGGTGGTTTGAGAGAGGGGTCAAGGAATCCATTTATGCCAACTTGGAAAATCCTTCCTTGAATAGAGGTGGGGGCCTCAGGCACAATCTATCTCCCATCTATCTCCCGGCTTTGTCTTCTGTGCCTAGGAAGATTAAGACCATTTCACAAGCTCAACAGCAGCATGGTGATCTTAACGATTCTCCTTTAGATGGTAAAAGGACTTAAAAATAACATCTCAATATAACCATGACCTAGCCCCAGGTGTAAGGTCACACAGCTACCTAGAAACATATTTAGGATTCCCTTACCAACTTTGCTCAGACTGAAGAAGCTCCTTGGATAAGGAGCGAAACGTTTCCACTAAGAAAATAGAAATCCAGTTGACATGATTCAAGCTACATACAAAGGAAATAATCTTTTTCCTCTCACATGTTGAGTCCATCCCTCACATCCGTTCATCCTAACAAGAGAAGACCAGTGAGTGGACCATTCCAGCTTTTGTCTTAATTGAAATGTCATGATCTTTCATGAGACATATACTGTAGGCCCCCAAAGCCTTTTTGCTCATCATTATTATTAATCGAAGAGAATATTTGTAGCTCAGGGTTGAACTGTGGAGTCCTTGGTGCTCTCTGAGCCTTGTTGTCATCTTGGAGACGTTTCATTGCCAGGCTAGGCAACATCTTCAGTGTGAAAAGGGAGTGGGACTTGCTCTCTGTTTATATACCAAGTCCCACTCCCTTTTCGCACTGAAGATGTTGCCTAGTTTGGCAATGAAACATCTGCAAGACGACAACAAGGCTCAGAGAGCACCAAGGACTCCACGTCATTATTATTCACTGAATCTCTTTTACATACTCCCCATTTTATCAATTCTGGAGCTTAGAACTTTGAAGCAGTTAACCACTTCTATCATCTCACTGTTTATCTTAAATTCCTCTAGCTTTCCAGTAGACATTATCTTCATTTTCTTGACGTTCAAAGAAAGTCCTGCCTTTTCACTCTCCTGCTTTACTTTTAGAATGATCGCTCTTAGGTCTTCTTCAGTTTCTGCCATCAAGATCCATCTATCTCAGGTTATTTACTTTTCTTCCACTGATTTTGACACCAGCCCTCAGTTCTTACAGACCTGTGGCATGTATAATATGTTCAAGATGTAGACTGAATAGGTATGGCACCAACAGTAAACCATACAAATTTCATTCGCACTGTGGTGTCCTGCTTATTGTAGAGATTTCTGATCAGAAGAATCAGATAGTTGAGTTTGAAGCCTGCTTGTTCAATTGTTACTTATCTCCATATAAAGTTCTAATCTGTTCTAAAAGTTTTTCAGCAGTATCTTGCTGGTATATAGTTTTAAGGCTATTGTCCTGTAATTCTTTTAAATCTTTCTTTTTAGGGATAGGGATATAGATAGACCTTTTCCAGTCTTTGGGCCATGCTATTTTTTTACATATTAGATGGCAGAGAGCTATCATGATCTTTATTGTTTTCACACCAGCTTCCTTTAAGCACTCTGTGGCGATTTTATCCACCACTGGGGCTTTTCTAGCACCATTGGTTCATCGTCAACTTCTTCCATCTTGAATACTATCTTATCTAAGTTGGTTGTCTTGTACAGTATTTTTCATGCATTCTTTGCACTTTTTTAAACAAATCCTTTCCATGCGTGTTCCTTATGACATTAACATGATGTTGGAATGTTCCTGTGATTTCTCTAATTTTCCTAAATAGATCCCTTGTTCTTCCAGTTTTGTTGTTTTCTTCTGTTTGCACTCCAAAGTTGCTATGTGTTTTCCAGTTTCCTCTTTTAACTTCTTCCCACAGTCCAGGTCTTTGTTCCTGACCTCAATCTTATACTTCCTCAGGAATCTCATTTCTCATTTGGATTTGATTATTTCTAGACTTTTTCAGTCTAAAGCATATTTCTGTGGTTAGGAGATGGTAGTCTGATCCACACTCATCACCTGACGGTGTTTTACAAGTCAGCAGAGAAATTTTCCATCTGTTGCTACATAAGATGTAATCTACTCCATTACTGTTTTGTCCATTTGGATACATTCAGATATAGAGCTGTCATTTGAGTTGCTGAAAGAATATATTAGCAATGAACAGACCATTTTCTGTACAGAAGCATCAGCCATTGGCCTGCTTCCATGCAGGTTCCTATCCAATTTTTGCATTAAATTCAGAGACTGGCTCAATCCAAACAAGCCATGGGTGGGATGCAGCACAGACATTCCTTTAGTCCTTTTTTTCCCCTTTGGTACAGCAATTAGTCCCATAACCAGTATACTTTCATTAACTTTACTTAAGGTATTATCTTCTCCCCTAAGGTGAGAAGGGTTAACAGTAGACATCTGACTTTTCCCATACTCATATCTGCTTATTACCACCTGTATCATTTATTGATATGCAGAGACTTCTTTGAGGAACTGCTTTTTCCCAGATGAAAGAAGGTTTTTATGTAATTTAGTAATTTAGGATTATTTTCCAGTGTGTGCAATGGTTTCTGTTTTAGAGCTATTTCTCCTGTCCAAAAACACAATTTCAGATATGGAGGTGTTTTGCTCTTTTCTTTGTGTTGTTTCTTTTAAACTCTTCATTTAAAGAGATCAAAGAAAGATTGAATTGTGGCTTCAGAAAGACACCATCCAGATAGTTCCTAATATATTCAAAGATAAATTTATCAAATTTCATATATCCTTTTTCTATCTTTCCTTTTTTCCATTTCATAATGTATTAGTCTTTTTAATGCAGTTCTCTCTGATAATATGTCTTACTGTTTCTAATCCTAATCTTTCTTTTTGAACAAAATATTTACATTTTCATCCTTATCTTTTCAATTTACTATTCTTTACTTTCTCAATATTTTTCTTCCTACTTCTTTTACATTTCCTTATATTTCTGTATAAACATAAACAAAACCATTATTATATAAACAGAAGACATTTGCTCAGAATGTTACATTTTGTTAGAAATCTACAGAATACAGAATCTCTTTCCACATCCTCAGAAGCATCTCTATATCAACATGACACCTTCCATTAATAAACACACACGTCCCATCTGTTCCAGTAATAGTCTAAGAGGAATAACAGATGCTTTGGGGCTGCTTCTGAGAGGAATGGAGAACCTTCTTTGCAATATGCCATACAAATTTTTGCAAACAGTATAACTAAAATTCAGTCTTCCTAGACATTCAGCTTACAGGTAGGGAAGGAGGGTGCCAGGAACATGTATTTGACATATACACACAAACATTTCTGCCTTTCTCCATTGTAGGGCCAAACTTCTAAACCGTGCATGGTCTACTACTCAACTACTACAGAACACACTAAGTTCCATCACATGAGGACTTTGTTCCATTGATTAAGCAGCAGGATGCTCTGTAAATACCCTGAGAAATGTAGATCATGGTCATGAGTTGCAATGAAAACTTCAGAACTGCTTCAGTTGCTATTAGTTTATAGCCTAGGTAATTGCTTAAAATGAGGAAATTAATTGACAAGCCAGTGGTAAATTAGCATCCTGTTTATATCAGGCTGATGAAGAGAAAGAAAAAACTGTTTAACAACTAAAATGGCCCCCAAACACTATTTTTAAGCATAGCATGTTGTGAATTTTTTAATTAGTAAAGCTAATGTCATGCATTTGTTCTGCTGTACAGTACAAGCATATGTAGTTCGTTCATTCCCAGGTGAGCAATAGACTACATTGCCTGTCAATTGTGAAGCTAATCATTAGAGGGTCTGTCCCTCACCATCTGGAAACTCATTCTCATGAATTATGTTTTAGGCCTCCCGTGCCAGAATGAGATGAACAGAATTCAAAAGATGGGCAAAGGGAAGAACTTGATGGGTAAGTTTAGTGATTTGCCACTCACTCAATCCATTAATTAAAGCTTCCATTATTACTATTACTTTATTTATTACAGTATGTATGTATGTACTTACTTACTTGTTTGTTTGTTTGTTTATTGCCACCCTTCCCATCACAGTGACTCTGGGCACCAAACAAAATTTAAATAGAAACCACAATATAAAACTTAAAACATACAATGCTAAACGTATAATTCAAAAGCAAAACACCAGAAAGAATAAAAAGCAATGTAATATAATATCAACCCACTTGGGCTTAACTAACTACATAACTCCCATGCCTGGGCAAACAACCAGGTTTTCAATAATTTTCAGAAGGCAAGCAGGGTTGGGGCCAATCTGATCTCAGGTAGTAAGGTGTTCCTGAGGGCAGGTGCTGTGTCAGAAAAGGCACACTGCCTGGGTCGCACAGGATGGCATTCTTTAATTGATGGGACCCATATCTAATGGGGCATCATATGTTATATGATGTAATCAGTTCCTATTGAAAAAGCAATGGTCCCTGTTTGCCACTTCATAAAATCACATACAGAACAGAAGATTAATATATGTGATTCATGACTTGGCATCAACTTTATAGCAAAAGGATATTGTCTTCTTACCAAAATCTTAAATCAGGTCCATTAAATTAAATTGACATTGGGCACAGATATATATATTTTCTTGTTATTGTTTTAGAGATATAAAGCATAAGAAAAGAACTAAAGCTACAGTCATATTCACACTTACCTTAAAACAAAACCTACGAAATTCAATTGACCTTCTTCCTGAATCAACATGCATAAATGGTACTTATTGATTCTTTTGCTCCCTTAAGTCTAAATTGTACTTTTTAACAATGTTATAATGATAGGAATATCAAGTCATTATTAATACATGGAACACATAGTACTCTTTGGAAGCTGAAGAATCCATCTGTTAAATTGCAGGATACTAATACTAATGCTAAGAATGAGGATTTAAATTCTGTAATTGCATTCTCTTCTGTGTTTAATGTTCTATGATTAAAATAAAGTAATATATTAGGAAAATCATTTGCATCTAATTGTTTCAGATGAAAGTAGCCTGAAATCCTTCCCTCCTTTGTTTCATTGTTTCAGCTTATTGATTAAACTCATTGATTATTTAGCATGCTATCTTGGGACCAAGCCAATGGGGTTTATTTTTAAATAGGATTGCATGATTAATAGGGCTGTGGCCACTTTGAAAATGAGAAGAAATGCTTTGGATCCTGCACAACCATATTACCTCTCTGGTATTCTTTAAAGCTGCCTAGCGGGTTTTTTTTTTGGGGGGGGGGGATATCCAGCTGCTTTGCATCTTGCGGCTATTCCATGATGACATGATGGCAACAACCTTGAATGGCTCTCAAAGCGATCCATTTAAAGTGGAATCCGGCATTAAACAGGGATGTGCTATTGCTCCAACCTTATTCGCTATCTTCATCGCTATGATTATACACCTTGTTGAAGAGAAACTTCCTACTGGTGTAGAAATTATATATCGAACAGATGGAAAGCTTTTTAATCTTAGTAGGCTGAAAGCAAAAAATAAGGTAATTACAACTTCTGTTATAGAACTTCAATATGCTGATGATAACGTAGTCTGTGCAAACTCCAAGGAAGATCTTCAAACTATCCTAAACATCTTTGCAGAAGCATATGAAAAGCTCGGCCTCTCGATTAACATTAAAAAAACCAAAGTGCTTTACCAGCAAGTTCGAACCAATCCCTCCGCAGCGCCATCAATCCAGCTTAAAGGTGTGTCACTAGAAAATGTCGACCACTTTTCTTATCTCGGCAGCCATCTATCTACAAAAGCCGACATCGATGCTGAAATTCAGCATCGCCTGAGCTCTGCGAGTGTAGCTTTCTCCTGAATGAAGCGTAGAGTGTTTGAGGATCAGGACATTCGCAGGGAGACCAAAATGCTTGTTTACAAAGCTTCTGTACGCCTGTGAAACATGGACCCTCTACAAACGCCACCTCCAACTTCTTGAAAGATTCCATCAACGCTGCCTCCAAAAAATTCTGCAAATTACTTGGGAAGATAGGCGGACTAATGTTAGCGTATTAGAAGAAGCGAAAACCACCAGCATTGAAACAATGATCATCCAACATCAACTTCACTGGACCAGTCATGTTGTTCGAATGCCTGACCATCGTCTTCCAAAGCAGCTACTTTACTCCCAACTTAAGAATGGAAAACGGAATATTGGTGGACAGCAAAACAGATTCAAAGATACTCTCAAAGCTAATTTTAAAAAAATGTAATATCAGCATTGAGAACTGGGAAGCCCTAACTCATGAGCGTTTCAATTGGAGGTCATCCTTTATTAATGGCGCTATGGACTTTGAAGAAGCACGAGTACAGGGCGAAAGGGAGAAAAGAGCTAAAAGGAAGGCACGTCAGGCAAACCCTCATCATGACCGTCTCCCACCCGGAAACCTATGCCCTCACTGTGGGAGGTTGTGCGGATCCAGAATTGGCCTTTATAGCCACTTACGGATCCACTGTTAAAATTTTACATTTGGAAGACAATCTTACTCGGCTACGAGTGATCGCCAATGATGAATGATCCAGCTGCATTAAAGAGGTGACTCCTTAAAGCAGCTGTACTTTTTTTCACGGTCACTCTGAAGTCTGAAAAAAAGGGCTACGTTAATGAATAGCAGAGAGGTGCTGTGTTTGCATGTGGTTGAGATCACTCCTTAATCATTTTGGAACCACACACAGCCCCCTCGATTAATTTCTGATTAACCCACTCCCCGTAAATGGAACAGTGTGCCTTTTAAAGTTTTGGTCTTGCTTATTTATTTATTTGATTTTGGCACCACCCAACTCCAGTATGACTTTGGGCAGCTCACAATATGACAGAACAAGATTTTTTTTTTAAAAAAAAAAAAGCAATAATCGGTAAATGATGAACAGCCAAACAACTTAGAAAACCATATACAAAATACAACCAAAAAGGGGCTCCACCCTAACACAGGGCCTGGGAGAACAGCCAGCTCTCGGAGGCCTTCCAGGACACCATCAGAGTGGGAGCCATGCAGATCTCAGGGAGACCCTCATCCACAGGGCAGGCAGCACAACAGAGTCATCCCCAGAGATGGCAATGTTTAATCGAAGGGACTCTGTTGGCTCACGTGGCTGGGCAGAAATCTCAGGAGATAGGCAGTCCCTTGATAAAACTCTATCACAGAGCTTTCCAAACTGTGTGTCGGGACACGTTAGTGTGTCGTCTGCAGTGTCTGGGTATGTCGCGGCTGCTGCTGCCTCCGTGCCCTGCCAGGATTCTGCGCAGGTCCTAGTGCCTGCCTTGTGCCTGGGTGCCTCCAAACCTGCTGTGATTCCGTGCAGGTCCTAGTGCCTGCCTTGTGCCTTGCATGATGCATGTTTAAAAAGTCTGTCACCAACATCAAAAGTTTGGAAAGCTCGGCTCTATCAGGACTGTTAAGAGACTAAAAAAGCAATGAATCAACAGAACTCGTTGAGATGAGTGAAACTGCTTTAAAATGTGTGCTGTCATTTCTAGCCAGCTTTAGATACAGCAACTCCCTTTTCTAAGTCCCTTGCTTTTCTTGCTGCGTCTCCCTACCTAAGACCCTTAGCCATTTGTATCTGTGAAGAACAGTTGTTGACACCTGCAGCTAACTGGGATCCAGTAGGTTCTTTAGGATTCTTTAGGAGGCAATAAGCTGGAACCAGGGTGAAATGCCAAAGAGGAGTTTATGGAATAAATATGAAGAGGGCTATTAATAGGTACCACTTCGGAGGCTCTTCGGCTAACAAACGGAGATGAGCACCGGCCCCTAGAGTCGGACACGACTGCACAAATGTGCGGGGGGAACCTTTACCTTTACTTTATTTCTAATCATAACTGGTTTTGTTGCTATTCTCTTGCATTAATTGCGATACGAGATGGGCGGTAAAGAAATAAATAAATAAATTGCCTTCTAGATAGGAATCATAGTACAAGCTGAAAATACCTAGTCTAGTCTTACTGAACTCATGTACTCTCAGTGTCTTTCTGAAAGCCATAGGGCTTAAATGAATTATATATTAATCATGGGATAAGCACAGGATGTGTGGGCATGGTGGCTCAGCGGGTAAGACGCCAGGCTTGTCGATCGGAAGATCGCAAGTTCGGAGGTTCGAATCCCTAGCCCCGCCTGACGGAGTGAGCTCCCGCACTAGCCCCAGCTCTTGCCAACCTAGCAATTCGAAAGCATGCAAATGCAAGTAGATGAATAGGTACCACTTCGGTGGGTAGGTAACAGCGTTCCGCGTGCGTCATGCCGGCCACATGACCGTGGAAGCGTCTTTGGACAACGCTGGCTCTTCGGCTAACAAACGGAGATGAGCACCGGCCCCTAGAGTCGGACACGACTGCACAACTGTGCGGGGGGAAACCTTTACCTTTTTTTAACAGAGGAAGAAATACCAATCCACATCCCTTCAGCAGGCCACAGATCCCAAGAATGGTGACAAATGGACCCCCTGGAGCCGGGAGCTGCACAGCACCCTCCAGGAGGGCTTTGGGCCTCTGCAGAGGTTCAAACTGCCTGGCAGCTTTTGCCACCTTTTCGGACAGGGAATATAAATGATAACACCTAGAAATGGTGAGGTAGCACATCTTATCTTATCATAGAGGGTAGAACCTTTGCCAAGAATACTTTTTATTGAAGGCAGGGTCTCTAGCAGACAGCACCTGGGGATGGTCTGAGGACATGCCTGATCAGAGCCTTGGAAGCCCAGATAAGCGACCCTTTGTTTATGAGAACATTGTTCTTAAGCAGCTATTGTTCCTCTTCCCTTGGCAGGTATTAGATTAAGGAGCTGGTGTTGTCCTCTTTATCTGAATGGTTACAAGTAGGAATATAGATAAGAAGAAGGCAAGAGTGATTAACCACACACTGATGCAATCCACAAAGCCTAAGCGCATTTGTGGAGGAATTTGCAATGCAAAGCATGCCAAGTTCCATACAAAGTGTCTAAATAACCCTTTCTGCACAGGTATTCCTATATACGCAAAGGGGGAAAGGGGTCCATGCCACTAACTCCTCACAGTCTTCTGCAGGACCAGTGCCTAGACGCAAGGGAACAAAAGCAGGGCCACGAAAAGAAAATCCATCCCATCCACTGTGAAACTGCAACTTTGCAAAGCCATCAGTGAGATTACCTAACAATGAAGTTTGCCGGAAAAGCGGTTTTCATTTCAGTGGAACTCACTCAGGCAGAATTAGGGGACGGGTCTGGCCAGAATAACTTTGCAGGCATTTGGAGGCAAAATAGTTCAATTAGCATCACGTGTTCTGGGTAAAATAGTAATCCAAACTCTACTTCTGTGGCCACTGCCACAAACAGTGGTTTGTTTGTTTGTTTTTCTTTTAAGGGTGTAGAGTCACAACATGGCTCCTAAATGTCATTTTCCCCTACCTGCTAAAAGAGATGAATTGTTTCCTTCTCTCCCCCTACCCCAAAATAAAAAAACAGAACATCCACCTGGTTTAGCAACTGCAGAACAAGTAATGAATGAGGATTAGTTTGGAGAACTTTGAGCACAAGGGAGTTAAACATTCCACCTCAATTGGCCCCTGGACTTTAATTTCATAATCACATGCACTTAGCTTCCACTCTGACTGCTAGTTTCTTTCATGAAGCTAAGACTTTTTTAAAAATGTGTTTGAAAAGAAAGCCTAAAAAAATACGATTTTCACCACAACTGTTTTAAAATTAGGCAAGAGAGAAAGGTAAAGACTCTTCAAGTTAAATGTGACTCCTAATTTGAGACATCCATGTTATTTTCACAGCATCATAACAGACATGATTTGCCACTGCCTTCTCCTGGGATGTTTTTTCAACTTCCTATTCTAGCCTACAGCTCTGGCTTTTCGTGGTGGTCTCCCATCCAAGGACTACTTAGATCCAACCCTCTTAGCACTTTTTTTTTTTTTTGAGATCCACCAAAAGTTGGCTTGGTACTGTTATCTGAGCTGGACTCAGATCAGATACAGGAAGATTAATGTACAGCTATTTATAAACTACAATTGTAACATTTAAAAATTGGACACTCACTTTAATATCTGCAATAGCTGAGGTGGAAAATGCATTTATTTATAATGTATGAAATATTGGAGTGATTTCTCATTTCTCTGTCTTTTAGGGAAGTAATGGCATGGCATTTCAAGCAATGCATTTTGTTCATTTTTTCCTTCCATGGGAAATGGAGTGAAAATAGCCCTTTTGACATATACGCACACTTTACAGACACACTCCATGCATGGAATTGGTGAAAGAAGCTCCTTTTTTATTACTACCAGTAAATCAAGGAGCATCTCTCTGACAAAAGAGTGACCCCCCCCCCCCCCAATATCATTGGGCATAATAAAAGCTGCTTCTCTGTGTCTGAAAGTGAAGCAAACGGCAGAGAATGGAAATTACTACAGAGGCATCCATGAGGAATTAATCTAACTGATCTCCAGGTAGAAGTAACTTGGGTTGTATGTATGCCTTCAAGTGCATTAACACTGCATCTGCTGAAGCTAATGGCAGAAGTACGTCGGTTTCTTAAGACAGGACTGATTAAGCAAACAGCTGCATTTATACACAAAACCAGCTTATATAAGTGAGGTTGTTATAAACCAGGGGTCCCCAAACTCTTCAGCTCATCGACCCCTTCATGAAGTTTCATAATTGTTCATCGACCCCTAAACATATATTATATGTAAATAATTTAATAAATACCACTTTAACTAATAGTACTATGAATAACAATAATAATAATAATAGAGACAGGGCCTCTCTCGCTGGTGGTTGACCATCCAACCCTGCGTAAAACTGTCTCAACACTAGCCTCCTCATCTTCAGGACTAGGGATTGGCATGGAGCTCTACAGAGACCCCAAAAGATTAATTGACCCCAATTGACCTTCCATCATTTATCCATCGACCCCCAGACATTTCCTGACCCCCTTTGACCCTCAGCCATTTATTATATAGTCCCATCAACCCTTGGGGTTGATATTGACCACTTTTGGGAACCCTGTTATAAAATGAAGGCATGCCTAGAAAATATTTTGTCTTGTCTTGTCTTGTCTTGTCTTGTCCATGTAGCAAACTCACCTCGCCCAGGAAGACACATCTGAGTTTCAATTCATCTTCACTCATCTCCAACACAGAATCTATATCTGTACTTGCATGACCTGGGTCACATACAAAGTCAGATTACCCAAACCTCTCCCTTTAGAAGACAAATTGTCTTTTAAAAACAATGGCAGAATTTGGGGAAAGAAATAGGGCATCTCCTAGCCCTGACAGTTCAGGAGGGGAGTCCAGGAAGAGCTGAAACAGGGAAATCTGTTTGAGGGGAAAAAATAGTTGTTTTTGAAATTATACATTAAAAAAATGCTAAGATAGAAATATTGAGTTAGATTACTGTGGGTATTTAGGTCTAATTTATTGTCTCATTCCTTGTGTGTTTTATGCAAACTAGCACCTCTTTCTGTCAGAGTTGCTTCTATATTGTAGCATTTTGTAATTTGCTCAGAGCCTTGTATTGTCTTGGATATTTTTCTCTTGGAGGTTCTTTTCAGATGCTGTCTGTAATTGGAACAGCTCTATATTTTCATCTCTTTTGCCACTGAATGTTTTACACGTTGAATGTTTTAAAGCTAAAAAGGAGTTTACATACTCCCCCCCCCCTTTTAATAACATTTTTATTCTCTCTATGTCTCGTGAGTTTGGTCTATCTTCCACAAAGCAGAAAGGGGAGGAGGGATGAATTTCAATAGTTGGGTTTCTTCATACAACCGGGCTAGGAGGTGGCTATAGAATTTATTCTCATTCTTTCTCCCTCCCTCCCTCCCTCTCTCCCTCCCTCCCTCTCCCTTTTAAATTGCCCAAAGGTAACACAGGGTATGGAAGCGGGAGCATTGCCTCTCTCACACACCAAGGTTAGGGGGAAGATACACATGAGGTGTTTCCTGATAGAACCACCAAGTGCTACATCAAGGCAGGAAATGGAGCTGGAGTGTGTAGACCTAAAGGACATCTGGGAATAGTTTTTCCACCCCGCTGCTACAGGGGGTGAAAACAATGGACACTAAGGATCAACCTCATGTCCAAAACAATTCTTCCCTTTTTTCCCCCCTTACGTCTTTCAAGATTTTAAGGGGGTGTGGTTGCTTTGTGCCTGACACACAGGAAGGAGTCTAACTGGGCCAGGTAGATGGAGGAAAATATTTTCTTCCTTTTTTCTTCTTTCTCATAGGTCTTTTCAGTAGAGACAAAAAGTGACTTACACAAACGTTATTTTTATTTTGACTTTCCAGGCTTGACAGGATAGCTAGATTAGTGTTAGGAGACAGAGCTCTCTCACATGCTATGGAGAAATGAGGTTATGTCTTTGCCCAGCCAAAGACATCTTGAAGTTCCAGATTCCAAGAGTGTCATGCCTAAGTACAGGACAGGTAGCTCAACTGCACCAATGGGACCCAATGAACCCATTTGACCCAAGCACTGTGATGGGACCTATTGACCCATTGGAGTTAAAGAAATTATAAAGCCAACTTCAGTTTAAAAGAATGGCGTTCCAGAGGGAGGGAAAACTTTAAACATTAGAAATGGAGCAAGTGGAAAGATTAAAGAAAGTAGTGTTGGAATAAGAGGAAAGCAAACACGATTCTCAACTAGAAAGTGAGAGGCTGAAGAATGGAATGTTTCTCCTGCAACTAATCCACACTCTCAGGAGCTCCTGTGGAAAAGTACAAGTTTCCAGAATACAGGAAAGGGGAGGATCCTAACCACTAAATTGGACAATTGAGAAAGGGTTTGCCACAGTGGAGGAAAGTCAGTATATGTGTTTGTTAAGATAATTGATTCCCTTGTTAAGGGCTATGAAACGACTTGGGGGTAAAATGGACATCTATGCACTATTTAAAACAGGGGTGTCCAACCCACGGCCTGCAGGCCGCATGCAGCCCTGAACATTATAATGCAGCCCCAAAACATTATTTTGCTATTTTTTTTGCAACTTGTACCTTGCGATCGGTCCGGCAGTTGACAGCAGCCAAGGGAAGGTGCAGGGTAGGGCATGCGAGGCGGAGGGCAGATTTGGGCGTCGAAGAAAGAGGAGGCCCAGGATGGACAGTGGGTGCACTGCAAGCCACAAGGTGGAGAAGTGAGTCGCCGATTGGCCAGCCCCAGATTGCCGCTTGGTCGAAAGTGCCATCAGGCATTTGCAGCAACGGGCAAGAAGCATGAAGTGGGCTGCTTTCTTTTTCTGGCGGGGCTGGTGACGCTTAGCCTATAAATCTCTGCACCGGGAAGCCAGAGCAGGGGGCTGTCTGCCCAGCCCTCTCCTCCCAAAGGACGGGTTTGGGAGACGCAGTGCTGGAGGTCTCTGGGGAGGGCAGAAGAAGGAATTTAGGGCTGATCCCTTTTGGCTAGAAAGGGATCGGCCCTCCTTTCCTCCTTTCCAGGGCTGCCCGCACTGCAGCCATCTGGGGAGGCAAGGCCGGGGAGGGGTCCCCACGTGGGGAAGCCAGGGTGGGGGCCTGCCTGCCCAGCCCTCTCCTCCCAAAGAAGGGGTTTGGGAGACACGGCACTGGAGGTCTCCAGGGAGGGCGGAAGAAGGAATTTAGGGCTCAATGTGGCCCAGGGAAGCCAAAAAGTTGGACACCCCTGATTTAAAACCATGGTGAAGTCCATGCAAGAATTGATGCCTGAAAGTGTAGAAGGAATTTCAAGTCTCTATGTTTGATTCCTTTCAGGCCTTCGCCCACAGAATGGACATGACATATCCCTTATGTGAACAGGCAGGAGCCAATCCAGTTAGGGAAGTCAAAAAGCTGATGAAACTGGAACAGTTCATGGCCCAAATACTCAACCATATTTATGATCAAGTATTTCTAATGATAGGGGTGTGGTGGCTCAGCGGGTAAGACGCCAGGCTTGTCGATCGGAAGATCGCAAAGTTCGGAGGTTCGAATCCCTAGCCCCGCATGACGGAGTGAGCTCCCGCACTCGCCCCAGCTCTTGCCAACCTAGCAATTCAAAAGCATGCAAATGCAAGTAGATTAATAGGTACCACTTTGGTGGGTAGGTAACAGCGTTCCGCAACATCATGTGGCCACATGACCGTGGAAGCGTCTTCGGACAACGCTGGCTCTTCGGCTAACAAACGGAGATGAGCACCGGCCCCTAGAGTCGGACACGACTGCACAAATGTGCAGGGGGAACCTTTACCTTTACTTTATTTCTAATGATACTCAGAAACATAGAAGACACCAGGAGAGATACCCAAAAGCTGGTGGCTTCAAGACCTCCAGGGGCAATGGATATGTTCACAAGACATGAGAGGAATTCTGGCCAGAGTCAGTCTAGGAGTTATACTATATCAAGCATCAACAATGCTACATTACCTATCACCCAACATACCACCAGGGGCAAGCTTCCTGACAGACCCAGCCTCCACATGTTTCAGATGTGGAGAAGTGGGACATCTCAAGAAAGACTCAAGTAAACCAGATTGAGTCAAAAAGCCACAGGCCAGAATAATCTCTGAGTAAAGGATTTCCTAAATTCAGTGTGAATGCTGTTCCATCCATGAGGTGAGTGGATTTGGTACTATATAGAGATCCAGTACTGGCCTGGAGAGATACTGGAGCCAGGATTTACCCAGGCACCACAAATGCAAATGCCGTTTGCCAGAGGCCAAGCAGAAACTGTTCTCGTGAAGCTAACCTTCAGTGGAGAGGCTGGAGAATGAAGTGGGAGTTTGTAGGGATGAAGGATCATCCCTATGCCATGCCATTCAGGGAAGTTTTAGTGTGATGCATAGAGTAGACCCTCCAACTAAGAAAGAGCTTGTACATCCTTAACATTCTTGTAAATAGTTCCAGCAGTAGTTCCAAGGCAGAGATATTGCCTTCCCAATAAGTAATGTCTTCCAGGGTAATTTATCCTTATATTATTAACAATACGAATTGTAAATTAAAAATGAGACAGAGACTTAATAATTTTCTGATTCTTTCCAAAGTAGCATGCACTGCACGCATATATGTACGCTGGTTGGAAAAGATTGCACTGACTTGTGCTGTTTGGTAATGAAAAGCCGTATATGGAATATAGTGTGTGTGTGTGTGTGTGTGTGTGTGTGTGTGTGTGTTCGTTTTAGTGATTGCTTTTGGGTAACTAGCACTACAGACCTCTCCATGGCACAGGCTCCATCAAATAATATTTACTGCTAGGTACATATCCAGCAAAATGAATGAGAGGTGCCCGTCTGCAGTATTCAGTGGGTTGTTCTTATACAAACATTGACACAGAACTGCCAACAATTGAGCTGGGTATTAAGTTGGCAAACTTTACTCCTTCATAAGCTGAAATAAACCCAAGTAAGCTGTGGCCTCCATTCAGACTGAAAATGTGCCTTGTGTCAAAGTATCTTATTTACCTAAGCAGTATTGATTTAGGAAGAAACAGAAGGCATGATAATTTTGACCTAGCTGTCTAAAGAGTCCAAAAGGACATTTTGGAAAATCAGAGCCAGGCTCATGCCGCATTACCTGCCTGCCGCGCTGTATAATTACAGAGGTTTTTATTACTGACCCAGTCTCCATTTGCGGCCTCCAGGTGCCTTCATCCCCCGCTGCAACGAAGAAGGCTATTACAAAGCGACTCAGTGTCACGGAAGTACTGGCCAGTGTTGGTGTGTCGATAAGTATGGAAATGAGATTGCTGGCTCTAGGAAGCAAGGGACAGTTAGCTGTGGTGAGTAACATCAGACTTTCTTCAAGAAAATAGGAGTTCACCCGATGTAAGTCATTGCCCATCCCTGCAAGGCTGGCTAGGAAAGTACAACGTGATGTAGAAGAAATGTATTAGCCATCAGGAAAACTATCTTCAAGTCTTTGTATTTATAACACAGATGTGCTCCTGCACATCATCAAAACTTTCTTCCTAAGCATGAAAGACAATGTGAAATTGGTAAAAGTGTCCAATCTGCTTTCCCTGTCAGCTTAAAAGACAACAGTGGTTTGTACTTATGTAAAATATACTGATGGAGTAATTATTGTGGGTAGAGATGTTTTGTTTGAATTTTAAAATAGTATAAAAGAGCCAATTTGGTCTAGTGGTTAAGGTGCTGGGCTAGAAACCAGGAGACTGAGAGTTCTAGTCCTGCCTTAGGCACGAAAGCCGGCTGGGTGACCTTGGGCCAGTCACTCTCTCTCAGCCCTGGGAAGGAGCCAATAGGAAACCAGGAGACTGAGAGTTCTAGTCCTGCCTTAGGCACGAAAGCCGGCTGGGTGACCTTGGGCCAGTCACTCTCTCTCAGCCCTGGGAAGGAGCCAATAGGAAACCAGGAGACTGAGAGTTCTAGTCCTGCCTTAGGCACGAAAGCCGGCTGGGTGACCTTGGGCCAGTCACTCTCTCTCAGCCCTGGGAAGGAGCCAATAGGAAACCAGGAGACTGAGAGTTCTACTCCCGCCTTAGGCATGAAAGCCGGCTGGGTGACCTTGGGGCAGTCACTCTCTCTCAGCCCTGGGAAGGAGCCAATAGGAAACCAGGAGACTGAGAGTTCTAGTCCCGCCTTAGGCACGAAAGCTGGCTGGGTGACCTTGGGTTAGTCATTCTCCCTCAGCCCAACTCACCTCACATGGTTGTTGTTCTGGGGAAAAGAGGAGGAGGAAGGAGTATTTGGTATGTTCACCGCCTTGAGTTATTTATAAAAATAATAAAGGTGGGATAAAATAAAATAAATAAATAATAAATAATGCCAATAGCAGGGGGGGAAAACCATACAAATAAGGAACCTATCAGAGTTGCCTTAGGGTTATGTAATGCTTCAAAAAATAATGCAGAAAAGATGCTTTGAAGAAGCCACATCTTTTCCTGGCATCACACTGCTCAAAGCACACTTTTGGAATTGCAGCTGAAGCATCGCACAAGCATCGCTGTCACAGAAGTTTAATATGAACAGTTGCTGCTAATTCTGCCAACCACACATATCCATGGCCACATGCACTTTGCATGTTGTAGATGTGACATCTCAGCCCAGCCAGCCCAGCCAGAGGCTCACTGGACCTTGAGCAGAATCCAGCCCCAGCCCCCACCACTGTTGGCCATGTCCTCTTCGCTGCCAAGCCTCAATCTTTCCCTGTCAAGTGGGATGCAAGCAACACCAAAAGGCACCAATCCTGCAGGAACTCCTCTAGGAGCGCCAACTGGAGGACGGATGGAATGCAGGCCAAGTGCCGTTTCTACAACTCCATACTCAGTTCAGTCCCTTCAGTGAGGAAATGAGTTTAAAGGGACACATTTTGGCTTTAGAGAAATGCAGTATTAAAACCTTTGTAAGCCAGTCTTATTCAAAGGCATCCAGTTCTTATAAATTTTGGAATTTCTTCAGAATCAAACCATGAAAAGTAATGGCATTGGAGTTTATTTCATTGTAACACCACTAAAGATGAGAAAAGTGGTGGTGTTTAGACTTCTAGGGGCCTTTTCCACTCTTTCTAGCTGCAAAGACAGACATTCCTGTATATTTGCAATGGGAACATTCTATGCTGCACAGACTTCTGGGTTCTTTATTAAGGCACACTTTCGATCAAGAAAAGTGCAATCAGCTAGGATCAGTAGACAGGCTGACTGTCAGGAGAGTTTGTCTGCCATTATTGATAGTTGGGGGGAACATCAACTCCGCTCTCAAGGCACACACTGTTTGAAAGCCAAGTCTGTATATACCATGCAGCCAAAACCATAAAACCACTATAGTTATTTTAATGCAGAACCACACAACATTTCTTACCCTATCCTCTTATTTGACTTGGTAGATAGGATCACAACTGGAATATTTCTGGTTCCATTTATAATCCATTCTTTCTTGAGATGTCAAGTCAGGATCAATGGTAGTGTTTAATGATGCTTGTGGAGAGGTGTTTTGAGGTTTGCAATTTACTGAGACCACCAACTCATTTCAGATACCTTCGAATACTCATCAGATGGTGGTGTCTTTCAGTCACCATTGACCTGGAATGGATTTGAACCAGCTATTTAGAAATGTAAGGTTCTGTCTTCAGCTGTTGCTTCCTCCTGAAAACGCATGGTTTGTGGGGGTTTCTGCCAGGACTGTATGCTCTTTCAAGTTCCCGTTGTGATATATTCCATTGTGGGGGGAAATGTTTAAAAGCAATACTGACAAAAAGAATTAATTTAGCTTAATGGATGAGACAATTGACATACCAGGACAGAAAACTGGGCTTAAATTATAGCTTTGAATTCTTCCCTTTTGCAGAAGAAGAGCAAGAAACCTCAGGGGATTTTGGTAGTGGTGGATCAGTGTTATTGTTGGATGACCTGGAAGAAGCACATGAAGCAGCAAAAAAGGACAAACAGAAGATACATGTAAGAGCAGCTAATGAGGATGATGAAGATGAAGATGATGATAAGGATGATGAAATTGGGTATATATGGTAGTTCCCATAACTCTGAGGACTCATGTTTTGCACAATATCACAAATCATTTCGTATCTCTGCAGAGATAATGGAAACATCAGGCATCACACTCGGAGCTCAGTCAATAGCTGTATGGGCCTCCCAGTATGCACCCTGATCTTCTTCACAATTGGGCTTTCCTTTCACTTTACTGGTAGGCGTAACTCCACAGGCACAATGGAGATCAGCATGCATACCTGAATCTGTCACTAAAGTGAACTGGGAAGACCTTTTGCATGTGGGTGCTCCTTGTACACATGGGGTAACTTTATACACACATGTGCATTTGGGCCCCTGTGACCATCATACTGCCAGTGAGGACAACTCTCTCTCCACTTGATTTAATTTTGTATGCTATGTATTAATTTGGGAAACCGCTTTTACTCTCAAATAGCTGCTGTTCAGAGTAACTGTAAGCATTGTTCTCATCTGTTTTTCACATTTTCAGAATTAAATCTGTTCATACAGCATATCATTTTGAGTGAAACAGAAACCACAGCAGGGGGAGCTAGCCCAAAACTAGGCTCCTTTTATACTATCGATTCTGAAGTTTTCAATGGGCGGGTCCATTTTCATTGTGCCATTTGCTATCAGCTACTGCTCTGCTTTCTGTTTCAGCAGCTAAGGCAGGTGATCTTTTTGTCTTGCTATGCAGAACCTGTTAGAAAAGATCAAATTGCCTTAGCATTCTGGCTTGGCAGAATTATTCCATTTTATCTCCTCCTCGCTTTGCCTGAGAGCAAAAGCAGAGTCGAATTCCAATAGAACTCAGTTAAAGTTCTCCCCACTGACTAAGAGTGTAGAGGACAAGATCTTGGTTGACCTTTCAGCCCATTAATCAATCTCAGTTCAATTTAAGTTAATGAAAGTGATGTTGACTAAAAAAAATTGTTGACTTGCATGCTTACACACGATACTCACCTCTAGCTGTTAGCAAGAGGAACCGTCTTTCAAAACGTGCGAGGAAGTAATACTTTGCAAAGACATTTCTTTGCTTCTTTTTAGTCTTTTTGCAGACTTGCAAGTCTTGAATTTGTTTTAATCAAGTTTGCACTAATGCTATGCAAGCTGCCTCTGTTTCCTGAATAGCATACCATTGGATTGCTGAAAATGCTTTTTTTTCATTTACTCTAAATGATTCCTCATTGGGAAGCACTGAAACTGTCAGAGGCACTAACCATCAAAAGTAATAAGCTGTCTTTCTTTTATTTTAAATTGTTAATATTTATTTGCTCCATTTTAGAAGAAAAATATCCTTAGGCAGTTGTTTCCATGGTTAATATCACTCCTAGTTAACATATCAAGAGATACTTACACTCATGAACCAGAAGAGTGTGATTAGAATTATTCCATAAGCGTTCCTGCATTGTTCTATCTCCATAGCAGCATCTCACTGTACTCAGTTGCCATTCATTGTGGGAAAATAAATGTGCGACGGCAGCCGTTTTATTATGTTTGATGTCCACATAAGGACCAAACATAATGGGTACGTAAGAAGAGCTGGGGCAGCAACCAATGCATTTGTAACAAGTGCCCATTTTTTCTCATTAAATACAAGGAAATCCACTGCTACTTAGGTCTTTTAAGTTCTGCAAAAGCTAAAGGCCATATCTACTTTAGTCTATCTCGATCCTTCCTGTTAATACTAAATTACCATGGCTTCTACAAATTAAAAAAGAAAGAAAAGTGTATATTTTTATACACTGCTGAGAAGATGCTACTTTGGTGTAAATTTCTAATGCTTTTTCTAAATAACTACACAGTGGCATCTACCCACAGATCATTGTTTGTTCTATTACAACTTGGCTTATTTATGCCTTTTGCTTCTGCCACGATGAAGTCTGAGGTTGCTTTTAAAAAGTCACACAAAAAGGCCTGAAAATGAATCCTTCAAAATAATGCCAAATGTGATACCTTAATATTGCATTTTGCCCATTATTTAACTCCTCCTAGGGAGAGCAGTCTAAATTCATTGGTCCGCAAAAAAAGGTGGCCAGACACAGCCTTAGCCTAAAATCTTGCCCACAAAGATTTCTAGTATTTCAATGGGCAACTTGGGCTTTGACTCTTAAGGAATCAAATTTCTACTGTCTATCATCTACTGCAGAGCCCTACTGAAGAAATTCATATGGTAGCTTTGATTTTTTTTAAAAAAAAAATGCTTTATCTATAGCAACCGAAACCGTGATGTGTGCTTTTACATTTAATACGAAATACAATTAAGCCATTGGGCTCTGCCCTAATTGCCATTTGGCCTCTACTTGATCTTATAGCCAATAATAGACACTGGAGGTTTGTACAGACCTCCCCAGCAAAGGAATATAAACTGTCATCTGACTGTCTCTTCCCCAGCCCTACCCCTCTTTCAGGTAAAGCCATGAAACTACTTTTCTTTAGAAGAGCTGCAACAGAAACAAGTGGCAGTTGATGATAAAAGTTATACTGCTGGCTACATCACCAACGGGAACTGGGTCAGATCTTGGCTCATTGCAAAGCTCTGTTATGTGTCGCTATCACCTTTTCACCCCAAGCATTGTAACCTATCATGCTTCTAAGGTGCTTCAGAAAATCGAATCATGGGATGTTTTTCCTGAGCTCATGCTTGAGGTTCTGTAAAAGTAATGGGGTTTGCTCCCAAAGACAGGTGATTTTAAGTGCAAAGTACAAGTGAAACATGAATTTCACTAGGCATAGTATTTAGATTTGGCTGCAGAGCTATTAAAGAAAAGTTAAAAGCCAGTTTGAAGCTGTAATATAATGGTCTCTTTCATCCTATTGATTAAAGGCAAGGTCTCTGCTTAATAAAGCTCCTAGAAATCACATTCACTGTGGTTGCAAAGAAATCCTGTCTGTTACACACTGGAAAGTAACTTACATGTAGCTTTATTTTTAAGACAAACACTAAAGTGGGAGCATCTTTTTGAGGGGGTTTGCATATGTGTACTGTATGTGCATGTGTGTTTGGTGTCCCTCTATGCTGCTGAATATTGAATCAGAGATTTCCCCCATTTGACTAGCATTTGCCTCTGCAACTCACAGCTAAATTCTATTTAAATCCATCAATAGTTAAAGTTTCTGTTGATTTAAAGTGGATGTAGTAGACATGATTACTTTCATAAATAAGACTGCCCTCATCCAGAACTTTAAAAAAAATCCAAATTGGGAGATCTGTTGGGTTTAAATGTAGTATTAACAGTGCATTTCATCTGATTACGGACTTGTACAAAAACAGATTGTTTATCTTGTTTCTTCAAAATTTGTAATTCTTGTGTTGATCCCACAGTCTTATGGTAACATAGTTTTCATTTGTACGTGGTACCTCTGTGCATTCAAAGTTGCCAACACATGGTGGTGTACAATTTTTTGAAGAGCTGTTTCAAATGTTTTCCCTGAAATATAACCTCCTAACTAAACTATGGCAAAAGATGTGAAAATTATAAAGGAGAGAGTCATTTCATATATGCTGTGTAGAAATAAAGTGGAACGGGTAACCTCCTTAGTTTTACGAACACCTATAAAATAAACTCTTAAGGACTTGTCCAGGTCCATCTTCATTTTGTCTGAAATTGCAAACCATAATCATTGTCCTGTTTGTGATTTCCTATCATTTGATTTCCTGTTTGTCTAGACAGAGCATTTTAAGCTTGGAAAGGGGGCAAGATTTCAAGGGCATGATATAAACCACCATGGATTCATGTAATTTCAGGTAGAAAACTTGCAGGAACAACTACAACATTCCTATAATTATATCAATTTATCAGCAGCAATGTAAGGGAAAGATCAAGCCTTTGTAGCCCATGAGAGCAGTGCCAAAGAAGCAGAACAGAACTGTGCCTTTGGAAAAACTGAAAACTTGCAGCATAATTTCCTAGTCATTGTCATGTTGAATAGTTGGCTTCATTAGAAAACAGTAAACATAAGCTTTGGGAAATGGGACAAAAGGGCAAAACTACATGGGATTTAACTAAGCAAGCCTTATAACCTATTATTCCTCTGTAAAACTGTGCAAAACTAGAACAAGTCCAAATACAAAGCCATGGCAGGATCTCTGAGATTCCTATCAAGCCAGAGAATGCTGCAATTCATTTCTTATTAAATTGCTGAGGGGAAAATAATAAATGTAACTACTATTTTTTCTTACCAAGCCAATAATAGGCCTCCTGTCCTAGCTTCTCTAAAAATTATTTTATTTATAGCTTCTCATGGATTTAACTGCTACCAGACAAAATAAAAACAATAGTGTTCGGCTATGCATATAACCAGAACATAAAATTGGGTTATCTTATACTACGTTATATTCAATTTTGATACAGTGATATGAACCAGCAGCTGGTTCAAAGAAATTATAATCAACAGCAATCTGTATGTGTTGAAGACCAAGCCATATTGTGGACTTGTCTCTAAACGTGCAGCTTCCATTCCATTGTTTTATGAATTATCTTTTTAGAAGATCTGTAAGATCCTTGTTAATATTCTCTTTTTTTCTTCCATGCTAAAAATATTGTTAGCACTATCAGGTTTTTTTTTGTGATCAGCTATTGGAGATTCCACCACTACCTCATATATCCCACCCCACCCCACCCCAAAGTTACAAGTTTGGTAATGTTGATATCCAAGTGCCATCATTTTACCAGGAAGATCCTCATCTGCAAAAGTTGTTCATCTTCCCTGTTGCTGCCTATCAGGATCTCTGCATGAGGACCCCTATTCATGTTTGCCCAAATAATTCTTGTTTTCTGCCTTCTGTCTAGGCAATTCTAATTTCAGCAGATACACCATTTCCTCCAAATGTGTGTGGGGGAGAGGGAGAAACAGTACTGAAAATCAAGTAACTTTAGACATTCTGAAGGGCCACAGTCTTCTATCCTAATCTTAAGAAACTTAATGGTCCTGAACTTGGTTTCAGCAGAAGACAAGGCAAAGCATACTTATTTGAGCTTGGGAGGGAGCATCTATTCCAGGTATATAAGGGGTACTCATCACTCTAGAAGACTAATCTATAGCATCTAAGAACAAGAGGAAAAAAGAAACAGTTCCAACAAACACTAGATCCCAGAGATTAGAATTTTGATTACTTTCATCTGAAGCCCTTTTTCCATTCTCTAGTTCAGTGGTATCACCTGCTGAACCATAACTAAATAAAATAAGCTCCAATGTGTATTTCACATCCATGTTATTGGGGAACCTGATTCTTAGATAGAGGTGTAGTGACTTCAAGCCTTCCCTATTTCCAGCCAACACTTAGAACACAAGGACATTTCAAGGCTTTCTTCCCTAATCATATTGGACTCTTGATTTGCACCCTGACAATATTTCCTTCTGAATCTTTGCAGCTTTTACTTGCTTTTTTTCCAGTGATTATTATCAGAATAAGAAACCATGATGTAACATAATCTAGTACATTATATAATGGAGAACAGATGCATGTAGAGAAACCTTGCCTAAACCAGTGGCATTTAATATTTACATTGAAATGTAAACTATGGACATAGACAGTTCATGCTATATATTGTTGCATGATATTTATATTCATGTAAAATCTAACCACGTGAGAAAGCAAATGATTTTTCACAAATGTATATTTAGAACAGCATCTGCATTATTAAAGTTATGGTTGCATTATTTTGATCATTTTGGTATTCTAAAGCCAGGAGAATGATTTTGCCCCAAGTGAATTGCCATCTACTGAACTGGTTTTATGAGTGGGTTAATAAGCACCCAGTCTGGAACTCAGCATAATAATAATTCATGTTGAGAAAGACTATGCCTGATGATGTTAATGTGAACAGAAGCGATGTTTAGAATCCATCTTCATTTAAAGAATCTTGCAGTAGCAAAAAAAACAACATTAAATTAATCCTGGTGACTTTCTGGCAAAATTAAAAGAGTGAAAAACCTTACTAGAAAGCAAATCTCATAATCTAATTGAATTATTTTATAAGGTATAAATTAGACTATTGACACTGGTTATTAGAATTATTAGTACTCTATTTGTTCATAATTAACACCTCCTTTTAAATGGTTAATGCAAGCACCATTAAAGTCATGTTGTAAGAGCTCTTACCGTGGCTTTTTGCCCTCTTGTTTGAAAATATGCTTCAAAAAAGGATTCCAGTTCATTAAGAAAATAAAGAAATGAGGTCTTTTATTCTGTATAAGGTATTATACAGTAATAGTATAATATACTGTATATATACAGTAATAGTGTACTATTATACCCTACAGCAGAATTAAGTATTCGGTTTCTTACATATGGCAACAGAAAGCTTTTAACTTGCCTCCAGCTTCACTTAATTTCTGTTTCCTTTAAAGTATTCCATTTCCCTTCAAATCATTGACCTTCCCAAAATTGGAAAGCAGACAATTCCCATATAAAAGAGAACCAGAGCAGTCCAGAAATACTCAAGCCTATTAGTCCCTCAGTGTAAATGGAGCCATTTCGAAATATGGAAGCTTTTAGGGCTGCCACCTAATTGTGTTACATTACCTTTACTAAAAGAATCATTATGTTTTCACATTGTATTTCACATGCTCTTTCCACAAAATAGCACTTTGGTTCACAGCCTCCTCTGAAATTATGCAATAGGTTGGATCCATGATGAAAAGCTGAGCTGCCAATACAGGTAGTCCTTGTTTAGCGACTGCCTTGTTTAGCAACCGTTCGCAGTTAGGACAATGAAGAAAAAGTAACTTTGCAACCAATCCTCGCATTTACGACCTTCACAAGTCTGTAAAGCAAAGAAAAGTGGGAGTAAGATCATAAGCACGGTTGCAATTTCACTTAGTGACCACTTCACTTAATGACCAAGTTGCTGGTCCCAATTGTGGTCACTAAACAAGGACTGCCTGTAAAACGATAGACAAGGATATTTTGACAGCTGCTTTCTTCCCCTGCTACAACAGGTTGAGAGTTTCCTTGGACAGCAGGAGGAATGACGTTGGGGATTGCAGAGGGAAAGGAACTGAGCAAATTCTGCTCAGGAGAACTCTTGAGGGTAAGAGAAAATGCTGGTGTTGCCACCATGACACAGTATTCAGTGTGAACACACACCAGGGATAACCCTATGCATGATAAAACTAGTCACAGGGAACTTCATGAGCCTCCTAAGTAAGCCTGTGCAGGAGCAAGCTGAACCTCTGTGCAGAATTGTTATCCACAGTATGAGTTTCATATTAATTCTGTAGTTTATATTTCCCACAGAGGACTCATCTTTAAAATAATACACTTGTTGGTGTCTTTGGTTTCACCTTCGTCACAGTGATTTGAATGGTAATACTTTCATATTCTTTAAGCAGCAAATGATGTGGGGCACAATCCAAAAACAAGAAATCTTTAACTCACACTTACAGTAAGTTACTAAGCGGCAGAGTTAAGTGTATGTTTTTTCCTCCTACAAATAATAGGCTTACCCTTGGCTTGATGATACATAATGAATCCAGGATACTCACTGCCATCAGAGCATTTGAAATCTCACCTTTTTTCATAATGTTGGTTGCTTTCGCTGCTGTCCTTCCTTTCTGTCATCCAGTTTGCTTTAACTGCACAGAATGTCTAAGTCATAACACATCTAAGAGCCCTTTCTACAGTGCATGGCACTTGGTCTTTTTATACTTTTCTCAATGCTGCTGACATCTGTTACTGCTTAATGTGTAGCGTTGTAAGGAGAGGTCCAAATATTAAGTGTTTCAGTTTTATGTCCCTACTGTAGATGGAATGTACAATATCATGGTTAGAGTAGTACAGTAAATTTTGAATGCTTTTTCCCTATGAAAACTTAAAAGGAATGTGAATATTTTGCTGATTTCCTTGGTTAATTGTAAATGCTGAATTGTAGTCCTAAGTAGTTGCATTTTTGTCTGTCTTAATAAATTTCTATTCGTCTGCGACTCCTTACTGTCTGATTTTATATTGCTAAAATCTAACAAAACGGCAGTCTGCACTTTTTCTGCAAATAGTAATACAGTATACACAAAAGGAGATGGTCTGTAGCAAAGAAGCATATTTGGACCAACTCCTGGATTACAGTACATAGCAGCAGTTCCTTTATCCTGGAAGACACTTGAGAGGTAGGCTGACCATATTTCCTTGAGACAAAAACGGGACATTGGGATGGCAAAATGGGATGGGTTCTTCTGTAATATTCTGTATTCATGAAAAAGACAGGGGTCCCCGCCCCCCCGGTCCGTGCGATTGGCTCCTGCCTGCAAACCCCACCCCCGGTCCACGCAATTGGCTTCCGCCTGCAAACTCCACTCCTGGTCCGTGCAATTGGCTCCTGTCTGCAAACCCCGCCCCCCGGTCCCTTTGCCGTGCTCTGATAGGTGGGAGGGCTTCCTCTTCTGGGCTGCCTCCAATTGGCAGCTCTGGTTCACATCCTCCTGAGTCATTCCCTCTGGGTTTAAAAAACGGGACTGTCCCATTCAAAATGGGACGTATGGTCAGCCTATTGAGAGGACCACTGGAGTTTGTGGAACTTTATGAATTTCAACAGATACACATTGGGCTTCAGTTAAATGTGAATACATGCACTACTGAACAGATTCCTATATGGTCTTCCAGTGAAATCTCCTATGATTTGTTGGAGGGCTCCTACGATCATGGAGTAGCCATCTTTGAGAGCAGATAAAAGCTTCATGTAAAGCCTGTTTCCTTTAAATATTCCCTTCACCAAGTAAACTCTGATTGGGCTTCTGATTGATTGGGTTTCATTCATTAAAATTCTGGACCAATAAGTTACTTAGTTATAACTAAGGAAATGGAAAGCACTTTGCATTTTAACATAAAGCCAAAGAATTAAAAAACTGATACACTAAAGTAGAAACAATTTGTGTAAACAACTCCTACTGCTAGTATTCTAGAACAGTATATGGCCATATAAATTGAACAAATAAATAAATAGAAACATGAGGAATAAAGTGATCTTGACTCTAATGTTGATCATGAAAGACAGAACAAAAGGGTATCAAAATACAGTTAAAAGGATAATTACCCATCTCCTTTTAATTGTTTGTGAATAACTTGGTTGTCAATACACTATTAGCAAATGTTTTTATTGCTTTTCCATTTAAGATCACTAATGTGCCTTTGATGAACTTTGAAAATACATTAAAAGATCACAACCAAAATAAAATGTCAAAAAAATGAATGATTGAATCCAGGTATTAATTCACGCTAAAACAGTGGGGGGAGAATGTGTGTGAGAGAAAGACACAATTGATGGGATATACACTGGCTTAAAGGGGAAAAACCGAGGCTTGAGAATAAAGAGACAAGAATGCAGCTTGTTAGGGCCAACAGTGTTTACAGATAGCATAAAGCAATAATGCAGATACAATCACATTATCGCAAAAATGAAAAAGATGAATATACATGATACAGCATTGTAAAAGGAAAAACAAAACAAACTTATAAGCAGAGTTCCGTGTATTGATCCCAGGGCCAGAGCTCCTGCCATGGCCTATACCCAAAGCCAGGCATAGCTCACTCTGCCCAGTCCACGGGAAGTGAACACGTGAAGAACTACATGGCTAAAAGACACTAGAAATCAAGAAGACATAGAATACCATTTTGCATGGTTGTATATTCAGTTCTTCCAGCATTCTGATTGGCTGGAAGTTAGCTGTTACACACTAGGCCTCAAAGCACACAGCATTGGGTGGCAGTGCTGCATCTACGCACTGAGTTCCCCCCCTCCTTGCTCAGGGGGGCCTGGGCAAGGCTTCCCACAGAAGGAAATCAGGAGACCTTGCTCTCATGGGAAGATCCAATGCTAGCCAAAACATGGTCTTCTCGCTCCCTATCTCATGAGGATGTAAACAAAGCCAAGGCTTCTCTGTTATCCAGCCACCTGGCATTCACATCACCATGAGAACGCTGTGCTTTGTAAAAGATGCAATTTGCCAAGACACTTTTGCTTTGTAGAGAAACCCAATTTACCAATATCATATGAGAAATCTGATAACGATGCCCCTAAAGAAGCAACAGGCAGAATTCCTTTTTCCCGTTTTCTTTCCAGGGAGTGGTATTCGTTTTAGCATTTTAATGCTTTTGGAGTCCTGATTCCTTCCTTGGTTGATGAGAGAGAAACACCACTTGTTATAACTTGGTCACTTGGTACCAGCACAGGCCGTAGCATTATCTTGAGGTGCATCCCAGCCCCTTTCTCCCCTGCAAAGAAATCCTTAACCCCCTCCTTCAGACTGTGTGGCAAAGAAACAACAGCCTGGTCTGTGTGCAGTGAGGGCACTTTGCTCTTTGCACTGGGGTCAAGGAAGAGCTGAGGGGGGCCTTCAGAGAGCCCTCACTCTGTGCTTGATACCCTCTGTTCCTTGCACACAAGCTGACACCCCAAGGGATTTGTGGGTTGGATAATTCAATTTCATTTACGTATTATTTCACTTCACTCATTCTAGGATTATTGAGATTTTACTGTATTTAATAATTTCATTTTGTTAGACACTTTATTAAAAGACAGGATAGAAATGCCTTGATAGGTAGACATTCCCTGATTCGATTTTACATGTTTTTTAAGCTGAAAGCTTGTTAATTTATATTATTTTTTAAGAAATAAGATGACATTTATCACAGTCTGTAGCTTGAATCATGTCAACTGGATTTCTGTTTTCTCAGTGGAAACGTTTCGCTCCTTATCCAAGGAGCTTCTTCAGTCTGAGCAAAGTTAGTAAGGGAATCTTTAAATATGTTTCTAGGTGGCTGTGTGACCTTACACCTTTCCCCCATCTTCCTCCCTGCTTTGTCTTCTGTGCCTAGGAAGATTAAGACCATTTCACAAGCTCAACAGCAGCATGGTGATCTTAACGATCCTCCTTTAGATGATAAAAGGACTTAAAATAACATCTCAATATAACCATGACCTAGCCCCAGGTGTAAGGTCACACAGCCACCTAGAAACATATTTAAGGATTCCCTTACCAACTTTGCTCAGACTGAAGAAGCTCCTTGGATAAGGAGCGAAACGTTTCCACTGAGAAAACAGAAATCCAGTTGACATGATTCAAGCTACAGACAATTCCACCTGGACGACTGAGAACCTTCATAGACATATTTATCACAGTCACCTTACTGTCATGCTCATGTTAAACCAGATATTCTAATTTTCAGCCTCACATATCTTAGGAGCTGATATAGAGGGCTGTTGTGTCGGGCCTGCAAAACTCCAGACATCCATCAAAGAGATCAAACCTCAGTATCCCTTGGCCACCATTTGGTGCTCACTCAGATTATTGTAGGCCATATATGGCAACTATAGGTATAAATCAGGATGAAGAACCCCAAATAACAGAGACTGGAAATGAGACAGCATTACTTTATACTTCTGCTGTAATGGAAAGCCATGTATGTAGCAAATAAAAGCTGTACTGATGGCAAAGGAGGAACAAGATACTTAGCAAATAAAGTTTATGAATAATACTGACTTCACTGAGGTTGATATATAGTTATGTTACAGTCTGGACTCTTTGGGGATAAAATAGTAAATGTTTAATGAAATTGCCTATCTAATTTGTCTTTTTTGATGAAGTTTGCAGACCTATAGTGGCTCATCTTTTTGCACCAATGCATATGACCAAATCAGCAAGCTGTCAAATTGGCTGATTGGACATTTCTGGTCTTTATGAATTTGTTCTGTGAGCACTTCTTTCACAGCAACTCAACAAACATTCATCATGACACTGGGGCCCATCTCTCCTCTAATTTGCACAAAGCTAGAAAAGACAGCTGGATATGGAAGAAGTCCCAATTCTTATAGACTGCAGGCTGCAACTGATGCCATTTGTAATCCAAAGCATCTGAAAGTCGCCAAACTAGGAAAGGCTGTGTAAACAAGAAGCCAGCCTAGATTTAAACCAATAGTCCGTTTCCTGGGTGGTAGGGTACTTCTCACGACAGTTTCTATTGCCACACTCCTAAAGAAAGAAAGGAATATCCAGCATAAAAAGAAAATCAGCAGTCATACATGACTTCTATTCTTCCTTCTCTCTCCCTCTCTCTCCCTGTTTCTGCCAGATGCAGAATGCCTGACTGTTGGTGTGTGGCGAAGGGGCTTTTCTTTCAAGCAAGCTAAGAGCAAGTATTCCTTTACCCCCAGCCTCTCTTCAGGAGGCAAGGAGACCATTGGAGAGGCCTTACCAAGAAGATAAAAGAAGATCAGTATAAAAAAGGAAGGGCCATAATAATAGCTGCTGACTAAAGCTAATTATCAAAATATAAAGACAGCCATATGTAGGAATAAAAGAAATATTTCTGCCTCCACAAGGGATCATAATATTATTGCATCTCTTCCAATTCCATATAAACAGTTACCATTAACCTCACATTATGACTTTTAATGATGGACAACTTTCACACATATAAATTACTTCAAAGACAAAAAGCATGCGTATATACTGTATGTAAAACACCACCTTAGATCCAATTTATACCACACATACATAGCCATGAGGCTATTCCCATTGGGTAAGAAACATTGTAAGGGGCATGGTGGCTCAGCAGGTAAGACGCCAGGCTTGTCGATCGGAAGATCGCAGGTTCAGAGGTTTGAATCCCTAGCCCTGCGTGACAGAGTGAGCTCCCGCACTAGCCCCAGCTCTTGCCAACCTAGCAATTCGAAAGCATGCATATGCAAGTAGATTAATAGGTACCACTTCGGTGGGTAGGTAACAGCGTTCCGCGTGCGTCATGCCGGCCACATGACCGTGGAAGTGTCTTCAGATAACACTGGCTCTACGGCTAACAAACGGAGATGAGCACCAGCCCCTAGAGTCGGACACGACTGTACAAATGTGCAGGGGGAACCTTTACCTTTTTAAAGAAACATTGCACAAAGCAATTAAAGAGGATGAGAAATAGTAACCCAAAGAAAAAGATAATTAAATCTATTTTACACCATGTCAACAATAAATCTAGTTGACATCTAGTCAACAACACCATTTTCAATACCTCTCTATCCTTGCAAAACTGCCTTGTGTTGCCTTTTGTTATTGCCAAAACTCCATGTGTTGCCTTTTGTTATTTAAACTTCTCACCCATCTCTTTTCAAGATCTCATCAATTCCACACAACCACAACTTTCTCAGACTTCCCCTTCCTCTTGACTCTTTCACTCTTCCTTTGTATACGGTGTATGTTTCGCCATTTGATTCTCATTCATTTTGCCTACTTGATAAAACTACCTCAAAGTTCTTACTGGAAAATATGAAATAACACTGTTTTTTTCTCTGATTACTCACTCATTCATACAGACATGGTACACTTAGGGAAAAAAACCAAGGTAAACTACTTACAAATCCATTACTGAAAACAAGTCTAGATGACTTAATTAAGCACCTACTAAGACCCAAGAACTGCCAGGGGCCAAAACTAACCAGAAAATATTATGCCACCAACTATACAAGGCTAAAACAATTAGGAGCCAAGGAGATGGGTGAGGTCTGCCACTGAGAAGTCAGACTGAAACCCTGGCACTGCCTTTCAAGGGGTAGGAACTCTCAGAATTCTTCCCTCAATGGTTTTACAGGGTGGGCTGACCTCTGGTTAGGATAGTTTTGTGGGTACCTGGGCACCAAGTCCCTTGAACTGAACCAAGAAGCAATCCAGTAGCAAATGTAATAACTGCATGGGTGCAACACTGCTAAATCTGCTACTTCCAATTAGCAGATGGATCACAGCATTTTCAATCAATTGAAGCTTCCACATCATATTCCAGGACAGTCTCATGTAGAGTACATTACAGTAGTGTATACACAAAATGACGTGGGCATTATTCATTGTTGCCAGGCATGTCAGGCCAAAAAGACTTGCAATTCACAAAATAGTAGGAGATGAGCAAAGGCACCCCTGGCTACAGCATCTAGCAGGAGCTGAGAGTCGAAGAAACCCCCAAATTATAAACTGGCTCCTTCATGAGGAATGGAACCCTATCCAGTGACAAAGTTGGAACTGGGCTCAAGACAGATCAGTCACCAGTAAACAGCAACTCCATCTTGCAGGGATTTAATCCAAGCTTGTTTTGACCCATATAGGCCTTTATTGCCTCCAGGCATTCATCCATCCTGGAGTGGCAATATACAGCAGGATTTTGTTACTACACTAGTAATACACTAGTGAACTTGAGATTTTCCTATGCCGCTCCCCTCCGCAGGGAGGCTGGACCTATTTGATCGGTCCGCCCCCGGCGACTGATGGACCCGTTAGAGTTCCAGAGGGAGCTGGGGGTTATACCCGAAGATCTGCTGCACGGTCCAGCGGTGGCCCTGGCTGCCGCCTGGAATAGAGAGGCGACTGGGGCCTTGGACAGGATCACGCCTATGCGGCCTCTCTTGTCCAGTCGGGCGCGACGCTCCCCCTGGTTTACGGAGGAGCTGAGGGTTCTGAAGAGGATTAAGAGACACCTAGAGCGCCACTGGAGGAAGACAAAGACTGAATCTGACCGAACACAGGCTAGAGACGCTATTAAGGCCTACCTTGTGGCGATAAGAGCGGCGAAACGTCAATATTTCTCCGCTCTTACTGCATCTGTGGAATGCCGTCTGGCGGCCCTGTTTAAGCTTACCCGATCCCTTTTGGGGAAACGGGAGTCGGAAATCCATCTCCAGGGCCATGCGGAAGAATTTTCTGGGCATTTACTGGATAAAATTGCTCGGATTCGCTCTGGGTTGGACTCTGAGTGTGAGACAGAGTCTGAAGAGATTCCCAGGGAACGTACTTACTTTGTTAACTGGGAACGGTTAGAGCCTGTCAGACCCGAGGAAGTGGACAGAGTTCTCCGGACTGTAAATGCCACCACCTGTCAATTAGATCCATGTCCCTCCTGGCTGGTGAAAGCAGCTCGGGAGGTGACTTTTAGTTGGGTCCAGATGATGGTTAATACATTGTTGGGGGAAGGGGTGTTTCCGGAAGCTTTTAAGGAAGCGCTGGTACACCCTCTCCTCAAGAAACCATCGCTGGACCCTACTGTACTGGATAATTTTTGTCCAGTCTCCCACCTTCCCTTTTTGGGGAACGTGGTTGGGAAGGTGGTGGCATTGCAGCTCCAGGGGATTCTGGATGAAATGGATTATCTGGACCCCTTTCAGTCAGGTTTCAGGCCTGGTCATGGGACTGAAACAGCATTGGTCACACTTATGGATGATCTTTGGCGGGGGCAAGATGGAGGCAGTGCATCCATCCTCGCTCTTCTTGACCTCTCAGCGGCCTTCGATACCGTCGACCATGGTATCCTTCTGGAGCAGCTCAGGGAGTTGGGGGCGGGCGGCGTTGTGCTATGCTGGTTCGCTTCCTTCCTCCAGGGCCGGTTCCAGTCGGTGTTGATTGGGAGCAAGAGATCCAGCCCGCGGGCCCTTTCTTGTGGGGTCCTGCAGGGCTCAGTACTCTCTCCGCTCCTTTTGAACATCTACATGAAACCGCTGGGTAAGATCATCTGTCTCCATGGGGTGAGATATCATCAGTATGCTGATGATACTCAATTATACATCTCCATCCCGAGGGAAGTAAGTGATGCAGTTTCTACCCTGTCCAAGTGCCTGGGGGCTGTAGGGGCCTGGATGGGGAAAAACAGGCTTCGACTGAACCCTAGTAAGACGGAGTGGCTGTGGATTAATGGCTCCTCGATATCTAGGAAATTGCCATCTTTAGTTCTGGATGGGGTGGCACTGCCCCAGACAGACCCGGTGCATAACTTAGGGGTCCTCTTGGACTTGCAACTCCTGCTCGAAGAGCAGGTGGCAGTCGTGGACAGGAGGGCCTTTGCACAACTTCGTGTTGTGAGCCAGTTATGACCTTTCCTGGAACGAGACGCCCTTCGAACGGTCACTCATGCCCTGGTTATCTCACATATAGACTACTGTAATGCGCTCTACATGGGGCTACCCTTGAAGAGTATCTGGAAGCTTCAGCTGATACAGAATGCAGCCGCACGGACGATCTTGGGAGTCCCTTATCGGACACATGTAACACCATTGTTACGCGAGCTGCACTGGGTTCCAGTTTGCTTCCGGGTCCAATTCAAGGTGTTGGTTATGACCTTTAAAGCCCTTCATGACATGGGACCAGGTTACCTAAGGGACCGTCTTGTCCCCATTACATCATCCCGTCCCATCCGGTCATGCAGGGAAGGCATGCTACGGACCCCATCGGTCAAAGAATTCCATCTAACAGGGTCACGGAAGCGTGCCTTCTCTGCAGTAGTGCCTGCTCTGTGGAATATTCTTCCCCCAGAGTTAAGACAGTCCCCCTCGCTCCTGGACTTCCGGAAAAAACTCAAGACTTGTCTCTGCCAACAGGCCTGGGGCAGGAAGAAGAATATATACTCTTGGGGATGGCTAATACCTTAGGATGGCCCTAGAATTGCCCTTTCCAAGGTATCTTTCCAAGATACTACCATCTTGATTTTATTATATTTATTGTATTTTTAAATTGTTCATTTTAATGTTTAATTTAACTTTATATTTGGATTGTAAACCACCCAGAGTCCCTTTGAGGGAGTTGGGCGGTGATAAATTGAATAAATAAATAAATAAATATCCCACCCCAAACAAATATCCCACCCCAAACCAACCAATGACCTCCCCCAGAGGCTTCATGTAGAAGTTAAATTGCATTTGGAAGAGAACCAAGCCCTCTGGATCCCCATATTGGAATAGTCGTGATCACATCACTTTCCCTGTGCACACCAACTGGAAATGCCTACTTAGGAAGGAGTGAAACAATTGTAATATAGTGTGTCCACACCCCAGCTCTTGCAGGCCGTCCAGAAAGATTCCACAGTTGATAGTATAGAAGGTCACAGAGAGGTCCAGAAGGGGCACACTCCCTCCCTCCAGATGCCAACAAAAGTCATCCAGCCAAGTGACCAATGCCATTTCTATCCCATCTCTAGGCCCAAATCCTGACTGTGACAAGTCTACCGAAGCCATTTTCTCTAGGATTCTCTGCAGCTGGAGTTTGACCACTTTCTCCAAAACCTTCCCTAAAAAGAAAGGCTGAATGTTGTCCAATAACTGTCTAAAGTGACTAGATCAAGATATGCCTTCTTCAGAAGGGAAACCACCTCCTCCTTCAGGTTGAGTTGCATCATGCCCTCCCTTATAGAAGCCTTAAGCATCCCTTAATTCCAGCCACATTTGCCCCTTCTGTCCCCAGGAGTAAGCCATGTGTGACACAGATAAGCATACAAGTGGGCAATCTCATGCTACAAACCTAAAATGTTGATATTTTTTCTGCCTTTGACAAAACATAATGGATGCTTCTAGTATACTTGATTTGCTGTTGCTGTTGCTAAGGTTATTAGTTTTTGATCTTTTGAGGTTTTATTATGATTGCATATTTTAGCTAACCTGTGACTAAGAGATAATGTATATAGTTTAAATCAATTCAAACAAAATGTACACCTGATCCTCATGAACAGATGTTTCAACCTGTATATTTTTTTAATTATATGATGGGTAGGAGCTACTGTGGAATCAATACGGTCTTCTCTACTCTATGTGTTGGATCAACTTTGCAACCAACCACAGATGTTTTTCATGAAAAACATTCTTACTGGGCAACTGATATGCTGCATGTACCAAGTAACATCTCATTTGGTCCTCAGATGTGCCTGATTTATTCATTTAAAACCGCTCTCCCCATCAAGCTATATTTGAGACTAGCCAAAAACTCGGTTATTTCACTACTGGGCGCTTTTCATGCAGCAAGTAGCAAAAAAGATTGATTGATTGAATTTCAGTAGGCACAACACTCAACCTTTCTTTTTTATTATTATACAAGCTACCAAGGGTTAAATCAGGCATTTGCCTTATGCCCAACCGTTAAGAAAAGCCATCTTGCTCATATTCTCCCCATTTTCCCAATTTTTTTGAAATGGGATTTCCCTGAAGCAGCAGCATGCCATTACTTAACAATGTCACACTGATTATTTACAGCTTGTCGCTTCGTAATTTGAATTTATTGTTTGTGGGTTTTATTTACAAGAGCTCATTATTCTCCCATTTTTCTCATTTTTCCCCCACTAAGTTCTTTTTCAGTTTTTTCAATTATTTCCTCACATTGTCAGTTTATCAATTATATCACCAAGACATATTCTTAGTGAGGATAATTTGCTCATAATGCAGGGTTTTTAACAGGGATTTAAAATGGCTTATTGTAAATCTTGGTACAGAATCAAAAGGCAAGACAAATATATCTTCCCCCAGAGATCAGACAGTCCCCCTCACTCCTGGACTTCTGGAAAAAACTCAAAACCTGGTTCTGTCAGTATGCTTGGGGTGGGAAGGAGAATGGAGATACCTGGAGATGGCTAGCACCTTAGATTAGTTCTGGGGTGCCCTTTTTTATGAACTTAAGAAGATTCTGCCATTGGATTCTATTGTATTCATTCTATTTTAAACTGTTATTTACTGTGTATTTTATTCTATTTATAATTGTATATTAATGATTTTAATTTTGTTGTAAACCGCCCAGAGTCCCCCTCGGGGGAGTTGGGCGGTGATAAATTTGATAAATAAATAAATATGGGAAATCTTGGTGATGTTCATCATATTGAATTTTCATTGAATTGGGTCACTGAAACATAGAATTGGAAAGGTCTTGGATGGCATCTAGTCCATCCCACACATGGATGATCCTGATTCATCAGACCCATTTACATTGGGCTTTCAGCCAGGACACAGAATGGAGACTTCTATGGATACCTCGAAAAAAGATCTGTGTCCTTCTAGTTTTCCTGGCCCTCTCGGTGCCTTCCAATGTTCTCCATCATTGTATACTTTTGGCATATATGGTGGGTTTGAGTCTGTGTAGTGACTTTGTAATGTATCTCCCAGTTGGGTTGTATCCAGAAGTAACAATAATTCCACAACCAGACCATTGATTTATGGTTATCAGTAATGTCCTGTTTTCTTTGACCAGGCTGCTCTGTTTCTTAAATATAAATCTGAAAATATGATATGCTTCTTGTACTTCACTGCTCTTTGAAAAAAACGACCATCCTTCAGCTTCATTCATGTTTGCCGAAGTAACAGCTCACTGAAGTTTTATGGGATGAGAAGTTCCTCTAACCTTAGAATTTTGTTAACTCAGGTGAAACTAAGACATAATATGGTCTACAGTTTAATTATACAGTACATAGGGGCTGTAGGGGCCTGGATGGGAAACAACAGGCTTCAACTGAACCCTGGTAAGATGGAGTGGCTATGGATTGATGGCCCCTCGGCCTCCAGGAAGCTGTCATTTTTAACTCTGGATGGGGTGGCACTGCCCCGTTCAGATTCAGTCCGGAGCTTGGGGGTCCTCCTGGACTCATGACTCCTGCTCGAAGAGCAGGTGGCAGTCGTGGCCAGGAGGGCCTTTGCACAGCTTCGGGTTGTGCGCCAGTTGCGCCCCTTCCTAGATCGAGAGGCCCTCCAAACAGTCACTCATGCCCTTGTCATTTCTCATATAGATTATTGCAACGCGCTTTACATGGGGCTACCCTTGAAGAGTATCCGGAGGCTTCAGCTGGTCCAAAATGCAGCCGCTCGAGCAGTTACGGGTGCGATAAGATCAGCACATGTAACACCACTGCTCCGCGAGCTGCATTGGGTACCAGTTTGCTTCCGGGTCCAATTCAAGGTGTTGGTCATCACCTTTAAAGCCCTACATGGCATGGGACCAGGGTATCTGAGGGACCGTCTCATCCCGATTACATCTACCCACCCCACCCAATCATGCAGGGAGGGCATGCTACAGACCCAGTCAATAAAATAATTCCATCTAGCGGGGTCCAAGGCAGGCGCCCTCCCTCCTGGCTTTCCAGAAGTCTTTAAAAACCTGGTTCTGCCGCCTGGCTTGGGACAAAGGAAGTGATAGTTCCTCCTGGGGGTGGTTAACTTAGTAATAACCTCCTTTTATGATCTTACCATCCTCTGGATTTTTATATTTTTATTTATTATGATATTGTATTTTAACGATTTATAGCTTTTTAAATTTTTAATATTTATTGTAAACCGCCCAGAGTCTACTGCGGTAGAGATGGGCGGTGATAAATTTGATTAATAAATAAATAAAGACATTCAAGAGATTTTGCTTATAAAACAAAAGGACAGAGAGATTATAAGTTTATCTTTTAACTAGCATAGGATCCCCTTGGATGCCTATTCTGCTAAAGCTCTAGATTTGTTTGCAACAAAGGTAAGATTTATGTTAGAATCTGTGATATCCCTTCCTCAGATCATGGAGTAAAGAGCCACTGCAGGGCCTGGTGGCTTGCAAGGATCAGGATGAGAAGTATTGATCTTGGCCAGCTACTGTCACACATTTCAGATGATATAATGCATTTGCAGTCTGTTTTTGTGAATTATTTCAATGATTTGTTTTACATGGTTTTTCCCCCAATACTCATCCCAGAGTTGTGGACCCTTTACAGTTGATTTGGAGCACAACAGTGGGAAAAATCTTCAAAATGACTGTCGTACACAACATCAAAGGAACTATTTGTTCAGCTTTACATACAACTCTGGTCCTCATGGCCAACTTTGATTGCTTTCCAGTTGGGAATGAAAAAGTAACCATTGATATGCTGAGAGAGAGAAAGAGACTTCAAAGGGCCATGAAGCAATATTCTTGTCACTATTTCCTGTTTCAAGTCTCTCTTCACTGCAAAGGTTCTCCTCCAGGTATTGTTGAAGAATGCTTCAAACCCTCTCTGTATGTAAGCCCCTTTTATTTCTGCAGAGTCTATGCCAATACAAAGCTTTGAAAACCATACTGCTTAGCTATTTAGAGAGAAATTGCAAGAGGAGATGTTTCTAAAGCGAGAAATAATAAATCAGTTGTTCTTTGCTTTTGTCCATCTGGAAAGGGTGGAAAAATACAAGGAAAATAGAGAAGTACCTTTTGTTTTCCAATTCTGTTATTAGCATAACCAAGTGCAATCTTTCAAACTGAGTGGCTGCTGTTGTTTCATTTTAGTTTAGAACTGAAACTCTGGATAGACATTTGGCATTTTCTAGTCCATTCTCTGAATCAGTGGGGGTATCTAGTCAGTTCAGTCTGGTTCCTCTAAACCAGTATTTTCCAAACTTGGCAACTTTTAAGATGTGTGGACTTCAATTCCCAGAATTGCTGGCTGGGGAATTCTGGGAGTTGAAGTCCACACATCTTAAGGTTGCCAAGTTTGAAAAACACTGCTCTAAACCAGTTGTAATAAAGTTTAACAAGCAGGGCGGTGGAAGTAAGCTGGAAAGATAGACCCAAAGCACACCAACTCAAGAAAGGGAGACCTACATTTCCAGTTCCCAATGATTTCTAGTTCCAAATCAACTGCAACAACTCCGTTCTGAGGCCCTGTAAAGATACAATGAGGAAGTGGTTTCCTTTCCAACTTGAGGTGAGGTTCAGGCAGACATTTGAAAGAGAACTGGAAGTATTCCTACTTTCCCTCTTCTGCCGCTATGCTTCACATGGCAGATAAACATTGGAACTGGTCTTTCATGAAACATCTTGGTCAGTGAAGCCATCAGAATTCCAAGTGCAACTGCAAGGAAGGAAAAGGGGCAGTTCAGGCCTGTGGGGGTCATGCAGAAAGGAAAAGTGGGGAGATGTTTGGTGGGTACCCTTTACCCTGGAGAACAGAGGAAGAGCCACCTTTAGACTGCAATCCTACATGATTTTCTGGGAGTAAATTCCATGGATCTTACAGGGCTTTACCCTGAGGAGATCTGCACTGGTCAGAGTTATTACAAGAAATGACTGTTACCAAATTTAGGTAACACTCCATTCTAAATAGTGCAAATGTTTTGCTAGACAGGTAGTCCTCATTTAGCGACCACAATTGGGACTGGCAACTCAGTCATTAAGCGAAGAGGTTGCTAAGTGAAAATCAAGTGATCACGACTGTGATTTTACTTCAGCTTTCCTTTGCTTTACATCATCAGAAGGATATGGCCCCGAACAGCCGGGTGAGCCCAAACGGTGTGGAAGGTTTCCAGAACTCAACTCACAAGGAAGCTGGGTAAAAGGGCAGATCTTATAGCCCTTTTTCCTCACCCACCCAACCCTTTAGAATGCTTACCCCGGTGCTGGGATAATTAGCAAGAAGAGAATTGATGTTTGTATTTACATTCATTGGAGAGGAAGGTATTACAAGAGAGCAAACAGGCACACAATGGGGAATACACATTGAAAGGAATGTGCTGGCACCAGCTGTTTGCCTAGTGAGCTCCCGGCTATGAGCCCTGATCTGCTTAGGAGGCAAAAGAAAACCTTTAGTGTGAAACTGATTAGGGTCTTGTCAGTTACAGACAGCAGCTGCCCTCAGTCTGAAGCTTCTGATCAACTAATTAAGGCAGAGTTTTCCAAACTTTTCATGTTGGTGACACACCTTTTAGACATGCATCATTTCACGACACGGTAACCCCTTATAACAGGGGTCCCAGCCCCCTGGTCCACACGATTGGCTCCTGCCTGCAAACCCTGCCCCCCCCCCGGTGTGATTGGCTCCTGCCTGCAAACCCCGCCCCCCGGTCAGGGCAGGGGCAGGGGCAGGGACAAGGCAAAGGCACAGACTTACATACCCATATTGCAGGCAGGAGAGTGGGGGAAAAGGCAGAGGCAGACGTGCGAAGGAGCGGCAGCGGATCAGGATTCAAGCGGCGGGGCAGGATTCAAAGGACAGAAATGGAGGCGGAGCGACAGAGCAGATTGCAGGCTGCAGGGACGGAGAAGCAGCCAATCAGGCTGCTTTCTGCTGGGCGCACTTTTCTGCCCTTACATTACAAAATGGCTGACACAGTAGGTGTGAACAGCCACAAAACCACCATTTATTACCTCTTCTAGGGCCCAAGGATACTTTTTACAATTTCATCTTTTTTTTTTAACAGACACAGATTGCACTCTAACATATCTATGGAGCACAGGTTTTGCTTGGAGGCATTCTCATAAATAAAATTGATGCTAGGAGCTGGCAGTTTGCTTTTCAATATACCAGCCTCCCATCTATTTATATAGCTGTAATTTAAAATAAATAAATTGGGTCAGGAAGCCTGTCAGGCATCAATGGAGGTATCTATGGGCACAAGATGGTTAACACTTGTTCTAGGGATTGGATCTGGACTTTTGCTACCAACTTTAAAAGAGACTAAATCTTTGTTTGGGGGCAACAAGAGTCAATGACAATTTTGACTGGTCACATTTCCGTGATTCAAATATTATTCTTGCCTGGAGTGAGAAATCCAGTCTTTTGATAGCTGCAAGATCGGCCCATGTGACACCTCTGCTACGCCAGCTGCACTGGGTGCCAGTATGCTTCCGGGTGCAATTCAAGGTGTTGGTTTTGACCTTTAAAGCCCTACATGGCATGGGACCAGGGTATCTGAGGGACCGCCTCATCCCCATAACTTCAAACCGTCCCACTCGATTATGTAGAGAGGGCATGCTTCGGACCCCGTCGGTAAGGGAGTTTCGGTTGACGGGGTCCAGAAGGCGCGCCTTCTCGGCAGTGGCACCTGCCCTTTGGAACATTTTGCCCCCGGAGGTGAGGCAGGCCCCATCGCTGCTCTCCTTCCAAAAGAACTTAAAGACCTGGTTTTGCCGCCTCGCGTGGGACGGGAATAGGAATAGCTCCTCATGGCTATGGTTGGTGTCTTAGAGCCCTTTTAAGATCATGTTGGTATTAGGTTGGTTAAGATCACCCTCTTGGATTTTCTATTTAATTTATAATAATAAGTAGTTGTATATTGTATTTTTATATTTTATAATAGAATTTTAATCTTTATGTTTGTAAACCGCCCAGAGTCCCCTTTGGGGGAGATGGTGCGGTGATAGAAGTTTAATCATCATCATCATCATCATCATCATCATCATCTGTCAGGGCCAACTTAATAAATCTCAGTAAAAGTTTACATTATCACTAAGAAAAATAGGAACATGATTAGGTATGTTGTTATTCTCTATGAACTGACTGACTATATGCCATCAAGTCAGCATCAACTCTTAGTGATCACCTAGATATATTTTTCCAGGAGATCTGTCCTCAACAGTGCATTCATCGCTGCTCTAATTGAGTCCATCCACCTTGCTGCTGGTTATCCTCTTCTCTTTCCTTCCACCTTTCCCAGCATTACAGCCTTCTCCAGAGAGCTGGGTCTTTGCAGAATGTGTCCCAAGTAGGATAATTTGAGCCCAGTCACTTGTGCCTCCAGGGAGAACTCTTGGTTCATTTGTTTGATGATCCATTTGTTTGTTTTCTTGGCTAGCGATGGTATTCTCAGGAGTCTTCTCCAACACCAAAGTTCAAAAGTGTCAATACTCTGTGTATACATTTACATTTAAACTGGCATTACAGTATCAGCTTACTGTATCAAGATTTGACAGACTGTTAGAAATGTCATTAAACACCCCAAGCTTTCTAGGTTAGAATTATGACTCAGAAGACTATGGGAAAAAATGGAATCCTGGGAAAACATTCGTATTTTATTCTTATTATTAAACTAATTAACAAGTAGAGTACATAGAACAGTATTAATATAATGTGACCTCAATATTAATAATCATGATGACATAACAAAGAAAAAGTAGAAAGAAAATGTCCTGGAAAATTACGTTATAGCCAGAACAATTCCAAAATAAATTTGACAGTGCCCTTTTCAAAAAACCTAATTCAAATGCTGACAAAGAACAATATCAACAATCCACTGGTGCATGGAGTCTTGGGGAATAGAAGTATGCTTTGAATTTAAAGAAGAAGGCCCTCAGCTACTGTTCTGAAAAGATAGAGATGATAGATGATGATGATGATGATGATGATGATGATGATGATGATGATAGACTAGATGATAGATAGATAGATAGATAGATAGATAGATAGATAGATAGATAGATAGACAGACAGACAGACAGACAGACAGACAGACAGACAGACAGACGAGAGCTAGAGGAGAGACAGACAGACAGAGGGGGGGAGAGAATAAGTTTATAGTTATACAAAAGCTCTTCCCACACTCAGAATAAGTATATCATATCTCCTGTATGTGTTTCCAGGCAGGTGCACAGTTTCTCCCCATGTGAATTCCCCAATGACTTCTTAGGCCTCTGAGAAAAGCTCTTTCCATACTTTAGCCATTTAAAAGGCTCCTTCCATTTTTCCACCTTCCAAGAAACAAAATCAGTTTACTGTCGTTGGGAATGAGCAACACATCTTGCCTTCACTTCATAAACAGACTCTGTTGATCTGCATGCAAAGGAAATCAATGCAGTGTGTTTAACTATGGCAGGGAAGGGGGAAAGCAGCCCCATGGTTGAACTAGCCAGCATGGTCTCCTGCCCCTCCTCAATCAGTCAAGGCCTATTTGAGGGCTCCAGCCCTACATAAGTTCCCATCCCTTTGATGTCCTTCTCCACTGCAAAGGCCCAACTTTTGGGGTCCCTTTCTCTGAGCAAAAACTCAGAGAGTGTGGGCCAGAGATCAATTCCCAGGTATTCATCTGGGTAGAAAGCTTCTTCTTTCAGGCAGAAGAAAATAGTCATGAAGAACAACAGATAAGAGCCATTCGTCCTAGTCATTCCAAGGGGCAGAAGGTAATCCCAAACTATTTTGTTCTAGTGTTTCTTTCTCATTCTTTTTCTTCCTTGGAACTTTCGTCTCTTCTGTTCCAGGTGTAGGAACTTTTAACCAACATGGCTGGTGATTTCCCAAAGGGGATGACGTTACCATCAGGCACCAGAAACAAATAACTTTTCAATTAGATTGTGGAGGGATGTGATCAAACTGATTTTTTGTAAAGTAAGGATTATCTTGGGATATTTAATTAAATACACACACACACCAGGAATCATGTGTTTCAGTTCTACTTTCAGTTGGAAAAACTTCTATATACTTATATAGCAATAAAATGGGCATGCCATGAGGAAAGAGAGCTGGGCAACTTCTTTTTATAATTCCAAAAATAAAAAAGGAATCAACCTTTGCTTTAGCATCTCTAGATATGACTAGGAATCTGCAGAGTATTTAGAACTAAAGCTTTTTATTTCTTCCATTCTGAGTCTGTGGTCAGTGACAACTTTGGTCATAGTCAGTCAGAATCAGGATCCAAAATCAGAACAAACAAGCTTTTAATGCTCTTTCCCCTTTGCATAACAGCCATCCTTATAGAGTTCTGGAAAACTCAGAAATTTGATCACTGGTTGTGATATTTTATGACTCTTACAATTATTGGTTTTGGATTCACAGGAAATTCACCAGCTTGCAATAGCCTACTAAGTCTGCTTCCTTGACAACAGGTTGATTCTAATTGAAATTCATCTGATAGATGAATAATCCTGTGATTATCTTTATACACACACACATACATACACACACTCCTTTATGTTACACTTTGCACAGTACCACCTTCACACACTTTCTTATGAGTCTATACCCCTTAAATCCCTTTTTCGATTTTCTTACTGCTCTGAGTGGGCTCAAACTGCATTTAATCCAAATCTTCCATATCTGAGGTATTATAATCCTGCTTTGGCCTAGCCAGATGGCAGCAACTAGCTGATATTGGCTGCTCTCAAAAGACTGACTATAGTCAGACCTGGTTGGTGTGTGGATAGGAGACCACCAGACAATTTCTATAGTTAAGATCAGAACGTTTTTTTAAAAAAAAAAACTTCTGGAATGAAACAGTGTGCATCCATTTCCATACTTTTGCCAAGAAAATTATATGGACACATTCCTGAAGTCACCAGGAGTAAGGTTCAGTGTAGATCAGAGCTTTCCAAACTGTGTGTCGCGACACAAAAGTGTGTCGCCACACACAGTCTGGTGTGTCGCCACACAACCCGGAAGCGCTGATCATCATCACCGCTTCCGGGTTTTCCCGCGGCGACACACCAACTGCAACGCGCAAAACCCGAAAGCAGCAGCAGCGCTTCCGGGTTTTTGCGCGCTGCCGCACTTCTGGGTTTTCCCGCGGCGACACACCAATGCTGGTTGGTGTGTCACCGCGGGAAAAACTTTGGAAAGCCCTGGTGCAGATAATAGGGATTAGAAAAGGAAATTGACAGCCCACTGCACAATATGGAAGAAATGACCTGCCACTCAGGCAGTCTTTTCCTAGATACAGACATTGCACTGCTGAGTCCTCAGATTGACGCCTTGTGAGCCGCCAGAGGTAGCTTCTCCCTTTTATGAACTCTTGGGCACCACACCCGGGGCTCCTGTGCAGCTTCTCTCCTGTGTGCAAAAAAATCTGAAGGAGCCTAGTAGCAGCTTTCCCAATTAACAAACTTTATTAAAAGGCATCAGCTTTCATGAGCTGCATCTGAAGTGAGCTTAAACTCATGAAAGCTTATGCATCTGATGAAGGGAGCTGCAGCTCATGAAGGCTTACGCCTTTTGAATTTTGCCACCATAGACTAATGCGGCTCTCCTCTACAGTGCCTCCTGTGTGAGGTCTCGGGTGCCAATAAGGCTTTCTCTGCAAGTCCACACTTTGAGCCAGCCCTTAATTGGTTTCTCAGAAGCGTTTTCCATGCTCAGAGCATTTAATAGAGTTCTCTACTGTGAGAGTTATTTGGTGGGATACCAAGTCTTTCCAGCATCTGAACTTTTTCCAACATCTGGAACATTGGAAATGGTTTTTATCTATGTGTAAATTTACCATGGTTTACATGGTGAATGAAATTTATGTATTTATGTATTTATTTATTTATACTGTATATTTATTTGTCATATGCCCATCTACTGCCCATCTCGCATACAACAACTCTGGGCAGCTTCCCCTACCGTACACATGTATTTCCAGTGCTGAAGGAACTGGTTGCCACTGAGATACTGAGCCATTTTAGAGATGTGACTTTTAATTTACAAGATCCTAAATACCAAAGCAGATTTTCTTTATATTTTGTCATAGCATCAAAAGATAGTCCTAAAATTATCTTTCATGCTATTATAGAGAAACTATAGGGAACCTATAGCTTTACACCTTAATTTTACTAATTGTGGCAAATCTGTGTGTATGTGTCTGTTTGTCTGTATGTCTAACACCACACTGGAAAGCAGTAGAAGCACCTAAACTGATGGATTAAGATAACATCTTTTAATATTCTTTTCACCAGTTCCAACAAGTCATAGACACATGTTTTAGTAAAAAGAGAGAAAGATGCCTCAAAGAATGATTTAAAGATAAGTAATGTGTGTTTCAAATCTCAAGAGAGAAGTCTCCAGGGAAGTCTGTCAATTTACTTCAATAAACTCTATCTGGTAAGTGTTAAGCTAATTGCTTAACAAAAATAGAGATAGATAAAAGGAACTTTGAACACAGAGGAATTGTTCATAAGATGGTTTCCTTTCCTGAAAATCCTTCCATGACAGAAGATGCTGTCTCAAGACAGCCTCTCCCATTACAGAAGAAGCTCCATGGGAGGTTTCTGCTAATGCTTAGTGATAATCTGCTCCTTTGCAGTTTCAAATTACCAGTTCTACCCATGCCTTCTGGAGCCAAAGCATGTCTGTTCAATATTCTGGATCGCAGGTTGTTTTTTGAAAACAGCTCTCACCAGAATACTCTTGGAATAAAGACATTACTTTCCCCAGTCGGACTGAAATGACAGTGGAAAGGGGAACCACGGTGAATAAAATCATTAAAGAAATATATGTTGGTCAAGCATCAAGCAAGGAAAGGACAGCTCTACCTAAAATCAAGCCAGGAGTTGGTCCCTAAGATTCCAGTCTGAGAAGGAAGCTAAAAGGAAAAGAAAAGCAATCCAGCCAAAACAATTTGTTGTGAGCATGCAGGCCTGGACATTCCAGCCTGCCAACCCAGAGGTGCCCAATCCACATCTTCAACGAGGGAGAGATGCACTCTATCATGTACACCAAAGGGAATGCCCCTGTTCCTCCCTTAGCTGGAAAAAGAACAATTTCAGTCTTTTTAAAACAGGCAGAAATGGCAGGATCAAGGCTGGACAAGTGAGTTCACAGAATAAAGACAAAATGAACTCATTCCATTTCCACACCCTAGGCGTGTGTCAATATATTGCATGTACCTCTGAGATGCTACCTGGTTTGTAAGGTTGTCTCTAGAGTAGAGAGCATGGCTTGCATAGAATTGTGTGGGTGTGCCTGGGGCCAAACTGGGCTTTGGCTGTGCTTGTGGCACGTTGGACAGAATGTGCCCAAACTGAGCAGTCCTGGCCTTAGCATGCAAGCAGTGACGCACATGATGCCAACTACGAGTCCTTGTGCTGTGTGGCTCTCCACCTGTAGAATGAGCTCAGCACCCCTCTTTTCATTTTCAGAAAAGGGGTCCACGGCTGTCTCTTTAAATGGGCCTTTTGACTTTGAATTAGTAAAGAATGTATTGTTCTTAACCAGATTTTAACTAAAGGGGGTTGTTGTTGTTGTCTCATTGCCAATCACTTCAAATGGCTCTGGACAATAAAGTGAGATAAATGGTAAACGTCTTCTTTGAGTTGAGCATGATTCCTAGATACAAATTGATTGAATAACATCAACAGAAACAACAACAATATAAAAATGTGAACTTTTTGACACCAGAATTCATTTCTGTATTATTTTAAAATATTTTTGGGAGACACAGGTGACAAGCATATTATCTTAAACAGAGTTAGGCTACTGGACCATTTAGTTTATGAGTACTGGGGGTGGGGGGCTGATTTATAACTCCCATCATTCCTCCCCATTGGCCATGCTCACTAAGACTTCATGAATATGTAGTTCAACAATATGAAAAATGCCAAATGTCCCCTACTCTCGCCTTATACTCCTGGCAGTTCTTTATGATCTTTGCCATTCTACTGGGAAAAATCAAGGATTAAAATCAGGCTACCTGAGGGACCGTCTCATCCACGTAATGTCGAACCGTCCCACTCGGTTATGCGCAGAGGGCATGCTGCAGACCCCGTCGGTAAGGGAATTTCACCTGGCGGGGTCTAGAAGGCGGACCTTCTCTGCGGTGGCGCCTGCCCTTTGGAACATTCTACCCCCAGAGGTGAGGCAGGCCCCATCGCTCCCAGCCTTCAGAAAGAACTTAAAGACCTGGTTCTGCCGCCATGCTTGGAATGGGGGGGGGGAACAGTTCCTCCTGGGGATGGCTGGTGCCATAGACCCCTTTTAAACACGAGTTTGTCGCCTCTTGGATTTTATATTTATTCTAATTATGATTGTATTGTATGCTATTTTAATTGTTTGATTTTTTTGTAAACCGCCCAGAGTCCCCCTTGGGGGAGATGGAGCAGTGATATAAATCGAATTATAAAATAAATAAATAAATAAATAAAAAATTAAAGCTGGGATCTTCTGGACACAGAATGTGTATTCTCTCACTTAATTTTATAAGTTTTTTTTAACTTTCCAAAATTTTAGAGGGCCAGAAAAAACAATCCACAAATTCAAAATAGATCCAAAATATGGAAACCAAATTCTGGGTCAAATTATTATTAGCATGGTAGGTGGCATTCACCTTCCTGTGAGTCCCACTAGAAGAGCAGTCCCAGCCTTGTGCCTGGCAGAGCTTCCTTTGTCTGAGAAAAGTTGGTGGTTACTTCCATCTGTGTCTTCTGGATCTGATGCAACAGTGAAGGAGAAGGATTAGAAACAGAGTACAGGATGCTTGCAAAATGGTTGTGTCTTATCTGAAACCTTGTGAGTTATATTGCAATGGAAAGGGCAAAACAGGTGACCATCAGTTATACTTCATACCTTCCTCCCCAAGTCCTCAACATTATAAGACTGTTGATTGTTATTTCCTGAAAGATACAACAAGAGAAATTTACAGACAAAGACTGTGAGGAGATGTGGAGTTACCACACTTCTTACTGCTTCAGGAAAAAGTTGAGTTCAGAAAATGTTGCTCATTTCTGCCCAGCCACAAATGAACAGGATGAAACTCTTGCATGTCTCATTTTTCCTGCCTCTCCTCCTCTCCCTGCCTTGGGGAGGGACCTTCTACCAGAGCAACTGCTTGGCACAGGTCTCTGTGCCATATTTGCTAATCATCTCGGAGCAGTTCCTGGCCAGCTGGGGGAAGGATCCAGGAACTATCTGTGCTGTATCCTTTCATTCATTCATTCATTCATTCATTCATTCATTCATTCATTCATTCATTCATTCACTCACTGATGTGCTCTAGTGCCAATAGAATAGCCCTGAAAATGTTAAGATATTGCTGCAGGAGCTCTGGTGGCCAGGGCTAATACGTCCCCAGAGATACCCTTCCAGTGTTCTATGTTCTGAGCAGATTTATTTATTTTATTTATTTTATATCCCGCCTTTATTATTTTTATAAATAACTCAAGGCGGCAAACATACCAAATACTCCTTCCTCCTCATAGATGCTGCAAGTTCTGTGACATGAGAGCATAACAACTGTGTTTCTACCCCTCTCTGGGTGATCCAGGTCTTGGTGGGGGTGGGGGGCATTTCTTGTTATTTTTCAGGAAGGCAGACATTGTCTTTCCAGCAGTCTCCTAGGCAGATATGCTATATCCATTCTACAGACATACCGAAACAATGAAGCCAAGACTGCCAGATCTTAATCCCAACTGTGGGGTGTTGACTGTATATCCGTAGAATGTCCTCATTCTGCCATTGATCATGCAAGGAGATGCCCAGGACTGTCCTCAAATATTTAATCTGAAACACCTCTAGATTTTGTAGGTGATGAGCAAGCAGAGTCCAGTTTCTGCTGCATGCAGCAAGACTGGCATAATAGCTGTACTGAATACACACTTTTTCATTTTCAGGCTGATGTTTTAGGCATCACAATTAGCTGGCAAAAGCTGCTGGAGGACTACAAATTTGTGCAGCAACATCAGTGGATGTGGCAACTTTGATGCAGAGATTAAAGAGCTTAGCTATTTGAACTCATCCACCTGTTCAATTGGCTCACCTGTAAGGTCAAGGCTAATCCATATGCCATCAGTTGACATGGTCTTGATCGTGTTTGCATTATCAAAGCCTCTGTGCTCTTTTGCTTATGACATCTAATGGCTCCTGTGCCTTCAGCTCTGATTCCTCTAGGAAACAAGGCTTATGCGGCACCTGTGAAGTGCAGCAAATCCTGCGTGCCCAGCCAGGCTTTCCCCATGACCCAATCTATCACTACAGTGGTGACTGTACACATGCACAGGGACCTTTCCAACTATATAGAGGAGGCTGATTCCACAATAGTTTTCACATTGTGTTTTATCACCCTTTTAAATCAGGGACAATATCAGCAAGTTTCCAGTCAAGTAGGACCTGTTCTTCTTTTCATATCATTGAAAATAGGCTGTGAATATACTGTAATCAACTACAGCAGGCCCTCCTGCCTTCAGTGCCTCCACAGTGACTTGGTCAGGTCCTGCGGCTTTGCCATGTTTATGTTGTTAAATCTCTGTTTTGCTTGGCTCAGCTTCGCCTGTGAGCAAGTGGCCCTAGATAATCTAGTTCCTGATTTAGTGCTGCTGGTGCTACTTTTGATTAAAAGGAAATCAGCATGTTATTTCCAGCATTGTAGCACTTCAGCTGTGGTTTTAGCAAGTTGCTCTGTCACCTGATGGATGCTCGTGTTGGGTCAGCTGTGCTTGCCTGAGAGGCTTTCAAGGTTGAAAAGAGTTTCTTTGCAGCTATGCCATCCTCCAAGGTTTCCTTTTCAGGGTTTTTTTGTGGTTTTTTTTTGTCAACTCGTTTGCTTTGTTGGATTTGCAAGACTAGCCATGCTTCTTTCTTGAGTCAAGTCAGTGCTGTTATCTGTTGCCCATTTTTAGTGCTGTCTTTTCTCTAAGTGAGGGCAGATGGTTTCTGCTTCCATGTTGATGCTGTCTCTGACTTCAGACCACTGCTTCTTCCCAATTGCCATCACCTTCATTTGGTCACAGAGCATCAACTCCATTGCACAGTTCTAGCTGAAATGCTTCTTGGAATTGTTGAGATTACAGTAAGTTCAGCTGAGGTCAAGGTGATGGATGGCAGCATGGCACAGCTTTCAATTTCAATTTGATCTTGTACCAAACCAGATGATGGTCAATCTCTACTTCTGCATCGCTCAGCATCCTGCCATCATTAACACCAGACTTCAAGTGCTTGCCTATCAGGAGATAATTGACCATAGAAGCAGCATTTAGTGCTTGTGAATACCAAGTTAATAGGTGAATGGGCTTGTGCCTCAATAAGCTGTGGCAACTGGCCAGAAGTTTAATGATAGAAAACTGAACAGCCTCAGGTCATTATTGTTCATCCTACTAGACCCACATGTGCCCATGACTTCTTCCCAACCAAGCCACAATTCATCATACAGTGCATTTAGCTCACCCACCAACATAAAGAGGTCTCTTTAGGGGGCTTCATGCATCCTATGGCTTTAGCCAATGATGATGCAGAACACAAAGTTGGTTCCCCCTTTACAGGAAGGCTCTAGGCCTCATGAGTACAGAACTGTTCGAAGGACTGAGGTGGTGCATTTGAACTGAGGGTATACTATCCCAGTTGCTAGCTGACGTGATGGCCACTTCTGACATTGCAGACTCCTGAGATGTTTCATGTGCTTCCAGATAGACATGCATCAGGGTGAGACATTTTGAGAAGTTGTGTTTTTGCAAAAGATTTTTTTAAGGTAGCAATTCCTGGAATTAGTAGGCTACTAAATCCTGCCAAACCAATATATTATTTAGTGAGTAAATTTGTAAGGACTAAATGGATGAATCTAGCTCATAAGAACTACTTTTCTTAAAGAGGAACTCAATACCTGGGAACATTTATTTCCTCTATGGTATCATATTCTAGTTGTGACACACATAAGCCTGTTTTCACACAACACATTAAGCCAACACCAAGTAAACCATATTAGGTGTACTATGCCTGTATATGTCTGATTGGTAACTGAAAGTTGCTTTGAAGATCTGACTCTAGAAATAGTGCACGTTTTGTAAATGAATGGTGAGAAGTACATTACAGAGAACTTGAGTTAACAGTTAAGTATTATTTTGACTAGTAATGATTTTTCTCTTGGCTAAGATTCTGTACTGGGAATGAGTGGAATTGGAAGAGGAATCACATCTGCCAAGCATACACATTCATGTGACTCATGAGACTTCTGCTTTAAAATTTTTATTTTAACGATCTTTTTTGTATTATGTCTTTCATCAAAGTAGATCTGAACAAAAAGCTTGGGGCTTATTTTAGTTATTTGCAAAATAGCCCTGTAGGATTGGACAGGCAATAATTTTCTGTCTAAGCAACTCCCACCAAGTTGAGTTTGCACTTAAACCCAAGTTTCCATGATCCCAAGTCCACCACTCTACATTGGACTGGAGAACATTTAATACATTGCAATATGTGAGGCTCTTATTCACTCTCTTCAGCTCTATCACTCACAGTGTTATGTATATACTACTAAAACTCTTGTGTCTGTTTGTAACCTTAAACTGGGTGAAACAGTGCATCATAAGGCAATAATTTTTGAATCAACATACCTCAAATGGGCTAACTTAAAGAATGCATCCAAAATCCGGGACCATTACTCCCATGGGATTGAAGTTTGGCAAAGTTGTGGCTGTTTCAGCGCCACCGGGCCTTCCGAGTACACTTCCCAGAAACCCGTAGGTTGCGTGGCGCAAGGGGAGATGGGAGGGGAGGGCCGTATCCTTGCCCTCTTTTCCACCTCCCTCTGGCCCCTGAACCCAATATGCTGGCAGCAAGGCCCAACAGGTGAGCAATGATTGGCTGCTTTGGAACCATGGTAAAAATTTGCAATCTCTTAACGGCAGTGGGCGGTGAGGGAAGAAAAAGGGAGCGACTCGGACACCTGCTGGCGAGGTAGAGCTGGCTGGGGGGCACCGGCAGTTGAAGGGTGAGCCCTCTTCCTCCCTGTAGGGAGGGGGCCCTTGAGGACACGCCGGGATGGAGAGCAGGGGTGCAGTTTTCCTCATGGTTTGCAGCTCCCTTTGTTCCCCCTCTTACCCGTGAAGTGGCAGGCAGTTCCGTGGGTCAGCTGAGGAGGAGGAGGAGGAGGGATTTCCGATGCTCCCTGCCAGCTTCCCACAAGCAAAGTCAATGGGGAAGCTGGCAGGAAGCTGGAAGTCGATCCCACTGCTTTTTTGCCCACCCATGGTCATTCTGTTTCTCTGTTTAGGTAAGGAAATATCTCTGAAAGGATGACCTAACGAGTCATGGGTTGTCTAGTAATTAATAAAGTCTGCTTCCCAGTGTTGTATTTTATTTCTATCCTGGGAATACACACAAAATTGAGATTTTATAGTTTTATAGACCACAGGGGTAGAAGGCCAAATTCTTGCTAAATGCAGAAATCCAAAGTAAAGCATCCCTGATGGATAACAGTCTAGCTTCAGTTAGAACACATCCAGTGTAAGGGATTCGACCATCTCTCTGGGTAGAGGCTCCACTGTTGAACTGCTATTGCCATTAGGAAGGGTTTTTTTCCCCTAATATGCAACCAGAATCTGTCTTCCTGTTTATTAAATCCATTGCTGTGTGCTCTATCCTCTGGAATAATGAAGAACGGGTCATGACCTTTTTCTCTCTGATGTTCTTTCAGGGATTTGAAGAATATTATCATATCCCCTGTCAGTCTTTCCTTCTCTAGCTCAGCACCTTGAATTGCTCTTTGTAGGATTTGGTTTCTAGTTCACTGATCATCCTCATTTATGTAATTTAAGACAAGGAGATTTGATTTACATCCAGGAGATTTAAATCAGGTTTCCTATTGATTTAAATTTAAATCAAGTTCTCCATTTGATTTAAATCAAGAAGATTAAAATCACTGATTTAATCAAGGACATTGGAGGTTTAAATCAATTTCCCACTGATAATGTGTTTCTTAAAACAATAGTGCCAGACTGAAAATTCTGATGATTAAAGCATGTTAATTTATATCAGTTTGTGTCATTTTTCAGATGACTTTTTAGACTTTATTTTGATTAGTTTAGGAAACAGTACATAACATTCATGACCTGTGTTTCATGTACAGAGGCAGTAGCATTATCTGAATAATAGTCAAGAACTAAGAAGAACAAACATGCATTGTTTCAGACCACTGTTTTTTTTATGTTGTCTCTCTTCTGAATTAACTCCTTTGCCTGACTTAATGTTGCACATGAATTTTGGCCAAATTTCACATGAGATTTCAGTAAAACAAACAAAAGCTGGCTGGAAACTTGGAATTAAGCTGAACAGAGTCATTTATCAGATGAAAAATTAAAGAAATGCCCATGTTTAATTAAGAAATAACTCAGTGATGACATTCACATAATGCTCAAGCTAAAGTTTTTGAGGCATGGCTTCTGGAATATGCTATAGTGGTTTGGTTTACACAAAACACTGAGACATAATGAATTTTATTAAAAGTTTTACAAAGAACATAAAAACTAACACAAACTATTAAAGAATAGAAGAAGCAGAGAAAGAAAGAAAGAAAGAAAGAAAGAAAGAAAGAAAGAAAGAAAGAAAGAAAGAAAGAAAGAAAGAAAGAAAGAAAGAGGAAGGAAGGAAGGAAGGAAGGAAGGAAGGAAGGAAGGAAGGAAGGAAGGAAGGAAGGAAGGAGAAAGAGGAAGAAGCTTCCGATTTCCTTTTCAGCAAATATATGTACAATTACAAAATTAACTCTTACTCTATGATTACAAAAAAAAGCTCACTTTTTTCTATTTTCCAATTTTTTTCTAATCATCAAACCACAAATCGTAAGTGCATTTTTTTTCCATTTCATGCAAAAAGTCTATAAGGGGTTTCCAGTCAGCCACAAATATGGATATTTATTTATTACATTTCTTCACCACCCATCTCAGCAAGCGACTCTGGGCTACAATCAAATTAAGATAATAATATTATTTAATATAATTTGCCCCACCCCCTTTTAAAACTTTATGTAGCCCCAGCCCCTTTAAATTGTGGACCCTGAGATGTCCAAAAACTGATGTAGCCCTCTCAGCCTAAAGAGCAATGAACTAGATTACTGATTAATTGTTATGACCTGGTTCGTCCATTGTGCTAAGGCTTGGTTGACTCAGTAAACTATAGCTGGCACAACATAGAAAGCTTCTACATTTTGGTATCCGGTCCTCAACCCCTTTTTTGTGTATTGCATTATCGTGCTGTTGAAGGTGAGTAGCAAACCACTGAATCATTGAGGCACCCATGTGAGTTCACATCTTTTCATAACTATAGAAGAAACTGCTAATCCACAAATCATACTAATTGCATAGAATGATGGAATGATTAATGAAGCAAATATACTGGCTGCCATGTAGCTGAAGACAGTGGTCTAGAGACTTACTGTAGAAGGCCCATGTAGGAATGTTTAGCAATTACTTCATATCAGTATCCCTAGGTATAAACTGAAAACAATTCCTTTCCCACTAGCATTCTGGACAATCAGGGAAGTCAAAGAGAAGAACCCATATATCTAGATCAGAGCTTTCCAAACTGTGTGTCGCGACACATTTCTGTGTCGCAGCAAGGGCCCAGGTGTGTCGCAGGGAAACCCGGAAGTGGAGGCCATGCACCACGTGCAGCCCCGCCCATCCCTTGCCGCGCCGACAGGTCCCTGCTCTGAACCCAGCTCTTCAGCTCTTGCCACAGAAGCCAGGTAAGTGCAGGGACGCAACTAGGCTGCCGCGCGGGGTGGGGGTGGGGGATGCAGGCACCGCGAAGCGCGGCGGCCGGAGACATAGCTTTAAGTGCCAGCGGCCTGGCAGCCAAGAAAGGGATGGGGAGGCGGCTCCGCTGCCCGCCTCGCATGGCCCCCGCGCCATCCGCGTCTGCGGCTCCCCCTCCCCCTTGGCGGAGGCCCCATCCAGGCAGAGGCAGGACTGGGCGAGCGGACAGGCGGCGTTCTCGCTGCTTCCACCCATCGCCTACGAGAAGAAGATGGCGGCGGTCTGATGCGCGGCCCGCAACCCGCGGCTCAGGTGCGCTTCATCGAAGAAGGTAAGATGCCACGCCGGCAGGCGGGCGAGCAGCTGAGAGGCGGGCGGGCATCTGAGAGGCGGGCAGGCGGGCAGGCAGGTGGTCGCCTGCAGCGGACTCATCTGACCATCCTTCCCGGAGCTGCTGGGGCCGGATGGAGCGGTGGGGGACTCGGCATCACTCCTTCCAGCGGGCACTCCAAGCCCAGCTGTTCAGGCATCGATCAAGGATTGATCAGGCCCGGGGGCAGGGCTGGCCGAGGGGCTGGGGGGGAAGACGGGTCCCTGTTGCCTGAGACATCCTCACGCATCCTCCCCCCTCCCCCCACAATATGGCAGCAATAACAGGCAGGGCCCGAAAGAGAAGGAAAGCCCCAAGAAAGAGCGGGGATCCTGCACTTTCCACTCTCCAGAAGAGCTTTCCGCACTTGGATCCATTTCTGCCAGAGCCTTCGCGGCAGGTGGTGGTCATTGTGGTTGTTATTGCTGCCATATTGTGGGGGGAGGGCGGGAGGATGCGTGAGGATGTCTCAGGCAACAGGGACCCGTCTTCCCTCTTCCCCCCGAGTCCCTCGGCCAGCCCTGCCCCCGGGCCTGATCGATCCTTGATCGATGGCTGAACAGCTGGTCTTGGAGCGCCCACTGGAAGGAGCAATGCCGAGTCCCACACTGCTCCATCCGGCCCCAGCAGCTCCGGGAAGGATGGTTAGATGAGCCCACTGCAGGCGACCCCCTGCCTGCCCACCCGCCTGCCTCTCAGCTGCCCGCCCACCAGCACGGCATCTTACCTTCTCCGACGAAGTGCGGTGGAAGCCAGGCAGGCGCCGGCGAGGCACTCCTCGTGCCACGCTCCCGCCGGCGGCTCCTCTCCTTCTGCGTTTGCCCCGTCCCCGCCGCCCGCGCTGGGTCGCGCCGGGAGCCCTTTCGTTGGGCTAGAGCCGCCAGCAGGCTCCCTCGGCTCGGCCCCCGCTCTGCTCTTGCGAGCCGCGCGTCAGACCGCCGCCATCTTCCGCTTGTAGGTGATGGGAGGAAGCAGCGAGCCAGGCCAGGCCACGGAGGCGGAGAGCGCCGCCTGTCTGCCCGCCCAGTCCCGCCTCTGCCTAGCTGGGGCCGCCGCCAAGGGGAAAGGGGAGCCGCAGACCCAAACGGTGCGGGGGCCATGCGAGGCGGGCAGCAGAGCCGCCTCCCCGTCCCTTTCTCGGCTTTCAGGCCGATGGCACTTCTCGGGAAGGAAAAGCCATGTCTGTGGCCACTGCACTTCGTGGTCCCTGCACCCCCACCCCCACCCCCAGCGCGGCAGCCTAGTCGCGTCCCTGCACCCTCCCCCCCAGTTGCAGCCCTAACAGGCTGCTAACTTACCTGGCTTCTGCGGCAAGAGCTGAAGAGCTGGGTTCAGAGCAGGGACCTGTCGGCGCGGCAAGGGATGGGCGGGGCTGCACGTGGTGCATGGCCTCCTCTTCCGGGTTCCCCTGCGACACACCTGGGCCCTTGCCGCGACACAGAAATGTGTCGCGACACACAGTTTGGAAAGCTCTGATCTACAATTACATACAATACAATACATACAATACAAGACTGGGGGGGCCAGGGGGCGGGATTTGGAGCCGGCAGCCAATCACGTGGGGTGGGATTTGGAGCCAGGAGCCAATCACATGGGCCGGGGGGCGAGGTTTGGAGCCGGCAGCCAATCACATGGGCCAGGGGCGGGGTTTGGAGCCGGCAGCCAATCACGTGGGCCGGGGGCGGGGACTCCTCATTAGTGTGTCACGAAATTATGCATGGCTAAAAGGCGTGTCACCAACATGAAAAGTTTGGAAAGCCCTGATCTAGATAAACACACTAGGATTGTCTGGTTGCCCTTATGGAGGCTCAGAAGGAATTTGTTTTTGCTTTTCCTTATTGGCCTGGGAATGTTTTTCACCCTGCCCAACATGCTCTATTCTGGCTTAATGTGTGTTTGCAAGAGGACCCCTTACTTGGGGAAATCACCCTAGGACATTAGCACTGGGAGAACATAGCAGGATAACTGTGGTGAATTCTTGATTGGAGGAATTGGGTGAATTCTCATCGTACCACTAGGAAGGAACAACCTGAGTGGGTGTGCTTGTGGGGCAGGGATGGGCAACTTAAAAGGATTTAGAAGGCCATTTCTCTAATTTCATTATGGCCTTTGAAAAGTCCTTTGCAAGCAAACCATTTATGCTTCTGGAAAGTATGATCTATTCTAATCTGTTGTTTAGGGAGGGAAAGGGAAAGAAGACAGTATCAAAAAAGGAAAAGGGACAATTGGAATCTTTTTTTAAATTGTCCACACTTATGATAGGGATCTTCTCAGGAATGTAGCTTAATTTAGTCCTCATATTCATACACAGAAGTCCTGGATAATCATGGAGGGCACCCTGGGCTACTCCTTAGACCTGGAATTACGACATTGGTCCTCATTTTGTTTACAGCTGTCACGTTAGAGAGGAAACTAAACCTGTGGCCTGATACGACTGCACATCTGTCTCTCTTCTCTACCGTATCTGCAAATGCAACCCCTGCCTCCTCTGTAATCAACAACACAGCCTGAATAGCTAAATAGTATTTTAGGATTGTGATCTAAGGTACTGAAAAGCTGAGCCAGTGTCTGGTCTCCTTACTGATGTTTCAAACAGTAGAAGCTTGATTGGAAATGAATAATTACAGCTAGTGTCAACTTCAACCTTTTTCTCTGAACACCTCAAGGAAAAGCTGTGTTAATAGGTGAGAATTGCATCTCAGCAGTCATCCAAGCCGACAGAGGATTCAGGAGCAACAGGATTGCTCCAGCTGCTGGTGCCTGGTGATAAATCAGAACAGAGACTACCGCTCAAAGATTTGCATCATGTTGACAACAAGATGATCAGAAGTGACATCACCAGCATAGTTAAGGAAAAATACCAGCATGTTGCAAATCTGGCATATTTAGGCCTCCCTCCTTCCCTAATTAGCCTACACAATAATGAGACCTATGGTTGGCCTGAGTTGAAATTCATCCTACTTGCAATCAATCATTGCTATCAATGTTAGCCTTAATAAACTAGTGTGTTGAAAACTGACCTGTTTTTAACGAAAACTGCATAAAATCTTTTATAGCTTTGGCATTCATTTAAAAAATCTCTGCAACATCAAGTGGAAGTTGCAGAAATTCCCCAGCCTTGTTTTTCAACCACAGGGTAATATCCTTTCAGCCATTTGTGAAAAATAATGCAGGAGAAAAGGTCGTCAAGCACCTCAATGAAGGCTCAAAACGTAAAAAGAGTGTATGTTTGTGGGCGTTTAACCTTACCGCTTTTTAGCCACCATGACTGAAAGAGTATATGGTCAAGTTTCTTCTCTTTTTTATGTATGTGCATGGATAAAAACAGGGGCGCGATGGCTCAGTGGTTAGGATGCCAGGCTTGTCGATCAGAAGGTTGGCAATTCAAGACCCGAGTGCCGCGTGACGGAGTGAGCTCCCACACTTGCCCCAGCTCTTGCCAACCTAGCAATTCGAAAGCATGCAAATGTAAGTAGATGAATAGGTACCACTTTGGTGGGATGGTAACAGCGTTCCGCATGCATCATGCCAGCCACATGACCGCGGAAGCGTCTTTGGACAGCACTGACTCTTCAGCTAAGAAATGGAGATGAGCACCACCCCCTAGAGTCAGACATGACTGTGCAGGGGAAAACCTTTACCTTTACTTATGGATAAAAACACTTTGATTTGAGCTTTGGATTAATACAAAATCTGCTCAAAAAGAGAAAAGCCGAACTATCACTCTTGTAGGGCAAGGTTTTTTTTTCCAAAACATTAACATCTAAAGAAAAAGCAAAACTTAAAGAAGGTCAACCTTGTATAATGAAAACTGAACCATGGTTTTGTACTTACCACCTTACTTGATAAAAGTTTAGTTCAAATCCATTCAACTCAATAAAATTACTCTCTTCGAAGGTAACAGGAATAAATGTATAGTGCTTGAATTTATACAGCAAACTCTTAAAACTAAACAACTGAGACAGGCTAGTTAATAAATGAAAACACATAGCACCAAATAATATATGAACTATTTCATCTGTTTAACAAAACATATTTAGCTGATAAGTTCACTTGAAGGCCTGAAAAGGTGAAATTAATTAAGTAATTGTGAACAGTAGCAGCTTATTAAAATCCTGATGAAGAAAAAGTTGCCAGTAGGGTGTGATTTCTCTGATAACAATTTCATTTGCATCAAGAGCTTGAAGATATTTTTACACTTTATAGTAATATCTCACATAAACGTGACTGAATGATATTATAACAAAGCAAATCCCACTCAGTGTCTATAGCAGTGGGAAAGGAGTTTGATTAACAATGATGAATGCTGATTTTCTTGATTCTTAGAGTTGTATTAAATTATTGGAGTCCTGAAGACATTTCTAATTCTGACAGCAATTGGTTTACATAACCCTCTAGGCTCAAGGGAAGTAGTAACTTCCAGAATATGGAAATGCTTCCTTTGCTCAGTTTATTAGAGCCAAAATTGGAGAGCGTCAAGACAATACAAAGTGTGATTCACTCAACATCAATTCTAGTCTTAATCACAAACTAGAAAGGAATATGTGAAATAATATATTATGAAAGTTTATTAACTTATCCCCATGACTTCACAAGAGCCAAGTAAGATGACATTTCTATTGCCTGTAATTCCTCACTAATTATCATTGTTAAAATAAAGTACAGTGGTTTTAAGACTACATAAATTAGGCAATTTTAAAACTAGATAAGATTGATGAGGTGGGTTATACTGCATCATTTTTTCCTGTGATCACAATCACTTTCCCCATTTCTCCATACTGATGAAATCCCCAACGTATTCTAACAAGTTTTCCATGTGTCCCTCAACCCACAAAGGACTGTGTATCCATGATGTAAAGGTAGGCAGTGACATTTCCTATCAGAAGAATAAGCGCTTAGCATAGCTTGACAAAACAAAGACAAATCTCAATGCTCCTAAAAAAAAACACAGAGAGAAAAAGTTCCTGACCCTTGCATTGGATTGAGTGGCTCCCAGCCACCAAGACATTTGTCTAAACCCTGCCTTAGAGGAAGAATCTCAACAGATGTATCTTTCTAATTCAAGTTCCTCCTTCTTTCCTCTATTATAGCTAGAAATAAGATATTTTAGTTTCATCACTAAGGTACAGTTTGAGTTCAACAATTCATGTCTATGATTATTATTAGGATTATGTGCCATCAGGTCGTTATCAACTTTTAGCAACCACATAGATTTTCTCCATGACAACCTGTCCGAAACCTGGTATTTCAGGTCTCCAATGGTGCACTAAGCTTGCTGCTGGTCATCCTCTTCTCTTTCCTTCCACCTTTCCCAGCATCAGAGCCTTTTCCAGGCTTTTCACACAATGTGTCCAAAGTAGGGTAATTTGACCCTGGTCATTTGTGCCTCGAATGAGAACTCTGGGTTGATTTCTTTGATGGTCCATCAGTTTGTTATCTTAGCAGTCCATGGTATTTTTAGGAGTCTTCTCCAACACCAAAGATGAAAAGCATCAATACTCTTCCTGCTTCTTCAAAGTCCAATGTTTGCTTCAACAGAGTGTCATAAGGAATACCATGATTCTGATCTTGACTGTTATTAGCCTGAACCCATCCATTGCAGGATGAAAGCTTCTTCACTGAAGGCTTCCCTTCTAGTGGCTTGGGATGGGGGGGATAATAAGAAATTGTTTATGCTTAGGCACTGGCTTATCTGATGGCTTCCCAGGCTCTGGGAATGATGTCATGGACAGGTGCCGGGCCCCAGAAGGAATCCCAGTCAAGGTCAGTCTGGGCTTGGTCATGGGGTTTGGGAGCCAGGCTTTGATAAAAACCTTAGGATTGTCTTTGGAGTTTGGGAACTTTGATACAGGCTCAGGACGCTGGGTGCTGTGGGATTCAACAGCCATTTCTTTTGGGGTTATTCTCTGCTATCTTAGCCAAGTTCCTGGTAGCAACAAGAGAATAAAGGTATCACCTTGTTTGGTATGTATGTATTTCTTTCTGTATGCTATGCTTTTTATGCTTTGTGTAATCTGTTTAAACTGTGTTTCTGTTTGACTTTGTTTGCTTAAGTTTATAATAAAGCTTCTTTAGCCACTGGTGTGTTATTATCTCTGGATCTAAAAGAACCAATTGTTCGGGCCCCTGATCAAGGCTTGGACTCTTGGCAACACACCAACCTAATTAGTTACCATAATACAATATGGCTATAAAAATACTGTGGATTTGGAATATTCCAAAATACGTTTCAATGCTCAAAGTAATTAGATGTTTCTAACACATCTGGACCAAACTGTGAAATCAAAACACATTTTAACTGAATATACTGAAATTCTGCTTTTCTAGAAAATCCATGTGGCTCTTCCAATGCTCCTATGGTTTAAAACTGGATTGGAAATAAGCTGGTCAAAAGTATTAATAACCGAGTTAGTCTACGAATACCAAACAAGTTAGGAAAATCATGCAGAGCGAGGTTTCCAGAACTCTTTCTGACCCTATTACCATCAGTAGTCATAGGAGATGTTGTGCAGTCTCTTCCCAAACCCAATAAATCACAACCAGAGAGAATTCAACTATAGCAAAAATATTTCCTTGGATAAAGAGTCAGATCTATTTCCTACAGCACTTGGAACATGAACAGAATGAGCACAGAAATTGACTTCTCCATATGTAGGTTATAGAGACTCCTCCTCCTTGCTTTCATCATTAGTCACATGCAGAAGTCTAGTCATGTGCAGAGGTCTAGTCATGTGTTTATTATGAGCACATTTAGTATGATTCTTGGGTTACATTTCCTTTTAGGTGTTTAGGGAATGGCTTTAGCCACATTAGTTCAGGGAAATTGGGTGATTTAAAGGAAACAAAAGTTAATACAGGTAGTCCTTGCTTAGCAACTGCCTCAGACAGTGACCATTCGCAATTACAATGGCAATGAAAAAGTAATTTTGTGACCAATGCACACATTTATGATTTTTGCAGCGTCTCTCTCTCTATCAGTCATGTGTTCACTATTACAGTCTGTTAGTAGGCATCACATTGTCCTGTGCCTGACCCACTTTTTCTTTTCGTCCCCTCACAGAGGGGAGAGATCAAGCTATCTCTTCCTGAGTGGCTTTTCTCTGCAGCACAGCGCATCCCTAAAAAGTGCTAACCACAAGTTAACAAGCTCTGCTCTGTGAGTTAATTAGTTGATCAGAAGCTTCTGCCCACCTGCAGCTGCTGCCTGACACTGACAAGACCCTAATCAGTTTCACACTAAAGGCTTTCTTTTGCCTCCTAAGACTCACTAGGCAAACAGCAGCAGCGCCAGAGCATTCCTTTCAATGTGTATTCCCCATTGTGTGCCTGCTTACTCACTTGTAATCCCTTCCTCTCCAATGAATGTAAATACAAATAGTAATTCTCTTCTTGCTAATTATCCCAGGTGAGCATTCCAAAGGGCGGGGGAGTGGGGGAAAAGGGCTATAAGATTTGCCCTTTTAACCGACTTACTTGTGAGTGGAATTCTAGAAACCTTCCCTGCTGTTTGGGTTCACTCAGCTGTTTGGGACTGTATCAAACCTTTTTCTAGATTTATTACCTTCCTGGCATCTGCCTTAGTGTTCTAGTTCTTTGGTGTCTGTCCTGTAAATTCTAAATTAAATGTTGACGCACAGATTAATGGCAACACGCATATAACCTGCTTTTATTTTCACTTGCTTATTTACCCCATACCAAGCTGTCTTCAAAGAGAAAGAACCTAGTTTAGCTGAAGGAAGAAGGAAGAAGCAAGAAGCAAAGGAAAACTGAAGTAAAATCATAAGCACAGTCATGGTTACGTGATTTTCACTTAGCGACCGCTTCACTTAATGACCAAGTTGCCGGTCCCAGTTGCAGTTGCTAAACAAGGACTAGCTCTGTAGTCTCGCGCATACTCAGATCACTCAAAGACAGTTGTAGTAGATGCTATTGTAATGACTGCACAAAGTTTATGAATCTTTAATTGAAACAAGCCTGCTATCTATCACAAACCTCACATTCTTGACAATGGAGGTAGTTGGTTAGTTGTACAGACTGTTTTTATTTCTAACAGATGGGGGGGTCGTTAATAGGAGGACATACATTTTTGCATAACAAAAGACACTTCCTAAAATGAGAGAGATTATATTAGGAATATAATCAAAGATTTTGAGGGGCGAGAAACTGGAGATAAGCAGGGAGAATGGAAAAACACAGGAGGATGAGTTATGGGACTCCGGATGCCTGTGTTTACAGTGTACATGCCAAGAGGAAGACAGAGGAAGACAGGGGGTTGAGTTATGGCATCCTAAATGGGACCCTAAATACCTGTGCTGTCAGTATGAGTGATGAGAATAGAGTTGTGTACGTGACAGACCCAGCATCCCTAACCAAGGGGCTATGACCCTAGCTAATTAGCATCTTAAAAAGCACACCCACAGAGTAGCTTTTATAGGAAACATAGGACATGCTAAGGAATATTATGCGATAGTATGTAACATGTAGAGGTACTGCGCAGATGCCAGAAGGAGTAGCCAATGAGGAAAAATAGGGGGTGGCCCTAAGAGAAACCCATAACAGGGGAGTGGCCCCGGGGAACTTTTCCCATTACCGATTCAGGGGGAATCGGTGTTTGTGGTGGGGAGTGGCCCCACCGGATTTTTACCTTCCCGTCACCAATTCAGAGGGAATCGGCGTTTGAGTGAGGAGCTGCCTCACCGGGTATAGGTAACCCACAATCATCCTGATGAGAATCGAAGTGGGAAAGGAGAAAAATGGGGTATGGCCAGCCCAAGGAAAAGCAGGAAAAACTCTGGGTTAGTCTAGGATGCAAGAAACCATCCCTATCGCCCCTTGAGTATGTGATTAAAAACATTTTTGTGAGTTGAAAGGAAGAGAGGATGTGAATGTTGATACCTTGCATGAGGTATGTTTTGTGTGGTACTTGCTGACCCAGCAATGGCCGGCAACTGGGTCAGTAGATCTGAATGTGATAAGTGAAATGAGTGAGGAGTTGATTGAACAATAGAAAGTTGAGGATTTGGCATACTTAGAGGTGTTTGCAAGATTGTCAGAGGATAAGATCATGAAGGCAGAATGCCAGTTATTGGCAGACCCGGGTTCGCAAGGAAAGTGTAAGAAGGAATGTCTGAAACCCCCTGAGGACTTCAAGGTGCCCCCCCTTCCCCCGTATTGTTTTGGAGGATGGCAGGTTGTCGTAAGCCACCACTGATGCCTCTTGCCTGTGTAATTTCTCATTCTGATGAATTGAGGGGGAAGGAAAAATTAGGTGTTCAAAATGTTAAAAAGCATGTGCATGGGAGCCTGGCCGCGGTATAAAAAGGGAAATTGGCCATCGGCAGGATCTTTAAATGAAAGTGCTTTCAGGGATTTGTATGAGACTCTAGAGGAACGAGTGCTGTTTGAAAACCAATGGTACCTAACTTTGTTTATGAAGCTAGTGGGGGATGAATTAAAGCAATTGGATTGTCATATGTTTGTGCAGAAACGGGGGTCCCGTTTGTTGTTGTTGTTGTTCCTTTGAGTCAGTGTTGACTGCTGGAGACTGCCTGGACTAGTCCCTTCAGTTTTCTTGGCAAGGTGTTTTGGTTTGCCATCGCCTTCTTCCTAGGGCTGAGAGGGAGTGACTGGCCCAAGATCACCCGGCTGGCTTTGTGTCTAAGTCAGGACTAGAACTCACAATCTCCCGGTTTCTAGCCTGATGCCTTAACCACTACACCAAACTGGCTCTCTCAAGTTTTGATTTAGAATATTTATAATTATCATAAAACATAATATATCATTGGCACATCATAATTTGTGTTCAACTCCAGCCACTTTCATGCCCAGAATGTCTTTCAATTGCCTGATGAAGACCGACCAATGGATCCAATATCAAATTAATATAAAAGGAGATAAAGGACAACCTTGATGAGTTCCATGATACATCTTAATTTAAGTGCAGCTGATTTTTTTTTTATTAATCACCCATGGTTTAAATCTGAGCTTAGGAAGTATTCCTGTCATATACTATATATTGTAGCTGTGGGATAGAAATTGGAGCTACTTATTTTCATTGCATAATGGTAACACTTAGCACTGAACAGAAAGTTTGTTTGCTCTGTTTGCAACTGATGCCCTTAGTTCTCATACTGCTAACTTGTAATTCTCCAAAGGAATTCAATACCATTTTCTCAGCATTTATCAGGACATCTGAAAATGCTTACTCTCTGTGAGATGAATGGTTCTCAATCACAGGAAAGGTTGTAAGGGTGTTCAGTTAATAGTGGAAGGCTGGAGATGGAACCAGTAGTGTTGGAAATATTGGAGTAGGACTGATACATCGTTACTGTCAATATGTTATTCCCTTATTCTCTGTATTACAGAATAGGGATTTCAATTCTTACTAAAGTAGCAAAGCTTAGAAGTACTAGTAACAAGATATCATTTCTGATTTCAAAGATGGAGCTTGCATGGTAGAAAACTTGCCTATATAAAAATACACTCATTCCTGAATGCAGTCTAGATACCAATGTAGCCTTCATTGTAACATGCTAGTTTTCTCTGTTCAGAGGGAAAATGTATGAGAAAGCATCCATTGCCATTGCAGTATTACAGTACAATCCAAGTAGGTGCATTTTACCCTATAAAGACAAGAACCGAGTATCTTGCTCATTTCAAATCCATTTCTCTCCAAAGCATGGTTTACTCATGCAGCTAATAAGATGAGAATGAAGCATTAAAACGGATTGCACTAAGACATTACACATCTATATGTTCCCTATGTAAAACAATTGTAAGTAGAAAATTAGAATAGCAGTGAGTGGCCTGCCCTAAAACTTTTCTTTCTGATATGGATGCAAAGTTTAGAAGTCCAATTCATGTTTTTGTTTTACTTGTAACTAGCCAAGATTTGGAAAAAATCTAGGCTAGTCCAGGTTTTGTTAGTAGCAGTATACTGCAAATGAGGCCCAGGGGTTCCGACTGAAGATCATTCAGTGGCCTGTTAGAACCAGTGAATTGAGCAGAGCTTGTGTAAACTTGTGGGCAGAAAAAGGAATATTGTTTAAAAACACAGCCTGTGAACACGTTAGAGAGATTCAGGTTCTTATTCTTACACTTTTAGCCCACCCAAGCATAAAGAAACACACGCTTAGACATTGCAGGTACAAAAAGTAAGTACAAAAGAGTTCTTACATTTATTCGGTCCAGGTACAGCCATTTCAATAGAAAATTGGTTTCAGTTCTTCTTTCTGTTTCCTAAACTGCATACCTATGGCCCTGTTTGCTGCCAGAGGCTGCGTGGAGAAAGGGGGAAAACGCCTCCTGAGTTGAGGTCTAGCACATGGCCTCTCCATGGAGGAGCTCAGGCACGTGCGTGCTTCCACGATGGAGAATCAGAGAGAGAGGGGAGGAAGTGGGAGGGGCAACAAGCAACTTCCTCTAGAAGCACAGAGTTTGCCTCCTAGAGCAATCACCCATATGCTAATGAGGCATGCTTGATTTGCCGGATTCCAACACCGACTAGATCATAATAAAATCATTCCTTTCCTTTTATCGTTGTCTTAACAACAATCCCACAGTGGGGATTTTTAACCATTTTGTGGGCAGGTCTGTTTTGATTTGAACACTAGGAAGAAAGTTAAACAGTCTCCTTCACCTGTCATCTCAACTGCTATAAAGTTTATATTCTCATGTTTTCCACTTACTCTTTTACTTTGGTGTTGGTAGCCTTAGTCAAATGAAATCCAATGCTTTTTACTCTAAAAATATGGTACAAATTTCCCTTGGTCATTGGCTGCTGTAATTTAATCCTACCTGGTCTATATCACATATAAACTATAATACTGTTGTGGTCCAATTTAACAGCTTTTTGCCTTCTGTGGGGGGAAAAAAAACATATGGAACTTTGGCTGCAATTTAAGTAGATAATCCATTGACTCTCAGCTAAAATTTTGTGTTACCTGCTCTAACCTTTGGATTATTATTCCTGGTGCAATGCAGTATAAATAGAAACTCTTGTAAACAAAGAAGATCATCTTGTTTGACTTCACATATGGAATCCCATTGTCTGTGCTGATTAGGAAAACATAAAAGGAAACAGTAGCAGCTGCTCTATCACGATCCTGCAATGTTCAAGGGAGACAAGAGAACCCAAGTCAATGAGGCAAAACAAGACAGTGTCAAGAGCCCATGAAAGATTCTGGAGGCTACAAGAGAAAGGCAATCATTATTATTAGGGCTATAAGGAATCCTTAAAGAGTGGATGAGATAGCTTAATTGATTAATCAAGTCATTTCTCTTTTGAAAATGATGCATGAGAGTTAAACAGCTAAATAAAAGCTAAATAAAAACAATACTTCATTTTAGTTGCATCACAGCAGGCACTGTTAACAGTGCTTTGGGATCCACACAGTGCCTGTCTTGGGTTTTTGGCAGTCTCATACAAACTGCCAAGCTATGACATTTATCAGGCTCCTTATGGGTTACCATGCCCAACTAGCAGCACAGTCCCATGCATATTTATTCAAATGTCACTCCCACAGAGTTCAATAATTTTATTTCCAGGAAAGTATGCTTAGAAAACCAAGATCCATTGGTTGAATTCAGCTTGGTAAGTCTCCATGCATAGGACAGAAAGGCAGTTTCCCAAAATAGACATCAATTTTGGAGTACAATTACATCAGAAACTTTGTTTCATGGGGCATTATCAGTCCAGCAGTTTGCCTCTCATCATTAGGAAAATGCAGCACATTTCCTTACACTCATTTCAATCACAGTCTGGGTTTGATTTTATGGCACTCTATGGATCTTTGCTGCAGTTGCAAGGATAATCTCATGTTGCTCTTTATTATAATAGTCCTAACATAGTCCTTGATGGTTGTTAGGCACTACCAGCTGAAAATCACCAGTTTATTCTTTGCAATTAAAGTCATAATTTAGGCTGTTGTTGAGATTAAAGACCTAAATCAGAGCTGCTTGTCAGAAAATCTTTGTCCACCTCTCCATTGCTATCAATGGTATTGGATACATCATCCTTGTCCACCAAATGGTTTCCTTTAGGGTGCGGATAGAGTAGGCATCATCTGGTATCCAACTCTATTCTGCTGCCATTATATGCAAAAAAGGGTTAAAGCTAGAATGACCAAAGGCCCCTTCCTTTGGAACTCTCTGTGCTAATTACCCACAATCTTGTTTCCCATGGAAAATGCTGTGATAGGGCTGGATGGATGGATGGATGGATGGATGGATGGATGGATGGATGGATGGATGGATGGATGGATAGATAGATAGATAGATAGATAGATAGATAGATAGATAGATAGATAGATAGATAGATAGATAGATAGATAGATATGGAGTCCTTGGTGCTCTCTGAGCCTTGTTGTTTCCTTGCAGACATTTCATTGCCAGGCTAGGCAACATCTTCAGTGCGAAAAGGGAGTGGTACTTGCTCTCTGTTTATATATCATGGCTTATCCTGCTTGTGTTGGTGGGGGTGTTGTTCTCTCCTTGGTAGTTCCTTGATTGGGCTGTTGTTTGCTGCTTGGTTGATTGACTGAGTTAATAGTTCCTTGATTAGGGTATATTGTGCTGTTTGATTGTTCCTCTGGTGCTAATCCTGGTGTTAATCCTTGCATATTTGGGTGTTGATTGCTGGCAAAGAGGTGTTCTGGACTTTTGGCTTTTCTATTGCCTCTTATGAATGGTATGTAAATGTTGTTTACCTCTATGTGTCTGTTGATGGCTGCTTTGTCTGAGTGCCAAGCTTCTAGGAATTCTCTAGAATTTTTGGATTTGGCTTGGTTTAAGATGCTCACAGTTTCCCAGTTGGAAGTATGGTTGAGTCTGTCCATGTGTTGTGAGATTAAGGAGTTTTCATTGTGTCTTCTGACTGCTAGTTGGTGTTCGTGGATGCGTTCTGCTAGTCTTCTGCCGGTCTGTCCTAAATAGTGGCTGCTACAGTCCTTACACTGTATGTTGTAGATAACTCCTGTTTTTTCTTCTGGGGCTACTGGGTCTTTTGGGTTACTTACGATGTTCTGAAGGGTTTTGGTTGGTTTATGTGCTACGGTGATGCCATGTGGTTGTAACAGTCTATTGGTAGTTTTTGAGATGTTTCTGATGTATGGCAGTGTAATCCTTTTCATAGCTTCTGTTGATTTTGCTGTGGTGGGTTGAGTGGTCAGGCACTTTTTGATAAAGTTGCGTGGGTATCCATTTTGCTGGAAGATGCTATATAAGTGGTCTGTTTCCTTTTTCTGGTGTTCTGGGTTGCTGCAGTGTGTTAGTGCTCATCTGAATAGTGTTCTTACACAGCTCCTCTTGTGGGCGGTTGGGTTATTGCTTTGGTAGTGGAGCACTTGGTTAGTGTGGGTAGATTTCCAGCAGACTTGTGTTTCTAGAATGCCATCATTTCCTCTACTGATGAGGATGTCCAAGAAGGGTAGTGTGTTGTTTTTTTATTCTTCCTTTGTGAATTGTATTCCTTTGAAGATGTTGTTGATGGTTTCATGTGTTTCCTCCAGTTGATCCTTTTTTATTATGATGAAGGTGTCATCTACATACTGGATCCATACTTTGGGTTGTATGCATGGGAGTGCTATCCTTTCTAGACGTTGCATTACTATCTCTGCTATGAGTCCTGAGAGTGGTGACCCCATAGGTGTTCTTTTGATAGATAGATAGATAGATAGATAGATAGATAGATAGATAGATAGATGATAGATAGATAGATAGATAGATAGATAGATAGATAGATAGATAGATTATTGCCTATTGTTCATGTCTTTCTCCCCCTGCTTTTGCCTGCTTTTTGTCCCATTTTGCCAATTAACTGTTTTTGATGTTTGCTGATGTTTAATAAATAAACATTAAGCTATAATTTTTGCTGGCTGAGCTGAGTTATGTGTATGCTTGCTGTGATCTTGATATATGAATTGACTGGGAGTATGTGGGATGCAAACTAAATTGGAAATTACCCACAAAAAGGGTTGGCTACAATTTCATGACTTGATTGGGACTCTGTATGTCACATGTTCATTCAATCAGAACCAAAAAGATACTTATCTTTGGCTACCTCATGTAATATTACCGAAAGACTCTACTAATTCTGTAATATATTTGCTATAATTATTCTTGCTGTACAGACATTAAACCAGATTACTACTGCCAGAAAGAGTGTATGGCACACAGCTGCTATTGCTTGGCATTAGCATTTTATTCCTGCATTATGACATTATTAATAGGCTCTGATATACCAGGTAAGCACTTTCATGCGTATTTTAATATGCCCTTCCTCATTACTTACCTACTAATGCAATTACATGTATGTTAAGATTAATTCATCCTGAACGGTACTGAAACGTTGAAATAAAGTCCATGGGGAAGATAAAAATCTGCTGCAGGTACCTCGGACTAGGAGACCAGTAATCTCAATCTACTGTCAGGCTTATAGCTAACATAATATAAGGGGAGCACATGAAAAAGGTGGGGGATGTTATTTGGTGTTTGTAAATCTGCCTATGCAGTTAGTTAAACATTATTTGTTTATAAAAATTTAAGGGGAGAGGGAGGCATTTAGAAGGACTAGACACCTATATCTTCCCCATGGTTATGGCCCCATCTAGTGCCATTACATTAATTCCTACTTCTAATGAGCACTATATTTTATTACCATGACCTTTGAATAAGTCTGACCATGCAGCTCAGAAACTCTTAATTTTTAGATTAATGTTGTGGGCTGAAATACAGAAAAACATTTGTACATACTGTATTCCACACTCACAGTCAATTTTTTTCTCTCTCCCTAGGCTTAGTCTTTCAAAGGCTGTTCTTTCCTGCTTCTTAAAGCAACTAAGAATGAAAATAATATAAAGGGAGAACTGGAAGAAGTAACAAAGATGATCCTGATAATTTCTCTTCAAACAAGCAGTAATAAGAAGGCCTGCTGGGTTGTTGACCCTTGGCCAAACAGGAGATGCAGTCTAAGTGTTATTCCAGTGTCTGAAGGCTGTGAGATCTGGCTGGGGAAGAATAGGATCAGACTCCATCCCAGCAAGACAGAATGAATATCAGTTTGGAAACCAGCTGAGACCTGTGATATATGATTCTATATAAGATATGGCTCCCCCCTAGATTGAACTGATTCACAATTTGGGAGCCCTCCTAGACTCATTAGGTGGGCCTTTGCACAACTTATGCACTAGTTACAATCATCCCTGGAGCAGGAAGCTCTGCTCAATCACTCATGCCATGGTCACATTTCGACTCAAATATTGCAATGCACTGTTCATAGGGCTGTACCCTTTGAGTCCCATCCTTGAAGTAATGTTACCATCAAGCACCATGAGGACATGCCTCTTCTGCTGCTGCTCTTCCCCTGTGGGACAGTGTTGCATCTGAACATTTTGGAAAGCCAGTAAGATCTGGCTACTTCAGAAAGTCTTTGGGGATGAATAAAATGGTGGGTACCCACCATCACAGTGGTGGGTTGGTGGTTGCTGAAAGTGTCATTCCTCAGTGTGATGATAAATATGAAGGTTATAGCAAAGTTGTTGTTATCATTATCATTATCATTATTATTATTGTTTTGTTTGATTGTTTTATGTCACTGTTTTTTATCCCATTGTTGTATTATTTTGTAAGCCATTTAGACTCTTGTTGGATTGAGTGGCATATAAAACGTAGTAAATGAATAAATAAGGGAAAATTTAGAAAATCTGGAACTGTAGAAAAAGGAAAATATCTGAACATATACAGGAAAAAAAATCTTTTTTGGGAGAAATAAAGAATTGTAAAAAAAATATGGTATATGAAGGATTTCAATATCTTAACTGACAACATTAATTGATTCCAAAAGATAAATTGTATGTATTAAATAGTTATATCCAAGACTAAAAGGAATCCCAATTTTTCACTTGTCCTTTCTCTGGATTAAGTTCATTAAATTCCTTTGTTCTTTTCAGTGCCAAACTTGCAGTTTTGACATCTCTCATTCTTTGCATTTAAAGTAATTTCTATCCAATATATACCAGAGTCCTTATAAAAAGAATCCAGTTGAAGAAAAGAAGGCATTTGTTTCGTTTGGCTTAAAAACAAGCAAGAGAATAAGCCAGTTCTCTTTGCACCAAGGGTTAGCACACAAGACACTTTTATTGTACAATTTGAGCACTATGAAAAACTGAAGCTGTAATAGCCTCTGCATCGTTATAAAAACTCTATGCTTCCATGAAAAGATGATTTGTGTTGCAAGGTAATCCAGAATAAACTGTGAATTGAATATTTTATGGAAATTAACTAGGCTTAGCATTTTGATACATTTTTACTATGCAATTTTCCTGCTGTACTGGAGTCTCATGTACTGTAAGTGGTAGCTGTTTAGCAAAAATGAAAACTGAACAGAATGATTTTCAAGCAATACGTCTGGCAACAGAGCAATAGTTATTGCCTTCCCCCAAAAATACACCCTTGAAGTCAAAGGGCATAGAACCTGTCATTTCCAACAATATTTATATGAGTGGATGGTTTAAGGGAATTTGAGGATTTCAATGTTTCCCTTTCTTGAAGTGGGCAATTATTTTGTGCAGGATGACAAAAGAGAGAACAGTACTCAGTGGAACTCACTTTGGTATTTTACAGCTTTGGTTTCAAGCTGGTATCAGATGGATTAATCCCTTGGAAATTAGAAATACACATAAATCATTACACCTCAATGAAAAGAGTTTAGAAACAAGCTGAAAAATGGCTTGTTAGAGTTTTCAGTCGTGAAGAACAGTAAGGCGAGACAACTCAATCAATCCCAGTCACGGGTGACCTATGCAAACTAATGCACATGTGGGGCTGGAAGGAACAGCCCTAACTCTTCTAGGTAGCAATAACCCAACCTGTGAGGTGTATACAATGCAGTTGTGGCTATTTGAAAACTGAGACTATGACTTCATTGGAGAAACTGCAGAGTGGCTGTTCTGGTATTTGATTATGGAATTGGAGCTCCAAGTTAGTGATCTGTAGTAATAAGCCAACTTTTCAGTCTATTGTATTTGGAATATTTTTTTTCCAGAATTCTCTCCAGTGTGTCATTCATCCTAACTTGGTCCATTCTGACATTTCAGCTTTTGACAAGAGATACCTTTCTACTAGACAAGGCTTTTAAAGCTGAAACAAAAATACAAGTACTTTATAAGGCAAGCACACTGCTTGCCTATCTGCCTAATAAATGTTCAAACAATCATTACAACAATTTAGGTGGGGAATATGTATACAGAAATGCTGCAGATGTGTTAAAACGATAATTATCAAATCAATCATTCTTAACCTTTCATCTCAGACATTACATAACACATTAAAGCATAACTTAATTTTTCAACATCTGAGCAATGCTGTAATCAGAGAAATAATGTGCAGGTTCACTGGAGCCTTCATTTTAAATGTACCATTGCCAGTTTACACAGAAATCTGTCTATAAGCCATCTGTTGCCAAAACTGATCATTACCAATGTTGTCATTCTGTTACTAAGCTCTGCAGATGCTAGTCACTTGGAACCATCTGTTTGCATCAAATAAGTAACAATTCATTTCGAAGGGGAGACAATGGGCAATATTATTTAAGCATGCAGATTTGCACTATGCGGCTGACCAAAACTTTTGCAGTGGAAGTTGGACAAACTGACCAATTAGAATAACAAGAAATGTTATTTGTAAATCAAACACCAAGGACTAATTGCAAGAAGACTTCTCTTACTTTTGAAGTCAGCTGGATGTTCCTACACATGTATATACACACATTTACATTTTTTTTCATAATCCACCAGTATAATATGATCTACTACCTTTTTGGAATCATTGATTAAATGATTCTGAAGGGCTAATATTTCAGTTTGTCATAACGCTAATTCAATTTTATGGGTACATGAATGAAAACAATTAATTTATTTGATAGATGTCATAGTAGATGTCAAAATTCAACAACTTATCTGTCTGCCTAAAGGATGGGTCCTAAGGCACTAACAGCCTCTGTTGGTAATGTATTTGAAATAATAAAACACAATAGGCCTATTACCACTGAAAGCTGATTCCTTTCCTTAAATCTTTGTCACACCAGTATTTATTATTTTGCGACTTTACATATGACTGCTCAGATTCATAGGAATTATATGCCCAAAGCACTGGGGAAAATGAAAAATGGCCGTACAAACTTCCACTGAAAATGGACCAAAAAGTGAACATTAAAAAAAAAATCAAATGGCAAGTAGGTACCCTGTTCAAAGACCAAGAATTAGGTACTCCTTCATGACAGCTCTATTAATATTTACCATATGTTACTCATGCAATATGTAGTTTGGTAATAAACGGAGGGCAGTTTAAGAACCTGGACGATATCAACTGTCTATCCAGCCTTTTAGGACTTCAATGGTTTTCCCTGACCTTCTTGAAGAAGGCAGGGCCTGCATCTGAGATGCATTCCCATCACTGAACTACAAGCCTTCTCTACAGACTATTGCTAGATGGACCATAGAGTGCTGCCCTTGATCAAGTCCAATTATTTATTTTTCTAGTTATTATGTATAATAGAAGACTGACAAAAAAAGAGGGTCTTATGTCAAGACTGAATCTAGAAACTTCCACATGCACTGCAGTATGGCCCTTCTCTGAAGAAAGTTGCCTTAAAGTTAATTTGGAAAGTTTTACCATATTTGGTGGCAATGTCATAAAGCTTAGCCATTCTGGAAGAGGATCTGCTACAGTCCTAAATAATGATTTTCCATTTCTACCAGCTATTTTTCTGTTAACTAGCACTAAACCTTATATACCTACTGAATACATTGAGTTGGCTTTATGTATAAACTACCATCAGGATACATTATGCTTTTTACTGGAAATCACATTTAATTCCTTCATTAGTGGAATGGCAACTTAAACTATGGGAATATGCATGAATGTGTAAAATAGTTTATGGAGTATAATTCTGTACATACATTTTTATTTTTTTATTTTTATCCCTTTATTATTTTTATAAATAACTCAAAGCAGCGAACATACCTAATACTCCTTCCTCCTCCTATTTTCCCCACAACAACAACCCTGTGAGGTGAGTTGGGCTGAGAGAGAGTGACTGGCCCAAGGTCACCCAGCCGGCTTTCATGCCTAAAGCGGGACTAGAACTCACAGACTCCTGATTTCTAGCCTGTTGCCTTAACATTGCTGCCACATCAGAGGGTTATTAAAATAAGTTAATAAGTTTAGAACTTTTAAACTGTGATTATTTTTATTATTATATAGATCTCTTTGTTAATCTAAACTTTGATTTTAATAATAGTTAAATAGTTTTGAAGGTACTAAAATCTTAAACTCTCATGAAAATTATCTCTATATTTGTTTTAATCCAAGGTGATATATGAGGATAAAAGGAATATGTCTCTTCCAGTGGAATAGTTTGTATTTTCTTTTATCTTATATTACTCTAACATCATCTCTCTAAACTAGCCTACACTGGAGACAATAATTCTCCAGCTTTTCAGACAGGATCCTTCCAAATCCAAGTGGTGATGCCAGGAATGAAGTTTCTTTACACAAAAAGCTAACCAGATCAGCTATCTGGAATAATATAGATCAGCAACGTTGTCAACCAGATGTAACATGTATGTTAGGAAACAAACTAATGTAACTTTCCAGCAAGCTCATAAACTCACTACATTTTTCTCATCTCATACACAGGACAAAGGAGGGTGGGAATAATCTCTTAATAAAATTTGCTACTAGCAGAAATTGCTTCTCCTGATAAGTATAGTCTTAAAAAGGTAAAGGTAAAGGTTCCTCCCGCACATTTGTGCAGTCGTGTCCGACTCTAGGGGCCGGTGCTCATCTCCGTTTATTAGCCGAAGAGCCAGCATTGTCCGAAGACGCTTCCACAGTCATGTGGCCGCATGGCGCACGCAGAACGCTGTTACCTACCCACCAAAGTGGTACCTATTAATCTACTTGCATTTGCATGCTTTCGATTTGCTAGGTTGGCAAGAGCTGGAGCTAGTGCAGGAGCTCACTCCGTCACGCAGGGCTAGGGATTCGAACCTCCAAACTTGCAATCTTCGATCAACAAGCCTGGCGTCTTACCCGCTGAGCCACCACGCCCCTATCAAGTATAGTCTTAGCTATATACTAATGTCATTATGCCCCACACACTGGTGGCATCCCTAGAGAGCAAACAGGGCTGCGTCTGTGGAAGGATGAACTCCCATGAAATATGAACTTTGTTAGATGCAAAAGCCAAGGGCCAGGGGCTTCTTTCTCCATGGTGGTCTGATGGCCAGGCACAGAGGCATTTACAAAGAAAAGGGAGGAAGAAATGTCTAAACTCCTGAGATTTGCCTGCAAGCAGGCACAGAGGTTTTGTAGCAACCGAGTATAAAAAGAAGCCAGAACAGGTTGACGTGGAGGGTGGGGGGGAGGTCTAGGTTTGGTAGGAGATGCTGCTGGATTGAGAGGCAACCAAACAGGACATGAAAGAGTCTGGGACCAGCCAGGGAGAGAAAGAAATGAGGAAGAAGCCCATGGCAGCTGATGGTCAAGGAGAAAATCTGCAAAGAGGTGGCAGAAAGGAGAGCCCAGCCCTGGCCTGTGGACAGTGATAAAGCAGACACCAGGTGTTCCAGGTGCTGCAAAACTGGGCAAGAAGAGAGGAAACAGTAAACTCTTGTAGGGTAACATCCAGGTGAGTCAGGAAAAGCTGTTTGTAAGCCATGCTGTAGATCCATGTTTTTCAAACTTGGCAACTGTAAGATGTGTAGACTTCAACTCCCAGATTCCAAATGGGAGCAGTAGCCCATGCATTAGACTAAGGTGTGAGTGACTATGAGCAAAGCCTCTCAGTCTAGGAACTGGTGCAACTGGTGCACAAGACAAGCTGTGCAAAGCCCTCCGGCCACAGCTGCCACCTGTTCCACAAACAAGAGCTGCGAGTCCAGGAGGACCCCCAAGTTGCACAAAGGTTCCGTTCAGGATAATGCAACTCTATCCAGAATTAACAATGGAAAACCAGAGGCCCTAAAATCCAGAGCTACTCAGTCTTGCTAGGCTTGAGCTGAAGCCCCATCCAAAACCCCATAGCCCCCAGACACCAAGGTAGAGCCTCCATGACATCACTTGGCCTGCCAGGGGTGGAGATATAAAGCTGGGTATCATCAGTATATACAAACTTATATACAGGTCAGGAAGCCACAGTACAGAAAGAACATGGTGAAAAAGACTGGCTCCAGGTCAGCAAAGGAGTGAGACAAGGCTGCATACTCTCCCCTTATTTATTCAAACTATATGTGGAATATATATTAAGGGAAGCTGGATTGGAAGAAGATGAGCGTGGTTTTAAAATTGGAGGAAGAAACATCAATAACCTGTGCTATGCTGATGACACTACAATGATAGCTAAAAAGGCAAAGGATCTGCAATCCCTAATCCTAAATGTCAAATAGCACAGTGAAAAAATGGGACTAAAATTAAATATAAAGAAGACCAAACTAATGACAACAGCGACAACAACCAGCCTTAGAATTGACAATGAAGATATCAAAGTGATGGATAGCTTTTGCCTTTTAGGATTAACCATCAAGAGTAAAAGAACAAGCAGTCAAGAAATATACTGCAGACTAGCACTCAGAGCAGCTATGAAGGCCTTGTAAAAGATAATCAAATGCCTTGATGTGTCTATACCTACAAATATCAGAATTGTGCAAGACATGGTATTCCCTGTGACACTCTATGGAAGCGAAAGTTGGACTTTAAAGAAGCAGGATAGGAAGAGTATTGACACCTTTGAACTTTGGTGTTGGGGAAGACTTCTGAGAATACCATGGACAGCCAAGAAAACAAACCGATGGATCATTGAACAAATGAACCCAGAGTTCTCACTTGAGGCACAAATGACTAGGCTCAAATTATCCTACTTCGGACATGTTATGTGAAGACCCAGCTCTCTGGAAAAGGCTCTGATGCTGGGAAAGGTGGAAGGAAAGAAAAGAAGAGGACAACCAGCAGCAAGGTGGATGGACTCAGTTACAGTGGCGATGAGTGCATCATTGGGAGACTTGAAAGAACAGGTTAGGCTTAGATTGTCATGAAAATCTATCTATGTGGACGCTAGGAGTCGAAAATGACTTGATGCATATAATCAATCAATCAATCAATCAATCAATCATCGGTATACAGGTGATACCTCACCCCATGCTATTGAATGATGTCACCCAACTGTTTTATGTAGATGTTAAACAGGACTTGCCATAACTTGTCCTGCTTTGCTGCAGACACCCTGAGAGTACTTTTCCATAAAAAATCATTGAGAAGCTATACCTTGAATTCGGCCCAGATCAGTTTAGTAGCAAAACTTCCCCTACATATTCTTTTCCTTAAAATTTTGATTTTAAAAATTTGACATGGTTGGAAACTGATCATATAAGTATTTAAGCAGAAACAGATCAGAAAACTACAGAAAATGAATGAAATCAGCCAGGTTTGTCAGGCTGATTCTGTTCAGGTTTATTCTTAAGGAATAAACAAACCCTTCCTGCCTTCCCAAATTGCTTCCTCTGTTTTGTGTGCCTACAAACAGGCCAAAGAGACACTTCAAAGGCTTGAGTCCTCTAAAGTCCAACCTGACAATTGTAGCTGGCTCCTGTGCACACACATTGGATGAGACTGCAGATTAGCTTTCCATGAGGGTCATATACCAATGCCTTGTTGTGCCCCAGTGTAAGCATTATCAGGACTTTTTACCAAGGTTTTCTTTGTAGAGAAGTAGCATAGCATAGCTACGTACTGTGGGATGCCGCTTGCACAATCTATTCAGATCTAAGAATCTTGGCCATTCTGCGGTATCGTTAAGGCTTTTTGCAGGGAAAGTGGACCACAACAACCCAAAGAGTTTCTTCAACATCTTTGAGCCTTACCTTCTTCCTGAGTCACTTGAATGTTCTCTCTATATTAATCAACCAACCAACCAAATAAAAGTGGCTTCTTCAGGATCTATCCAGTTCTTTCAATATAGCCTTGCTTCTCAACTATTTTTTGCAGTGAAGTATAAAAAAATGACAATACTAAACAGACAGGATTAATTATCACTAGCAATTATATCCCTGGTCTTGGACTGTAGTAAATCAAGCAATTTATCTATCCTATCTATCTACCTACCTACCTACCTACCTATCATCCATCCATCCATCCATCCATCCATCCATCCATCCATCCATCCATCCATCTATCTATCTATCTATCTATCTATCATCTATCATCTCTATCTATCTATCTATCTATCTATCTATCTATCTATCTATCATCTATCACTCTCTAACAAAATGCAAATATTTTCTCCATTTGATGTTTGAAAAGATACGAAGCTGAATTCATTGGCAGCAGGGTAACCAAGATGAATGGCAAACTTGATTCCTATGCTCAGTATTCAGGACACACATTTAGACGTGCACTGATGTTCCTGGGAGAAAAACAAATGTATGTAGCCTGATGATGAGGACAGTGTAAACACTTAGCTGGATAACAACATCAACAGTAAATATTTATACACATCAGTGTGACTACTCTGTTCAATCCTGTCTAATCTTAACTTGTCTGTAAAAATACAGTCAAATTAGGAACTGCAGGGTTAATACTCATCAGGTTGTGTGGGATAAACCGTAAAAATGATTACAGATGGATTTATTTGCAGTTAGGGACTATATAATCTAAGGACTGTAAATCCTTCTCAATTACAATTTAACATTGGCATATGCCACACATGTAGCCTGAAAGCATGACTGATCTAGTAAAATTTTAATTATGGCACAACCTCATTTATTCACTTCCCCGAGGGACATCCAAGACATTCAGATAACAAATAGTTCAGGTACATGGGGTTGCTACTTTTATAAGGCTGTAGTTTCATAAGATGCTTAGGAAAAACCATGAGTTTGGACACTATTTCTGATATTTTGTTTAAAAAGAAATAACTAGAGTTATCAGTCTTTGCTTTTTTTGGTCTATTCCTTACTTAAGGTTCACGGTCAATTTACCAATCTAGAAATTAATCTGGGATTAATTTTGAAAGATGTTCTCTCCCAAACAACTCTCTGTTGAACTTATTCAGACTGACTTCATAATTTTTCTTGCAAATCATACTATGCTAAAGTAATTGTGCATGAGTGAATACAGAGTCACATTAAAGACTACATTTCTAAGTATAAATCTAAGATTTTTTTCACCTAGAAACTGAACTGCATTTATCAACTACAACTCACTTTGTGTTACAAATTCATTTATTTCAACAATATTTGGGACCCAGATTTAGGCCTGGGATACCTGGGACTTGGGCAAAGATTTAAAGTCCCCCTATTTCCATGCTAAAGTCCCAATCTAGATGAGGTTCTTTATTTTTACTTTTGTGAAACTGATATAACTGCTCAGTGTAAAAATACAGTTTGATCCACAATCACTAGAATTAAAATATTCTTATAGTCAAGTACCCACTCTCTGAGTACTAAAACAGTCTTTGTTCATTTAAGTAGGCACAGATCTCACTGTAGCCAGCTAATGCCATTAGTGTAATATCCAAAGTGAGATGATCCACCCTGGATACTCCATGTTATGTTACACTGGTTTAAACTAGAAACACAGCCATTTCTCTTACGAAATTTCCTCAACACAATGATTGTTGTACTAGAATAGTGATGACAGCAGATCACTCTACTGGGCAACCCAAAAATGAATTTGTCTTAGATGAAGAAAGCAACATAAAGTGGTAAAAAGGGGGCATCAGCAAGAAAATGGGACCCTATATCTTTTGGGGTGCTGTCCTATTTTGCTTCACCCCCACTCCTGTCTTGGAACCTTAATTTGAAAAACATTCAAAGGGAAGAACTGATTAGCATAGATGTTGTTTGGCAACTGAGGAAAGCTAAGAAAAAATTACTGGCTCTTTACTGGGCTTCTGCACTAAGCCTGCTGGGTATTATCGGTGCGAGTGGGGGCTGACCTCAGAGGTAATATGTGGCTGTGGATGCCACTGGACTACAGACATCGCTTATACTGGTTTTCCATGCTTCCCAATTAAAGGCCACTTGTTTTGTAACAAATTGAGCCTTACGTTTTTCAGATCATCTTCAATTTGCTTCACCCGTATTTTCTTTGGTGCTCTTCATTGGACTATTCACTGTGTGGATGGCTTTCTTCATGGTAGTCTGTGAAGGTGATGTTCTGCCATTCTCCATACATGTCCAAACCACCTTAATCTGTGCTTTTGTATTCCATCTTCAATAGTAGCTTGTTCACTACATCGCAGTCTGATGGTATCATTTGAGACAATCATATAAGGAGAATCCCAGTATATGCCATAGGTTTAGGAAAACATCAGGTTTATTAAGGTTTGTTTTTAACAATATCCATGTTCTAGATCTGTTTAGCAAGACTGGTAGAACTTGTGCCTGAAAGATTCACATCTTAGTTTGAACTGAAACATTTCGTTTCCTCCAGAGGCACCAGATTAACAGTGACCTGGCCAATCCTGCTGTGTAATTCTGCTTTTGATGCTGTTTTTTGTTCTTCCACCAGCCACCCAAGATATTCAAACTGGTTAAACTGCTCTCTTTGGACTGGATGAACACCGGACAAACAATCAAGTGGTAAACAATACCCTAATCAAGGAACTACCAACTGAGACAAACAATCAAGCAGTAAATGACAGCCTAATCAAGGAACTCCCAAGGAGAAAACAACACCCCCACCAACACTGACAGGGCAAACTACTGTACATAAACAAAGAGCAAACTCCACTCCCTTCTAGCACTGGTTAGGGTTAGCACTGTTACCTAGTTGGGTAATGAAATGTCTGCAAGCAAACAACCAAGCTCAGAGAACACCAAGGACTCCATAATTGAAATATGTGTTAAGAATTTCAATTGACTTCCTGCTCTTTTTTTTCTTTTTCCATTATATTCCTTCCTAAGCAATACCACAGAATGTTAGTGCTTATCTGTTCTAAGTACTTTATAAATGTAATACAGAGAGTTTAGCAATAGGAAAATGAAAGCAACATCCTTCCACCTATAAATTCTTCCCACTAATCCCAGATGTGTAAAATTTGGAGTATTAATAATAGGTGAGGGGAAAAGTACTGTAATACTGTAGGTGCTTTCGTAGGAAAGTGATGGTCCAAGCCTAGGTATTCCTGGATAATACAAGGCACTTTTACAACCTAATTTTTATTCCTCAAACCCTCGGAAGTACAATAGTTCAAATGTAGATCCTAACATACATGGATCAGTGAGCAGCCCCCACCATTTCTAAATTGTACTGTGACATCAGCAAACAGCCAAGCCAGTCATCCAGAGGTACAGCACAATTGCCTCCAATGTGGAGTTTAGCTCTACACAAGCACTTCCAAACCCTACACTATTAGATCTGTGATTGTCTTCACTTCTGCCAACTTGAAAATAATTGCTGCTCTACTTTGAGCTGCTATTGGTCCTGCAAGAACAAGAATCCCATTACCCCTACTCATGGGCATCTGTGGGGGCGGGAGCGATATTGGAAAATTGTACATCATGACATCATCATGTAAAAGCTGCCACAATGTACTTGCATCAGGTGCTGGGATTCAAGCGCATCAAGGCAGCATTACCATTGCATGCCTGTCATCATTTTGGCATCATCACAGTTTGCTGTACTGTAGATACTGATGTCCCTGCTCCCTACAAAAGGGAAGGAAAAGGGGAAAAAAAGTAATCCATGGTATTGAGGAGGAAGTGTAGCACCATCAAGCTACCATTTCCCTTACAAGACCTGAAGCTCAGGAGCCTAGAGGAGAGGTAAGGCAAGGAGAAACTTGATCATAATCATGCTGTTTTCCAACTGTACCACAGTTCAACTGGGAATAAATCAGTTTGATGTAATGGGAACACAGGATTCCAGACCTGCTTTCAAATTGGTGCAGAATCCAAATGTGGAAACGCCATATGTGAAAGTGACTCACTTCAATCTACTGTATCTTTCAAACTGGATTTGCAACTGAAACTATGTGTGTGTGTGTGCGCATGCCCACGCACGTGCACACACTTTAAAGGTTCAAAAAGATCATTTTTATATATATAAACCAAAACCTAGATGCAACTTCAGATGTTAATGTAGGTTTGCTTAGTTTCTGTTAGAAAAACTACAGTACATAGAACTTAAAAGAGAGTGGACTGCCTGGAAAGTGAGAAAGTGAAATTCCACTGAGAAATATACTTTTCTCAGTGGAATTTTTCACCAATTTTTTTCCAAACCTTTTACCTCATCAGCTCTACTCACAAAGCAAGCAAAGGTTGGATTCACGTAGGCATCTAGTAAAGCCAGGACACTTCTTCACAGGAACAAGAGTCAGGCAAATTGAACTGGCTTCCCCTTCAACTGCCAGACCAATTTCCTCCCTACTGTTTTCCCAGGATCCAGGATAGCTCACTGTGGTTGGTCTTTCACCTCAGTTGGCTTCTGACAATGGTTTTAGCTCTTTATCTGTCCATCTTTTCATTGTGCAGGATTGTGGCCGACATGTCTGACAGCTTTCACTAAGAGGGAGATGGATATAATCTGTTGATTTCCCCAATATCTATCAAATCAGTTGATTCTCCCAAATTGTTGATACTTCTTCCAGGTATCCTATGAGGAAAGTGAGGAAGAAGCACTGGGTTCCCTTGATTTTGCTCCTCTGTTAAATAAAATCCAGAGGGAAGATGAAGGGTTTTTACTGTGTACCAGGGTGTTTATGCAATGGGGCTCTTCGAGATTCTTTTGTTCTTCATGCTTTGCAGGCTCCATATTTTCTGAAAGGTCATCTATCTGGCCGAACTGGGGTGGAAGTCCACACATCTTAAAGTTGCCAAAGTTGAGAAACACTCCTCTAGAGTTTGGAATGAGATATCAATATACACTTCCCCCCCCCTTTTTTTTTTTAAAAAAATCTAAACTATATAAGACAGTGGTTTTTCTGAACACATTCTGTTGTCAGAAAAGTGTTGTTTCCTGACAAGGCTTTGATTGTACAATTAACCTTGCCTTATTCACAGAATTTTATGAGATGACCCTGTTCTCCATTAGTAACCTTCCTGTCTTTCCCCACAATTTCTGTTGTTTTTATTTCCAGAAAAAAATCCATTAAAGATTAAATGAACATACAATCATTTTAATTGGTGAAGCCTTTTGTTTGGAACAGCTTGGAAAAGGGACTAGTAAGTTTGAATTAAAACTTGACAAGATGGAAGCAGGTTTCCAGAAATTAACAATGGAGAAGATGAGAAGAGAAAGAAAGAAAGAAAGAAAGAAAGAAAGAAAGAAAGAAAGAAAGAAAGAAAGAAAGAAAGAAAGAAAGAAAGATCATTATAAACATATAATCATTTATCTTCAAAGTGATAGTAAAGAATAAAGAATATAAATATAGAAAAGTGAGATACTAAAACAAAGTAAAAAGTAAAAAATAACATAAGGACGAACTTTTGATACCTTATTTTCCCCTTTCCTTCGATTTTCCCTAACCACTGATCACTACTGTATTTGTACTTTTCTTGAAATATTGGATATTGTTGCTTATATTTATTTAAATTGTTTCATTTGCTATTTTTTATCAATCTCTTTTTCTTAAAAAATGTATTCCAAATGTCTAAATCTGCCTTGCTGTGTATGCAAAGGAGCCGTTCCTGCTTGAATTTAGTTAAAGTTTAGTTATGAATATATACGGTCAGTTTTCCCACCACTGCGTATGCTTCCATTTTGGTCTTCCATTCTTGTATTATCAGCAAAGTTGTGCCAAATTTGTTCTTGCTTCTGTCAGCATGTATCTTAGTAGATTATGATACTTTTCTTTTATGCTCTCTGAAATTGTTTCTAGTAAAAATATTTTACTTTTATTTATTTTTTTGCATGTTTTGGGTATATTTCCTTCCAACACTTTGGGTTTGTTTGTTTTTTCACATAGCCAGTACATGAGGTAGAATGTTTCTTCTTTATTTTGGCTTTTGTAGCATTTGTTATTGTATGATTTGTCCATCTTATTAATAATTGACAGGTTTATGTAGCATCTATGAAACATTTTGTACCAATTTTCTCTCAAATTGTACCTTGGATTGAATTTTTTTATTTTTTTCCATAGCTCTTCCATTGTTCCATTGTAGTTACTTTGTGGAAATTTTGCATCCATTTTATCATGCAGTTTTCAATTCATTCTGTCTCCAAGCTATTTCAATAACAGTTTATAGATGCATCCCAATAGATGATCTTGATTCTGTATAAATTTTTTTTCTTTTTTTAAATTTTTTTTATTAAGTTTAAAGCAAAGTTTAAAGCAAAGATAAAAACTATAAAAAAGCAAAAAACTACAAAAAAACAAAAAACAAAAAGTGTGAAACACAAGAAGAAAGTATTTTGAAGATTACATAAAGAAATGACTTCCAGCTTTCAACCCCAAGAATATACAGCAATTTCCATAATCAATCCCTTACTCTATATCAGACCAAGATCACATTATTTCTATAAATCATTCCATTAGCACATTATAAAAATCACTAAATACAATTGCTCCTTCCCCTTATATTGAAAGAAAAATAAATATATAAACCTCCAAATCAACTCCCCCCCCTAAAAAAACATTTTTAATTATTTCCTTCCTACCACTATTCTATATATTTCTGTCCACTATAATAAAAATCAAATTATAAAAACATTTAAATTGTCTACTTTTATCATTAATAATACTATAACAATCTTAACACTATTAAACCTAAAACCAAGCGATTATTATTATATCTTATAAATCTTAAAACTCAAACAAACCTTAAAAATAATCCAGTAAACCTTAATCCAAATCATTAAAGAAAAATGAAATCATACAAGCCTTAAAACCAATCCAGATAAACATTCTTAATTCTTTACCCCACTTCAAAATACACCAAAGCATTTACATATCTCCATAATACACACAAGGCATTTTTCATTCAGATATCAAAGAGCCCAACTGCCCCCCTTAGAGACTCAGACTTCTCAGCAAAAATCCTCCCACAGAGCAGAACCTCTTCTTTCCCATAACAATCCATCAGAAAAACAACTCCATTGTGCGCGGTGGCTCAGCGGGTTAAACCGCTGAGCCGTTAGACTGCCGACCACAAGGTTGGCAGTTCGAAACCGCGTGGCGAGGTGAGCTCTCGTCACTAGCCCTAGCTCTCTGCCAACCCAGCGATTCGAAAGCTAATATAGCAAGTAGATGAATGGGTACCACTCACGTGGGGCAATTTGCGGCGTCCAGCGGAGGGTCGTCCTCGATCCAAAAAGAAGACCTGGAGAATCCCGGTGATGACGGCGGAGGACGACGGATCCAAAAGAACATCTTCCTGGACGTCAGCAGCCGGCGTGGAAGCGAGGCATGCTGGGGCATGTAGTCCGATGCCTGAAGCTGAAGAGCCGGTTCCCTGTCCTCCTCCCTATCGCGCGGTAAAACTGTATATGATATATGACGTATAAATTGATATATATACTGATGTTGTAAGCCGCCTACAGCCCTCCAGTAGGGAGGGGATAGGCGGGGTATAAATAAGATAAAATAAATAATTAAAAAAAATTGCAATTTGCAACTCAGACTGTCCCTTTAACCCCTTCAACACCAAAATATTATCATCGCCTGGCATTTAATCAAAGGCTTCAATCTTGCTGTCAGTAGTAAAATCTTCAACTTCTTCCACAATGTCTTCAGCCAGATGACACATTTTAAAGCTGATATTTTCCACAATGTCCCAAACATCTTGCAAAATAACTTGATAGGAATCAGAGACAATCTGCTTAAGCTCAGAACGAAACTCTGAGAAAGTCTCCTTGAAAGCGTCCATGTTTCAGGCAGTAGATTATGGCGCCCCCTAGATACTTGACTAGCAGAAGTAGGAGTTAATGAGTTAATAGAAGATTTCTGAAAAATGTTGACACAAGAGAAAGTATGCTAACAAGCAGCTCCCAGGGAAAGTGGGAACAGAAAACTGAAGATACAAAACAGCAGATTCAACATGTAGAAAAATATTAAATCCTTCACATTCAGTACAAAAATAATAGCAGGGAGGCAATGATTTATTCTCAGTCCTCCTTAGTATTTAAATGGGAAAACAAGCCAAAACTTTAAAAGATTTAAAAATTAATCCAGAAACAATGATAGGCACCAAGAAAGACCACTTCTCCTTGCTGTAGAAAGCCTCTCTTGTGGTACATAAACTTAAAAAATATAAATTGGGTGATTTAGAAATGGGGTGGCTCGACTTAGTGTCTCTTTAAGGCTGCAATGCGGCTTGGAAATGATGACATCCCAGCCTCCTGGCGGCTCTTACCTGATCGTCGTGAATGCTGTTTGTGATTCTTAGGCTGCAAGTCACCATGCAGGCGACAAATGGGTTGATTCCAAGCATTTTCCTTACTCCAGAAAAATGCTCTTGGTCTTCAGGAGAAACCAGCCTGAGCCGGAAAAAAAACCCTGTCACAATGCCAGTTCTGTCTGCGGAGCCCGCAGACACAGCTGCTCAGTCAGCCATATTCCCACTGGAAGTCCTTTCAGATTCTTTCTCAAGATGCCTCCTTCTTTCCTGAGATCATTTTTTATTCTTGTAATAATTTCTAGAGAAGATACTTATCAGGACCACTGGGTAGACAAGACCAGGAAATCCACTCCACAGGGAGGCTAAAGCTACTTTTATTGAGATTGGCTACAATAACAGAATCTTGCAAGTCTGTTTGTGCTGACCTCCTTCCTCTTTTTATACTCTAATTACTCAGGGAGGTATCTGCCTGAGTCACTTCTGAATGTTATCTCCGTGCTCTGGACTTAAAAAATGTTTCAGCCCCTTTTAAGTAATGGTTCCAGTCCTGACTAAGAGTGAAGAACCACACTGAGACGAAGTGCAGAAGTTCTAGTGTTTATTTTTCTACTCTGCTAGACAGAATACAGCTAAACTGAAATGAATTAGCAAACGCTAAGGGAAAAAGCCCATAAAACTAAGGCCGTGCTTTCTTGACTCTCTTAGGAGGGAATCAAACAGACTCCGTACTGTGCATGTGTTTGTCTCCCTGGAGAGAGCCCCCTCCTTCTCCACCATCTCCCTGACAGTTCCTGCATATTTATTTATTTATTTTAAATTTGTATTACCACCCATCTACCCCATTGGGGGACCCTGGGTGGTTCATAATAAATATTTCTGTCAAGGTCATCTTCCTTACTCTTTACAGTACTTGACCATTACTAGATAAAATTGTATTTGCAGTTTCATGACACTTTCTTTGCAGGCTCCATTTTATCTACTAGAAAGCCCCGGATCTTATCCCATGATCACTACCCCTATTTTCTCCTGTTTATGTTGGCATCCTCTTTCCTCATTCTCACATCCTACTAATTACAACGCTGGGCACTCAGATTCTTAGCAGCCAAGTTATTTCTTTGTTTCTTGTGGCCAATTTCTACTGGTTTGCATTAGCTTCATTCATTTCCCCAACTTTACTGCAACCCCCTCAGTTACATGTGTTAAAGGTGAAGTTTCCTTTGAAAATATGTCGATGAAGGTTCTCAGTCATCCAGGTGGAACAGTCTGTGGCTTGAATCATGTCAACTGGATTAATCCAGTTGACATAATTTCCTTTGAAAACTTTAAGTGACTCAGAATATAGTAACTAATCTCTTGACCTATATATAAAGATCTTGGAACACTCTGGATTTGATACCAGGCACAGTTGAAAGAGCTGTTTTTGAACTGCATCTCTGTATTTTCTGAGGGCATGGTCACTGAAGGAGTACCTGTTTCTGCATTAATTTGGTTAACCGTTGAAATTATCACCAGAGGTTCCCCTTTGGGAACCAACATTCATTTAAGTGTTTATTAGAAAAAATACTTTTTTATGGGGGTATCCCAATTGGGGAACTCTTCTCCCTCTCCCCCCACCAAAAAAAAGGCACCTTATTTTGTTTATTCTAGGAGCCAGGCAAATTACATTTTTCCTGGACTATCGGTATTTAATTTAGTGTTACTGTATTGTGACTACTAATTTTACAATGACTGGGTGTATTGCCAAGTGTCCAAGCCTTGATCAGATGCTCTAACAATTGGTTCTTTTAGATCCAGAGATAATAAGCAAGCCAGTGGATAAAGAAACTTTAGCTTTGTTATAAACTTAAGCAAACAAAGTCAAACAGAAACACAGTTTAAACAGATTACACAAAGCATAACAAGCATAGCATAGAAAGAAATACATACATACAAAACAAGGTGATACCTTTATTCTCTTGTTGCTACCAGGAACTTGGCAGAGAATAACCTTTATTATTTTTATAAATAACTCAAGGCGGTGAACATACCAAATACTCCTTCCTCCTCCTATTTTCCCCACAAAAACAACCCTGTGGGGTGAGTTGGGCTGAGAGAGAGTGACTGGCCCAAGGTCACCCAGCCGGCTTTCATGCCTGAGGCGGGACTAGAACTCTCAGTCTCCTGGTTTCCTATTGGCTCCTTCCCAGGGCTGAGAGAGAGTGACGGCCCAAGGTCACCCAGCCGGCTTTCATGACTAGAACTCAGTCTCCTGGTTTCTAGCCCTGAGCCTTAACCACTAGACAAAACTGGCTCTCTCATTTGCAGTTCCATGGATTTTTTCTTTCTTTGCTGATTTAGGCTTTTATGTCATTGTTTCTTAAGCTAGTTTTAGTTTTGATTGTGCCTCTTTAAATGTCAGTTAGTAAGATTGCAATTAAATTAGATTGAAAATACCGGGCATTCTGACTGAAATGGAAATTCATTTTGATAAGCAGGGATTCATCACACTCTTCCCTTTATTAGGGCCATAAGCCTTTAAACAGGGAAAGACAAGGAAGTGAAATCCACTGGCAAGATTTAAAAATTTTCCGAGAATCTACTAACTATAGCTCCATTGAATTTGAATCGGCTTATATCCGAGATTGATTCATCTATGCATTTATTTGCAATATGTTTTTATTCTGCAGTGCTGCAAAACATTCCCAGCTGTTCACAGTAAAAACCAGAAAAACAAAACAAAACAGAAAAACAAACTCAATGATATGTCAATTAAAATATCCACTGGCACCCAATTCCACTGGCACAATGACAAGTCAAAGACTCCGCAAAACTACACTATTTCAACAGCCTCCCTTTTGTTTAGTCTGACATACAGTATCAGGCAGTACCATCCCCTTTGGTTTGGAAAGCACATCTGATAGATTCTCACATCATTTTCAGCCTTTCCCAACCCTTAAAGTTTAACGTTACGTATGAATTACGGTTAAGCTGAAATGCTGCAGCATGGAGTAAAATGATTTGGAAGAAGCGCTTTGGATCTCACTCAAGCCCAGCACCTCCCAGGCCTCTCTTTGAGGCTCTGCTTTGATGAACAGCAGAGAGATCCTGGGTTGGCCTAAGCTCCAGAGCCCTTCTTCCAAATAACGTTTACACAAGCATACACAATCCTAGCAAAGAGCAATGTTTTGTGTAAACCGCCCAGAGTCCCCTCTGGAAATGGGGGGAGATGGGCGGTGATATAAGTTAGAAATATAAATAAATAAATAAATAATGTCATGGCAATTTCAATAAACCTAAATACACATTATCATCATAGCTTAATCAAGATTGGAGAAGATCAGAATTCTAAAAGGTCTGTGCTATTTCTGAGCAATGTGTTCCCCTTTTTACATTCCTTTCTGCTAGTGACCACAATAAATACTCTTTCTTGAGTGCCAATTAATTCAAGTCACAAACATCTGCCCTGGATTCTTAGAGGTAATTAGCATTGCAGGTTATCAACAGGAAGCTGGTGCCCACAGGCACTTCAGATAATTGTCTTTCAATATTAACACATCTCTGTCTATCACTAAAAGGTCACTGTGCATTCAGTCCTGCCAACTCCATTCTCCCAATTCCTTTACAAAGCTATGAAAAGAAATATTCCATTGTTACAGATTTTCAAAAGCGGTGACAGCAAAAAGCTATGGGCATTGTAATACAGACACATGAGCCATGTAGCACTACAGCGGTTTGCTGCGCTAATTCTGGATTTCTGAAATAGCTCACTATCAATGAGCACCCTAAACCTAGTTAAATGGCCATGCACTTGAACTTAATTGGAAGAAAAGCATGTGGGGAAAGTATATAATTATACTGGAACAAAGCTATTGCTCATGCTTGCCAGAATGTGGAATGTGGGCAAAGCTGTTATTTTCCAGTGGACAAACTCTAAGCATTATTTTGCCTCCTTTGTAACTGTATCTGTTTATATGTCACTCTATGCTGGATTGTTGTTTTAATTAAAATAAAATTTCCCCAAACAACACAAAAGTTTACAAGAGTCATAAAACTTAATGGCTGGAAAAAGCCTCTGAGTCATCTCTTCTGTCCAGGTGGCCATTGCTTCAAAAACTCAAAGGAAGGGTTGGGGTTCAAAATAAAAAAATAAAACCAAAGTCTTCTCCTTCAGTATTCTAGCTTAGGTCTTATTCTATGGATCAAGGTTTTGCTCCCAAGGGATTATATTTATCAGTTTCATATAACCTTAATCTGCACACTGATTGAAGGTTACTTTGAACAATTTAAAATAAAAGTACCCAGAATAAATTTGGAAATATATTTTTAAACTATTCTAAACTATTGTAGCAACAGAAAGTGCTTCCAACTAAAAATAATGTGGGGCACAGTGTACTTTAGGGGCACGATGGCTCAGTGGTTAAGATGCCAGGCTTGTTGATAGAAAGGTTGGCGGTTCGAGACCTGAGTGCCGCATGACGGAATGAGCTCCCGCACTCGCCCCAGCTCTTGCCAACCTAGCAATTCGAAAGCATGCAAATGCAAGTAGATAAGTAGGTACCACTTCTGTGGGATGGTAACAGCGTTCCGCACGCGTCATGCCAGCCACATGACCACGAAAGCGTCTTCGGACAGCGCTGGCTCTTCAGCTAAGAAATGGAGATGAGCACCGCCCCCTAGAGTCGGATACGACTGTGCAGGGGAAAACCTTTACCTTTTACAGTGTACTTTAAAGGGAATGACAAGGAACAAAACACACCTGTGATATCTCATATTATTTTCAAAAATCTCACCAAAAACCCAATGCAAATTATTACTTTATTGCAGATGACTGGAGGCTGAGAGTGTAGGAGTGGGGTCACTATTTCACCACCCTAACACTGAATCTCCAATTTTCCAGCAAATCCTATCTAGTCTTGATTTGTCCACCATCAATGTTTCATAATAGTTGCTCAAAATACATTACCTGTTGCTCTGATTTAAATTCATGCTTGGGGACCTCTGCCAACATTACTGATGAGGCCTCTGAAAGCAATTTACTGAGGGCCTTCTCAAACCTGGAGCCAGACCAGATGGTGCCTTGCATAAAGTATCTAGTGTGAGGTCATAGCTGAGTTAAGTCTGGAGTTTAAAACTTATAGCTCGTTTTCTAAATGCCAATGAGCATCAATACACACTTTTTATTCTGTAAGTAGCTGCTGTGGAGAAGCCTAAGCAATACTGCAATTAAAGGGGATGGAGAAGAAGAGCTTAACCCTTTCCTTATGTCATGGCAGCAAGGAAATCTGTCCCCCTTAGCTGTTAGCATCAGAAGGGAAGCCTACATTGGAGCTAAATGATGCAATAGCTTTGTGGGGGGTCTATGGCTGTACATAATTATGTTTTAAAAATGCAATAGCAGCTGGGGAGGGCTTCTGATACATATTAAACATGATAGACCAGTTCTTTTTGCAGACATAAAGGAACAAAGGGTTAATATCTCCCTGTCTCAAGGAGATTCTCAGTGCCACTTAGGCTGCCTTGCAACTGTTATTCATGTGATCCAAAAATAAAACAAAACAAAACAAAAAGCCCAGACTAATTGTATTCAAGCAATTAACAGTAACATCTAATTTGGCCTCAACTACTTCACGTTCCAGCTGTCAACTCCAAAATAACATCTGTCTGTTTGGAGTGCTTTAGGCATAAGTTGTCCTGACTTCAGAAAGGGTATTGTACTCACAGTAAGACAGCCCTGAAATTGGTAGAATTAAATAAAAACAACACACCATTTTTCTGAATGAACATTGCAAATATTGGGTAACCTTATATTATAGAAAATCAATAATAAATAGTATAATTGTGCAAATGCAACAGAAGTAATGTATTGAAACATGTTTTAAAAGATGTCAATTGCCATTTGTAAGATTGATTGATTGATTGATTGATTGATTGATTGATTGATTTCTATTTTGGTGCACCCAACTCAGAATGACTTTGGGTATCTACAGAGGAAATAATTCTTCATCTTCCTAATCATCTCTCTCTTATTGATAAAAGCATCTCTCTCACAGACCCATAAAACCTAACATATTAAATAACAGAACATCCAACTGTAGTGGCAATGTGGAAGACCATTGTTATTTCGAGGAGTCAAGTGACATATTTTGATTTTCACCCTCACATGAAGAAGATTAGAGTATATTTTGAGTTATACTTATGTTTAACTGGCTTGTTTTTATTTCTGTTTGGAATGACGGGGGAGATAAGAGAAAACCCCAAGATTAAAAATTTAAGAATAAGTCCACTGTTCCACCAGCCCCTCCAGAAACCACTTGTGTTTGGAATGGGGGGGGGGGAGAGATAAGAGATTGTTTTTGTTAAGCACTAGCTTATCTGTATAGCTTCCCAGGTTCTTGGATTATGTCATAAACAGGTGCTCCAGACTCTGGGAACCATCCTAGTCAAGGTCAAGTCATGCAGCCTCGGTGCCATGGAAACAGAATCAAGAGGTTTGAGGGCCAGACTTTGATAAAAACCTTAGGATTGTCTTTTGAGTTTGGGAGCTGCATAGATCTTAGCGCTGGATGCTGTGGAAAATTGCCATCCCAAGGGGATCCCTGCTGTCTTGGTCAAGAGGCTCCTGACAGCTAAAGGGGATAGGATCAACTTGCTTGGTATGTTATGATTTCCTTTCTTTATGCTATGCTTTTTATGCTTTTGTTTAATCTGCCTAAACTGTGTTTCTGGTTAAACTGTGTTTCTGTTTAAATCTGTTTGCTTCAGTTTATAATAAAGCTTAAATTCTCTTTATCCACTGGTGTGCTTATTGTCTCTGGATCTAAAAAAAACAATTGCCTGAGCATCTGATCACTGCTTGGACACTTGGCAGATGTGACGTTTGCACCACTTACCTGGCTGCCAGCCGACATGCTGGACTCCGAATCGGAAGAGGAGCCAGTCTCCGGAAGCAGCAGGCTTGGTTCGAACCCGACCAAAGAAACGGAGACGCTGATTGGCAGAGGCTTGGAAGGAAGGACGCCTCCACCAATCAGCGCATGCCAGAGAACAGCAGAAAGGTGGGCCGAGCAACGCGAAGCTCGATTGGCCCCTGCTCCCCAATGGCATGAAAATAGAAATAAAAGAACGGCGCGACAAACCTTGGTTGCCGGAGACAACCGATCCTACCCGCGACCTGGACCCTTGCCCGTGACCGATCCTCCCACCACGTGGACTACCCGAGCCGAGCCTAGCCGAGAGCCTTGTACCGAGACTATCCCAGCAACCTGCCTGATCGCCACGGAGGAACCCGATCTAGGAGATAGATCCACCTACCTGTCATCGCCGAGAGCCGAGCCGCCTCCTGCCGCCGCACCTTCATCCAGCGAACCTCCAGATCCCAGACGTCGCTTGGAGTACTCCTTGTCCCCTGCGGAAGAGGCCACCACCGGGGTAAGCGCTGCTGCATTGCCTGCCCGTTCCGCGACTGCCCACGCCCCGGATTCCCCGCTGATCTCCAAACCTGAGCAGTTTCCGCCCACGCCACCGCCTCCAAGTGTCGCCTCGGGGTCTCCTTCTACCGGGAACATAAGCAGCCCTCAACTGAGTCCAGCCGACACCAGTTATCAGTGGGCTGCCTTCATTGGGCCCCGGTCTACCCATACCCCCACCAGCCAAGATCATCAGCAGAGTCAAGCCGATGCCGGTTACCAGTGGGCTGCTTTTGTCGGGCCCCGGTCTACCCAAAGTCCCACCAGCCAAGCTAGCTCCACGCCCACTGTTACCTTGTCTGCCACCTCCGGATCGCCGTCGGCTGCAGCCTTGACCATGGAGCCTGCAAACCTCTTGGTCCTCCCTGTTGGACCAGGAGTTTCACCCGGACTTGTTGCTATCCAGCCTGCAGGGGAAGAAGAGGGTAGTATAAACTGGGCTGCTTGTGTAACTGTGTAAATGAAGTTCATTCCAGTAACGCTTCCGTGTCAGTCTTAGTCAGAACAGGACAGCAGAACACCAAGCACCAAGTTCTGTTTTGTCTTTTTTGGGTTTTAAAGTTGCTCTTCTCAAAGAAAAAGAATCACTTTTTGAATGATAAGACAGTGAGCAACATTTCCTTTCAAGAAAAATCAGTATTCACTTCACAGAGTGTAAAACTTTTAGCCTTGATCAGGTACAGCCTTAAAATCAATGGAGTACTTGGACCACAGTGACCTTCACTGGGACATGCTGAACATGCCGCTCAGTAGTTCACACACTGTGCAAACGATCTCTCGCCTCACCACCTAATTAAAGCTAATGCTTTGTAATGTCACTGGATTTTCCCCTCTGGCTGAGCAATATGGTGCATAGCTATACATGGTCTTGTTGCTAGGTCAGGAATCCAGGCAAGAATGTGCGTGTTTGAACAAAGAGCAGATTCAGCTTGTTCTAACTGGGATACAAAAGGCACAAACTACAGCAAAAAAGCCTTGGCATAGAATAAATTCATAGGTTAATGTTCTCAATAAGACATGGCAAATGTGGCCAACTAACAGAGCCTTGTTTTATTCTCCATTTGGTACTGTAATTCAGACTTACTACTGTCATAATTCTCTTAACAGCCTCTTCTTATCTTCCACAAGTTGGATTATTTCCCACTATATTTTTACCCAGGTCTTTAACTGCAACACTTTATAATCCCCAGTCAAAAAAGACGAGAGGAGAGGAGAGGAGAGGAGAGAAGAGGAGAGGAGAGGAGAGGAGAGGAGAGGAGAGGAGAGGAGAGGAGAGGAGAGGAGAGGAGAGGAGAGGAGAGGAGAGGGTCCCTCCTTGAGAGGGAGATGGGCAGGATATAAATATGATGGGAAGGGAAGGGAAGGGAAGGGAAGGGAAGGGAAGGGAAGGGAAGGGAAGGGAAGGGAAGGGAAGGGAAGGGAAGGGAAGGGGAGAGGAGAGGAGAGGAGAAGAGAAGAGAAGAGAAGAGAAGAGAAGAGAAGAGAAGAGAAGAGAAGAGAAGAGAAGAGAAGAGAAGAGAAGAGAAGAGAAGAGAAGAGAAGAGAAGAGACCAGCTAGTTCAGGTTAGAATAGAGTTGGATGGTTTATGAAAAGGACTATATCTCTTCAGGCATCTTATGGAGGAGAGGCAGATGTGCAGCTGAATATATTCTTGGATGTAAAACGAACTCACAAGATGCCTGACACAGACAAAAAGACAGCTAAACAAATACTAGCCGTCTAGCCTTTTCCATCACATGTTAGTTTTCTGTGTGTCTCAACAGTTTTCATGGGGCAAAGTCCATGCACTTTACCTCCTCCACCTTCAATCTAACAATCTACAAGCAATTTTACCGGCTCATCTGTTTTTCGCTCAGTCATCATTCTGCATCCTTGGCTATTGTACATAATACATTTCACTTTAGTTCTGCATTTGGATTCTTTGCATGAAAGTATATGTTCTCTTTTCCTTCCCCTGTCTTTTTCCATCAGATTCTGTGAGGCTAAAGAAGACAAAATGTAATGGAGGTTTCTGCTTCCCAAATTTTGCAAAGCAAAAGGAACTTCAATTTTCTTATTTGGTTTTAGTCAGCCTTCTGAAATTGGTTCAAACAAATGTATCCAAGATGGTTGCCTTGGAAACTAATAGACATGACTATGATTGTCTGGGGTGGTATTTCATCTACTGCACCATGTCAAGGGGGAGAGAAACATTATTATTTGAGAAATGAAAGCTCTTGGATGGGTAAAGAAGAGGAACACTGTTAACTCTTCCCAGCCAAGCAGCCTGATACAAAGCCATCCTTTTGCTCAAGGCTAATTAGCAAAATGCAGCAAATGAATATTTTGTGTCACAATCACAGAGGTATGAAATTTCCATCAAGTTAACCCTCACTCTTCATGACCCCATTATCCTTTCCAGATTTCTCAGCATGTGGTGGAGTGGTTCAGCCTGAGTATTATGGACTGGGGTGAACAGGGCCTTCTTCCACCCTGGCAAGGAAGGATTCTGTGCGTGGTGTCTTTTGACTCAAGAGCTGTTTCTCTTTGGAAGACTAACTTCCTGTGATCCCGTGAGGCAATATGCTTCAGTGGCATGCACAACCCAGTTTTCCTTTCCCATTATTTTATGCCAAAGGCAAGAGGAAGGTACTAGCGTAACAAGTGCCAGTGGCTAATGCTGCTATAGAGCTGGAGGCAGGTCCCATCACTACGAAAAGTGGTCTTCACTGTGAGCTGAATGAGAATTGTGAAGACAGTCCTGTGTGTTCTAGCAGTACAGCTTCTAATCAAAAGGCTTGGCTCAGTACTCTCAATACTGAAAACTCAAAAGAGTTTTGCCCTGAATATAGTCTCTCTAGAACCAGTCAATAGATGGCTCCTACCACCATCAAGCAGAATAAATTGCAAAATATTCAAATGTTTCCTCGTTGATGGATGTTCATGCAAAATAAAAAATGGAAACAACAGTAAAGAAAATGCAAGGTTTGCAAATAACAGTCGGCAAAAACATCTGGGCCCTCTGTGAAATTCCACGTGTCCTGGCTAGGGTGTAGATTTCCAAGCTAATTGATAATCAACTCAGGAAGACAGAAGAGCAGTGATTTGCACCAGAATCAGCAAAGCAGGTTTCATGCTTGAGATTCAGGCAGGTGGGCAAAAAAGAGGCAACATCAAAGTCCTCATTGTCTCAAGAACCAGAGAATCCACAAGAGTATCAGTGAAGATAACGAAGTAAGGAAATGTTGTTTCTAGGACTGGTAGAAAAATTAGAGTTTTCTACCCATGCTCCACTACCAGTTATCAACTGCTGTTGATGAAAGTGCTACTTTCAAACAGGGCTGTGCTCCCAAACAAATTCCTTATCTTGAGAAGATTTGTTATTGAAACCTACCCTACCCTTTGGAGCCTGCACCATAAATACCTGTGCTTCCTAGGCCTTGGTGGTCCCTCAGCCTCTTTGTCCAGCTCAGATCTGCAGATCTGATCTTGCAGGGAAGTGATCCTGATCTTGAGCTTTCTCAGCCCCACGCTTTCCATTCTAAATAAAGAAGATTCTTTGACATTGCCAGAAAATCATGAAAGACATAGGGCAATTGCACAATAAAATGCTCTTCTGGAAACATCTGGACTGGCATTTTGCAATATAGGGGAGAGGTGGTTACACATGTATACAAATTACACTTAAAGCTATTTCAAAAGCACTGCTGCCCATCAGATTTCTATGGATTTCACGTTATAGAAAACAGTTGAACTGTGTGTCTCCATTAATCTCCCAAACGTTCTTGGTTCTTCATAGGCACCCAGTTTAACTACATACCTTGGTGTGGAAGAAAGTGGGGAAGGCATCCATTTTGATATTTGCTGGTCCTTTCCTCTAACACAAGGAGGACCTTCCTTCCAAACTCACCCTGTTTAGTCAGTTTTGGCCTCCCACAAAATGGACTTATCAGAGTGTAAGGAACTATCATGTAAGGAATCCCTGAGCAATTATTTAGCCCAACTCTACATAATTGTATGTATGTACTGTACAGTATGTAGTACAAAAAGTTTAACAAGGTATATATAGACTTCAGTATTGTGGGGAGGGGCAAATGAAGATACAAATGGGACATACCATCAAAGTGCAAATGCTGCAAGTTACCCACTTGCAGCAGACATCAGAACACAAGTACATAATGGCAACATTTGTGCAATGATTTTACAGCAGGAGGGGTGACCATCATCATTTTGCTACAGTTCCTGCCAATTCCAAAGGCAGGAACTAAGCTTGTTTGTATTTTAATCATGAGTTCAGCTTTGTTAATTTCAAGCTCTCTTAGAAACATAAGAAAATCAATGCTTGAAAGAAAGTGAGGAGCACAGACAGGTCAGAACAAATTATTGCTTCTGGGAAGATTCAAGCAACAACCTGGAGTTTAAAATATCACTAGATAATAAAACAGAAAATGTCTGAAAATATTTTCTCAAATTTCTTCAAAGAGTGCCCTTAGTGCCTTAGTGCTCTGAAATAACGAGAGGGAATGATATTTATTTAACTAAGCTATACATACTAAACTGATTTTGAAAATATTTTGAAAATATGAAAAGAAAAGAAAAAGGAGTTGTCATCAGGGTGAACATAAAAAGATGTTGAAAATGTAAACAATAAACTGCAGTCAGTGCCAACTGTAAACACAGGAGATAGTTTACATTCATAGCTAGCTGTCCTCTTCTTTTTTTTTTTTTTTTTTTTGCAGATATAATTTTTTTTATTACATTCAACATAAAACATAAACAAAACATATAACACATAACAATGATCATATATAACACATAACAATGGTTACATTTATGTATATATATTTACATTTGATTTTATATAATTATTTTTATTATATTTAATACAATGTATCCTTCTTTTTTTGTCTCTAATCTTTTCTCTCCTTTATCTTTCAATCTCTTCTAACCTATTCTCTCTCTATCTATTCCTTTCCCTTTCCTTTTCTTTTGATTCTTTCTTTTTTGGTTCTTCTAGCTGTCCTCTTCTATGGAATGCAGAGAAGTTGACAAATAATGAATTGTCAGCTTCAATCTCACTGTGGAAATTCACACAATTTACTAGCCCATGTTATATTTGGGTTGGGTTTAGCTGGACAGTTTGTGTGACTCAAGCCATAATCAATTATGGTTTTTTATTTAGTTTTACATATTAAGCAAGCCACTGTCAACTCTAAAATAAAACAAGCCACCTTCTAGTCTCTACATACTTTTAGAGTGTTCAGAATGTTTCACAAGCATTACCTGTATACATTTTTTAGTTACTAGAAAGGTAGGTTAGCATTACAATATTATAGACAGGGAGCTGAGAAATAGTGTCATTTTGGTGAAGCTGAATCACTGTTTCGCACGTCTGATTTCTAGGAGATGAAGCCATGCTGCTCAGTTAGGCAAGGTTGTGATAAGATGGTTTACTAGTGAGAGGACACATGGCTACAGGTGCAGGTTCACTTCTTGTTAAGGTGGCTGGCCAGATGTGCTCACCTTTCATAGCCAGATGTTGCAAGATACTCCAATCATCTATAGGTAGGATTATCTCCATTTCATAGCTGTTGTATCTAAACTACACTTAAGACTTTGTTACATTCATACATACATTGAACATACTCTCTAAGCTTAACTAGGGACAATATTTCTCTACTCTCATTAGAAAGGTTAGCCACAGAAAACTTTTTGTGAACCCAAGTTCTGCAGAAGTACCTATTTAGGAGGTTTAAAACTGGAAAAGGAAATCTCGTATGTCTAAATAAAGCCAAATAGGCCAAGCCTGGCTGAAAGCTGGAAGTTTCATCTTTGTAATTATTTGTTGAGCTTACTGTTCCTTGAGTGAAAGGAAGAAGCAGTCATCTCAGAGATATGATAGAAGTTGCCTCAAGTTTAGGAATCACTTAGGGAAAATGGTGTGGAAAAGGGAGGAGAGATCACTTTTGTCTCCTAAACTTTACAGGAATACTTTTATCAGGCCATCAAGCCCAACTTCATTTTGGGAAATAAGAACTGGCAAGCCTTTTGAAATTATCCTGTTGAAATGTTGTTATTGCCTCAGGTACTGTTTTGTCAAACCTGTAACCCATTCATGACTTCCAGTGGGAACATGGCAGACTGAACAGCTGTGCCTGCAAGCTCTGCGGGCAGAACTGGCATCGTGGCACTTTTTTCGGGATCAGGCTGGTTCCTCCTGAAGCCCAGGAGCATTTTTCCAGACCAAGGAAAACGCTCAGAATTGACCCATTTGTCCTCCGGACAGCGAGTTGCAGCCAGGAGATCGTAAACAGCATCTGTGATCGACGGGTAAGACTTCTCTGGGAGGCTGGGATATCACCATTTCCAAGCTGCACTGCAGCCTTAAAGGGACATTAAGTCCAGCCACCCCATTTCTAAAGCACCCAATTTATTATTTTTTAAAAGTATTTCTACCCTAAGAGAGGCTTTCTACATTACGGAGAAATGATCTCTCTTGGTGTTTATTTTTATTATTTTTGTGATTTTTTTTAAAGCTTTGGATTTTGCTTTCCATCAAATACTAAGGAGGGTTGAGAGTATGTTATCATCTCCCTGTTATTATTTTTGTGCTAATTTTGAAGATTTTTGCATTTTTCCTACACGTTGAATCTGCCGTTCTGAACTTTTACTTTCCAGCTGCTACTTTCTCTGGGGAACTCTCTGTTATCTTATCTTAACTCAGTTCGGAAATTTTCCATTACCTTTCACTTCTGCCAGTTAAGTATCTAGGGGGCACCATAATTTATTGCCTCAGACATGGAGGATCTTAAGCAGGCTTTCTCTGACTTTCACCGAGATATTAAAGCAGATATTAAGCAGATTTTTTTCTGATTTCTGCCAAGTTATTATGCAATACATTCAGAGCATTGTGGAAAATATGCGGTCTAAAATGTGTCATCTGGTTGGGGATGTTGTGGATGGAACTGAAGAATCTAACAGCAATGGAAATGTCTCTCCTAAGAGTGAGATTCGGGCTTCTGTTGAAATCCTGGATGAAATTGACAATGCTGAATTGAAGAACTTAAAGGAGAAATTGAGCTGCAAGATATGAGTGAATTTGACTTTCTGATGGAATGTTATGGAAAAGAAGGGGTTATTATGTATGGTAGGTTTTTTTGAAGAGAAGTCTGTGTTGGTGAGGGGAGCAGTTGGGCTGTTTGATCTCTTTATAAAATAGCTCTGTGTTTATTATGGGGATATGTAAATGTCTTGGTCTATTTTGAAGTGGGTTAAGGGACCAAAAATATTTATCTGTTTGGTTTTTTTGGCTTTGGATGATTTTACTTATCGTTAATGATTGGGATTATAATTATTAAGTTTTTTTAAAAAAAATATTAATATTAATATTGATTCATGTTTTTGTATTATTAATTATAATGGCAGACAATTTATATGCTTTTTTATTTTTGATCCTTATTATAGTAGACAGGAATGTATAGAATACTACTGGAAGGGAATAATTAAGTAATTGTTATGTTAGGGGGGGAAGTTTATTTATTTGTCAAATTTTGTCACCGCCCATCTCCCCCTTCAAGAGGGACTCTGATAAGGTGATCTATATTTTTTCTTTTCTTTTAATATAAAGGGAGGGAGCAATGGTATTTAATAAGTTTTATAATGTGTTAAGGGGTTGACTTGTAGAAATAATGTGATTTTGGTTAAATTTAAAGTAAGGGATTGATTATGGAAAATTGCTGTATATCCTTGATGTTTAAAATCAGAAGTCACTTCTTTTTGTAATCTATTTAAAAAATTTCTCTTGTGTTTTCACACTTTTTGAGTTCTCTTTTTTTCTAGTTTTTTGTTTTTCTGTATCTTTTATCTTTTTCTGAAATTTAATAAAATTCTTTTTAAAAAAACCTGTAACCCGTTCATCAGTTTCCTTATTTCCATAAAATTAAGTGGAATTTGTAGGGATTCCTGATTGGTTTCACATCACATAATATAGCAGAGAAGAATAAAACAATCAGGCTTGAAGGAGAAATAATCAAGTCAACTTCCAAGACTGGCAGATGTACAAGTATTTATTCCATTCCAGGGGCGTACTTTCCAAAATATTCTGTAGCAACAGCAGCAGCAGCTCCTTATTATAAAATATAATTTTGCTTCAGGGCTACAGCACCAGGAAGGTCATTTTAGATCTAGGCTAACAAGAAATAGAAAAATGTAGGCAAAGACTATAAGTCATACAATGATTGACAGAAAGCTAAAGTAGTCCAATATCAATAAAAATGTAAATGAAGCCCATGGCTGCACCAACTACCAGTTTGTGAAGCTCATATGGTGAAGTCTTGTAGGTACATTGCCTTTTACCTCCTGGTTTCATACCAAGAGGCATCTGGCGTTTTGCTTTAATGCAGCTGCCAGCCTACTCTAATGAAGAGAAAATGGTAATTTTCTTCTCCCCACCTCTTTCAATCGTCATTTCTTTGACAGATGTACAGCTATTGTCAGCTTGAATTCTTCCATTTTATGGCTTCTCTCATAAGATGGAAGACGAACCTTAGGCTGACAGATGTGATTGCATGCATTATAAATATATGTACTGATGTTGGGGAGAGGCACAGAGTTTATAAACTAGTGTTTGAAGAGACTGATGAGTGCTTCTCAAATATATATATACGGCCTCATAGCATCAACCTCCATTAAATTCTCAGGCAGCAAATTCCCATGCTTTGATATCTATCCTGCCTGCTTTTGAAGTTTGAATAGAGACCATCTTTTGTATGGATGCAAAAATATAATAGGGATTAGGGAAACCTATCTCTAAATAATTGTAACAAATGCCAGCTCTACCCTAGAACATGGTAAATATCCTACCACGCTCTGTGCTTTTTCAGCGGCATTTCTTGGTTCTAGTTTTCATCTGTCTTCTCTCTTGAAATCTATCTTTTTTTATAGATTTGTTCTGAATAACATTTCTCATTTTGTATCCAATACAAATGATTCACAATCAATGGACCAAAATAAGGCCATAAAGCTACTGTATTTAGACAAAAGCTTGACACTTATGTGCCTGGCTCAGTTGTTATCTTGGCTCCTACACCCTCTATAGCAGGGGTCCCCAACCCCTGGGCCATGGACTGGTACCAGTCTGTGGCCTCTTAGGAACCGGGCCACACAGCAGGAGGTGAGCGTTGGGCGAGCGAGCGAAGCTTCATCTGTATTTACAGCCGCTCCCCATCGCTCGCATTACCGCCTGAGCTCTGCCTCCTGTCAGATCAGCCGTGGCATTAGATTCTCATAGGAGTGCGAACCCTACTGTAAACTGCGCATGCGAGGGATCTAGGTTGCACGCTCCTTATGAGAAGTCAGAATCTGACACTTATTTTAGTCTGCGCGTGGCCCGCCCATTATTTTGTTTACCACTTCCGATAGTTTCATCCCGAAACCATCCCCCCACCCCAGTCCGTGGAAAAATTGTCTTCCACGAAACCAGTCCCTGGTGCCAAAAAGGTTGGGGACCGCTGCTCTATAGAATATTTATTTATTTATTTAATTTATATAACCGCCCATCTCCCCCAATGGGGAACTCTGGGCGGTTTACAATAAAATAGTTAAAATAAAATATGACTTTAATACTTATTACCTCATCTTTACTTAATTCTGTTCCATACTGAAAAGTATCAATATGTTGTGACTTATTCCTTCTACTAATCTTTGTTAAAATACATAATCTATGCTAACTTTGACTTCCAAATAAAGACTGCATATATCCTAGCCTTTCATGTTAGCTTGTATCAGCAGAGGTACAACATAAATAAGCATGGGATTTTCATTGATGGCCTTTCTCCACTTGCACCTAACCATGGTACAAAGTGTTCTGACAGTATCTTTTTTCTGCCATGTCTCTATGATGCTCTTATCTTATTCCCAGCCCATAAGTCCTATTAATAAAGAAGCGTTTTCTCATTTAAGTCAAGAGTACCCAGCAGTAGTTGTAAGGTGAGTTAAAATGATTATGCTTCACCACCCATTATTTTGGAGGCAAACTAGCTGACTAGGGGTGGGTGAGATCAGAGCAAAGTTCATTGGCCACTTCAGACGGATGCAGACATGTCTTCTCTCTTCCAGTCCCTGGGCAGCCTTCTCTGCTTCCATTCTGCATCCCTAAAGAGCTGGATGCACAGATGGTCTATCAGAATTGCACAGTAACACTTCTGCTCAGTTGGCAGTACCTGCTTGAATTCTGTGGCCCTTACTGGTTTAACATAAGCATGAAATAACAAAACCGTGGAACAACCACCCCCTCCCCCTGCATTGCCTCCCAGACAGGGCATGGAGAAAACTCAAAGTCAATATTGGCACCTGTCCTGTCCCAGCCCAATCACACGCAATACACCAGGGAGGCAGTTGTAAAACTTTGCTGAGAAACTTGTGAGGTAACGAACAGGCAGCAAGGGAGTATGATTGCAAATGCACACACTCTACAAAAACAAGCCCCAAAAGTCCCACGAGCTTGCCTTAAGGGAGTTTCACATTCAAAACACAATTAGTCAAGTGAGTCCAAGAGTCAAGAGTCAGATCACGAGGTTTTCCGATCAGGAGTCCAGGCACATGGAGTCTGGTAAGCAGACAGTTGTCTCCAATGAATGGTCTGGGCTTGAGGCTCCCTTTTTATAGAGGCAGACCCGGGTGCAGCTTATTTAGGAGGGCGGGGCTACTTTCTCACACGTAGCCTCACCGACCTCCGCTGTTCCTCTCTCCTTTCCGCTCTCCTTTCTCAAGCACTGGGAGGGGGTGGCAGCTCTGAGTCTTCATCCTCACTAATCAGCGGCGCCTGTGCCTGCTGCTTGCTGACCAGCCCCGGCTCCTCTGACTGCTCAGGCGGCCATTTATCTAGAGCTGTCTGCTCGCCCTCCATCTCTACGTCAGAGGCTGGCTGCCTGTCCTCGCCATCTGACGCTGACTCTGACCCCGAGCCCAAACCCCCCATGGACTCTGAGCCCAAGCCCCCCATGACACTATCCCTCCCCTCAGGAACTGCCTCCCCCAAAGTTTGTGGTTTGGGCTTCTGCTGGTATTGCCGGTGAAATTGCCACATAAGCTGGGGAGCATTCACATCACGCTCGTTTTCCCATGAGTATTCGTCAGGGCCATACCCTTTCCAGTCAGTCAGGTACTGGAGGCATCCTCGGCAAATGCAAGAGTCCAAGATACGGGCCATCTCATATTCAGGCTCCCCGTGGATCTCAACAGGTGGAGGTGGAGTGCCACTGACCGATGCAGACTGGCAGGCGTGGCTGGAACCAGGAGGGATCAATGAAAGACAGGATGTACACGAATGCAGGGTGGTAATGTCAGCCGAAAGGTCACAGGGTTAATAGCCTCCACAGGAAAAGGTCCCAAGAAATGGTGATCCAGATTTTTCAACAGGTACAGAATGGGAAGATGCTTAGTAGAGAGCCAGACTAAATCACCGGCTAGCGAAGGACTCACTTGACGATGTCGATCTGCAAACCATTTGTAATCCTCCTTGGCCTTTTCCAGTTGCCTGTGAAGAACCTGATGGATCACTTGTAATTCTTGGAGGACCTGATCAGCAGTGGGGACTGAGGAATCTGGGTCGGACAAAGAAAAGAGCCGAGGATGAAAACTGTAGTTAGCCAGGAAAGGAGAGATTTGAATGGAAGTATGCTGTACATTGTTGTATGCAAATTCCGCTAATGCCAAAAGGTCTTCCCAGTTGTCCTGCTGGAAATTCACGTAGCAGCGCAAATATTGTTCCAGGATGCCATTAACTCATTCAGTTCTGTACTGGACAGGTGAATTTGGACCCCCAGGTTCTTGAGAAGGGCCAGCCAGAACTGGGCAGTGAATTGCGGGCCTCTATCTAAGACTACACTCTCAGCCAATCCATGAAGTCTAAAGATGTGGCGTATATACAGCTGTGCAGTTTCTTGGGCAGTGAGCACCCCGGAGCAGGCAATGAAATGTGCCATCTTGGTTAACATATCAACCACTACAAGGATTGATGATGCTTCTTTTTACGCAGGCAGATCATGTCAGGATTCCCTTGAGAAAGTAGCTAGAAATTGCTTGTCTCCATAGCTGTTATGTCTGTTGTGTCTAACTGCCTTCTGGTATAGATTAGAGAGATGCCTGCTAGGTGCAACACTGCCACCTATTGGCAGGTAGCACTCTGCTCTCAGAATCTCCAGATATCCAACCAACCAATGGGAACTTGTTATGAGAGCTATATCTGTGTGTGTGGTAATTCTTAGTGTGTGCTCGACTGTATGTCTGGTAGCCATTGCCAAGTCCTGTTCTTTTGCTCTCGGCACAAGACTTTGAAGTGTAGCCATTGGCTTACTGTTTGCTAATTTTGTGCTCCTTGGGTCTTGGGTAAGTTGATGGAAGCAAAGAATAAGGGAAGGACATTTGATCTTCTGTTCTTCTGTGCTGTTTACTACGCTTTGCTGTGATCAAGACACAATTTAATGCTTGCATGTCGTATGTATACTCCTGCTTATCTTCAGTAAAGATTTATATCTGTTATATCACACAGCCGTTTTTCAGCGTGATTCATCTACAACTCTGCTAGTGTTGTTGTTTTTCCCTTTGCCTCCTCCCAAAACGACAGATCAGTGATAAAGTCCATGGATATGGCTTACCATGGGCACTTTGGTGTAGGAAGTGGTAGCAAGAGACCTGGAGGTTTTCTGGTTGGGTTCTTGGCTTATTGACAAATGGGACAGGACATCACATATTGACTCACATCATTTCAAATGTGTGGCCACCAAAAATCTCTTGAAATCAGGTGCAAAGTCTTAAAAAATCCAAAGTGGCCGGCCACAGGACTGTTGTGGCACAATTGTAGAATTACGCCCCATAGCGACCCCGCTGGTATATAGTAGCATCCCCGGAAGCACAATATGTCATGTGTCCAAGTCCAAGGGGTAGGTTGATTCCCAGGTAACTGCAAGAGTTCCTGTTTCCGAGCTTGGACATAAGGGTCTTGTTGTTGCTGCTCCTGAATTTGCTGGACAAGGTCTACTGAAGTCTGAGCAGCAGCAAACCTTTCTAGAGGGATGACAGGTCGGGGTGGTGTTTGGTTTTCCAAGTGGTTGTATTCTGGTTTATTGGAGAGGGCATCTGCTTGTTGAGTCCGCCCCCTAGGAATGTACATTACTTTGAAGTCAAACTGAGAGAAGAACAGAGACCACCCGATCTGCCGTTGGTTTAATTTTCTAGCAGTCTTTGAGTGTTCCAAATTCCGGTGGTCGGTTTGCACTTCCACAGAATGTTGAGCCCCTTCCAGATGGTGTCACCAAACCTCGAAAGCCACCTTAATAGCCAGAAGTTCCTTGTCCCAAATAGTACAGTTTCTTTCTGTAGGTGCAAGCTTCCAGGAGTAATAAGTGCACAGAAACAGGGTGCCTGTCTGCTGATCTGCTAGAAGCAATATTGCCCCAATGGCCACATTTGAAGCATCGGTCTCTATTACAAATGGCCGTGTGGGGTCTGGATGCCAGAGGATGGGTTCAGAGGTGAAGGCAGCCTTCAGGATTTCGAAATATCATTGCTCAGCTTCACCCCAATTAAACTTGGTTCTTTTTTGTAGTAAATTGGTCAAGGGTGCAGTGAGTGCAGCGAACTGGGGTATGAACACACAGTAATAATTGGCAAACCCTAATAAACATTCTACATCCTTAGCCCGATGTGGGGGTTGCCAAGTCTGGAGTGCTTCGACCTTGCCTGGGTCCATGGAGATGCCAGTAGCAGAAATACGATGCCCAAAAAAGTCAATGGTGGTTTGTGCAAACTGGCATTTCTCCAGCTTGGCACAGAGACAATGTTCTCGTAGGCGCTGTAACACGGTTTTTACATGTTGTGTGTGTTCTGCTGGAGAGGAGGAGAAGACCAGGATGTCATCCAAGTAAATTATGATGTACTTATCAAGGAGGTCCCAGAACACATCATGCATAAAGTGCATGAAGACCCCAGGAGCACTGGATAACCCGAACGGCATTACTGTGTATTCAAAGTGCCCATAGCGGGTACAAAACATAGTTTTCCACTCATCCCCGTCCTGGATCCACACTAGATTGTATGCACTGCGCAGGTCCAGTTTGGTGAAGTCCTGAGCATTACGTAACCGTTCCAGGAGCTCTGAGATTAATGGCAGTGGGTAATGGTTTTTTATGGTAATCTCATTTAATTTTCTATAATCACAACACAATCTCAGTTCCCCTGACTTTTTTTCTCACAAACAGCACAGGGGCAGCTACAGGAGAACAGGAGGGCCTGATAAATCCTTTTTTCAGGTTCTTGTCAATAAAGTCTCTGAAAGCTGCCAGCTCTGGTTCAGACAAGGAGTACATGCATCCCACTGGAAACTTGGTGCCAGGAACCAGATCAATGGGACAGTCATAGGGCCAGTGGGGTGGACATTGGTCAGCCTCCTTCTCACTGAACACAACTGCATAGTCCATGAATTGAGGAGGGAGATTCTGGAGAGGTAGAGCCAGCTGCCCTGCATGAGGGTGTTTAACACATGAGTCTTGCAACAAGGATTCCTGAATGTAACAACCCCTGAGGACCACACAATATGAGAATCATGGGCCTGCAGCCACTCGAGCCCCAACACAAGAGGGAAATGAGGTGCAGCAGCCAGGTAGAATTCCACCCATTCTAGGTGACTGTCCATTTGCATTTGTACAGGGTTGGTTGCTGAGGCCACTGGCCCTGAACATAGCAGCCACCCATTGATCATCTCAGCTACCAAAGGAGGGGCTACCGCATGCTGTGGAATATCCCACTCCTTGGCAAACTTTTCATCCATAAAATTTGCAGTGGCCCCTGAATCAATCATGGCACAGACTGGTAAAGCCAGCCTTCCCAGAATCTGTAAAGACACAGTCACGACAAGGTGCTTGGCAGGAGTAACATGGGGCATCTGGGATTGGCTAGCTGCCAACGTGGCCTGGCCTAATTGCCCTTCTAGGAAGGGCCAAGTCTGTTTCCCAACAGGGAAGGTCTGACCTTCTTGGAGGGGCAAGTGGTGGCGAGGTGACCTTGGCCTCTACGGTACAGGCACAACCCTTCATGTCGGCACCTGTCTTTTTCTGCCTGAGTAAGGTGAGGCCGAGCACCCCCTACTTGCATGGGCCCTTCCACAGGAGTTTCCCTGGGTTCCTGAGATGTGGTGAGTAGAGGTGCCATTGAAGAGCATCGCCTCACCTTTCACTGCTGGAGGTGGCCATCAATGCAGAGACATGAGAGGTGCATGAGAGGTGCATGAGAGCCTGGAGGGTCTGTGGGCACTCAGTCCAGTCCAGCTTATCCAAGATCTCTGAGGACAGACCCTCCTGGAATTGATCCACCAAGGCCTCATTATTCCACTTCAAGTCCTGAGCCAGAAGACGGAAGTCACTAATATACTCTGCCACTGGCCAGCAACCCTGCTTTAATTCTCTAATGCGTCTATTTGCAGTTTGAGTTTTAACAGGATCTTCATACATAAGCTGCAGTTGTCGACTAAACTCATCAAAATCGTCTAGCAGGGGGCTCTGTTGTATAAGCAGAGGAGTAGCCCATCTAGCTGCAGAACCCGACATCAAACTTATTAAAAATCCCACCTTATGGTGCTCTGTCAGGAAGTCTTCAGGGCAGAGACTCATGTAAAGTTTGCACTGAGCAAAAAAGGCGGGAAACTGAGCTAGCGTCCCATTGACTTTCTCCGGTGCCAGGACTGGGCATTTTTGGCGTGGGGTGCAACTGCTGCAGTGGAGGGCTGAGCCAACTGAGCAGTAAGGAGAGCGACTTGCTGTGAGAGCTGTGCATTCTCCGCAAGAAGCTGCTCCATTTTCTTTGAGCAGGCTGAGCAAACAACCACCTCATTTCCCCGAGAGGGAGGTGGGTGGGTGGAGACAAACTGTCCTGTCCCAGCCCAATCACATACAATACACCAGGGCAGTTGTAAAACTTTACTGAGAAACTTGTGAGGTAAACTTGTGAGGTAAACTGTGCTGAGAAACTTGTGAGGTAAACTTGTGAGGTAACGAACAGGCGGCAAGGGAGTATGAGCGCAAACGCACACACTCTACAGAAACAAGCCCCAAAAGTCCCACGAGCTTGCCTTAAGGGAGTTTCACATTCAAAACATGATTAGTCAAGTGAGTCCAAGAGTCAGGAGTCAGATCACGAGGTTTTCTGATCAGGAGTCCAGGCACATGGAGTCCGGTAAGCAGATGGTTGTCTCCAACGAACGGTCTGGGCTTGAGGCTCCCTTTTTATAGAGGCAGACCCGGGTGGAGCTTATTTAGGATGGCGGGGCTACTTTCTCACACGTAGCCTCGCCAACCTCAGCTGTTCCTCCCTCCTTTCCGCTCTCCTTTCTCAAGCACTGGGAGGGGGCGGCAGCTCTGAGTCTTCGTCCTCACTAATCAGTGGTGCCTATGCCTGCTGCTCACTGACCAGCCCCGCCTCCTCTGGCTGCTCAGGCGGCCGTTCATCTAGAGCTGTCTGCTCGCCCTCCATCTCTACATCAGAGGCTCGCTGCCTGTCCTTGTCGTGGACTCCGAGCCCGAGCCCCCCATGATAACACCTAAACAAAAAAATGAAAGGGGAAAGAAATCCTAAATAAAAGTGTTGTTTATGACTCAGCACTTTATGATTTCAATATGATTTTGTTTATGTGTGCAACTTGAGTTATAATCAGATGGGGGAGTAGGAGTATGTGAAGGATGCGAAGTCATTGGACATGGTCCTGTAGCCAAACCCAACCCATTCCTGCTGTAGCCCCACAACTGCCAAAACATTTTTCCCACTGGTCATGCAGAAGAAGGGGAGCACCAAACCAAGGAATCAACTAATTGCTTACTCTAGTGGGTATGTAGAATTAGAATTATATTTTTGTCTATGAAGCCCTGACCACAGTATAACTAATTTGAAAATACCATGTTCTCAGTGGATTCCAGTTTTTTTTATTAAAAGTCAAGAATGTTGATGTAACCTCGCTTGGTATGAAGAATAATTCAGTCCTGGGGTGTGAGACCAGGCTGAAGTTGCCTTAACCTAAAAATGAAGCAGGCATGTGTGCAGAGAGGACAAAAGCCAGGAATCTTTTCAAAAAGATCCCTTCAGGAGGTAGATAAGGAGGAACCAGGTCATTAAGGATCAAAGGAGAAATGTCACCAGAAGACAGACAAAGGAGGCTGGAGCTGAGCATTGGGAAAAACCCCAATCCCACTGACAGCTACCAGACTTGTGAATCAACAAAGCAAGGACTTTGGGGGATAAAAGGGGTCCTGAAGCCTGCCCAGTCATCGTGGATCTGGACTTGGCAGCTTCCGTCCTTCAAGCTAGTGCCTGATAGCCTAGTTGAGAAGGATGTGGGTAAGTGGGGATGACGTGTGTGTGTGTGTGTGTGTGTGTGTGTGTGTGTGTGTGAGAGAGAGAGAGAGAGAGAGAGAGAGAGAGAGAGAGAGAGAGAGAGAGAGAGAGAGAGAGATGCAAATGTACATGAAGCCAGTAAACCAGTAAAATTGTGCTGCCACTTTGAATTAATTTGGTCTCCATGTATTCCATCAGAATCTGACATGCCTCAGTGTTTGGTTGAAAGTGATTTGCATCTGTTCCTAATTATTTCCCAGCTGTTGACCCAGGCTGTGTGTCTTTTATGCTCTAGCCACACCTATCTGGAAAGCCCAGGTAGACAGCAAGGGTGGCTGGAAGATCTGTATGCCTCGACAGGCTACGTGTGCATGAGTAAGCTAAGCCTGGGGGTGCATGTAACAGAGGAAGTTCTTTGCCTTTTCTTAGTAGATTAGAAATCAGGTACAACATTGAAAACATGGGTGTTTTTGTCTGAGAAACAAATAAAAAAGCGCCCCCCCCCCCCAGAATAAGAGAGACCATACCACTTAAAGATTATAGAGAAGATACAACAATTCACCAGCCTCCCTCATCATGAAGTGAGCTAAGCATTTTCATAGAATCTCAGAATTGAAACAGAGGGGGCAGTTAGGTTACTAAGTTCAACCCCTTGCTCATTGTAGGAATCCCAGTTTAAGAATCCTCAACAGGTGGCTATTCAGCCCTTCCTTGAACACATTAAATGAAGAGGAATCTGTCACTTCTCAATTGTTGAATTGTTATTATTAGAAAAATGTTCCTAACATTTCTTTGGACAATGCCTTGTAGGAAAAGAATGGTTTGATTTTGTATTTTTAAAAAAACTGATACAACTAGAAATGTTCCCAAATATTTAAAAATGTTGATGCGTTTATTGTTTCGTAAGGTATTATGTATGTGTGGTGCCCCAAAATAGATGACTGAATTGTGGTATGATTAAATTTCTAAAGGAACTATAGATCAGCTTTGGAAGTTCTTCCTGTGCCCTTGCCTAGATATTATCAAACATAAATCATTGCATAAATTTTTAAAAGCCTATTTTCATTTTTAAGATTGTTAAGTCCTAGTATGGGAAAAAGAAATGGTTTTTTTTAAAAAAAAATTATTCACTGTAACTCTTAGAATCAGCAACCTTTAGTATAGCCCAGTGGGCTATATGTAACCCCCATCACCCTGCTTCCAGCTCCCCACAAGTACCCTGAGATTGCTCCACTGAAATTTGGTGGCCAATGCCCAAGTTTCAGCAATGTGATTTTCAGCCATTGGGGGGAGTTGGGAAGAGGTTACAGCTGAGCATGGTAGCAGTTTACCTCCCAGAGATCCCCAACTCCCATTTCCACACTTTACCCCTCCCCTCTCAAAAAAAATCAACAGGTTTTAAAAGTGTATTGTCGAAGGCTTTCACGGCCGGAGTTCGATGGCTGTTGTGGGTCAGGTAGAATGGCAAAAAAACCTGAGCACAGAAAGAGCGCTTCTGTCTGTGCTCCTGCCCTCTGAAGATGCTGGCCACAGATGCTGGCAAAACGTTAGGAACCACAACTTCCAGAACACGGCCACACAGCCCGGAAGACCCACAACAGCCAACAGGTTTTAAAAGGTTTGGCCGTTCTCATTCCAGTGATCACGGTTGTTGGCAAACTGAATCTGTTGGTATGAACTCTTCAGCACCTCATGTCCTACTGACCACAAGGTGGCAGTAGGGTATAAATCGGGAATTAAGGATTTATTTGGGATGTGTGCATGTGTCTTTAAGTCAGTGTTGACTCCTGGCGACTGCCTGGATTAATCCCTGCAGTTTTCTTGGCAAGATTTTGGAAATGGTTTGCCATTGCCTTCTTCTTCCTAGGGCTGAGGGACAGTGACTGGCCCAAGGTCACCCAGCTGGCTTTGTGCCTAAAGTGGGACTAGAACTCACAGTCTCCCAGTTTCCAGCCTGGTGTCTTAACCACTACACCAAACTGGCTCTTTTCTACCACTGTGTCTGCTCTTTGTCTAAGGGATTGCTAATTTGAAGTCACTTCCTTCTGCCTTTCTTCCAAGGAACATTCATGGAAATACATGATCTTGGATTCTCCTCCTGGTAGGATGTAGTTGCTTTGCCTATCCCAGCTATGTATTTCCAGTAAATAAACCCTCTTTCCATTATAGTTGTAAAAGTGCTTCACTAATCCTTGTGCTCTCAGAAATGTTCACATGTGCACACAGGAGGTCAACCTCTGACAACTGTGTCACCAGACCCTCTGCTGAAGCCCTTCAGAAAGTTAGAAAACTCAGGGGTTGCAGTCATGACTGCTCAAAGGCTGCCTGGTCCTGCTCTGTTGCCTAACACTGTATCTAAGAAATTGTGCCAATTATAGAAAATGTAAGGACAGCCCACTTTAAGGCATAGTAAATTTGTGAAAGATGAAACGTTACACAGGTTCAAGATGCAGTATGTTTTAGTTGATGGAGCAATTAATTTTGCTTTAATTCTATAGTTTTGAGAAAGGTAGGTAAGAAATCGAAGCTAACCAGTTAATCTTGTTAATGGATTAATTTATATGTGGCTTTACAAGTGTCAGTTTGCAGGACAAGCTATAACAAAAAGAGAAATAAGAATGATATGCAAAGAATAGAGAGGAATTATACAGCCATCATTACTGCTTTTCCAGCCTCTTTAATAACTTATGCCCCATCCAGTGTTTTACACATAAAAGCCACTTATATGAATTGTAGAGAAGTCACAAATAGTTTGCACTAAAAGTTTCCTTCCTTTTTATTCTATCCAACCCAGTATTGTGTTGTTGTTGTTTTAATAAGAATTTTTATTAAGTTTAAAACAAAGATAAAAACTACAAAAAAAACTACAAAACTACAAAAAAGAAAAAAAGTGAAAAAACAGAAAATGAAAAAAGATTTTTGGAGTATTGTGTTGTTAGGAAATAATGTAAGGGTCTCAGGACAGTTTGTCTGTCAATAGGATAACTCTCCAAAAACTAAGCAGAATGGAACCAAATTTGGCATGATGGGAGAAGCTGACAAAAGAAAGATTAAAATTAAAAAGGGCCAGATCTAGCCAGGGGTGTGGAGAAAAAGATCCAGAAAAAAAAAATCCCCCAATGCATTTCTGTTTGGTAATTGGATTTGCAAGTTCGGAGGTTCGAATCCCTAGCCCTGCGTGCAGAGTGAGCTCCTGCACTAGCTCCAGCTCTTGCCAACCTAGCAATTCGAAAGCATGCAAATGCAAGTAGATGAATAGGTACCACTTCGGTGGGTAGGTAACAGCGTTCCGCGTGCGTCATGCGGCCACATGACCGTGGAAGCGTCTTCGGACAACGCTGGCTCTTTGGCTAACAAACGGAGATGAGCACCGGCCCCTAGAGTCGGACACGACTGCACAAATGTACCTTTACCTTTTTTTTAATTGGATTTTGGCTTGGAATGTTGGCAACTCCTCCATTCTAAGCCCTCTTCTTCCTCTGTTTTAGTCTCCTAACTAAAGCAGAGTATACATAACCCACCCTGTGATTCGCAGTGCACACAAACACATGCATATGGATAGTTGCAACATGAGATAACAAACACTGTATACACACACACACACACACACACACACACACACACATGCAATATGTTGCTTCATTACAGAGAAGAAAATGCAGATGACTCTTAAGGCTACCATGGTAAAGAAGCTATAAAGAATTCCAGAAGCCTGATCTGCGCAGTTTCCCTGCCTTTGGGGTCATGGAGCATGCTGGATCTATTGAGAATATTGTTAAAGAATCATCATAGGTGCCCAAACAATTGTGATATGTAATCATAAATTAGGCAAACTGCTGAAGCTCATATAACTTGTATAAGTGTATAACGCAAAAGTGAATTTTACGATCCAAAACACAGTGCCACTTCTTTAAACTTGTTTCTCTGTTTCAGGAATGCTTATATCACACAAAGTTAGGGGTCTTCTTGAACTCTTGACTCCTTCTCAAAGAGCAGATGGCAGCCATAGCCAGAAGGGCTTTTGCACAGGTTCATCTTGCGTACCAATTATGCCCATTCCTGGATCGGGAGGGCTTGCTCACAGTGATTCATGCCTTAGTCCCTCCTATTTGGATTACTATAATGCACTTTAGGTGGGGCTGCCCTTGAAGATCACATAAGCTGCAGCTGGTCCAGAATGGAGCAGCATGGGCAGTTTTTGGTGTTCTTCATATTGCTCATATAACACTGCTGCTCCATGAGCTGCACTGGCTCCAAGTAGGCTTCTGGGTGCAATTCAAAGTGTTGGTCATCACCTATAAAATCCTCCATGGTGTAGGGCCAGGCTAGTTGTGGAACGGCCTTTCTCCTATTGTTTCTGCCTGCCCCACCAGACCTAGTAGAGGGAGCATGCTCCAAATCCCGTCTATCGAACAATGCCATTCTGTTGGATCCTGGGTCATGCCTTCTCAGTGGCAGTGCCTGCCCTGTGGAACAGCATCTCTCCCCAGAGATTCACAAAGTGTTGAAGACCTGGCTTTTTCCCCAGGTCTTTGGGTCAGGTGGGTAGATGAGCTCTGTTGTTATCTATGTGTTTTTTCAGTGAGTGGAATTATTGTTTATCTTTGGGCACCAGGGGTTATAGGTAAAGGTTTTCCCCTGCACAGTCGTGTCCGACTCTAGGGGGCGGTGCTCATCTCCGTTTCTTAGCCTAAGAGCCAGCGCTGTCCGAAGATGCTTCCATGGTCATGTGGCCGGCATGACGCGCACAGAACGCTTACCTTCCCACTGAAGTGGTAGCTATTTATCTACTTGCATTTGCATGCTTTCGAATTACTAGGTTGGCAAGAGCTGGGGCGAGTGCGGGAGCTCACTCCATCACACGGGACTAGGGATTCGAACCGCTGACCTTCCAATCGACAAGCCTGGCATCTTAACCACTGAGCCATCGCACCCCTTTACCAGGGGTTATAAGTTGTGGCTTTTTCTGTGTTTTAATCCTTGGAAGTCGCCCAGAGACATTTGTGTGAGATGGGCAGCCATAGAAATCATATAGATAAATAACCAACAAACAAAGTGAATGATCAAGATACAAAGAACAAGTAACTTGACCCAGAAACTGGGGTAGGGCAGAGACAAGGTATATGAGCCTCAAGTGCCAAATTATATGTTGACCCCATAAAGCACGACAAAAGACACACAAAGCAAAAGCCAAGCACTGCCAATTACCAGGCTCAGCTTACCTTTCTCCTTTTTCTGGCTGCATTGCCATGCTTCCAAATGAAGCACTGGTTACAGCACCCCACATCTATTATTATTATTATTATTGTTGTTGTTATTATTATTATTATTATCATCATCCACCCAGAGTCCCTCCTTAGGGGGAGATGGGCGGTGATAGAAATTTGAATAATAAATAAATTAAATAAATTATTGTTATTGCTATTATTTGCCTTTGCAAATAACACAGAGCCACTACTGAAAATAAGGGTGAAGAAGGAGACAGGTGGCTCAGCGGGTAAGACGCCAGGCTTGTCGATCGGAAGATCGCAAGTTCGGAGGTTCGAATCCCTAGTCCTGCGTGCGGAGTGAGCTCCCGCACTAGCCCCAGCTCTTGCCAACCTAGCAATTCAAAAGCATGCAAATGCAAGTAGATTTGGCCTTTTATCCATGAATGCAGATTTTTATTCTCAGCAGGTCAAATTGTATTTGCTTATCTGTCGATAGATAGATAGATAGATAGATAGATAGATAGATAGATAGATAGATAAATAGGGGGCGTGGTGGCTCAGTGGGTAAGACGCCAGGCTTGTCGATCGGAAGATCGCAAGTTCAGAGTTTCGAATCCCTAGCCCTGTGTGCGGAGTGAGCTCCCGCACTAGCCCCAGCTCTTGCCAACCTAGCAATTCAAAAGCATGCAAATGCAAGTAGATTAATAGGTACCACTTCGGTGGGAAGGTAACAGCGTTCCGCATGCATCATGCCGGCCACATGACCGTGGAAGCGTCTTCGGACAACGCTGGCTCTTCGGCTAACAAACGGAGATGAGCACCGGCCCCTAGAGTCGGACACGACTGCACAAATGTGCGGGGGGAACCTTTACCTTTTAACTGTATGTCAACCTCACTGATATATGTATATCAATTAATCAGGACAGGGAGTTGGGGGTAAGCTACCATGCTTAAGATCCCAACTTTCCCAATCCATCTCCATATTCTATAAAAAGCAACAATTTCCACAACTGGGATCCCGGACTGGATAAATACTGTAAATGCCAATCTAGCTGCTCAGCATTAAGTTTACAGTATTATCCTTAAAGATCTCTACCTGCTCCGCCTGTGTGCCTACCCAGTTCTACAGAAACCACTTCTCCTTAGTGGCAAATCGTGTTTGAAGTGACCAGTCCTTCCAGCAGAGCTCAGTTATCTTTGAGCTCTGAGCAACAAGGTCTACTACATACATTAATCTTAAATAGCAGCATGCAGAAAGGCAGGAATAAACAGCTATTGATGCCTGTGCCACCGCCATTACTCATTATTAAGAAGAAAGGTGTCATGTTCTGTAAGTAACACAGATACCTCTTGCTCTGGAGGGAGTTGAATCTCACCTGGCACATGAAGATGGTATTCTGCAAGTGTAGACACATATTTCTGGAAGTACTATATTTTCCCAAATTCATTCCTGAAGGCACATCAGTTCTCTGTGCCACACACATCATAGCCTGTCACGGTATGGAATGTTGGTTCTATTCTGAGTAAAACATTACCTATACTTTGACATGTGTAACCTATTCAACCTTCAAATATTTCTCAAATTCAGTAAGGTGACTTGGGCTACTATTACCTTTCCAGAAAGTCTGAAAATAGCTTACCCACTTAGGAGTATATCTGTAGTCTGTATCTGTATATCTGTGAAAAGACTTTGGATAATTTGGAGTGGAAGGGGCTATGGTTACCCAGGTTCTTCTTCTCATATTCTTTGCTTCCTCTCAGACTACCCATCTATCTCAAACACTCCCTTCCACCACCATTTATATCTGCTTGTGATAGGACCATATTTGCAAACAGACCATGTTCTGGATCAGCAAATTATTTCACACTGTACTGGTTCTCCCTTCCTATGTTTTCTAATGAGATGAACTAGCCAGCTGGTTCACTACCTCACCTTGGCAGGGTTGCTCATTCTCCTCCTCTATTCTATATCCTGTCTCTATTGACTTTGGCATGGCAGCTGTTAGGCAACCGCCACAATGAGCGCTATAGCTACAGTGAAACAAAATGATTGCAGGAGTTATCTCTGTCCCTCCATGGTGGCACTCTCCAGTGTAGGACATACTGTAAGTATGGATTTCTAAGCTTAGTCTCCTTTGTTTTATAGGTATTACATACAGCATATTCCTTTTAAGGAAGGTAGACCTTGAAGGAACAGAATAGAAAAAGTATGATGCTTTTGGACTTTAGTGTTGGAGAAGACTCCTCAGAGTAGCATGGATAGCCAAGAAAAAAAGAAAAAGATCATTGAACAAATCAATCCAGAGTTCTCACTCAAGGCACAAATGACCAGGCTCAAATTGTCATACTCCAGTCACATTATGCAAAGACCTAGCTCTCTGGAGAAATCTATAATGCTGGGAAAGGTGCAAGGAAGGAGAATTGGAGGACAACCAGCAGCAAGGTGAATGGACTCAATTACAGCAGTGATGGGCGCACTGTTGGAAGATTGTTGGACCAGGTTGGGGTCAAATCCTCCTGGATAAATTATTTCTATGACTTGATGGCACACAATCAATTTTAAGGAAGAGCTAGGCTGTGTGTGTGTGTGTGTGTGTGTGTGTGTTATTTTATGTGAGAAGACCAGCAATTCTGTTTACTTTAATGCAGTCATGGGTATCTGGAAGAGCTGCAGCTTTTATCAGGATGACAAAAGCGGCATCACGACATCACACTGTGAACTCCACCCCTTTCAAATTTGCCATGCACATACCAAAGGGGCAGGGCTTCAATCGCACAGTCACAACTGCCACCTTGACTTTTCTAATCACACACACACACACACACACACACACCATTGATGCCCCTATACTCAGTTAAAGGACCAGCATGATATTCTAGGGCTATTGGCTAGGTTGGGATGCTGGAAAAAAATGCCAAAAAGACTCAGGAGAGATTTGGCTTTATAGCCTCCAAACTCTGCAAAGCTTTTCGGTTGTTGTTGCAAATTGACTCCTATATGTATTTGGCTTGTAAAGCATTAAGGGCATTTAGAGTGTAAACAAATGTAATGCCGTGTGACTCCAAAATGATGCTATTTTTCTTGAGAAGAATAATTTTGGAGCATGAGCTAATAATTCAGATGGTGCTCATGTGACTGAAGTTTATTTATTTGGATTTATTTTTCAAGGCCATGTTCCAAACTCTAAACAGGTATTCAGGATATTAAAACCCAGCAACACAAAAAATCGATCTCATTGTATATAAATGTATGGGTGCTTCTTAAATAAAATCACTCTCAATAAACCAGCAGTCATATATATGACTTTATCTTCCATAATCAGACATGAGAGGGGAAAAAGCTAGGACTTTCCTTTTATATTGCAATGTCTTTTCTGTAGGGGGCATTATAGAAATCAATGGCTATTTGTTTATGAGGCTATAATTCATGTGATGTGTGGGGAAAACTGGCCATATTTATAGGACCAGAACTAATATAGTGTGGTTATTCTACATGAGTGAACATTAATGAATATTCCTACATATGTGCTTAGGGATAAATGAATGGACTGATTGTATAACTCTGGGAGTGATTGAGCAAAGATGCAGTAATGAAACACATTAATTTTGACTCCCCCCGAATATCTACCATTTATTAAGTGCAACTTATCCTCTAACTTGTTTATTACTATTACTATTACTATTACTATTACCATCATCACTATATTATATTGTAACATAAATTGATCGTGGAAGGAGAAGAAACAACTTTTATTGTAAACCGCCCAGAATCCCTCCTCTGGAGGGAGATGGGTGGTGGGGAAATTTGATGAATAAATAAATAAAACGTAAGTGAAATATACAGTCTTTGTGCCTAAGAAAAACTTGGAAAGCTTTTCTCTATGTCCAATATTCAGGACATTGCATATTTCATGATTTCATGATTGCAACAAATACAGAAACTGGCTTGGGCTGCAGAACTCAGCATCCTGATATCTCATGAAAAATAAAAGTTCTCCTGGTTTTTTTCTCCTAAAAAAGACCATTTATGATGAGCATTTTCTACCACATTATGTAATGGTACTCTTTCTTCCTCCTCCATTTCCCAGAACAACTTTCTGAGACATGGAAGAGAATGCAATTAAAATGTGCTGTAGTGGTGAATGTGTTGGAATACGGTTGGAGAAACCGAGGTTTCAAGTTCACCCTCAGCCAAGAAACCTCACTGGGTGTGTAATGAATGTGATCCTTAGTTATTAATTCAGAGTCTCTCAATCACAAGCCATCATAGGATGTGGAAGAAGTCTTTATTCATACAGGTGATCAATCCAAGACAAAGATCAGACTGAAGAAAAGCCCGCGCAATTGCTATGATAAAATCTCCCTTTGTGCCAGCCCCTCCCTAAATGCTGAATCCTTTCTAATAGCTTCTAACTCCCAGCTGCAATTCATTCTGCTAATGAATATTGATAGCACCAGCCAAGCTGACCTTGGAGCTTATTCAGGCCATCTCAACAATTCTAATCAACATACCAAAGTGCCACTACAAGTATGCTAATACAAATACTACAATACCCATCACTACAATGTCCCTCAACTATACTGGAAGGATGCTAAATCCTGACAGGGTGACTGTGGGCCAGGAAATCACCCTCAGCCCAACCTACCTCACAGGATTGTTGTTGGGGAAAATAGGTTTAATTACTAAGTATTAAAAGTAAACCCTGTGAGACTCTGTGTGATTATTTGCCCATGGCTACTCATAGAGTTGCTGGACACCATTATTCTACTGCCACAGCTAATGTGAGAACCCCTAGAGCAGTGTTTCTCAAACTTGGCAACTTTAAGGGGTGTGGACTTCAACTCCCAGAATTTCCCAGCCAGCATGGCTGGCTGGAGAATTCTGGGAGTTGAAGTCCACACTTCTTAAAGTTGCTGAGTTTGAGAAACACTGCCCTAGAGCATTTGGGGAATTCTCCCAATCTCTTTGCTTAGAAACAGAACAGAGAATACTAAGAAGCCATTTGCTTCAGCTCTGTAATCAATTCAGGGAATTGATTAGCAGATGCGCTTAGTTGACTTAGCATACTTTCGAGCAAGAAACAAACACATCCCTTTGTTGAGCCCCAAAAGCAATGTCTGTGCATTTTTCCTGTGAATAAACTCATTGTGGCGAATGAAGCAAGATTATGCAGTTAGGAGGAAGAAGAAAGAGCAAAATATTGGATTTTTTTTAAAGAAAAGAAAACATTCAGATAATATTTATTTATTGCCCCAAATAGTCTATATCCTGATTCTAGAAATGTCACCTTCCTTGAAAATGACACACTTGGGCTAGATTTCCATACATGTGTTCATTTATTTGTTAGATTGGTATCCTGCCTTTCATTCAGGAACGAAAGGCAGCTTACATAGAGCTCCTTCCTCCCTCCCCACCCCACCACAATGACTCTAGAGGGTAGTCTGGGTAGAGAGTCAGTGGCCCAAAGTTACCCAAGAGTCTTCTGTGGCTGAGGGTTGCCTGTCTAACCACTTTTCGTGTGTGTGTGTGTGTGTGTGCATTCAAGTCAGTCTTGACTCCTGGTGACTGCCTGGACTAGTCCCCGCAGTTTTCTTGGCAAGGTTTTTCGGAAGTGGTTTGCCATGGCCTTCTTCCCAGGGCTGAGAAAGAGTGACTGGCCCAAGGTCACCCAGCTGGATTTTGTGCCTCAGGTGGGACTAGAACTCGCAGTCTCCCAGTTTCTAGCCTGGAGCCTTAACCACTGCCCCACACTAATGAGGGAGTGCTGAGTATTGCACAACGGGAAGTCCTGACTTGTAAGAACATTCCAGTACTTTTAAAGGTTGCAAAGTAAAGCGAACACTCAATAAACAGCTGCCATTGTCAAGTTATACGTAATGGTCCATGAGTTTAATCCTCTTCAATTTGATTTACTTTACCTATAAAGAAAAATAAATTATGAAATTCAAATAAATACATGAACATTGGCTGAATTTGAATTAGCTAGCATCTCTGCGTTCCCCATCCAACTAGATGCACAGCTTAATCAATGGTAGTTTTTCAGTTTTTCTCCACTCGCAGGAGTCAATTAATTTATGAGCTCTGTATCACATAAGAAATCAGAAGGAGCCTGGTAGCACCATTTCCAACTAACACATTTTATTAAAAGGCAAAAGCTTTCGTGAGCTGCAGCTCACTTCATCAGGGGCATAGAATGGCTAGATTAATGTAGGAGTTTGCTACCAAACGTCTTCTGATTTGTTGCCACATAGACTAACACAGCTCTCCTCTACAGCAGGGGGTGGCAACCTTCTGCATAGAAGCCAGAGCCATGCTGCTGCCACCCCCATTTCTGGGGCGTTGTTGTTCCACTACCCTGAGGCAACTGGTGAAGTGTTCACCAAAATGGTGGGCTGGATGAATATGTTTCTTTTTGGGACCATGGGCCACATGATTTTGGATGGTGGGCCACATCCAGCCCACAGGCTATAGGTTGCCAACCCCTGCCGACAGTATCATGTGAGATAGTAGCTGATTAGACTTGGGAGTACATTTTGTATTTCCCTTATGAAGGAAAAAGTCGTGTAAAAGAACAAAGTGGTGAACTGTGATCCAGCTGTGGGGGTGGGTGGAGTATTGCAGTTCAATACCACAGATTTATTTATTTCCAATGTACCATTCACAAGGCTTTCAACCTCTGTAGACACACAGTTAATTTCTAGGCATACAGGATCCTCAACTGCTTATTCAGCAGTAAAATAAAGAACATAGTAATATAAAAAGTAAATAAAGAAAAAAGTGATATCAGACTGAAATTATTTGGCCAGAAGAAATTAAGGAACACATCAATCAAATGATTTTATTGAAGCTGACTCCCACTAGCAGATGACTGTGGTACAGAATGAGTTTTTCTCTCTCCTTGATTAACCTCCTTTATCCTCTAGGGGAATTAAGGAACATACTGTATACATAGGATTTTAGCTACCCTCATTCTTCTTTCCAAAGGAATAGAGTGGCAGATCCATTTTTAACAGTACTGTGATCACTTTTTCAATCTTACAGTCTGCCTCTGCTTCCTTTCCCCACCCAGAAGACAATCTCTGCCCCTTTCAACCCTGTGCCACTTTTACAGCCCCCAGCAAGAAGGCTGCCTCTGAACAGATCAGATGTTCCTTTGTCCTGACAATTCTCTTTACTGCCTTTCCTCGGTAGAAACCTTTGCATTCGGCAGGTAGGTTTTGAGCAGGCACTGAAGCTGGAACAGGTTAATTGGGAGCTGATTTGTTATGCCAGGCATGTTTAGGGATCTACAGTATTTCAAAGGAGGACAAACTGTACCCGTACGTGCAAATAAACCCTCACTTGAGATGCAGGACAGGACAGGTTTGCAGGCTTAGCATTTTAGCACAAGCCTTAGATTGGACACTTGGGAGTCCATCCAAATGCCAGCCGTAATTTCAACTTCTCTACATAGCACAGAGACTGGAAGAGTGCCGTGTTCTGGGAAGATGGGCGGAGCAGTCTATTTTATAGATTATTTACCATGGTCACACCACAGCCACACACACTGGGGGGAGGGGGGATGTGGAGGGCACAAGCAAGGAAGAATTGTTCAAAAATACCTGAACAAAAGAACAGAAACGACACCTGCTTATAATTTGTCCAGCTGTTTAATGCCAAGTACTTCCACAGCATTAACATAAATGGTTTTCCACTTAAAAAAAATAAAAACAGCCCTTTGTCTCAATCGTGTTTGTTGAGAGGAGATATTTGATTCCAGTTTTCTCATTCAGAGTCAAAGAAGACTCTGCTAATAACTTTATATTGTTGTTAATGACTTTTTGGGAAAAATAGAATTTTGGCAAGTCCTATTAGCCTATTATCATAAAACTTCATAACTTGGTGCATTTAGAGAGCCAACACTTAATTATAATAGTGGCTTATTTCTAGCATCCCAAGTGGCTAATTTTAGATATAAAGTAAGCCATCACCAGCCATTCTCCTCAAGACTGAGCTCTTTAACTGCTTAAGTCTTTATTATTATAATATTATTTATTATGGAATGGCTGTGTGATTTGTTTAGTGAGTCTGTGTGAAGCCACATCTGTGCCTGATGATTAGAAGAATGCTGTTATTGTTCCTTCACAAAGAAAAAGGTAGCAAGGGTGAATGCAAAAACTATGGGAGAATTGCTTTGTTAAATGTGTGTACCTGAGAAGGTGTTTGGCAGAATTCTGCAAAGAAGCAATGAGCCAAATTTGGGAAGTGCGGTGTCACTTATGCCTGGCATGGGTATGTGTGTGTGTGCCAAACAGATGTTTGGCCTTTAGTAGATAATTAAGAATTGTATACATGTGAGAAATAAAGTTTATTGTACCATTATTGATTTAGAGTAAAGCTATGAGAAAGTGAATATGTTCATGTAGAACTGTTGGTTGATTGCTAAATGCTGTGACAGTATTGCTGGAAGTAAAACATACATGAGGATAAGTGGAATGTTTTGTGAATGCTCCAGAGTACTCTGAGGCTGCACCTTGTCACAGAAAGGTAGGACCTATTCACTTGGTCCACCCCAGATACCTGATGGACCCTATTGGGTTTTGTAGAGGGCAGAGGGGATGGCCTTGAAGGACAGGAGGAAGAGCCGCTACCAAGGCAACAGTCAGATAAAAGGGGCCTGAGATCAGGCCAAGAAAGTAACTTGAGAAAACATCTCAGACAAGCCCTTCAAGCTCACTCTTCTAGCTTAAAGAATCCAGGTAATGATTTTCTCTGTAGTTTTATTTCTTTGGCTTTATGAGAATAATTTTCCAAAATGTCTATGAAATATAGCCAGGTGCCCAAAAGGACCTTATTGTTCACTTGTACAATCCTCTTTCAGACATTTCACAGTGTTGAAATATCAGCCCAATTGAGACACTATAATTGTATGTATTTATTATTTAACACATTCACATACTGTCTTTCCTCACTCGCTGGATCGTCACCTTGTTGTGGTGAGTGGGCTTGTGTGTTCCCAATGAACCCTGTGAGCAAAGCCGTCGGGAGTCATGTACTCCTGGCAGGGTCACCCATGGCGGTAAGGTCCAGGGGGAGGAACCAGACAAAGAACGATCCAAGAAAGTCCTCAACGGCAGAACAGGCGGAAGATAACAAGGTGTATTGTTACAACGGCTGCGAAGGCGGATGAAGGCTGCAGCAGACAAAAGGTCACCAATCGTCATGGTATCCATGCCATTGGATTAGAGCCTTTTTCTGTGAAGGTTGTGTGCTGATCGTTGTGCACCGATCTCCACACATAAAACAAATTCACGCACAGGCGTCTTCCAACCACACCAAACCCAAAACAACCAAAAGTCCCATGGCGATTGACGAATGGCAACGGGGGCAGGACTGTGAAATCCGGAAGCTCCTAGTCATGGATCAGCACATGGGCGGTGGATACGGATTCAGTCGCCCTGACTCAAGGATCGAGGCAGTTGAGTAGTTCGGCAGCTGTATCCACGACTGAGCAGCCCTATTTAGGATCCACTCTGCTCACCCCATATGGGGAGGGGGCTAGAAAAGGTGCCCTAAACATAGTCTGCCTCATTTTCTCCCTGACTGGATTACCGCGACCAGTGGGGTCACCATCTAGCGGTCGTAAAAAACACATGAATTTTGGAACATGGAATATACGGACACTGCAAGACAATATGGATAGTGAACGACCTGAACGTAGGACTGCCATTATTGCAAGGGAGCTGAGACGTTTTAATATTGATATAGCAGCACTCCAAGAAACTCGAAGAGCAGGAGAAGGACAGTTGAAGGAAGAAAAAGGAGGTTATACCTTCTTTTGGAAAGGACTGCCTGAACAAGAACGACGAATACATGGGGTAGGCTTTGCTATCAAAAACGACATTGTGAAGCTCTTGTCAGAAGTTCCCACTGGGATTAACGAACGACTCTCAACTCTGCGAATAAAACTCGCCAAAAACCAACAGGCAACTATCCTAAGTGCTTACGCACCAACACTAGATGCAGATGAGGATATCAAGGAAAAATTTTATACCCAGCTGGACACCATCTTATCAGAGATACCAAAGGAGGATAAAATTATCCTCCTGGGCGATTTCAATGCAAGAGTTGGGCGTGATTTTGATTTGTGGCCAGGGATCATTGGGAAAGAAGGAGTTGACAACAGCAACACGAATGGAATCTTACTTCTGACTAAATGTGCAGAGCATAACCTTGTCATTACTAACACACTCTTTCGCCAGAAAAATAAATTTAAAACATCATGGAAGCACCCACGGTCGAAGCACTGGCATCTTTTAGATTATGTAATTGTCCGTGCTAGAGATCGCCGTGATGTACTTCTCACCAGAGCCATGACGAGTACCGATGACTGCTGGACAGACCATCGATTAATTCGATCCACGATGGCCATAAAGATTGTCCCTCATCGTAGGCTCCAAGGAAGAAAACCAAGGCGTAAAATGAATACACTGGCCCTTCAAGATCCTATTAAACGAGCTTGCTTTCAATCAACTCTCAAGGAACATCTGCCTATGGAACTTCCTGAAAATGTTGAGGAACACTGGATTAAATTGAAGACTTCTATCATTTCAGCCTGTGAACAAACTATCGGATACCAGACTAAGAGACATCAGGACTGGTTTGATGAGAACGATAGTGAGATTGAACATATTATTGACAAGAAAAGGAAAGCCTTCCAGATATGGCAAAAAGATATTAACTGTGCCGTTAAGAAAAAAATCTACGCCAGTGCAAAGGCAGAAGTCCAAAGAAGAACTAGAGAACTTAAGAACATATGGTGGATAAAAAAAGCCCAAGAAACCCAACATTTTGCAGATGCTCATGATGCACGGGGCTTTTTTAATGCCATAAAGGCCATCTATGGACCAACAAACCATGGTACAAATCCCTTACGCTCAGTAGATGGTGCTAAACTTCTAAAGGACAAAGAGTCTATTGCACTGCGCTGGAAAGAGCATTACTGCAATCTCCTTAATCATCACTCTACTGTGGCTGACGAAGTCTTCTTGCAAATCCCGCAAAAACAAATAAGAAATGAGCTTGCAGTACCCCCTAGTTTGGAGGAAGTCAGTAAAGCCACTAAACAAATGAAAAATAACAAAGCTAGTGGACCTGATGGGATTCCTGCTGAAGTCTTTAAAGAAGGCGGGCCTGAACTTACACAACAACTTCATAAGCTCATCGAAAAAATCTGGATGAGGGAGGAGATTCCAGCAGACTTTAGGGATGCCATAATTATCACTCTCTTTAAAAAGGGTGATAGAACAGACTGTGGAAACTACCGAGGCATCTCCCTTCTAGCCACAGCAGGCAAAATCCTGGCAAAGATCATCGCAAACCGTCTCCTATCTGTATCAGAAGACATCCTCCCTGAAACGCAAAATGGCTTCCGCCCTTCCAGAGGAACAGTGGATATGATCTTCACTGCACGACAGCTTCAAGAAAAATGCAAGGAGCAAAACCGCCCTCTGTACATGGCGTTTATTGATCTGACTAAAGCTTTTGATACTGTAAATCGTACTGCTCTCTGGACCATCCTTCTGAAAATCGGATGCCCTGATAAATTTGTGAACATCTTGCGGTTACTCCATGACGACATGATGGCAACAATCCTGAATAACAATGGCTCTCAAAGCGATCCATTTAAAGTGGAATCCGGCGTTAAACAGGGATGTGTTATTGCTCCAACCTTATTCGCTATCTTCATCGCTATGATTATGCACCTTGTTGAAGAGAAACTTCCTACAGGTGTAGAAATTATATATCGAACAGATGGAAAGCTTTTTAATCTTAGTAGGCTGAAAGCAAAAAATAAGGTAACTGCAACTTCTGTTATAGAACTTCAATATGCTGATGATAACGTAGTCTGTGCACACTCCGAGGAAGATCTTCAAACTATCCTAAACATCTTTGCAGAAGCATATGAAAAACTCGGCCTCTCGATTAACATTAAAAAAACCAAAGTGCTTTACCAGCAAGTTCGAACCAATCCCTCTGCAGCGCCATCAATCCAGCTTAAAGGTGTGTCACTAGAAAATGTCGACCACTTTTCTTATCTCGGCAGCCATCTATCAACAAAAGCCGACATCGACGCTGAAATTCAGCATCGCCTGAGCTCTGCGAGTGTAGCTTTCTCCCGAATGAAGCGTAGAGTGTTTGAGGATCGGGACATTCGCAGGGAGACCAAAATGCTTGTTTACAAAGCCATTGTACTACCAACCCTTCTGTACGCCTGTGAAACATGGACCCTCTACAAACGCCACCTCCAACTTCTTGAAAGATTCCATCAACGCTGCCTCCGAAAAATTCTGCAAATTACTTGGGAAGATAGGCGGACTAATGTTAGCGTATTAGAAGAAGCGAAAACCACCAGCATTGAAACAATGATCATCCAACATCAACTTCGCTGGACCGGTCATGTTGTACGAATGCCTGACCATCGTCTTCCAAAGCAGCTACTTTACTCCCAACTTAAGAATGGAAAACGGAATATTGGTGGACAGCAAAAGAGATTCAAAGATACTCTCAAAGCTAATTTAAAAAAATGTAATATCAGCATTGAGAACTGGGAAGCCCTAACCCATGAGCGTTTCAATTGGAGGACAGCCTTTATTAATGGCGCTATGGACTTTGAAGAAGCACGAGTACAGGGCGAAAAGGAGAAGAGAGCTAAAAGGAAGGCACGTCAGGCAAACCCTCATCATGACCGTCTCCCACCCGGAAACCTATGCCCTCATTGTGGGAGGTTGTGCGGATCCAGAATTGGCCTTTATAGCCACTTACGGACTCACCGTTAAAATTTTACCTTTGGAAGACAATCTTACTCGGCTACGAGTGATCGCCAATGATGATGATAATGATACTGTCTTTCATCCCATTTGGATTTCAGGGCAGGGTATTACAAAATATAAACAATGCAAGATTTATAGTAGAATGCAATAGGATTAATGATGGTAATAAGAGGGGCAACTAGAAACCACAAAGCATTCCCAAGATGCAAACGCAGATTGAAATGCTTAGCCAAATAAAAATGTTGTAAAATGGCACCAAAAAAATATAGATTAGAAAAATATATAATCTTAATGTAGATTAGAGCTACTAGATCTGGGCTGCAAAGATCTGAATGACCTCCAGATGAGATACAGAACACTAATTGTTTGCTGCCACCACGTGGTCACCCATATTTTTTGGCAGCCAAGATCTGGTAGTTCTAATAGTGCTGTTTCACATGTCTCTCTCTAAAGATTGAGAATTCCACCATGCTGAAAAAAGCTTTCTGCTTTATAGTTGCAAAATAGATCAGTATTGTGGAGAAGCGACTGATCTTAGTGAACTGGCTGCTATAGAAAGGGATGCTCCTTGAAGGATTCAGATTCCTTGCCATCAATGGCATTAAAGGAATTGGGTCAGAAGCTGATATCAGAAATGAATACATTGCCAATACAGTTCTCTTAAAATTGATATGGTGCCCCAAAAACAGACTGTCAAAAATTCAACAATTTTTCAGGCATATTCTCCACTAACTGAAGCATCTGTGACATCTTCAAGAGCTGTCCCACACATAGAGCATTTAAAAATTTCAGATGGAAGGTTATAAGAGCATGGATTACCAGGATCAACTGATCCCTCTTCAGGAGTGGTGGTTGATGAGCCAGCCAGTTGTAAAAGGACTCTGATGCTGAGGTCACCAGAGCCTCTCAGGGCAAACTTGATACAGACATTGCAAACTTATTATTTCAAGGAGAATGCAGTCCCAGCCTAGTCAGATTGAAGTCTGATTCATAGACCTGAAAACCATCTATCTGCAGTGTCTCTCACTAGTCAGATTCAGCATTGGCCTTAATGCAGCTGCTTAATTCACCCAGACACCAATTTACAGCAACTGACATAACAATTCAAGCTTTCCTGTATCTGCTCTTAGCAGCTAAAAATGAGATAGGCAAAAGCAGAGTCTCACGATACCAAAGGAGCAGGCAGAATGATTACAAAAGAGGAGGAGGAGGAAGAGGAGAGTTTTACTGGGACGTCATTTTTTTTCATTTAGAAAATAGATTGCTTGCATTGTAATGAAGGTAATGTACAGGTTTTTTTAAAAAAAATGTTTATAAGAGAGGAGCTGGTCACAGACATTTGTGCATGGGCCATAGATGAGTTCGTCTAGATAGAGGTCCATCATTTGAAAAGATACAGGTACTTGTTCTTAGCATTTAGTAGTTCAGGAACAATCAGCCTATGAAGATTTTAAAATAACAATGAAAATAAAAAATGAGAGATGCACCAATCTCTTTTAGCTGTTAGCTATTTCACAGGATTGCTATCGGGATAAAAGGGTGAAAGAAGTCTGCCTTTGTCCTGAGCTCCTTGGAGGAACTACAGGATGAAAAAATAATAAATGGAAGACAGTTCTACCTCTAGATTAAAACGTGTATCCAAGGTTTAACAAGTCTAAAAGTGTACCACGAACTTATTCATTTCCACTCTTTTACTTATTGTATTTCGCATGAAAAGTAAGTTTGATAAAGATACCTCATTGTAAACATATAAACGGAACTCTATAACATTTCTTTAAAAAAGATGAAATACATCCTGAGTTCAAAGAACCATTTCTACCATTCCATCTTTCCAGATTATCTAAGCAGCAGTCACCAATTCTTCTAGCTTTTCTTTCTAAATTTCACAAGAGCCCTACAGTGCAAAATATGTATAACCATCAAAGCACAGAAAACAATTTGACTTCCTTAGTTCTGGGTATATCATTTTCATATAATTTCCTCAGTAGTTTATAGAGGGCTTTGAAATAAGGTGGATACGGTTGATTTTCTTGAAGATCTGATGGATTTTATGCTGCCCAGTTCCATCCAGACTTGCTTATTCAAGAGTTAGTTGCTGTTGGGGATGAGATTAAATACTAGGAGAAGATATATTGTTTGGATATTATCCTTCCTTTCTCACGTAAGTGAGATTAGCAGAGTATCATCTCCCGGCAGCATAAAAAGTTGGAAACTGAGACAAGGTTGGTTTAACCTTCTAGAAAACAATAATCCAGGATGCTGTGAGGCAGACTGGATTATCCTGGCATTACCCCTTTTTTTCCCTCTTAAAACAACAATCACACAGTTTTGTGAAGAAATAAAAGTAATGTTTACTCACATCCTTCAGGTCTCAAAAACAGCAGTTGCAGTAGTAGAGTCAAGAGGTTTAAAACATACTAAGTTACAAAAATAGAATATATAGTCTTTAGCATTCTGTCTGGGCTTGGAAAGCTCAGACAACGTGTCCTTTCAACTCGAGAGCATGGTGGAAAAAAGAGGGAAGAACAGGAAGAAGGAAATGACCTCACAGAGTTCTCTCTTCAGGAAGTTACTGCGAGTCTCCACCCTCTTCATGTCCTTATAGAGCAAGACATGAATTGTTGGTATGACTGCTATATTTTCCCACAAACCCCTTCTCAGGCATACAAAACAAGTTCATGCAAACTTTTAATTAAACCACCCAGAGTCCCATTTTGACTCGAAGGTTCTCGAAACTGTCTCTCGGTAGAGGCTTGGTGAGAATGTCCGCAGTCATCTCTTTGGTATGGCAATAAGCCAAGTCCACAAGTCCATCTTGAATGGCCTCACGCACAAAGTGGTACTTCACTCCGATGTGCTTTGTTCTTGCATGGAACTTCTCACTCTGTGACAACTTCAGGCAACTCTGGTTGTCCTCCATGAGACAAACAGGCTTCTTGCGCACTAACCCAAAGTCTTTGGTCAGTTGGTCGAGCCAGGCCGTTTCTCTGCATGCTTCTGTAGCTGCAATGTATTCAGACTCTGTAGAAGACAAAGCTATACAATTCTGTTTATAACTGCCCCAAGAAATGGGACCATTTGCAAACATAAAGACATAACCACCTGTGGATTTATAGTCTTTTGCATCCCCAGCCCAATCAGCGTCCGTGTAACCTACCAGTTCAGGATCGCTGTCAGCTGGCAACTTTAGTTTATAGTACATGGTACCTTTCAGGTATCTGACAACTCTCTTAACAGCTGTCCAGTCACGTTCAGTGGGAGCATTCTCTTTTCTGCTTAGAATCCCCACTTCATTAGCTATGTCTGGCCTACACATTGTGGTCAGGTACAAAAGTTTTCCTATTGCTGACCTGTATTTGCTGTTGTCAGGAAGAGGTTCTGACTCCTCTTTATTCTTTAGGAAGTCAGTAGTCATAGGTGTGGCAACTGGGTGCGCTTCTTGCATCTGCAGGCTGTCAATTAGTTCAGTGACCTTCTGTTTTTGGCTTAGAAGAAAAGAACCATCTTCTCCTCTCTCTATTTGAACTCCTAGATAATAATGCACTTTTCCTAGTTCTTTGACTTCCACATCTTGGCTTAGATGCTTTACTACTTGGGAGTAGTCTCTGTCATTTATAGTTGCAATTATCAGGTCATCAACAAATGTCAGAATGTAGGAAAATTGTCCATTATTACATTTTGAGTACAAACACTTGTCTGCATGGCCTTGTTTGTACCCCAACTGCGTTAGCATGGCGTGTAGCTTTTCATTCCACGCCCTAGCGCCCTGTTTTAGTCCATAAAGCCCCTTCTGAAGTCTGCATACTAAATGCGCTTCATTTGGCTTGACAAAACCTTTGGGTTGCTTCATATAAATCTCCTGCGAGATTTCTCCATGTAAAAATGCAGTTTTTATATCTATGTGCCTCACTTGCATTTGCTTTGAAGCCACTATGCTTAAAAGCATTCTGATGGTGGTGTATCTGACTACTGGAGCAAAAGTGGCATCATAGTCTTCTCCATACTGTTGACTGAATCCCTGTGCTACAAGTCTCGCTTTTTAGCGCTGTACTTTCCCTTCTGCATCTTGTTTCACCTTAAAGACCCACTTACTTCCAATAGCCTTCTTCCCTGGAGGCAGCTGGGTAAGTGTCCAGGTCTTGTTCTGGTGCAGTGCATTCATTTCCTCCTGCGCAGCATCCTTCCAGAGATGGGCTTCAGTGGCTGGCATCTCCTCTATTGCTTCCCAGTTGGAAGGCTCTAGGGGTTGCACCGACCCTGCGAGGTAGGACAGTCGTAGTGGTGGGACACCTCTGTTGGATCTTGATGAGCGTCTGACCTGTGGTTCTGGTTCCACATCAGCTTCCAATGCAGGCATCTCCGCATCAGACTGTTCCTCTTCATCTCTGGTGGTGCTGCTGAGAGTCTGGTCCTCTGTGTCTTCTTCCTGTTGATGCCCTGTAGATGGTGTTATGGCTGCGGAAGGCAGATCTGGATAGTTACACATTTGTGGTGGAAAGTATATGAGATCTTGTGTTTCTTTTTCTGATTGTTCAGAAAAATCTATGAAACTTCCTCTTTTGTCAACTTTGCTGTGTTCATCAAAATAAACTACGTGTTTTGAGCTGACTTGTCCCATTTCAAGATCCATAACTCTGTAGCCTTTTCCTCCAGTGGCATAGCCCACAAGGATGCCCCTTTGTGCTGTGGAGTCTAACTTGTGCCTATTTTCTTTGGGAATATAACTATAGGCAAGGCTTCCAAATACACAAATGTGTGACAGATTGGGAGTTCTCCCATGCCAAAGTTCAAAAGGTGTGCATGTAGCTCCTTTGGTTGGCGATCTGTTTTGGAGATACACCGCAGTGGCTGCTGCGTCTCCCCACATACGCTGGGGTAGAGATGCGTCTTTTAACATGCATCTTGTCATCTCCACAATGGATCTGAACTTTCTCTCTGCAATAGAGTTTTGCTGTGGTTTGTAGGGGACATTTTTCACATGCTCAATTCCTTCCTCTTCCAGGAGGGTTTCCATTTCATGTGAACAGTACTCACCACCGTTGTCAGTCAAGAGAGCCAATGGCTTTCTCTGGAACTTGTTGCTTACCATGGCAAGATACTACTTGAACATTTCTTGTTTTTGACTCTTTTCTTTGAGAAAATACACAACACAATACCTTGAAAAATCATCAAGAAATATTAAAATGTACTTATTTTTCCCAACTGAGGGAACATTCAGTGGACCACACACATCACTGTAAACTATATCAAGCACTTTGGTACTTCTCTGTTCAGTACACGGTGGAAAAGAAGGTTTGACACTTTTCTCTGTGATACAACTTACACACTTTGTTGTTGGTGAAGTGTTTGTTGTTGTTGTTCAGTCGTTCAGTCGTGTCCGACTCTTCGTGACCTCATGGACCATAGCACGCCAGGCCTTCCTGTCCTCCACTGTCTCTCGGAGTTTACTCAAATTCATGTTCATTACATCGGTGATGCTATCTAACCATCTCATCCTCTGCCGTCCCCTTCTCCTTTTGCCCTCAGTCTTTCCCAGCATCAGGGTCTTTTCCAGTGAGTCCTCTCTTCTCATTAGGTGGCCAAAGTATTTGAGCTTCAGCTTCAGCATCTGTCCTTCCAATGAGCAGTCAGGGTTGATTTCCTTCAGGATTGACTGGTTTGACCTCCTTGCAGTCCAAGGGACTCTCAAGAGTCTTCTCCAGCACCACAGCTCGAAAGCATCAATTCTTCGGCGCTCAGCCTTCCTTATGGTCCAACTCTCACAGCCATACATTGCTACTGGAAAAACCATAGCTTTAACTATACGGACCTTTGTCGGCAAGGTGAAGTGTTTAGTGCTACCTTTATTCCTCTTGCACGCTCCTTGCGCTGCAAGTCCACTATGGCATTGATGTCTCTGTGTCCAAGTCTTCTGTGCAAAGTTCTGGATCCGCCTCATCCTTCTGGTTTGAGCGCGCCACTTTAGCAGACTGGGGTTCTGAAAGATTAATCTCATACACACCATGTATTAGATTTGCTTCAGCATACAATTTCCCATCTTTAGACACCTGGCACACATCATTTTCAAATAATATAATGAAACCTTTTCTGTCCAGAGTACAGACACTAAGCATATTGCAGGTCAGTTCTGGAGTATACAAGACCCGTTGTATGGGATTCTCTTTTGTCTCACAACCTATCTTGCACTTCAGGACTCCTGACCCTGCGCCATGTGCTTTTATGATTTTGCCATCTGCAATTTGAATATTGCCACCTTGTGATGGGTCAATACTTTCAATGTCCTCAAAGAAATCTTTTTCATGAGTAAAATGACTTGAGACTCCAGAATCTATTATCCATTTGTTTGACTTGGTGTCACAACTGTTAGCCGTTAAACTCTTTTCTTGTAAGAGAAAACTTCCCTCATTTTTCTCTTTCTTTTCGTTTTGCTGCTTAAATGCAGGGAAATTTTGTGACTTTCGGGCTTTGCAAGCTTTAGCCATGTGCCCTTCCTTATTATAATTGAAGCACACAATTTTCTTAGGTGTGGCTTTAGCCTTCACTTGGAATTTAGACACATAGTTTGAATCATTGACTTTTACAGTCCTGGTAGGAGATTCTTGTCTCCTTTCCACACACTCTTCTTTCAGATGGGCAATTACTTTTCTTAGAGTTAAGTCTGTCTTCCCATCCATAAGAGTTGCAAAAGTCTCAAACTTAGGTCCAAGTGATCCCAGGAAATAACAAACTTTCTGTTCTTCCTGCATTGGGTATTCTGAGAGTTCTAGTTTTTCAATAATTGTTAGGAATTCTGTCACATGACTGTTACAGTCTGCTTTGGACACAAGTTTCAACTTAAATAAGTCTCTCACCCAGGCACGGTGAGAGCGTTTACTTGCAAATCCATATGACAATTCCAAATTCTCAAGGATCTGGGCTGCAGTATTCCCCTTCTTAACGTGAACCATCTGCACATCCGAAATAGTACTCAGAATTATGGCTACTGCTAACTTATTCTGTTTTTCCCATATCTTGATTGAAGCTTGGGCTTCTTCTGTAGTGCCAGTAGGCTTCTCTTTTTCAATACAATCCAAGATATCTTTAAGATCAAATATCACCTCTAGGCGCTTTTTCCATAAATTTTTATTAAATTTTAAGATACATATTAAAATGTAGAACAAGAAATAAAGAAAAAAATACAAAGTAAGAAAAAAGTAAAAGAAAAGTGAAGTTAAGAAAAATAGTATACAAAAGAAGTATAGAAAAGAGATGGCCTCCAATCTGTCTTTGGTCCTTAAGTACAATATTTGCTTTAAATGTTGGTCTTTCATACAATATACAGGAACTTTTCTTTGTCATATACATTTCAATTTATATAGTCCAATCTTCTAATCTTCATGTAGCTTTCATCTTTCTATCAATTCTCCATTAGTCCATCTGTAATTTCCATTCCTTAAGGTAATATCAATTTAAATATTCTTTACTGCATCAAATTCCATTTTTACATCCTTATTCATATCCTTAATAAAATCCAATTAGTCTTAGAACATATATATAGCAAGTAAAGGCCTTATTTTATCTCTACAATAATTTGTATTTTATTCTAATTCTAGTAAAATAAAATATATTCTATTCATACATATCCATAAAAACAACCTTAATTAAACTTAATCTATATTTAGATTACAATTATACCATAATCTACATCCTCCTACATATTTACCTATTTAACAAATTTTTATATCTATTTATTCCCCTAATACATAACCTAACAACAGTTCTCAATAGTATTCATACTAGTAATTATAAAAATAAGTCATCTTATAATAATATAAATTCTAATTCAAACTTAACATCCCATCCTTCATATATCTCCCTAAAATTTTTTCTATTTTCCAAGTACTCTATAACAACAATTTATATTTGTATCACTGGTTTTATAACCTTTTATCTATGATTAAAATATCATATTTTTATACATCCATACAGTTTCACATATTAATTTTTAACATTTAATATTCCCAACAGTTATATTACTAATAATTAATACTTTTACAGACTCAATATTCAGTTAAAATCCATGGTTTCAATACCTTTATTATCCCACCTAATGTTAAATCTCTTATTCAAGTTATACCAAAGTCATAATGTGTAACCTTTTTTGTTCTATATCTCTTATAGTGTGTCAGAACCCATGTTTCACAATATCTATCAAATTGCATATTCAGCCTTTGTCCTAACCACAACTGTCCCAATATGTTTGTGCCAAAGTTATATTGTTTTATTGTCTGTCTCATATCGGGTATAAGAATGACTTTTGGAATCAATATGTTTGAAATTCCCCCTTCTTGCCCTTCTTCTATCTCAAAGTTTTTTTCTTCTGCTTCCGTTTCTATTTTTTGTTCTTTTTGTTCCTGATCTTGCAAAAATAAAATTAAAGTTTCCAGTGATTTTTCAATATCCGAGAGGGCTTCACAAATCTCCACCTTAAATTCTTGAATTGCTTGAGTTACTGCTGTGGTTACTGTTGAGAAACCCATTCTTCTCCACCCCCTCTTGTTTTCAGGCTTCAACAACGGCCGGCCGTTCTAGCCAAAACAAATAGATGGTCAGCTGATCTATTCATGGAAAATTACCGGCATAGTCCATTAAGCAAAAAGTTTTTTTTTAAAAAAGAAATAAAGGAAGACAAAAAGTTTCAATAATCAAAAATAGGCAAGAAGGTAATACCTCAAACAGTTCATAAAAAGAGAAAGAGAAACTAAATTTCTACCATTATAAAAAGAAAAGAAAAAGAAAAAGAAAAATCCAGTTCAAATATTAATCCAACAAAATATATTCACAAGCTGTTTAATATCAACTCTTATACTTCCAACTGGGATTGAGTCTTCTGGTAAATTAGAAAGATAAAAAGTAAAAAATAAAAAATGTAAGCATAATTATACTTCAGACATAAAATCCATTATATTTCCATCTTAATTGTTACAGCAAAGAAAGTATAAAATTGCCAACATTTTGTGCAATGTCCAAAGAAAGACCCTAGATGGTAAAGCAGTCCAATTTAAATGAAAAAATAAAATAAAGTGATCTAAAAGCCAGCTTTAGCTCTAACTTACGATTCCCTCTAAGAGCCTGTGTGGTTCTCTCCGGTCGCTTCACTGTCTCCAGTCCCTGCTCCCTCCGTAGCAAAAAACCACAGAAAAAAAGCGGGGGGGCAGTTCCGACGACCCCGTGAGTAATCTTCTGCTTCTCCCCTCTCCAGGGAGAATTTCAGTGGTCCTATATTTTCCATAGACCACCGCAAAGCAGGGAAAAGTTAGCCAGGCTTTAAAACCTGACTTGTCGAGCTGGTAGCTGACTCGGAGTCCTGCCTCTAGGCGCTTTTTCCATTGGATAAAATTGTTCTCTCCTAGTCTGGGTAGCTTAAGGCTTCCCTCCTCAATTTGATTCTGATTAGCCATCTCAAAAATCAAAAATTTGAAAAATGTCCAAAAATACAAAATCAAAGACTTAAATCTCCAACAAAAAAAAAAATCTAAGATCTTCTCTGCCTAGCTACTGCACTGCGAGGGAAAGGGGGGGTTAATCCTTTCACAATGGAGACAATGGAAGTCACCATGTGCTCGCCAGAAAAACAAAATGTCTGCTTTGAATTTTTCTTCTCTCTTAAGAAAATCCAGCGACATCCACAAAATACTTAAAACTTTGTCTCTTCTGGGCCCGTAACCCTTGTTGGGGATGAGATTAAATACTAGGAGAAGATATATTGTTTGGATATTATCCTTCCTTTCTCACGTAAGTGAGATTAGCAGAGTATCATCTCCCGGCAGCATAAAAAGTTGGAAACTGAGACAAGGTTGGTTTAACCTTCTAGAAAACAATAATCCAGGATGCTGTGAGGCAGCCTGGATTATCCTGGCATTACCCCTTTTTTTCCCTCTTAAAACAACAATCACACAGTTTTGTGAAGAAATAAAAGTAATGTTTACTCACATCCTTCAGGTCTCAAAAACAGCAGTTGCAGTAGTAGAGTCAAGAGGTTTAAAACATACTAAGTTACAAAAATAGAATATATAGTCTTTAGCATTCTGTCTGGGCTTGGAAAGCTCAGACAACGTGTCCTTTCAACTCGAGAGCATGGTGGAAAAAAGAGGGAAGAACAGGAAGAAGGAAGTGACCTCACAGAGTTCTCTCTTCAGGAAGTTACTGCGAGTCTCCGCCCTCTTCATGTCCTTATAGAGCAAGACATGAATTGTTGGTATGACTGCTATATTTTCCCACAGTTGCTACTTCTGGCTCTGTGATGATGGTTACAGAAGAGAATATATTTTGAGAGTTTTGTGGTGGATAAAAAAAGCATTTAAAAAAAAATTGCATAAGCAGGAAAATTCAGATTTAAAGTAAAAAACCAAAACCATTGGGGATGGCGGTGGTAGAGGGGATGAACTGTGGACAGAGCAGTCCTGCCATATATTGGTTGGTTGGTTGGTTGGTTGGTTGGTTGGTTGGTTCCTAGTCAACATACAATCTTCCCAATAAAAGCTAGGAAACTTACTAAAATTAGACAGTCTTTATCATTTGTTTATATAGTAGGCTCACAGGGACTTTATAGAACAATTTGTAAATTTACAATCTGTGAAGTCTATCAACCACTTAGTGGATTTTAATTCAAGGATCTCAAGTTATAAATTGTTCAGTTCTCTACTAGGTTCTTCCTGATTCGAAAACTGGATTGGATAAATTCATGGAGGAGAGGTCTACTGAGGACTGTTTGTCTTGAAGACTTCTCGTTACCCCCATGTTGGCTGAAGCATGCCTCCAAATAGCAATCACAGGGCAATAAAAACTGGAGAGGGCTATGACTCCATCTCTTGTTCGTAAGCATCCCAGAAATATCACTGTGAGAAACAAAGTTCTGGACTAAGATGAGTCTTGTCCTGATATGTCTATTCTTCTTATTGCAATCAGGAGCCAGCTGTAGGGGTTACTAAATAAATAAATAAATAAATAAATAAATAAATAAATAAATGATAACAGACAATAAATAAAGCTTCAACATTAATTGCTTTTGTCACTGCTCTTTGCAGTTCCATGCTCCTCCTAGAAGGCATGAATGCTTTAAGGAAACTTATAGGCTGAGGGCCAATTCATACTTAGGTGGCAGCTGTATTTTGTTATTTCCACACTGGAGATTTAAGGAGGCCAAATTCTCAGGAATTAATGCAGGCACTCATGAGTAATTGCAGCTCAGTGATATATGTACAGTACAAGGCAGAAGATGTAAACTTTCCTTCCCTGTGTTTAAATAGAAAACAAATCACTGTTGCCCTATAAGGTGTGAATTAGTTCTGACAGGCAGCATTCTGATCAACTGTTGGGTCCTTGGTTTGAAAGAAGGAGATGGCTCATGTTTACAATTGAGTTTACTGGGAGCATCAATGGGCACTGGAGATAAAATTAGAATTGGTCTTTTGCTTCTTTAAATGCTTTGCAAAGGAAATTCAGTCATATTTGCAAAAAAATAAATATTAGGGAAGTGAAAGTATCTTCATGCTGTTAAAACTGTTGCTGAAATATCCCAGATACTGCACAAATTAATGAAAACTTCCTACTCCAAATATCAAGCATTTTGTCTTCCCTTTTGTCAAAAGAGGTGTGTGGTATTCATTTAGGAGAAGGAAAGGTGGCATGGTGCCACCACATTGCTAACAACAGAACTGAGAGCCAAACTATTTTATCAGCAGCTTCATATGGGCATTACTGGAACATAATGGGAGAATATAAGTGAGGATATGTATATTGATCTCTCTTTTTCTGTCTAAAGTGTTCTGTGCCTGAAGAGATACCACACTGCTCATATTTCTATCCAATACCTCAGCACTGAGTGTATATACCCTCAAAACTATATTTGTACACTTGTTAGAGCAGTGTTTTCCAAAGTCCCGCCATTGGCAACACACCAATGGCGGCGGCGGCAGTGCGCCGGCGTGAACGGCAGTGCTGCTGGCGGCGGCCTCGTGTTTCGCGCTAAAACCCGGAAGCGCTGATGGCATGCCGCTGCCGTCGCTGTTGCCACCACACACACCACCGCCGTTGCCCCGCGCGCCACCACAGGGGCTGCGGCGACGCACCATCAGCATTTGTGGGTTTTGTCGCGACACAGTGTGTCGCGACACACAGTTTGGAAAGCTATGTGTTAGAGGTATAGGTAATAGTAAAAAATGTGAGATTTAATGTTCCTTGATGTGCCCCAAGCATAAAACTTTGGAGGGGTGTATTGACCAGATATTTAGATTTGGCTCCCTTGCTTTTATACCAACAGTTGTGTGCTGATATAGATTAAAGTCCATTCCCAACTTCTCCCAATGCACTCATTTCATATGCCACAGAGTTGGACTTTCCTCATGAAGCAACTGCTGAAAATTTTTACTCTGATGTGGCACCTACATCTGCCGAACATGATGAAGAAGAAGAAAATAGCTAAGGAATTCCACCGTCCATTTCAAGCCTCCAATTCTCTTAACTGCCTCTCTATATAAAAGTACGTACATACACGTTCAGAGAAATCCAGTAAGGTGGGAATATCTGGGGGAAAAAACATCATCTCTGTGTTATTTGGAACCGGAGAAAGATCTATGAATTGGTCCTGTAAACCTTTTAGATAACAATGCACGAGACAGTGCATTTTGTTTCTTTCCTGAACCCATTATCAAACATATTTTGAGAAAATTAGCCTTAGGGTGGGGTGGGAGTTCCAGTTGTGTAAATTGATGGGCGCTCTTCTGATACTGGAGGTTCTCAGGCCCTGTTACAGTATGAATCACAATGATAAGTAGAATGCCAGTAAAATTCAATTAGGAAAGCCATTAGAACTGCAGGGCACAGCTAAGATGAAAATGAGCAAGTGGTGGAAGTGTCACATTGCTTTGTAAATAAAATGCCCTGCATTTTATTTATAGCAACATGTTTGGGAATCTAGATTAAATATGCTTTACTTGTTAGAGTCAGGCTTTATCAAAGAAAAGAAAATTATCTTGGTAATCTGAGTTATCTCAAGGAAAGAGGGAACTTTGTGTGATAATGTCTGCCTGTAGAAATAACACTAAGTGGTAAGATTGAATGCATGCAGGGGAGCGGATGTACATTTTCTTTTAGTATTTTCTTTAGAAAAGCAATTCAAATCCCAATTGGCTTTCAGATGTTTTCAAAGAACTATTTCCATCACTGCTTATATCATGCAATGATGCAGACTATATTTTTTTTATTAGAGATTCAGAGGGTGGAGTGAATTTGTCAGAATATATTGAGAAAAATGGAAACATACTTTCCCAAGCTACGCTCAAGAACCCACATCCTACCTGAACTCAAAGTTTGAGGAAGTATTCTTGAAACCAAGCAGATCTTGACTGGTTGTTTCTGCACAGACTCCTTTGAATTCTCAAATGGAAAAATATGGGGTAGAAAAGAAAGAAATAAAGGCTTTTGACAGGAGCTGGTTTACGAAATCATACAATACCTTTTATCATGTCATTTTTCCTTGTTTCATTCTGATTTGTTTACACAGTCAATTTAATGTGCGAATAAAAAGGAACTGAAATATTCAGTTAGAGTAGCTAAAGTGGCTTCTGCATAAGTTTTCCATTTACATTCCTCCTAATCTGATATTTACTTAAGAGTTTATGTCTCATGTTTGACAGATATTTATGAGCAGGTACCTTGAGATAACACCAACTTCTCTGTTAAGTCCCTCTGGTGGGAGGAGGGAGAAATCAATCAATCAATCAATCAATCAATCAATCAATCAATCATAACATGTTTTTCTGTTAAATATATTTGGAATATATATTTCCAAAGTAGATTTACCAAGGGAAAACAATGCTCCCTATATCTGGAACATCTGTGCAATGTTTACTTCAACAATTTTTCTGTAACTCCCATATAAACCTACATTTTATCTAGAAACATTTTCATTTCATTGGTCACTGTAACCAGATGCTTTTTCTTAGATATTTTCCATATTTGATTCACTAATATTCTCATGCAAATTAAATTTTTCAGGGGGTATTCTTCTGTTACCCCCACTCTTGTCTTCAAGGAAAAGCAGTTGTTGTTGTTAGGAAAGTACCATATAATCAGCATAATGTGAAGCTAAATAAAATACTGATAAGATTTACAAAATCCATTTGGAGTTTGGACTTCCAGTGGGGATTTCAAGGACTTCCGGTGGGGATTTCAATGGCAGAAGAACGCTCTTAGCCAGGCTCTCTGGCTAGGATCGACATTGCGGCATTTATCTGGTGGCTCAGGCGAGATTCTGAGCCCCAAAATATTCTCCGGGAAGGGGAATTCTAGGAATCGCTCAAGTCTTCTGGTCAGCTGCAGCTCGCTGGAAGATTGTGAAAACCACGATTGAACAGTGAGTGGAACAGCTGAGAGGTGGGAGAACCATCTTGTCCAAGCTGTGTCTGAAGCCCCCTTAAAAGGACAGTAATTCCGGCCGCCCCATTTCTTAAATCACTTTTTTGCTTTATAATTCTTGCATTTCAAGAGGCTATCTCCGATACAGATATACTATCTTCTCTTGGTTGAATTTTCATTATTTTTGGGGACTTATTTTTTAATGCATTTTACCTACTTTAACAGATTATAATTCAAGCAAGAAATCTGAAAGTTATATTGCTTTACTGAAACTTCCTTTTTTTAAAAAAAGGAATAAAATTGTTCTCTATTTTTTATTCTTTTTTATGGGATTTTTTTTTAGTTAAATAAGAGATTTTGTTGGATTTGAGACTGAAACTATTTTTAGACTGTGTGAGAAAGTTTTGTTGTGGCTAGCTTTTTAAACTGTGATTGGATACTGTTTCAAAATATTGATATTGAATGACTTTCGTTTCAACCCAAGGCTTGTGATTGGATAATTCTCCCTCTCTATTACTTACATTGGAGTTTTTTCTTTTATAATTATTACAATTGGACACTAAAGGGAGCTAAAGTATTAAAGTTTAAAGTACTGGAATTTTTTAGAACATTGAGCCATTGGAATTTTAAAAAAAATTATATAATTTGTATTTATACAAAAAGATACGGAGGAAGAAGAGGGAATTGTGACTACGAGAAAGCAAACAATATGTGGTTCTGGCAAATTAGACTTTTTAAAAGTTATGTTTGAGGATTTTACATTAAAAACTACACAATCCATTGCCCAATCTTTTGAAGAATTGGAGAAAAAGTGGGGGGAAAAGGAGAATAAAAGATTTGCTGAACTCGAAAAAAAGGAGGATAAAAGATTTGCTGAATTTGAAAAAAGATTTGATCAGAAATTGGAAAAAATGGAAACAAAATTGGAAGGAGGAGTTTAAAAAGTTGATAGTAGAGTTGATGCACTGGAGAGGGAAAGAGAGAATGAACTTAATAGGATAGCACTACTGTAATTAAGGGATAAGGAGTTTCGTTTAAGTCTTAGGGGGATCCCTGAAGCAAGAGAAGAAAATTTGAAAGATAAGATTATACAGGCTTTAGCGCAGAGCTTTCCAAACTGTGTGTTGCGACACATTTCTGTGTCGCGGCAAGGGCCCAGGTGTGTCGCAGGGGAACCCGGAATAGGAGGCCATGCACCACGTGGAGCCCCGCCCATCCCTTGCCGCACCGACAGGTCCCTGCTCTGAACCCAGCTCTTCAGCTCTCGCCGCAGAAGCCAGGTAAGTTAGCAGCCCAGTAGGGCTGCAACTGGGGGGGAGGGTGCAGGGACGCGATTAGGCTGCTGGGGTGGGGGGTGCAGGAACCGTGAAGCACGGCGGCCGGAGACATGGCTTTTCCCTCCCAAGAAGTGCCAGCGGCCTGGCAGCCGAGAAAGGGATGGGGAGGTGGCTCCGCTGCCCGCCTCGCATGGCCCCCGTGCTGTCCGCGTCTCCGGCTCCCCCTTCCCCTTGGCAGCGGCCCCAGCCAGGCAGAGGCAGGACTGGGCGGGTGGACAGGCGGCGCTCTCTGCCTCCGTGGCCTGGCCTGGCTCGCCACTTCCTACCGTCGCCTACAAGCAGAAGATGGCGGCGGTCTGATGCGCGGCCTGCGACCCGCAAGCGCTGAGCTTGGGCCAAGCCGAGGGAGCCTGCCGGCGGCTCCGGCCCGATGAGAGGGCTCCTAGCACTCCGGGGAGACCCAGCGCGGGCGGCGGGGACAGGGCAGGAGAGGAGCCACCAGCAGGAGCGTGGCACGAGGAGTGCCTCGCTGGTGCCTGCCTGGCTTCCACCGCGCTTCGTCGGAGAAGGTAAGATGCCGCGCCGGCGGACGGGCGGGCGGCTGAGAGGCAGGCGGGCGGGCAGGGGGTCGCCTGCAGTGGGCTCATCTGACCGTTCTTCCCGGAGCTGCTGGGGCCGGATGGAGCAGTGGGGGACTCGGCATCGCTCCTTCCAGCGGGCGCTCCAAGCCCAGCTGTTCAGCCATTGATCAAGGATCGATCAGGCCCAGGGGCAGGGCTGGCCGAGGGGCTCGGGGGGAAGACGGGTCACTGTTGCCTGAGACATCCTCACACATCCTCCCCCCCTCCCCCCACAATATGGCAGCAATAACAGGCAGGGCCCGAAAGAGAAGTCCCAAGAAAGAGCGGGGATCCTGCACTTTCCACTCTCCAGAAGAGCGTCCCGCACTTGGATCCATTTCTGCCAGAGCCTTCGCGGCAGGTGGTGGTCACTGTGGTTGTTATTGCTGCCATATTGCAGGGGGAGGGGGGAGGATGCGTGAGGATGTCTCAGGCAACAGGGACCCATCTTCCCTCTTCCCCCCACCGAGCCCCTCGGCCAGCCCTGCCCCCGGGCCTGATCGATCCTTGATCAATGGCTGAACAGCTGGGCTTGGAGTGCCCGCTGGAAGGAGCGATGCCGAGTCCCCCACCGCTCCATCCGGCCCCAGCAGCTCCGGGAAGGACGGTTGGACGAGCCCGCTGCAGGCGACCCCCTGCCTGCCCGCCTGCCTCTCAGCTGCCTGCCCACCCACCAGCACGGTGTCTTACCTTCTCTGATGAAGCGCGGTGGAAGCCGGGCAGGCACCGGTGAGGCACTCCTCGTGCCGCACTCCCGCTGGCGGCTCCTCTCTTTCTGCTTCTGTCCCGTCCTGCTGCCCGCACTGGGTCTCCCTGGAGTGCCGGGAGCCCTCTCATCAGGCCGGAGCCGCTGGCAGGCTCCCTCGGCTTGGCCCCAGCTCAGCTCTCGCAGGCCATGTGTCAGACCGCTGCCATCTTCTGCTTGTAGGTGACGGGAGGAAGCGGCGAGCCAGGCCAGGCCATGGAGGCGGAGAGCACCACCTGTCCGCCCGCCCAGTCCCACCTCTGCCTGGCTGGGGCCACCAAAGAGGGGAAGGGGGAGCCGGAGACGTGGACGGTGCGGGGGCCTTGCAAGGCGGGCAGTGGAGCCGCCTCCCCGTCCCTTTCTCGGCTGCCAGGCCGCTGGCACTTCTCGGGAAGGAAAAGCCATATCTTCGGCCACCGCGCTTCGCGGTCCCTGCACCCCCCCCAGCAAGGCGGCCTAGTGATGTCCCTGCACCCTACCGGGCTGCTAACTTACCTGGCTTCTGCGGCGAGAGCTGAAGAGCTGGGTTCACAGCAGGGACCTGTCGGCGCGGCAAGGGATGGGCGGGGCTCCACGTAGTGCATGGCCTCCTCTTCCGGGTTCCCCTGCGACACACCTGGGCCCTTGCCGCGACACAGAAATGGAAAGCTCTGATCTACAATTACATACAATACAATACATACAGTACAAGACTGGGGGGTCGGGGGCCAGGGTTTGGAGCCGGGAGCCAATCACGTGGGCCGGGGGCGGGGCTTGGAGCTGGCAGCCAATCACGTGGGCTGGGGGCGGGGTTTGGAGCCAGGAGCCAATCACGTGGGCCGGGGCCGGGGCTTGGAGCTGGCAGCCAATCACGTGGGCCGGGGGTGGGGTTTGGAGCCAGCAGCCAATCACGTGGGCCGGGGGGCGGGGACTCCTCATTAGTGTGTCACGAAATTATGCATGGCTAAAAGGCGTGTCACCAACATGAAAAGTTTGGAAAGCCCTGCTTTAGCGGATCTAATTGATTGAGAGGAAGATAGAATGATGAAAGAAACAGAAAAAAAAATTCAGATTAATTCAAGATATGCAAATATTAACAATAAGCCAAGAGATGTGTTGGTTCAATTTGCTAAGAGAAAAACAAGAGATTTGATTCTTCAAGCACATTTTGACTCTAAACTCAATATTGAGAATGTGGATATAACTGTGTTGAAGGAAATTCCTGGAAGAATACTGAGAAAGAGGAAAGAATATACTTTTTTGACAGATATCCTAAAAAAGAATAAGATCCCTTCCCATTGGGAGAAATTGGAAGGGGTGAGTTTTACTTTTCAACAACAAACATTTAGATTAACTACGACTCTCAAGGACAAGGAGTTCTTGTCAAAACATGGAACTAAACTGGATCAGGATGTACCTGGATTGCAACATATGGATTCTACAACACAAGATGAAGAGATGGCTGCTACATCTAAAGACTGTGGTGAGTTACATTAATAAAAAATGGCTTTACATTGTCTTTTGTGGAATATAAATGGGGCAAATGTTCCTTTAAAAAGGAAAAAAGTTTTTCATTATCTGAACAAATTGAAATGTGATGTGTAATGCTTACAAGAAACACATGTAAAGAAAAAGGACATAAAATATTTGATAAATAAAAATTTGGGACAAGAATTTATTTCAGCAATTTTGAAGAAAATTAATGGACTTGTATTATATATCAAACCATATTTGAAACCATGCCTATTATTAACTGATGAACATGGTAGATATGTAGCAGTTGAAATTGAACTTTATGGACTAAAATCTATTATTGTGGGAATATATGCACCAAATGAAGATAAGAGTAAATTTTTTATTCAACTTTTGAATGATTTGTCAGCTTTTTCATACCAAAGTTGGTGTTTAATGGGGGGTTGGAATGGAGTTACTTCCCCATTAATCGATAGAACATCTGAAAAAGAAATTAAAATCAAACAAGGAAGATTACCAAAATCTTTTTTTGATCCAATGGACAGTTTGGCATTAGTAGACTCATGGAGATATAAAAATGGTTTGGCAAAAGATTATACTTTTTATTCAGAGAGACATAAATCCTTTTCGAGAATTGACATGATTTGGGTTTCAAAAGATTTAGTAAATAAAATTTCCAAAGTAGATATATTGCCAAAGACTTTTTTGGATCACAATCCTGTTAGTATGATAATAAAAAGAATTTCCAGGTCATACAGATGGAAGTTGAATGAATCTATCTTGCAAAAAGAAAAGGTCATGGAAGACTGTAAGAACAAATTAAAGGACTTTTTTGAAATTAACCTTGATAATGAAATAGATTTGAAGATTGTGTGGGACACTAGTAAAGCAGTTATGAGGGGACACTTTATTTATCATAATAGTAACCTTAAGAAAAAATCTCAACAAAAGTTACAGATGGTTTTGGATCAAATTAAAGTGAAAGAAATTGAGTTACAGAAAAAACCATCAGATAATAACATTGTATATCAACTTAAATTATTACATCAGCAAGTGTCCATGTTGACTGTGAAAGAAATTGAAATAAAGTTGAAATACGCTAAACAGAGATATTTTGAATTTGCTAATAAATCAGGAAGATGGTTAGCATATAAATTAAGGAAGGAGAAAGAAAAGAAAATGATACTAAAGATTCAAGAAGGAGGTGTGGAATTTTTGGATAATTAAAAGATTAAAAAGGCATTTCATAGTTTTTTCTCTAATTTGTATAAAAAACAAGAAGTCTCCTTAGAAAAGATAAATGAATATTTGATTAAACAAGATTTACCTAAACTTACACAGTCACAGAAATTAATATTGAATAGTCCCATAACTACCTTTGAAATAGTTGAAGCTATAAAAAGAACAAAATTGGGAAAAGCACCAGGACCTGATGGTTTATCTGCTCTATATTATAGATGTTTTGAAGATCAGATTCTTTTACCTTTTAAAAGACTGATGAATTCTATTTTGTTGGGTTCTTCAGTGCCGGATTCATGGGAGGAAGCTAATATTGTTCTTATACCAAAAGAAGGACAAGATCCTTCCCTAGTTAAAAACTACAAAACAATTTCATTGTTGAATAATGATTATAAAATATTTGCATCAGTTCTGGCAGAAAGAATGAAAAATTTTTTACAAGAACTTATACATCATGACCAATGTGGGTTTTTACCAAAAAGACAATTAAAGGACAATGTAAGAGTGGTTTTGGACATTATAGAATATCTACAATACCATAATGAATGCCAAGTAGCTCTTATCTTCCTAGATGCTGAAAAAGCTTTTGATAACCTGAACTGGAGTTTTATGTTTAAAATCTTGGAAAGTATGGATTTTGGAGAACATCTCATCCAGGGAATTAAGACAATTTATACACCACAAAAGGCAAATATCATTGTGTATGACGAACTAACTGAACCATGTCATATACAAAAAGGAACAAGACAAGGATGCCCTTTGTCACCTCTGCTTTTTATTTTGGTACTGGACGTTTTTAACAGAGACATTAGAAGAGATGAACAAATAAAGGCCTTAAAGATTAAACAAGAGGAGTTTAAATTGAGAGCTTTTGCTGATGATTTAGTTTTGATATTACAGGACCTTTTGGATACTGCAGAACATCTGATGAAGAAATTGAAAGAATTTGGGTCATTGGCGGGTCTTAAAGTAAATAAACAAAAAACAAAAATGTTAATTAAAAATATGACCTTGTCCAATAAAGAATTACTGATGGGTAAGATGGGTTTTAAGATTGAAAAAAGGTTAGATATTTTGGGGTGATTCTATCAACTAAGAATAGTATGTTATATGAGAATAATTATGTTAAAATTTGGAATGATGTAAAAAAAGATTTGATAAGATGGGGGAAACTACAATTGACTCTCATGGGAAGAATATCTGTGATTCAGATTAATGTTTTGCCTAGGGTGTTGTTTCTTTTCCAGACTTTACCGATTTTGTCAACAGATTTACCATTTAAAGAATGGTAGAGAGATATTTCGAAATTTATTTGGCAAGGCAAGAAACCAAGAATTAAATATAAATTGTTGCAAGATGCCAAAGAAAGAGGAGGTTTGAGTCTGCCTAATTTGAAATTGTATTTTGATGCTTGTTGTCTGCTTTGGATGAAGGAATGGATTACTTTGGAGAATAAGAAACTACTACAGCTTGAAGGACATGAATTAATATTTGGGTGGCACGCCTACTTATGGTATGATAAAGTTAAAGTTAATAAGGATTTTAAAAATCATTTTGTTAGGAGTGCCATACTGAGAATCTGGAATAAATATAAAGTAAGATTGTCTCCTAATATACCACTATGGTTGTCACCTCAAGAAGCATTTGTTAGAAGAGAAAATGTGGGTGGAATAAGTTTGTTAAAATATAAAGACTTGTTGAACTTTAAAGATGGTGAACCAAAACTTAAAACAAGGGAAATGTTAGAGTTGGAAGGTTTTACATGTCATTGGTTCACCTATGTACAATTGTCAGAACGTTTCAAAGTGGATAAAAAGAATTATCAATTTGTTAATGAAATAACTCAGTTTGAAATGGAACTTTGTATAAATGATGAACATGTTATTACTAAAATGTACAAAATTTTGTTACAGATTAATTTGGAAGATGAACAGGTCAAAGAATGTATGATTAAATGGGCTAAGAACTTTGGATATAATATTAAGTTGGAGCAATGGGAAAATATGTGGAATAAAGGTTTGAAATTCACTTTGAATTACAACTTAAAAGATAATTTTTGTAAGATGATGTATCATTGGTATTTAACCCCCAATAAGCTGTCAAAAATGTATAATGGTGTAACTAATGTTCATTGGAAATGTTTACAGGGTGAGGGAACCTTTTATCATCTCTGGTGGACCTGTGAGAAGGCTAAAAAGTTCTGGGATAAAGTATGTATTACTATTCAAAAGATTCTTAAAGTTAATATACAAAAAAAAGCCAGAACTGTTTCTTCTGGGTTTGATGGAAAAGGAGTTAGAGAAACAATATGGAGTTTTGCTTTTATACATGATTACAGCTGTAAGACTTTTATACGCACAATGATGGAAAGATCCACGAATACCTACGGTTGAAGATCGGATTGTCAAATTAATGGATTTGACTCAAATGGCTAAACTAACAGCATTAATAAGAGAACATTCTGATTCTGGATTTATATCCATTTGGCAACCACTTTTAGAGTACTTGCTTGTGGTAGAAAAAAATGAAATGTTGTTCTTGGGTTTTAGTGATTAAATGGTTTGTTTTAATAGAAATAATGTCATTATGGTTTAACTAGGGGCGTGGTGGCTCAGCGGGTAAGACGCCAGGCTTGTTGATCGGAAGATTGCAAGTTCGGAGGTTCGAATCCCTAGTCCCACGTGACGGAGTGAGCTCCCGCACTCGCCCCAGCTCTTGCCAACCTAGCAATTCGAAAGCATGCAAATAACAGCGTTCCGCGTGCGTCATGCCGGCCACATGACCGTGGAAGCGTCTTCGGACAACGCTGGCTCTTCGGCTAACAAACGGAGATGAGCACCGGCCCCTAGAGTCGGACACGACTGCACGACTGTGCGGGGGGAACCTTTACCTTTTTATGGTTTAACTAATGGTAAGAGATTATATTTGTAAATGTATTTATATCTGTATTGGAGAAAGTCGGAAGTCACTTTCCGTTTCTGTTTTCTGTCTATTGACACTTTTATAGTTTTTTCTTTTTTCTTTAGTTCTATTCTCTATCTTTTCTATACTTTTTACCTTGTATTTTAAATATACTTTGAAAATAATAAAGTTCTTATTAAAAAAAATCCATTTGGAGTTTCCCAGTGGGAAAAGCCATGATCACAAATGCTACAGCACAAGCAATACAAGGAAGTTTTTTCAATGGCGTAAGAGAACTTATTTACAAGTGTTGTAAATGATTACACATTATACATTCAAGTCCACTCAAGGAATTTGTTACAGCCCCCCCTCCCAATTCTGAATCCACATGATTTTGTCGTTCATAGTCACTGAGTGCCATACAATCTGTTCTCCCAAATACATCACTCTCATTAGCAATCAGGATACAAGACACACTGTCACTCTGGGTGTCTGCAACTTCTAAGTCCTGTCTTTTCAGAATCCATTTCCATCAAAAATAGTAGGTTACAAATCACAGTGATCAACAGAGTCAAATCATATGCTGGAAAGAAGTCATTATATGCATGCAACATCCAAAAGTAATTTCCTTCAATCCACTGAGAGCATGGAATAACAACATAAAGGATATTGTCACCCTTAGCTAGAGAAAACAATTATTCTACCAAAAACAAATGCCAAGTATATATGCAGGCATGTAAAAGCTACATATGCTCCACTCTATTTATTAGGCAATATCAGTTCATTACTGAACCACTAAATATTGATCCCTTCAAAGTAGGAGATTCCACTAATAAAATAATTGGTTCGGCATGAAGCAAGATATCAGTCAAATTGCACTCATTTTATTACCTGTGCCCCCTAATCCCAATGGTTTGTACAGAAACAGAAGCATCAAACCAAGTTTTCCTCCACCTGGGTTAGCTGGTCTTGCTGAAAATGAATATAGCGTTGCATATAAATTGCTTTATCCTCTTGATATTCACAAGAAAAATTCTGAGATTGTGGACTAACCGGCATCCATTTTTAAAAAACAATCTATAGCATTCTATACAGGGTTTCTTAAGGATTTATTCACGTACAAATCCATAGATGGAAAAACAGTATAATTTTGATTTGTTACTGATTTCATTTTTATTTGCACACCAGGGACCAGTCCTCTAAACAGAAGAGTTCTGAAAAATCCTAGATTCTTTCTGAACTGCAATGGACATCAAGGTCAGGCAGATCTGTGCTATAGTAAATATAAGTCTATCCAACCTTTTGTTCCTTAACACAATATCTTCATGTTTGCATTGTTTTCTTAGTTCTTCCTTTATTGATAATTCATCTGGACACAAAGATCATTCAGAATAGTCTTAGTATTGCTGGAAAAATTAATACATACAAAAGTTCCAGGGAATCAAAATCCTAAAGAAATTGTCTTTCCAACCATCACATCAGGATTAATGTAATTGGATTTTTATATTTTTATATTTAATTTTAATATATTAGAGTGTTTTATTGGGTTGTTTTAATTGTCGGATTTTAATTTTTGTGTTTTGTAAACCGCCCAGAGTTCCCTTGCGGGGAGATGGAGCGGTATATAAATTGAAACATAAATAAAAAAAATAAATAAAAATTAAGTCAAGTGTTCTTCTTTAAGTTGTCCTTATTTCAGGTCTTCAAACATTGTTCCAGGATACTCTGCAATTGTCTTCATTAGACTGAGAACCTGGCTGCCACCATAGTGACAGGTTGAAATCTAATGGAGAAAATATTGCATCAATTGTGTAGGCCTTACTTCAGAGCATGCTGTATTCCTTCTCTCTGGCTGCAATTCAGTCTAGATGAAACTGGCCTTCTCAGATTTATATTTTTATTTATTTATTTGTTTGTTTGTTTGTTTGTTTGTTTGTTTTATTTCTATAGCCACCCATCTCAACAAGTGACTCTGGATGGCTTACAATCATAAAAACCATAAAACAGTTAATATAATTAAAAACAATTAAACAGTACAAAATAGATATATATAGTCACCAAGTAAACAATGCATAGATGTTAGTATAGCCAAGAAACGGGGCCCTTAACACACTTGGGGCCCCAGGCCCGGGCACATAACCAGGTCTTCACGGCCTTTAAGATGGCCAACAGGGTTGGGGACATTTTTTTAAATATTTGGTCAACTCAAGGCACCAAACATACCCAATACTCCTCCCTCCTCCTATTTTCCCCACAACAACCACCCTGTGAGGTGAGTTGGTCTGAGAGAGAGTGACTGGTCCAAGGTCACCCAGCTGGCTTTCATGCCTAAGGCGGGACTAGAACTCACGGTCACCTGGTTTCTAGCCTGGTGCCTTAACCACTAGACCAAACTGGCTTTATATATGGCTCTATATTCTATGTATTCTATTCTATGTATTGTCCCAATATTCATGCAATTAATTTTAATCTCATAGTTTTTAACTTGGATTTTAGTATTACTGTTTCTTATTTCTCTTTGAAACCTTTCCAAGTAGGTCAAAGACCACAATAAAGATTTGAACTGAAAAGAGAAATAATTATTTTCTCACCTTTTTGGTTGAAAACAAGTATAGTTCTGGGATATAGAACTTTCATGCAAAATAAATTACTATTCTAGATAAGAAAATACAAGATTCAATTGCCATTTTTTAAGGAGGAAAAAATCAGCATCAAAAAGAAGTTTGGATGGAATAAAGTCAAAATCTGTCCCAAGCAAATTATGTCAGCCTCACTGGACCAGTGGACTGAGAAACCATCAACCTAGTAGAGGCATATATTACTTATGCATTTTTATCCAGCAATATCATGTTTTAAGGAAAATAAGGCATAGTGAGCTTCTAGTTCACCAGGACACAAAAAAAAAATAGGCTCTTCTCTCTTTGTATCAAGAAGGGTTAATACAAAGGATTTTTGAACTTACAAATCACCTAGGAAAGAAACAGGAATGTAAGTTGACCATCAATAGATTCATCTCCAGGACTGTTAGAGGAAAGAGTATCAATTCTCTCTACTTATCTCACTGCCATTAAATTCCCTTGACCAACCCATGGAGGGTTTGTAGAAGAAGAAACTGTAGGGGGTATTTCACCACACCTTATCCTGCTTCTCTGGACATCAGAGTTCCCCGTTGGGGGAGATGGGCGGTTATATAAATTAAATAAATAAATAAATAAATACTTCCCTCTTACCTAATTGTTGCTATCTTATCTCAGAGATTGGTTCAGACTTCTGGAGTGGGTCAAAAGACTGGAAGTGGAAGTTGTGGGCCCAAGTGGTATTGTTCTAGAGGCTTTCCCTTGCATCAGTAGGGCAGACTTAAGGACTCCATCTGTTGCTGGTTTCTACTCCAAGTATAAAAAGCAAGTCCAAATCCAAATCAAAGATGTTCATTAATTGCAAATTGTGCTTGCTTCTAACTAGGATAAAAAGATGGAGCACAGAGTATGTAAATTAACCAATACTCCTGAGTGCTTACTCATTTAAGCCCCAAACAGTGGTTTGGTGCTACCACTGAACCATTCTAGAGTTTTGAAGAAGGTAAGCTCAGATAAACTTTGAGGCCATTTTTTTTCCAGGCAAAACGTTAATCTTTAAATGTATACAGTATGTATGTTTATAGTAGATTGTGTCAGAGTATTCCTATCTCTTTCTCTCTTGCTTTCTGTTTCAACTCTGTTCTGAAAAATAATAAAGGAAAAGATAGAGAGTTGATTTAGTGCTCAAAAAATGCTGAAGGAAGATTTGTACCTGTGATTAGAATTTATGTGCTCTGTTCTTGTGTAGCAGCAGAAGATTTTGAAATAATAGCTAGACTAAATGTGAAAGATGTTTCTGAAGGCTTATTCATGCTGACAGAATATGAATCTGAAATAAGTACCTGAATAACTACCACACTGCAAGATGAACATAAATGCCCTATAATAGACAGTTATTTTTTTAAATAAAGAAAATACTTCCACAAAGCCCACAAACAGAGTAGCCATTGTAGATTTGTCTTCCATAACTTGATTTGTAAATTGAGCAGATACTAACACCATATTCTCATGGAAAGAAATTCTATAAATGCATTATTTCATTCATTTCTATTTAAATAAAAATCCTATTCCTTATCATATTATGTAGAATATAATTCCTTTGACTGTCCTGAATCTTCTTCCAATCAATTTTATCCCACTACCCGAAAATCTAATGTCATAATGGGGGAAGGGCGAAATGTCTGTATTCACTTTCTCCAATCCATGCACATTTCTGAAAGCTTTGATTAAGGTCACTTTAGTTGCCTAGAAGTGGCTGGAAGAAGGCGTTTTTGTTGTTGTTGACTATTCTTGCACTGGAACCCAACCTCTGCCATATTGAGATATTGTATTGCACAGTACTTTGATACCTCTTGTGCAAAAATTCACAAAACAACATAAACCTCCTATCCCTATGGGTCCAAAGCAGTAGTCGTGTGTGTGTGTGTGTGTGTGTGTGTGTGTGTGTGTGTGTATTGCATATAAGACAAAACTGCATTGTTCTGTCCCTTTCAAACTTAGTAGGCTGCTATAACTGCAGTAAAACAGATCACTGCTACTTTTAAAGCAGACTGTTAGAAATGGGCTACATTTATGATTTATATAGCCTCTGGAGCAATAACAAGATGGAATTATCTTACACTACACCATATTTTGGAGTCAAATATTAAAGTATATTATCAGGCCTTAAGCATGTAGGAGTTATGATGGAGCTATCCATCACTGTAAAGTATTCTCAATCAGCAAAGACCCATACTAGAGAACACTGAAGAAAAGAGAACTGATAGGATTGTCCAGGAGTGGGAAAAGCTATATGATAAAAAAAAATGTGCACAGCAATCAGACAATTGCCTATTCAGGGTTGGTCTATCTGTGTAGATGAAATAGATGTTGATTTGGAGTATAAGATTTAAAATGAGGAGGAAATTTGGGGATATTGGTTAGCAAAGAGACTGCAAAGTTGAGAAGGGTTTGATTAAAGAGTGAAAAATAGGGGAAAGAAGATTGTAACACCAAAGGAAAATGTTGAAAATGAGTTTTCTGAAAGACAGCAATTTGTCAATAGAGGCAGAACATGGATGAAAAATTCCCATACATCAGGGAGAATCAATGACAGTTAAAGGGGGGGGGGAATAACTACATGTAATAGCAGTAAGGGTGAAGTTTCTAAGAAGATGTAATTGGTTTTAAGGTTTCACTCTCCAATGAATGTTTGGGATTCTAAATTATTTAGCTGTTTTTTGAATGGAGTTTGCTAATGTCAAGAAGAAAATGAAGAGCTTGCTTTCCAGGAGAGAGAATAATGGAAAGGGAAAGCAAATGTGTCACTTGTAGTAGATTTCAAGTTGAGATCAAATATTCCTTGGGTATTACTTGTTCCTGCACTTCATACTTCTGAAGCAGAGCCATCGTATCACTGTGCAAATAAAGTTGCCAAAATAGTAGCTGAGAAAAGGCCTTCCTTCCTTCCTTCCTTCCTTCCTTCCTTCCTTCCTTCCTTCCTTCCTTCCTTCCTTTCCTTTCCTTTCCTTTCCTTTCCTTTCCTTTCCTTTCCTTTCCTTTCCTTTCCTTCCTTCCTTCCTTCCTTCCTTCCTTCCTTCCTTCCTTCCTTCCTTCCTTTTTTTTGCAATGGACACATGTGTGTTATGGCTTAAAGAATACAATATGACACCAGAACTTAATAGGTATCAGTTGGATTCTAACAATAGAATAACAATAGATTCTAACAATAACATAACTACATAAAAAGAGCTATACTAGACCAGGCTAAGGATTATTTAATCTAGGGTAATTTCTCTAATGGAAAATTGGATTCTAAGTCCACAAGCTGGAGGTGAATGCTAATCACACCCTTCCCCAGGAAACTGGCCTGAGAGGCCAGAATCTGTGATAATGGAAATAATATATACTAAGTCATAATAGCCAGTTTGGTGTTGTGGTTAAGGCACCAGGCTAGAAACCAGGAGACCATGAGCTCTAGTTCCACTTTCAGCACAAAGCCAGTTATATTGTATTGTCGAGTATTGTATTGTATTGTATTGTATTGTATTGTATTGTATTGTATTGTATTGTATTGTATTGTATTGACAGAGATTTTGCTTCTATCTGTGCTCCTGCCCTCTGAAGATGCTGGCCACAGATGCTGGCGAAACGTTAGGAACCACAACTTCCAGAACACGGCCACACAGCCCGGAAGACCCACAACAGCCACCCAGTTATATTGACTAACACAGAATAGGAGTTGAACAATATCGATCCGGGAAATGAATTAATACAGAAATTAGGTTTATGATGAATGGAAAAATTCTCTGAAGTTATTTCACTGTTCCATCGATTTCATGTTCATTTAAATATTCCTGTAATTATGTTTGTAAACTATGGGATGCTTATTGTAAAACTTTGATCATTCATGCCTTTGCTTGATTTTTAAGACTTTCTGGGATTCGTTTTGGAAGTAACTTCCAAATTGATGTCAAATCTGAAGACACATACTGTAGCTGGGGTGTCCTTAGTTTTATCTGTATCATTTTACCCAGAACATATTGACAGCATGTAGCAAAATATAATTCCAGGAGAAGATAGTGTGTACAAAAACCATTTGAACTGCTTGAGGGCAGATTCAGAATTCCAAAAAGTATTGATTTGCTTTGAGTCAGTCTGATGGAAGTCCAATATGTTTTTGTCTGAGAATCAAATGCAGGATTTGGAAAACTGGAACTCTGGTACCCCTCAGAGAAAATGTCTTTAATTTTTCTTTTTTCTTTTTTTACATAAGTTTTATTAGGTTTTTAAATATACAAAGCTAAAAGTTAAAGATGAAACGGAAAAAGAAATACAAATTAAAAGAAAAGAAAAAGAAAAGTGCAGTAAAGAAAAAGAGAAAAAAAAATAAAGAAAAAGACATACATAGAAATTAAATAACCTCCGATCCGTCTATGGTCATAAGAATAAAGTAGATAGTTTGTTTTAACATGCTGGCTATTCATATAACATTCATATATTTTTCCTTGTCTATTATATACTATTTATCTATAATCTAATCATCAAAACCCCATATTTAGCTTTACTCCTCCTGCTTTTTGCAAATAGTCCATCAAAAATTTCCACTCATTAAAGAATAATAATTAAAATTTTCTTTTAGTAGGCAAATCAATTTGTCATTTTCTGCCATTTCTAGTAGTTTCAACATCCATTCCTGTATTGTTGGTACACTTTAATTTTTCCAAAACTATACATATGTAAGTAAAGAGAAAAAAAAATTTCTATTTGTACATCCCAAATCCCAGATAAAAAGAAAAAATTCTAGTTTAAGTTTTTTAATTTATACCCAACCATACTATTATGCTATGCATATAGAAATAAAAAGAAAAGAATTTTTCTATTTATACAACCCAGATTCCAAACAAAAAAGAAAAAAATCTGATTTAATTCTTTTAAGTTATACCCAACCCTACTGTTTTTGATCTCTCACTATAATATTTCTTCAGATTTTGCTCTTTTGTAACTTTTCTCACAAAATATCTTGACAATTTCTTATCTCTAACGTAACGTGAGTCAACTCTGAAAATTTTATCTATCTCAGAGTCCATGTCTTCTTCTTCTATCTCTAAATATTGAACTAAAGTATCAACTATATATTTTCTCATATTCTCATCTAATTTTTCCAGGGCTCCTCTCAGACTCAAAATAAATTCTTCTTCTCTCATTTCTGCTAATACAATAGCATCTAAATTATATTCCATAGTAATAGAATCTGATTTAATCTCCAATTTCTTAACCTGGCCTTGTGTCTCTTTAAAATCCCCTGGAAAAATATTTGCAATTTCTTTGACAATCTGTATTTCATTTCTAAATTCTTTTTTTGAGTCTTCCTTCATCACTTCCATTTTCTCTTCTACTTGTTGATCTAGAATATTGTCCATTTTTTTGTCTATTTTTATATCTAAAGAAGTAATTAAGTCATTCATCTTTTTCTCCAAGGTAACAGTTAAAATATCCATCTTTTCCTCCAAGGCAGTAGTTGAATCATCTATTTTTTGATTCAGTGCTGTAATCGCATCCAATATTTTTTCCATATCTGATGTTGGTACTTCTGAAGGTGCAGCCATGGACTCCATTTCCTTATCTCTATCCCTCTTCGCTCTTGCAACCACAGTAACCAGGTTGTATATAATATTCCTGTAAAGAGAAAAGAAAAATAACAAAAGACAAAAGAGAACCACTATAAACAATAAAAAAGGGGGGGAAGAAGAGGGATAAAAAATTATTAAAGATTCAAAAGAAAAAGAGGGGGAAGAGAGGGGAAAAAAATCCAGATACAATAAAAAATTAAAAAAATAAAAATAATACTGCTTTTTCTTAATAGATGTTGCATAAAAAAAAAAGGGCAAAATGTACTTTGGTAAAATCAACAATTCTCACATAAAAAAAAATAAAAGATAAGAGTACAACGGGTAAATCCTTTAGCTGTAGTCAAAATATCCTTGAAAATGTAATAACAATCCATTTCTCAGGCAAGCTTATAATCACAAGTCCCAAAGAGGAGAGAGAGAAGAGAAAAAAAAGAGAAGGGGGGGGGAGGAGAAAGCTTCAACTCCAAATGTCTTCACTCTCCAAGACAAAAAGCAACAAGAAAGTCCACTAAAATCCCATATAATAAGGAAATTCCCAAAACTGTTCAAAACAAAAATATTCCAAAAATACCCATTATAATCCAAATAATTTCCAAATGCATTACAGAAAAAAAGGGAAAAAAATACCATCTCAAGATGAAAAGCAGAAAAGCAAAAAAATAAGATAAAAGAAAGACCGTTAACCCATTTGAATTCAAAATCCAGAGAGGAAAATAGATTAGTCCCACTTCAGTAAATAAGCCATTCGTCAATAGTCAATGTCACTCCATTTCACTTCCAAGTAAAGTCATTATTCTTTAAGCTCCCACCATTTCTCAAGTCTTCTTTAGCAAGAAAGTTACACAAGCACCAGCAGCATCGATCATGTCCATAGAAGGATCTTAGCAGATAATATGTAAAATTAAAATAAACACAAATATAAAACAGTGACTAAAAGTGCTGAATTTAGGTGCTACTTATCTGAAAAGATTTCGCTGTTTCCTGCAGAGCAATAACGATGGTCCTTCCAGTCGCTTTCGTCGCTTCAATTTCCTTTTTCCCGTGGTGGAAAAACGGGAATTGGGAAAGAGCGACGGTTCCGGCGACCCTTGTGGTTTATCTTCTGATCCCCTTTTCTTCAAAGGGGAGATTTCAGCAGTTTTATTTCTTTAAAAACCGCTGCAAGCAGGCAAACAGCGGAGCCGAGCCAGGAGCGCTCGGTTCAGCGCACCGGCATCTTCAGCACCCGGAAGCGATCTCCCGTCTTTAATTTTTCTATGTGTAGAGTTGTGATGGAAAGAGGAGGAGGAAGGAGTATTAGGTATGTCCGCCGCCTTGAGTTATTTATAAAAATAATAAAGGTGGGATAAAAATTAAATAAATTAAATAAATAAATAAATAAATAAATTTGCAGAACAGGTAAACCAACTAATGGAATGGAAATTGAAAAACAATGTTCGGCAAATGCAAAACAAGGTTTTCTCAAAAGACCTAATTCATCACAAGGAGCTGATAAGAATGCTCAGATCACAGTGGTCATTCGAACTTGACAATTATTCTTTATTATTTACATAAACTTGAAAAGTACCTGACTCCCAGTGACTCTGAGTCCTTTACACCATTAAAAGCCAGAACAATAAAGTAAAAGAACAAAGAGATGTGAATTCAGAAAAGAAATTGTATTACACTAAATCTTTCAAGAGCTCACCACCATTCTACCCCCAAGCCTGGAAGAATAACCACATTTTTAATGCCTCTGGAACATCATCAAGGTGTGAGCCATAGAAATCTACAGGGGGGGGTATTATTCCAGTGGACAGGTACCACAACAGATAGACCTACTAGTCACTGAATCTAACATTCCCTCTCTCTCTCCCTCTCCCTCAAAGCATGGTATTTAACTCTAAAAAAATCATTTTTTGCATAACTTTCACAGGTTGCAATCAGAATGCTATAGTGGCATAGATTTGGAACTTTTGCTTATGCTGAGGAATGAGTATGGATAAAACTTCTATATTGTCCTTTAATAATGCAACAAAAAAAGTTGGGGACCTTTTCCTATGTTCATTATCCTGATCAATGCTTTTTTATCATATTTCTAATATCTGCTTCTTTCTGTTCAAGATCAACAAAGGATCAACAGATCTAATAGAGGGCAAGCTCTTGACAATGGCATGCCAAATTCTGTTGTTTTTGTTGTTTATTCATTCAGTCGTCTCCGACTCTTCGTGACCTCATGGACCAGCCCACGCCAGAGCTTCCTGTCGGCCGTCACCATCCCCAGCTCCCCCATGGTCGAGTCCGTCACCTCCAGAATATCATCCATCCATCTTGCCCTTGGTCGGCCCCTTCGACGGCCCCTCTTCCTTTTGCCTTCCACTTTCCCTAGCATCAGCATCTTCTCCAGGGTATCCTGTCTTCTCATTATGTGGCCAAAGTACTTCAGTTTTGCCTTTAATATCATTCCCTCAAGTGAGCAGTCTGGCTTTATTTCCTGGAGTATGGAAATAAAGTTTCATCTTCTTGCAGTCCAAGGCACTCTCAGAATTTTCCTCCAACACCACAGTTCAAAAGCATCTATCTTCCTTCGCTCAGCCTTCCTTATGGTCCAGCTCTCACAGCCATAGGTTACTACAGGGAATACCATTGTTTTAACTATGTGGACCTTTGTTGTCAGTGTGATGTCTCTGCTCTTAACTATTTTATCAAGATTTGCCATTGCTCTCCTCCCAAGAAGTAAACGTCTTCTGATTTCCTGGATGCAGTCAGCGTCTGCAGTAATCTTTGCGCCTAGAAATACAAAGTCTGTCACTGCCTCCACTTTTTCTCCCTCTATTTGCCAGTCATCAATCAAGCTCGTTGCAATAATCTTGGTTTTTCTGAGATTTAACTGCAACCCAGCTTTTGCACTTTCTTCTTTCACCTTCGTCATAAGGCTCCTCAACTCCTCCTCACTTTCAGCCATCAAAGTGCTATCATCTGCATATCTGAGATTGTTAATGTTTCTTCCAGCAATTTTAACTCCAGCCTTGGATTCCTCAAGCCCAGCACGTCACATGATGTGTTCTGCGTACAGGTTGAATAGGTAGGGTGAGAGTATACAACCCTGCCGTACTCCTTTCCCAATCTTAAACCAGTCCGTTGTTCCGTGCTCTCTTCTTACCATTGCTACTTGCTCGTTATACAGATTCCTCAGGAGGCAGACAAGATGACTTGGTATCCCCATACCACCAAGAACTTGCCACAATTTGTTATGATCCATACAGTCAAAGGCTTTAGAATTGTCAATAAAACAGAAATAGATGTTTTTCTGAAATTCCCTGGCTTTCTCCATTATCCAGCGGATATTGGCAATTTGGTCTCTGGTTCCTCTGCCTTTTCTAAACCCAGCTTGTACATCTGGCAATTCTCGCTCCATGAATTGCTGGAGTCTACCTTGCAAGATCTTGAGCATTACCTTACTGGCATGCGAAATAAGTGCCACTGTTCGATAGTTTGAACATTCTTTAGTGCTTCCCTTTTTTGGTATGGGGATATAAGTTGATTTTTTCCAATCTGATGGCCATTCTTGTGTTTTCCAAATTTGCTGGCATATGGCATGCATCACCTTGACAGCATCATCTTGCAAGATTTTAAACAGTTCAGCTGGGATACCATTGTCTCCTGCTGCCTTGTTATTAGCAATGCTTCTTAAGGCCCATTCAACCTCACTCTTCAGGATGTCTGGCTCTAACTCACTGACCACACCGTCAAAGCTATCTCCAATATTATTATCCTTCCTATACAGGTCTTCCGTATATTCTTGCCACCTTTTCTTGATCTCTTCTGCTTCTGTTAGGTCCTTACCATCTTTGTTTTTGATCATACCCATTTTTGCCTGGAATTTACCTCCGATGTTTCTAATTTTCTGGAAGAGGTCTCTTGTCCTTCCTATTCTATTGTCTTCTTCCACTTTCGCACATTGCTTGTTTAAAAATAATTCCTTATCTCTTCTGGCTAACCTCTGGAATTTTGCATTGAATTGGGCATATCTCCCCCTATCACTTTTGCCTTTTGCTTTCCTTCTTTCTTGGGCTACTTCCAGTGTCTCAGCAGACAGCCATCTTGCCTTCTTGGTTTTCTTTTTCTTTGGGACGTTTTTTGTTGCCGCCTCCTGAACAATGTTGCGAACTTCTGTCCATAGTTCTTCTGGGACCCTATCTACTAAATCTAGTCCCTTAAATCTGTTCTTCACCTCCACTGCATATTCCTTAGGAATATTAGTGAGCTCATATCTAACTGATCTGTGGGTCTTCCCTATTCTCTTTAGTCTGATTCTAAATTTTGCAATAAGAAGTTCATGACCTGAACTACAGTCAGCTCCAGGTCTTGTTTTTACCGACTGTATAGATGTCCGCCACCTTTGGCTGCAAAGGAATTAGTCAATCTGATTTTGGTGTCGACCATCTGGTGAAGTCCATGTATAAAGTCGTCTTTTAGGTTGTTGGAAGAGAGTGTTTGTTATGCACAGTGAGTTGTCTTGGCAAAATTCTATCAGCCTATGTCCTGCTTCATTTTGTTCTCCCAGACCATGCTTGCCTGTGATTCCAGGTGTCGTTTGACTACCCACCTTAGCATTCCAGTCTCCTGTAATGAAAATAGCATCTCATTTTGGTGTATTATCCAGTAGGTGCTGCAGATCCAAATAGAACTGATCTACTTCTGCTTCTTCAACATCTGTGGTTGGGGCGTATATTTGGATCACTGTGATGTTAAATGGCTTACCCTGAATTCGAATTGAGATCATTCTATCATTTTTTGGATTGTATCCAAGCACTGCTTTAGCCACTTTATTCTGTACAATTTATTCTTTATTCTATACAAATAACTTTATTATATACAAATTCTGTTGTACAAATACTAAATCAGACATTATGTGAGCAAAAGACAGTTCAATTGAAGTCTAGACAGAATTAGTGGCTTAGGACCATGAAGCATAATTAAAAGCCTGCAGCTAGATTTGACTACCATGGGTAAACCAAAATTAAACATGATTACAAAACAATCTCATATAATGAGATGTTACATAAAAATTAGGCATGACAGAAGCCAAACAACAGAAGGTCCTTTGACATCAGGCAGCCTTTGTAAATGTTGAAATACTTAGCCATAGAACACTTCCAGTCCTTCTGACAGTGTAGGAGAAGCAAGCCAGTGATCAATGAAGCCTTGAAGCTAAAGTCTAATTGATAGGCAGTTGGGACAGGAACTCAATAGCATCTCTGCACATGATAGCATCAATTATTGGAAGTTTACATATTCATACAAGAGCTACTTCGCTATAGGAGCTTCACTCTATTATTACAAATTGTTGCAAGTTTGTTATGGAAAGGTTCTCTGGGGTTCTGCTTCTGGTTTCAAAATGAAGAGTTAAATTCGGTCTATTGGAAATGGGCTGCAAAAATCCAGACCATCATTTAATGGCAGCAGAGAAATACAGAAAATTCTCATTCTTTGCTACATCTCTTGACTGCCCCAATTTGGCTTTGCCAAAAGCCCATTGGCCATTCCCAGCCATTCAGGGGCTAACTTTGTACTGAACTGCACCCACTGTTGATTCTGACTTCAGTGGAAAAACTATTAAAAACTGCTGTTTTCTACTGAAATGATGTTCGTGAAGCTGAAACTCAAAAAAGACTTTGCAGCCCAACATTTTGATTACAAACCAATTTCAAATGTGAATACCTGAAAGGGAATAGAAAGCAAAAGCTAAGTGACTTGTATTGCCTAAATAAAGCCAGTAAATAAATCAAAATTCTGATCTTCGCAAGTTGTGAAAGCCAATACTATTGGTGACAACATTTCAGTGCTATTTCTGAATTATAGTGCTATGACTTTGGACAGAGACAAAAGAACTGGTTCTATTTCTAATCAGAAATTGTACACAATGGGAACCTATGGATGCAGTATATTAAAAACATAACACACTAATTTAGCAATTATAAAATGTTCATATTCACATACTACTATATCTGGCCCATACCACTAATGCAATAACTTCATGCTCTAACTCTTTAAATTACAATATTAAAGGCACTTTTCTGTACTGTTTTTACTGCACAAGCTTCCTCTCCATTGAAAGGTTGAGACTGCAGAAACCACATAGTCAACACAGAATAGTAGTCTTCCAGTATTTGAAGGGTGGTCACAGGGAAGAGAGTATGGATTTCTTCTGCAGAGCACCTGAGGGTAAGACAAGAACCAATGGGTGGAAGCTTTAGAGAGAGAGATTCAAAATTGAAATAAAAAGGAATTTCCTGACTGAGAGCCATTAAGCAATGGAACAGTCTGCCTCCTGGAGTCATGGGGCTCCATCACTGGGGATTTTCAAGCAAAGGTTGGACAGCCATTTGTTTGGGATGGTATGAGGACTCCTGCTTTGGGCAATGGGATGGACTAGAAAACTTCTAAGATCCCTTCCCACCCTATGATGTTATGATCTATGAAGAAAGGAAATATACCTGAAATGATGAGTTAATTTCATTGAGCGTAGACATCTTAAATATATATTAGATAAATGGCTCAGTTCTCCATTCACATTCTAGGAATGTGGGCATCCACCAAGGGTTTGTTCAAAAGGTTTGTTAAATGATTCACTGCAATCTTGCCTGACAGTGGTCTAACATTAAGGCTCAAGGTTCAGATGGACTGAACATCTAAGCAAACATACATAGGATTGCACTGAGGCATAAAAGAACACTGCCTGTGTCAAACAATAGCATATATGTGTGTGTGTGTTTCTTGATTATACAACCCACTTTTAATCATGGATCTGCTAAATTGTGAGGACTACATTTTCTTAGGTACTTCATCCAATGTATGCTATGCTGAGAAATATAACTAATCTATGGATACTGCCAAAAATGTTATTTGTTGTCCAAGTGCTGGAAAAATAAAATATACTTGAAATGTTTTAAGGTCATTTGTATCAACCTATTGCTATTCTGACATTCCTAACACCATGTTCCCTTCACTTCAGTGATTTGAGAATGCTGAGATGTTTGCCAGCAAAAGAATGGTTTTCCTTATTGCTTCTCAGCTGATGACTCAGCTATGGTCTACAGGCCCCCATCCTGGTGGCATCTGGGTATGCATGGATCCTGGGGGGGGGAGTTACCCCTCTTCCACAGAGAGACAAGAATTTGCTTTTAATCTCCTCTGTTTCTTCAATAATCTGTGTATTTGTCTTTTGTAAACATAACATAGATCCTTTCAAACTTAGCTGAGTACAGTGGTAAATATGGCCCTGTTATAGCTGATTCTAGACAACTGTCTTTGGAAGGATACAATAAAACCTTCTCTGCAGCAGCATCCTGGCCATGGAATTATTAGTCTTTAAATGGCTGGGGGAAGATGTAATGATGAATATCCCTCCTAGAATTTAGAAGGGTCCTCCATTTATTATAATGTATTTTATTTGTTTCAAGATGTTAGTGTTTTAGTTGTAAATCACTTTTGGCATTCATTGGGGGGAGGGTCAATTCAAAAATATGTTTAAAAACATCCAGATAGAAAATGAATGATACCCAAATTGGTCTCACTTAGAATGTGAGATTTGGGGTCGTTCTGTATGTACTGTATATTGATCTAGCTGAACTTGAATTGAATTGATTGATTGAATTGACATTGATACTTTCACCATGTAAGTTCCAGCAGCCAGGAGCCTTTTACTGGGAGTGATTTTAATGAAAATTGCCTAAACAGGTAAGTTGCAAACCAATTCTCTTCAATGCTATTGGCTTTCTTTCTCATTTTGCTAATAGGAGTAATGAATTTCGCCAAGTTAAATTCAACGTATGCTTTGCACAGCTGAGGAAAAACAGAATGAGTAATTGTGACTCATTGGCTTGCTTTGCAAACAGGAATTTGCTTCATCAGCATAATCTGTTTAAGCTGCTTGGCTCATAGATCCACTAATTAGTTTATTTGATGGCTTTAGCCTATTCTGTAATTATTCTGTAGTTTCATTAAAGAGCTCAAGCCAGTTAGATGATCAAATTAGTTCTCAGTTCTGAGCTATGAGTGTAAGATCTACTTGCACCAAGAAACAAGGCCTTCTTCGTTCATCTTTTAATGCCATCTATGAAAAAAGTAGCCAACTTCAATATAGCTCAGCTCACAATTTCATTGAAGGACATACAACTCAAATGATTTGATGATAGCAGAGGAGGTAATGGTTTGTTAGATGGGAACTTTGCATCTGGAATCCAATTCAGTGAATCCTTTCCTTCCACCTTTCCCAGCACTAGAGCCTTCTTTGCTTAATGTCTTTGCATAATGTGTCCAAAGTAGGATAATTTGAGCCTGATCATTTGTACCTTGAGTAATACCTTTGGGGTTATTGTTTCCCCATACCCCTTCCATTAGTAGCATGCAGTTCCTTTTATCCCACACAGCTCTGTATTAGATTTCTTCTCTGGCAAATTCTGGAAATATGAAGGTATCAAATTATGTTCCACTCTCTAAAAAATATCTCCCTTCTCCCCTGCCTTGAAAAAAAGTCCATGAATACATGGTATTTTTACTGCTTCCAGTCTGAAGCTGGGAATGTTGCATTTATTCTGTAGCCCCATATATTAGAGTGCTACCAAACCGAATCCTATTTGCTGTACAAGATTATACAAAATATATACAGTCTACAGCAGGGATTCTTAACCGTTTTGTTCCATGGACCCCTTTGAGAGTCTGGTTATACCTATGGATCCCTTCTTAGAAAATGCATAAATAAAATGCATAGATACAAATTATATTACAAAGAAAACTAATTATACTCAAATACAGTTATCAAATTATTAAAAATAATGTATATATAGTATAGTACTAGATGTGCTTCTTTATTAATCCATTCAATCAATAACAAAATAATGTCCTTTTTAGGGTATAATAATTTTAGATAGTGAGATTTTTTGAACTTAACAAACATTTTTGGAGACTAGAAGCCACAAATTACTTTGTAGCTTACATACATTATTGAATGAAAAATTCAATTACATTTCAATTAGAGATTAGTGAAAAAAAGTGTAATTGTTTTCAACTAGAAAGCACTTCATTTGCTTGTAGGTATGTGCAGATTGAAAAACTAGAAACAGATGGAATGGAATGGAGTATGGGAATGTCATATTAACCTCTACCTCAGAATTCAGAAAAATGCAGTTAAATGTATAGTGGTAGAATATAGACTATGGTAAGACAACTGAACGAAATTGCACGTTGAGAGAAATCTGTGTTAAAAATCTGACAGATTTCTCCAAAAACATTTCAGAATTTTATTTATCATGCTCTAACTCTTTAAATGTAACTACTTCATGTTTGTTAAACAAAGCAGCCCAGCATTCTGTGCCTGCAACATATATCTGCTTTTCAAATGGAAACTGATGGAACAAACTAGTGCAATGAAGCTCTTTTACAAAGCAAGACATTTGTCTGTGTTCTACAAATCAAAAAGAGTCAGCATTTTCATCTTAGGCTAAAAATAAAGCTAAACACAATAAAATTCAAAGCACATAATCATGGCAATCCAGAATCCTGTGTTTTCTAGGCCTATGAGATTGTTCTTGGTTTAATTAGGTTTCAGTTTTACACAAGCATCTGTTGCTTGTTCCATACCCTTCAGATCTGTGGGGACTACCCCAGGGTTGGTATATGTTTTGTTTCTGGAGAAAATAAAATCTTTATCAAGCCTTCAGCAGCCTTATTGTCCCTGAGGCCTACAATGCAGTATGTGCATACCAATACTGAAGCAGAACAAGCCACACAGTAGCTAGCAATAGGCTGCATAATCAGAAAGAGCCTGGCCAGACTACTATATATTCCTTGTGAAGCCTTCACTTTCCCCTTTAACTTCACCCAGCTAATCTCAAGAGATTGATTCCCAACAAGAACAGAAGTAAAGATGGAAACAGAAGATAAAAACAACCTTTGGATGGGGGAACTGCTCAATTTTAGCAAGAACAGTGATGTTATGGCATGCAGTGCCTCCAACCTTATCTTCAACTGAGCTGTAAAGGAAAGAAATTAGGTATATTGAAGACCTTCTTTCCTGGCCTCAAACTGTCCCCAGTAAGCAAAAGTCAATCCCTTGTATCAATGGTCAAGGGATAATAGCAACATTATACAATTACCAGTGCTTTCTACTAAGTCAGAATACTCTAAGGTGCATCAGAATCAGGAGAATGTAGGTATTACTGGGGTTCTGCATACTTGCTTTGTTACATTCAGTTAGAGAACATCCTGATATAAGGGATGCACCTTTTTTCCCCAAGCTAACTCTGGATTATATGGGGGTACTAGTCTTGAGGAAAACATAGTCTACACTGGATCACAGATGCTATTCTCTGCCATGTAACAATCAATTTGGAATCACATTTAGCAATTCAGCAGATATGCAGAATGAATAGAAGTAGACTTATTTAAGCCCCATCAGCCCAAGTCTGGATCCAAGCCAAGGTTGAAAAAAACTTGTAGCTGAAGTGTTCCAACTTCATGAACACTGCCAATCTCCAAAGTAAGTATTCCTCCACTGTACCCTTTGAGATCCCCGTTCATGTCTGAACATACAGAAAAGATCTGAAAATTGTTCATTTATCTTGCAGACAACATGGGCAGGATTTTAGATTAAAATGTAATAACTGGGTATGCTTTGAATTGCACCAAGACTTGTGTGTGTGTGTATTTATATTATATTACTGTATTACTATATTATACAAAGAAACTAGCAAATATGAAATACGCACTATCATTAGATAATTTAGCAATCTATAGTATTGCCTTTAGGGCATATTGTTTTATATATCAGCACTTCTGAAACATAAATAAATTTTCTATGAATCAATTTTGGACTGGAGCATACTCAGTTCTTTCAATTTAGAAATGGAAAAACTCAACTTTCAAGTTTTGTAACTAATATTTTATGTTGTGCATTTGAAATAATTATCTTCCTGAATACTGTTTCTTAATATATTTCATTTAAAAAATCAGAATTTTAAACCTGATGAAATATATCAACTCTGCTATATTAAAGAGGGTTATTGACTAGGGGAAAAATGAAGAAAAAGCATTAATCCTACAATTATTTGGATGTCTCTGCCAAAAAGTCTAACCTTATATTTGAGGGTTTCTGTGTAATACCATAGAAACCTACTGTGCCCAGTGTTCTGTCCTCATGAGGCCAAGCTGATATCCATCAGCAGAATATAAGTGAAATACTATTTTCCCATTTGTATTCTCCATAGCTTATGTTTTCCTAATACTGGTCATGGTGACTGGAGCAGCTAGGAGAGAAAAAGTTGAACAGTCTTCTTTTTAACAGGGCAGCTAAAAGAGTTTCAAGGTAATAGACAGACCACCAATGTATGTTTGCTTACTTTCCATGTAACTTGACTTATAACCGTGGAGTCCTTGGTGCTCTCTGAGCCTTGTTGTTTTCTTGCAGATGTTTCATTGCCAAGCTAGGCAATATCTTCAGTGCGAAAAGGGAGTGGGACTTACTCTCTGTTTATATACCCTGGCTTGTCCTGCCTGTGTTGGTGGGGGTGTTGTACTCTCCTTGGTAGTAGCTTGATTGTGTTGTTGTTTGCTGCTTGGTTGATTGACTGAGTTAATAGTTCCTTGATTAGGGTCTATTGTGTTGTTTGATTGCTCCTCTGGTGCTAATCTTGGTGTTAATCTTTGCCTATCTGGTTGTTGATTGCTGGCAAGGAGGTATTCTGGTCTTCTGGCTTTTCTATTGTCTCTTATGAATGGTATGTAAATGTTGTTTACCTCTATGTGACTGTTGATGGCTACTTTGTCTGAGTGCCAAGCTTCCAGGAATTCTATAGCATTTTTGGATTTGGCTTGGTTTAAGATGCTTACAGTTTCCCAGTTGAAAGTATGGTTAAGTCTGTCCACGTGTCGTGAGATTAAGGAGTTTTCATCATGTCTTCTGACTGCTAGTTTGTCTTCGTGGATGTGTTCTGCTAGTCTTATAACCTTATATAACACAAGTAAAAAGATAAATAAAATGTTTTAAGATATCTCTGTAATCTCCTCTCCCCACCCATCTGATAGGTGATGGCCTCAAAGGAGTGAAGAATGCAGAATATATTGTACTCTTATACCTTATACCCTTTGGTATAAGGGTAGAATGTTTAGGGGTGCAGAAACGTTTTGAATTCAAATTGTTTCCAGATCCAAATGGTTGTTTCAGCCATGTGGGAAGATTTTCAAACTCAAGAGTGTTTTGATCTCAAAACACTTGCAAAATGGTCAAAATGGCCCAAAACAAATTTGAAACATTTATCACTAGACTTTTGGCTTGTTACTTTTTAGAATCGTCTCTTTAGGCATATCACAATTGTGCTATATCTACCCAGTCTCTTAATTCTGATGGTCTATCAGTGGCAGAGCTATTAGGACCAACCAACTTCCTCATTCTAGGAATCAGATCAATTCTGAAAATCAGCACATGGCTAGAAATTTAATGTCTGCTTGCTTGCTTCAGTAGGTCTCTCATAACTAAGGTAATTTGTATTGTTTTGGTTCTTGTTGCTGTTCTGACACTGCCTCCTGACTCAATATTTTTAGCCTTTAGCTTCCCCTCTTAACATATTCTCCCAACACATACAGCCTATTTTTCTAAAAATAATTATAATCTATTTCCTTAGCTCAGCATTACGTGAAATGTCAAATGCTTACTGTATCTCTTATACTATCATTATAAGTAAATGTTATTTCCTAAGCAGCAGCATGGCTGAAATGCATTTCAGATCATGAATCGCTAATAAACAGTCCTATCAAAAATGTTTATGTAGCAGAAGAAAATGCTTAAATTAGAGGAATTATCTTTTTGTGATTTGGTTTTCTTTCAAGAAGTGAGCTGGAATATATTTTTCCCAACCAAAAGAAGAAGGAGAAAAATAGAATGAAGCTCAGGCCAGGGAACATCTTACCCTTCTCTTAACAAATGCAAATACCCTTCCTTTAGCAAGTGCATTGTTTAGGACATACAGCACCCTGAATTCAGAATCTTTCAGCTGGCATAAAAACAACTGCTCCAAATATTGACAGAAACAGCCAGGCAAGAAACTTTAATGGGGATTATTCAAATCCACTTCAACCTTTGTTCTTCATGCAGTTACAAATGAGAGTGTTATAAAGACATGAGTATTCTTAAATTACTGAATAAATGCAATTTCACTTTACACAAGGGCAGATTTACTATTTCAATTAGTACAACTTCATACATAATGAATGTCCTACAAGGATGGACATCTACAAACTACATACAGACTCTAATGAATGCATTATCATTTTTGTTGGATAAACACACTGAGAAGCTGAAAAATGACTTCTTGGCACGCATATAGCTGCAAAATACGTGTACCATAATTATATATGATTTACAATTATGTAGGATTTACAACATTATTTACATCTTTTGAACATAGAATTGCTATCCCAGTAAAAAAAAAAAAATCACAAATGGAGCAGGTGTCCTTCCGGGAAAGAAATGACAAACTGAAGACGGCTCTGCTGAGAGCGGAGCCAATGACCATGGTGGAATGAAGAGCCAGCAAATAGGTTGGCTCTTTGAGATTCTTCTCTGGACAAGGAGAAGACTTGGGATTGCCCACAAATGCTCCAGACAGTTGCTCCTCGCAGGGAGACCAGAAGACAGCGGTCTCTGGTGGGTTTAGAGCTCTGGGAGACAAGGGAATGCCATCTTTGCCCAAGCTGCAGTCGGTGCCTTTATGGACACTGGATTCACATACTTCCTTTTCTAATCACTTTTGGAAATTGCTTGTTAATTGCTTTTTAGCTATTAGGAACCTATGGAATGACAAGTTTTATAGCACTGGATGAGTTTCCTTCAACCCTTAATGAAAGAAGTTTTAAATACAAGTTTAAGGACAATTGGGGGGGGGGATAAACATCAAAAGGGTGATTAAAATTTTGATTTTAGAAAGTTACAAATGGTCTAAGGGTCCAGATGGATTTGAAATAAGATTTTGAAATTAATTATAAGAATCCTTCCAGTGGGAAAATGATGTTGTTTTGAATTTTTTTTAAAAAAAGATAGGATGGGACTTTGAAGGTTGGACACTAGAGGGGATCAGAAGGAACTAAAGATTACAATTAAAGGAGAACAACACTTAAATTTGACTTACTAATACAGAATGGAGCAAAATACTTTAACACTGGATGTATTGAAGTATATTTGTGAACAATGGACCCAGAAGTTAATTTTAAGAGTGTCTGCCATTATAGGTAGACTGTCTTTAAAAGATGTTATGGAAGAGGAACACGTTTTACCGGACAAGACTGAGACTGATCTGAAAGTGGATTTAAAAATGACAGGTTACAAGAATGATATGGAAAAAGATGCTACACTGGATATACAAATGAAACCGCCCAGGGTCCCTCCTTGTGAGGGAAATGGGCGGAATATAAATATGATAAATATGATAAATAAATAAACAAATAAACAAACAAACAAACTGGTGGATGTCTTAATAATTAAAAGGGATATACAAATAACAAACCAAAAGAGTGACCTGGATAACTTTTCTATATTGGATTTACAAAAGAGACTTGTTAACATTTTGAAGAATTTGAAGAAGTTTTAGGCCATTATTTGAAGGGACTAAAGATCAAGATTGTTAAAAGTAAAAGGAAGGAATTTAAAGTTGGTTTATTTGATCAAGGTTAAAATAGATATGTTGGTATCTCTGGTAACCCTTAATGGACTTTTGCTGATCAGGACTGAACAAGGAGGTTTTAAGGATTTGTTTATAGATAAGAGATGGGATATAGGAAGAAGAGATCATTTGTTGTATTTTAAGTGAAGGTGATAAGTTACTAAAATTGTTTATACTTGTTGTGATGAAGAGAGGTCATTTCCTTATATATTTCTTTTCTTTTCTTTACTATATTATTTTTTTCCTTTCTTTTCTATTCTTCTATTTTTTATTTTTTGCACTTTCTTTTTTTCTTTTTTTAGTTTGTATTAGTTTTTATCTTTTTAATTGTAATGTTTAATAAAATTACTATAAAAAACAAATGAATCAGGCCTTATTTTCTTGGAGCACAAAAAATCAGTGAAGGAAAGGGGAAACTGTTAAAACTAGGGCTATGCAGGCATTGAAAATGATTGGGAAAAGACAGGCTTTGGACCTTGTTGTCAGCCCTATGATGTGGACCAGACCAAGAAACAAACACAACCAAAGTCTAAAACTACTTTTATTAAGATGGACTATTGTAACAGTATCTTGCAAGTCTGATTATGCTTTGCCTCCTCCCTTTCTTACACTCCTGTGAATTAGGGGGGTGTCTCTCTGAGAGGCTTACCCATACCTTCTTCTTGTTTTGGACACAAGCCATGTTTAATGCTTCATTGCTTTGTTAACAGAACTCTCCTCTCTCCATCAAGATCATTTTCCTTACTCTCTACACTTGCCCAGCACAGCACATGAAGCTCCCTGCTATTCATTAAAGCAGCCTGACTTATTTCAGGCTTCCAAGTGAGACGGAAGATAAAAATGCTGCTTTAAGGAGTCAATTCTGTTCACACCAAAGCAGCCACAACTTTCTCACCGAAGGCTTTTTAAAAGTCAGGCTGCTTTAATGATTTGCAGATTGGTGCTCTCTTTGCACGTCTTCCAAATTGTTTGCACCCTGTGCACCCTGTGCATCCCTAAGAGAAATACAGGCTTCTTAAAATGAAAGCCAAGTGGAAACATGTAAGCCAACATCTAGAAGAGGGCTCAACAGTCAACTGTAGGGCGGACAGATCGGGGGTTGAGCAAAAGTTAATATTTGACTTTTTGTCACCACTTTTAAAATGTCAGTGGGGTCAGCAACAAAAGTTTGGAATGTCAAGGGCTTGTAGCAGGGTTCCAGTTCCACATTCCATTTGCCTTTCTAAGCAATGCGGCAGGGTTTCCCCAACCATCAGTGTTCCATGTCCTCATTCGATATTCTACCCTCATATTTCCTCATGCAGTATTTTACCCTCATAGCTCACCCCGCCCCTGCAAAAAAAAAAAAAACCTCCCAACGTACAATTCTGAAAATCCTTTAACTTTCCCTAAAGCTGCTGACAACCCAAGTCTCTGGCTGAAAGAGTTTTAAAACAATTGGCATCATAAATAGGAATCTTTGCTTTAATACGAGTTTACATCATATGCAATAAATAAATAAATAAAGGTCTTGCACATTAAAAATGTAGCCAATCTACACCACACTGCACTACACTAGCAAACGGTCAGCATTTAGTTAAGAACTTGATTTGGCCTGGAAAGAGCTCAGAAGTTAAAATGTAGTTTTAAATGTAGCCCATTGCTGCCACTCCACAGGTTTAGTAGTGGGAGGATTTTTACCTGGGAACCTACCATACATTATAAAGGTTTGTAAACTACAATCTTTCAGAATGACCCTCCAATATGTAATAAAGGTGTGACAATGAACTGCTGTGCAAGCTTGTTGCAAGATATTCCCATAATCTAACTTGTATGTTATGGCTAGCTGCAGGGATGGGAAAGCTGCTCCCTCAGCATCAGCCCACCACATAATATCATTTCTAAACAAGCAATTAAACTACCTGAAACTTTATTTTAGCACTCAGTGTGAGCTTCAATAAAATTTTATCATAAAACTCTCTCCCAGACAAATTCATGGTCAATGTGCAAAATGTAAGCTCTTTTTAAGGGTTGCTTTGTTTGGTTATGGTTTTGTTTCTGCAAACCTGAAAATTATGCTGAACTGAATCTGTGAATACATCCCTTGTTCTATTGTTCTTTTGGTTAATTATGCAACCAAGTCATGCAATCATGTAGGACTGAGTGGAAAATAAAATATGATGAATACCTAGAATGATGAATACCTAGCCAAGGGTTCGTTGTTCACTACAGGTGTCGTGTGTAGGTGCAGAAATAACACGCCGAGGCTTGGAATCTAGTCTCTAGTGTTTATTGCTTCCTACATACAGAATCCTGCTAAACTGATAGTGCCCGAAGAATCCCCGAGACATGAGTCCAATCTAGGGCGGAGCTTTCCGGAGGCGTTTGGGAAATAAGGCCAGGCCCTCCGAGCTTCGTGCTCGCTTCTCTCCCGTGAGTAAGCTCCCCCCACCGCTCTCCTGTGTCTCCCTGACAACAGGCTAGTATTTTCTTTTATATTTATTCCCCCCTGCCCTCCCACCTCTTTTTTTATTGTTTCCCACTTCCCCCTTGCTTGATAATAAAACTCTCCCCCCATCAAAATAAGATTGGATTAATTATATGCTATCAAGTTGGGGTTAAGTCTTAACAATCACATAGATACACCTTCTCCAAGATGCTCTGTCCCCAGCCTGGTCCTTCAGGTCTCCCAACAATGTGCCATTGCCATTGTAACCAACTCCATCCACCTTGCTGCAGGTCATCCTCTTTTCTCTTTTCTCTCAGAAGAACTGATAAATCATCATCCTGCTTAATTTCTCTTTGCAAGGTTATACCATCCAACTAAATTTTCCTCCATACTATTTTCAGCTTTGGCATTCTGGTCTCCAACTATAGGGAACACATCTTGCATGCACGTTTTGTCTGTTTCAGATTGAACTTGACCATAAAACTTGTCCACTTCTCTTCTTCTGCATCAGGGGTTGGAGCATAAACTTGGATAATGTCATATTAAGAAGTCTAATTGATATTATTTAATCACTGACTGCATTGTATCCAAGTGCTGTCTTTACTATATCCCACTTGACTATGAAAGCCTTTTTTTTCACATCCCAAAAAGTAAACAGTATGACCTTCTGACTGAAAGTGTCCATCTCAATTATGCCCAAGATGTCAATTTGTAGTTGTTTTATTTAATCTTTCATTGTATTGACTGTTCCCATATTCTTACATTCCATGTTCCCACCATAACTTTGTCTTTGCAGCTTCAGATTTTCTTTTCCTTCATGGCAATGTCAGCAACTAGATATCCTGGAAGGCTTTAATCTAGCTGCATCATAAACCCCACTGGTACTCCAAAAGAACCTCAGTTCTTCTTCAGCAACACACTGAGTGCCATCTGACTTGAGGGCCCATCATCCAGCACTGTATCATCAGTCACTTTGTCTTACCTATCCATGTGGTACAGAAGTGGTTTATCATTGCCTTGTCCTGCTCAGTATAAAATTATTTTTTTGCTTTTAATACTAAAGTGATAATCCAGCATCAGTTGATTTACTTTACTGTACCTGGCAGGAGAAGGGAGGGTATTTTTCAGAGTGTGTGTATGTCTGTATCCCATTATCGAGCAAAGTTTCCAAATAAATAAGAATGAAATTCAGTACTTTTTAATCAGAATTACAGTCCTAATATGACCAGAACTTACTTGCCCAAAGGTATATGATATTGAAGCTAAATTCTGAAGTGTCTTCCTTGGGAAAATTTAAATTTGGCTAAATGGATTACAGAAGAATTGGCTAGTTGGATCTTATTAGGACAGCAGTATTAATAATTATGAATAATGCAGATGTCCTATGCAGAGAAGTCTATCCACAGAATGTTCCCAGTGTAAGAAACAATATTATTTTGGGCTATTTGTAAAGATAGAGGAATTACCAATTTTAGATTACCCTGATTCTCACATGTTTTTTCAATCAGTTTCCTCTCCCATTTCCACATCAGTTTGCCACTTTGCAAGAATTGGTGGATGTTCATATGCATGTTTATTCACATTTCCTTTAATATATGCATGTTGTGTACACTTTTCCTAAAATGCACAACTTCTCTACCTGTTTTCCCTTGCATAATACTTTTTGTACTGCTATGTGTTTTTGTATGCATTTATCTACCTATCTTTAGAGGAATTATATCTCATTGGCGATCACTCGTAGCCGAGTAAGATTGTCTTCCAAAGGTAAAATTTTAACGGTGGATCCGTAAGTGGCTATAAAGGCCAATTCTGGATCCGCACAACCTCCCACAATGAGGGCATAGGTTTCCGGGTGGGAGACGGTCATGATGAGGGTTTGCCTGACGTGCCTTCCTTTTAGCTCTCTTCTCCCTTTCGCCCTGTACTCGTGCTTCTTCAAAGTCCATGGCGCCATTAATAAAGGATGACCTCCAATTGAAACGCTCATGAGTTAGGGCTTCCCAGTTCTCAATGCTGATATTACATTTTTTAAAATTAGCTTTGAGAGTATCTTTGAATCTCTTTTGCTGTCCACCAATATTCCGTTTTCCATTCTTAAGTTGGGAGTAAAGTAGCTGCTTTGGAAGACGATGGTCAGGCATTCGAACAACATGACCGGTCCAGCGAAGTTGATGTTGGATGATCATTGTTTCAATGCTGGTGGTTTTCGCTTCTTCTAATACGCTAACATTAGTCCGCCTATCTTCCCAAGTAATTTGCAGAATTTTTCGGAGGCAGCGTTGATGGAATCTTTCAAGAAGTTGCAGGTGGCGTTTGTAGAGGGTCCATGTTTCACAGGCGTACAGAAGGGTTGGTAGTACAATGGCTTTGTAAACAAGCATTTTGGTCTCCCTGCGAATGTCCCGATCCTCAAACACTCTACACTTCATTCGGGAGAAAGCTACACTCGCAGAGCTCAGGCGATGCTGAATTTCAGCGTCAATGTCGGCTTTTGTAGATAGATGGCTGCCAAGATAAGAAAAGTGATCGACATTTTCTAGTGACACACCTTTAAGCTGGATTGATGGCGCTGCAGAGGGGTTGGTTCGAACTTGCTGGTAAAGCACTTTGGTTTTTTTAATGTTAATCGAGAGGCCGAGTTTTTCATATGCTTCTGCAAAGATGTTTAGGATAGTTTGAAGATCTTCCTCGGAGTGTGCACAGACTACGTTATCATCAGCATATTGAAGTTCTATAACAGAAGTTGTTGTTGTTGTTCAGTCGTTCAGTCGTGTCCGACTCTTCGTGACCTCATGGACCATAGCACGCCAGGCCTTCCTGTCCTCCACTGTCTCTCGGAGTTTACTCAAATTCATGTTCATTACATCGGTGATGCTATCTAACCATCTCATCCTCTGCCGTCCCCTTCTCCTTTTGCCCTCAGTCTTTCCCAGCATCAGGGTCTTTTCCAGTGAGTCCTCTCTTCTCATTAGGTGGCCAAAGTATTTGAGCTTCAGCTTCAGCATCTGTCCTTCCAATGAGCAGTCAGGGTTGATTTCCTTTAGGATTGACTGGTTTGACCTCCTTGCAGTCCAAGGGACTCTCAAGAGTCTTCTCCAGCACCACAGCTCGAAAGCATCAATTCTTCGGCGCTCAGCCTTCCTTATGGTCCAACTCTCACAGCCATACATTGCTACTGGAAAAACCATCGCTTTAACTATACGGACCTTTGTCGGCAAGGTGATGTCTCTGCTTTTTAATATGCTGTCTAGGTTTGCCATAGCTTTCCTTCCAAGGAGCAAGCGTCTTTTAATTTCATGGCTGCAGTCACCGTCTGCGGTGATCTTGGAGCCCAAGAAAATAAAATCTGTCACTGCTTCCATTTCTTCCCCTTCTATTTGCCAGGAAGTGATGGGACCAGATGCCATGATCTGGGTTTTTTTAATGTTGAGTTTCAAGCCAGCTTTTGCACTCTCCTCTTTCACCCTCATCAAGAGGCTCTTTAGTTCCTCTTCACTTTCTGCCATTAGGGTGGTATCGTCTGCATATCTGAGGTTGTTGATATTTTTCCCGGCAATCTTAACTCCGGCTTGTGATTCATCCAGCCCGGCATTTCTCATGATGTACTCTGCATATAAGTTAAATAAGCAGGGTGATAATATACAGCCTTGTCGTACTCCTTTCCCAATTTTGAACCAGTCGGTTGTTCCATGTCCGGTTCTAACTGTTGCTTCTTGACCCACATACAGGTTTCTCAGGAGACAGGTAAGGTGGTCTGGTACTCCCATCTCTTTAAGAATTTGCCACAGTTTGTTGTGATCCACACAATCAAAGGCTTTAGCATAGTCAATGAAGCAGAAGTAGATGTTTTTCTGGAACTCTCTTGCTTTTTCCATGATCCAGCGAATGTTGGCAATCTGATCTCTAGTTCCTCTGCCTCTTCGAAACCCAGCTTGCACTTCTGGTAGTTCTCGGTTCACATGCTGCTGAAGCCTAGCTTGTAGGATTTTGAGCATAACCTTGCTGGCATGTGAAATGAGTGCAATTGTACGGTAGTTTGAACATTCTTTGGCATTGCCTTTCTTTGGAATTGGAACATAAACTGACCTTTTCCAATCCTGTGGCCACTGTTGAGTTTTCCAAATTTGTTGGCATATTGAGTGCAGCACTTTAACAGCATCATCTTTTAGGATTTTAAATAGCTCAGCTGGGATACTGTCTTCTCCGCTAGCTTTGTTGTTAGTAATGCTTCCTAAGGCCCACTTGACTTCACTCTCTAGGATGTCCGGCTCAAGGTCAGTGACCACACCATCGTATTTATCAGGGATATTAAGATCTTTCTTGTATAGTTCTTCTGTGTATTCTTGCCACCTCTTCTTAATCTCTTCTGCTTCTGTTAGGTCCCTGCCTTTTTTGTCCTTTATCATGCCCATCTTTGCACAAAACGTTCCCTTGATATCTCCGATTTTCTTGAAGAGATCTCTAGTCTTCCCCATTCTATTGTTTTCCTCGATTTCTTTGCATTGTTCATTTAAGAAGGCCTTCTTATCTCTCCTTGCTATTCTCTGGAATTCTGCATTCAGTTGTTTATATCTTTCCCTTTCTCCCTTGCCTTTTGCTTCCCTTCTTTCCTCAGCTATTTGTAAAGCCTCATCAGTCAGCCACTTTGCTTTCTTGCATTTCTTTTTCTTTGGGATGGTTTTAGTTGCTGCCTCCTGTACAATGTTACGAACCTCCATCCATAGTTCTTCAGGCACTCTGTCTACCAGATCTAATCCTTTAAATCTATTCCTCACCTCCACTGTATATTCATAAGGGATATGATTTAGGTCATACCTGATTGGTCTAGTGGTTTTCTCTACGTTCTTTAATTTAAGCCTAAATTTTGCGATAAGAAGCTCATGATCTGAGCCACAGTCAGCTCCAGGTCTTGTTTTTGCTGATTGTATAGAGCTTCTCCATCTTTGGCTGCAAAGTATATAATCAATCTGATTTCGGTATTGACCATCTGGTGATGTCCATGTGTAGAGTCGTCTCTTGTGTTGTTGGAAAAGAGTGTTTGCTATGACCAGCGTGTTCTCTTGACAAAACTCTATTAGCCTTTGCCCTGCTTCATTTTGTACTCCGAGGCCGAACTTGCCTGTTATTCCGGTTATTTTTTTTTTTTTTTTTTTTTTTTTTTTGACTTCCTACCTTAGCATTCCAGTCCCCTATGATGAAAAGGACATCTTTTTTTGGTGTTAGTTCTAGAAGGTGTTGTAGGTCTTCATAGAACCGGTCAACTTCAGCTTCTTTGGCATCAGTGGTTGGGGCATAGACTTGGATCACTGTGATGTTGAATGGTTTGCCTTGGATTCGAACTGAAAGCATTCTGTCGTTTTTGGGGTTGTACCCCAGTACTGCCTTTCCTACTCTTTTATTGACTATGAGAGCTACTCCATTTCTTCTAAGGGATTCTTGCCCACAGTAGTATATATAATGGTCTCCTGAATTAAATTCGCCCATTCCTGTCCATTTTAGTTCGCTGATTCCCAATATGTCGATGTTCAATCTTGTCATCTCATGTTTGACCACATCCAGCTTACCTTGATTCATAGTTCTTACATTCCAGGTTCCTATGCAATATTGTTCTTTACAGCATCGGACTTTCCTTCCACTTCCAGACACATCCACAACTGAGCGTCCTTTCGGCTTTGGCCCAGCCGTTTCACACTTTCTGGAGCTACTCGGAATTGCCCTCCGCTCTTCCCCAGTAGCATTTTGGACACCTTCCGACCTGAGGGGCTCATCTTCCGGCATCATATCTTTTAGCCTTTTGATACTGTCCATGGGTTTTCTTGGCAAGGATACTGGAGTGGTTTGCCATTTCCTCCTCCAGTGGACCACGTTTTGTCAGAACTCTCCATCATGACCTGTTCTTCTTGACCTGACTTCATTGAGTTACGCAAGCCCCTTCGCCACGACAAGGCAGTGATCCATGAAGGGGATAACAGAAAGATACAGATAACAGAATAACAGATAACAGAAGTTGCAATTACCTTATTTTTTGCTTTCAGCCTACTAAGATTAAAAAGCTTTCCATCTGTTCGATATATAATTTCTACACCAGTAGGAAGTTTCTCTTCAACAAGGTGCATAATCATAGTGATGAAGATAGCGAATAAGGTTGGAGCAATAACACATCCCTGTTTAACGCCGGATTCCACTTTAAATGGATCGCTTTGAGAGCCATTGTTATTCAGGATTGTTGCCATCATGTCGTCATGGAGTAACCGCAAGATGTTCACAAATTTATCAGGGCATCCGATTTTCAGAAGGATGGTCCAGAGAGCAGTACGATTTACAGTATCAAAAGCTTTAGTCAGATCAATAAACGCCATGTACAGAGGGCGGTTTTGCTCCTTGCATTTTTCTTGAAGCTGTCGTGCAGTGAAGATCATATCCACTGTTCCCCTGGAAGGGCGGAAGCCATTTTGCGTTTCAGGGAGGATGTCTTCTGATACAGATAGGAGACGGTTTGCAATGATCTTTGCCAGGATTTTGCCTGCTGTGGCTAGAAGGGAGATGCCTCGATAGTTTCCACAGTCTGTTCTATCACCCTTTTTAAAGAGAGTGATAATTATGGCATCCCTAAAGTCTGCTGGAATCTCCTCCCTCATCCAGATTTTTTCGATGAGCTTATGAAGTTGTTGTGTAAGTTCAGGCCCGCCTTCTTTAAAGACTTCAGCAGGAATCCCATCAGGTCCACTAGCTTTGTTATTTTTCATTTGTTTAGTGGCTTTACTGACTTCCTCCAAACTAGGGGGTACTGCAAGCTCATCTCTTATTTGTTTTTGCGGGATTTGCAAGAAGACTTCATCAGCCACGGTAGAGTGACGATTAAGGAGATTGTAGTAATGCTCTTTCCAGCGCAGTGCAATAGACTCTTTGTCCTTTAGAAGTTTAGCACCATCTACTGAGCGTAAGGGATTTGTACCATGGTTTGTTGGTCCATAGATGGCCTTTATGGCATTAAAAAAGCCCCGTGCATCATGAGCATCTGCAAAATGTTGGGTTTCTTGGGCTTTTTTTATCCACCATATGTTCTTAAGTTCTCTAGTTCTTCTTTGGACTTCTGCCTTTGCACTGGCGTAGATTTTTTTCTTAACGGCACAGTTAATATCTTTTTGCCATATCTGGAAGGCTTTCCTTTTCTTGTCAATAATATGTTCAATCTCACTATCGTTCTCATCAAACCAGTCCTGATGTCTCTTAGTCTGGTATCCGATAGTTTGTTCACAGGCTGAAATAATAGAAGTCTTCAGTTTAATCCAGTGTTCCTCAACATTTTCAGGAAGTTCCATAGGCAGATGTTCCTTGAGAGTTGATTGAAAGCAAGCTCGTTTAATAGGATCTTGAAGGGCCAGTGTATTCATTTTACGCCTTGGTTTTCTTCCTTGGAGCCTACGATGAGGGACAATCTTTATGGCCATCGTGGATCGAATTAATCGATGGTCTGTCCAGCAGTCATCGGCGCTCGTCATGGCTCTGGTGAGAAGTACATCACGGCGATCTCTAGCACGGACAATTACATAATCTAAAAGATGCCAGTGCTTTGACCGTGGGTGCTTCCATGATGTTTTAAATTTATTTTTCTGGCGAAAGAGTGTGTTAGTAATGACAAGGTTATGCTCTGCACATTTAGTCAGAAGTAAGATTCCATTCGTGTTGCTGTTGTCAACTCCTTCTTTCCCAATGATCCCTGGCCACAAATCAAAATCACGCCCAACTCTTGCATTGAAATCACCCAGGAGGATAATTTTATCCTCCTTTGGTATCTCTGATAAGATGGTGTCCAGCTGGGTATAAAATTTTTCCTTGATATCCTCATCTGCATCTAGTGTTGGTGCGTAAGCACTTACGATAGTTGCCTGTTGGTTTTTGGCGAGTTTTATTCGGAGAGTTGAGAGTCGTTCGTTAATCCCAGTGGGAACTTCTGACAAGAGCTTCACAAGGTCGTTTTTGATAGCAAAGCCTACCCCATGTATTCGTCGTTCTTGTTCAGGCAGTCCTTTCCAAAAGAAGGTATAACCTCCTTTTTCTTCCTTCAACTGTCCTTCTCCTGCTCTTCGAGTTTCTTGGAGTGCTGCTATATCGATATTAAAACGTCTCAGCTCCCTTGCAATAATGGCAGTCCTACGTTCAGGTCGTTCACTATCCATATTGTCTTGCAGTGTCCGTATATTCCATGTTCCAAAATTCATGTGTTTTTTACGACCGCTAGATGGTGACCCCACTGGTTGCGGTAATCCAGTCAGGGAGAAAATGAGGCAGACTATGTTTAGGGCACCTTTTCTAGCCCCCTCCCCATATGGGGTGAGCAGAGTGGATCCTAAATAGGGCTGCTCAGTCGTGGATACAGCTGCCGAACTACTCAACTGCCTCGATCCTTGAGTCAGGGCGACTGAATCCGTATCCACCGCCCATGTGCTGGTCCATGACTAGGAGCTTCCGGATTTCACAGTCCTGCCCCCGTTGCCATTCGTCAGTCGCCATGGGACTTTTGGTTGTTTTGGGTTTGGTGTGGTTGGAAGACGCCTGTGCGTGAATTTGTTTTATGTGTGGAGATCGGTGCACAACGATCAGCACACAACCTTCACAGAAAAAGGCTCTAATCCAATGGCATGGATACCATGACGATTGGTGACCTTTTGTCTGCTGCAGCCTTCATCCACCTTCGCAGCCGTTGTAACAATACACCTTGTTATCTTCCGCCTGTTCTGCCGTTGAGGCCTTTCTTGGATCGTTCTTTGTCTGGTTCCTCCCCCTGGACCTTACCGCCATGGGTGACCCTACCAGGAGTACATGACTCCCGACGGCTTCGCTCACAGGGTTCATTGGGAACACACAAGCCCACTCACCACAACAAGGTGACGATCCAGCGAGTGAGGAATTATATCTATTGAGTCAATGACTGGTTTTTCCATTAAAAGCAATGCTCCTGGCAACCAACAATAAGTATAAATACAACCGATAAAAATACAATACCAGAAAGTCCGTTATAAACTAAAAAAAACTGTATGGATAAAACTGTCTTTCCTTCTCAGAATTAGGACCACACCGAGAAAAATTACCCTGGTCTCTTGGCAGGAAGTTCCAGACATAGGGATTTTAGTGGAATACTGGAAGAAAGGTGAGCAGTTAGTGAAGTCCATCCCTTTTCCTATTAATCTTTTTTTTTTGGGGGGGGGTTACATGTTCATATAGGCTGTACACCAGTAGTTGATGGATTAATTTTATTTCTTATACCTTGCAAGGTTTTTTAGACATGATTTATCCATTGCATAATGTTCAGTGTTTATCTTTCATCCATGATATCAGCATAACATAATCTCAGACCCTTAATCACAAGTTTAGTCATCTGTTTTCTTTATCCATGTATGAGGGAATATCTTTGGCAGGTATAGCAGCACCTGGGAAGATGTTTTCTCAAAACAACAGAATTGATTACAGTACTTAAGACAGAAAGATATATTTTCTCTAAATCAGAGTTTTCAAATTGGGTTTTGAAGAACCATAGGGTTTACTGCTTCAGCAAAGGAGATTGTTACCTTGTCGTGGTGCTGGAGCTTGAGCACCTCAATGATGCCATGAGCTAAACCGTGAAGGGACACCCAAGACAGGAAGGTCATGGCAGAGAGGTCAGACTAAATACGATCCCTGGGGAAGGTAACGGCAACCCACCCCAGTATTCTTGCCATGAAAACTAAATGGATCAGTACAACCAGAGATATGTCACTATACCATCGGAAGATGGGACTCCCAGGTTGGAAGATGGCCAAAATGCTACTGGCGAGGAACAGAGGATAAGTTCAACTAGGCCCAGATGAGCAGCTAGCTCAAAGCCGAAAGGACGGCTAGCGGCCGACAGTGCTGGTGGTGAATGACGAATCCGATGTTCTAAAGATCAACACACCATAGGAACCTAAAATGTAAGATCTATGAGCCAGGGCAAATTGGATGTGGTTAATGGTGAGGTGGCAAGATTAAATATAGACATTTTGGGTGTCAGTGAACTGAAATGGACTGGAATGGGCCACTTCACATCAGATGACCACCAGATCTACTACGGTGGACAAGAGGACCACAGAAGAAATGGAGTAGCCTTCATAATTAATAATAAAGTGGCTAAAGCAGTGCTTGGATACAATCCAAAAAATGAGAGAATGATCTCAATTCGAATTCAGGGTAAGCCATTTAACATCACAGTGACCCAAATATACGCCCCAACCACAGATGCTGAAGAAGCAGAAGTAGATCAGTTCTATGAGGATCTGCAGCACTTACTGGATAATACACCAAAAAGAGATGTTATTTTCATTACAGGAGACTGGAATGCTAAGGTGGGTAGTCAAACGACACCTGGAATTATAGGTAAGCATGGTCTGGAAGAATTTTGCCAACTCACTGTGCATAACAAACACTCTCTTCCAACAACCTAAAAGACGACTTGATACATGGACTTCACCAGATGGTTGACACCGAAATCAGATTGACTACATCCTTTGCAGCCAAAGGTGGCGGACATCAATACAGTTGGTAAAAACAAGACCTGGAGCTGACTGTAGTTCAGATCACGAACTTCTTATTGCACAATTTAGAATCAGACTAAAGAGAATAGGGAAGACCCACAGATCAATTAGATATGAGCTCACTAACAGTCCTAATGAATATGCAGTGGAGGTGAAGAATAAATTTAAGGGACTAGATTTAGTAGATAGGGTCCCGGAAGAACTATGGACAGAAGTTCGCAACATTGTTCAGGAGATGGCAACAAAAAGCGTCCCAAAGAAAAAGAAAACCAAGAAGGCAAGATGGCTGTCTGCTGAGACAATGGAAGTAGCCCAAGAAAGAAGGAAAGCAAAAGGCAAAAGTGATAGGGGGAGATATGCCCAATTCAATGCAAAATTCCAGAGTATAGCCAGAAGAAATAAGGAATTATTTTAAAACAAGCAATGTGCAGAAGTAGAAGAAGACAATAGAATAGGAAGGACAAGAGACCTCTTCCAGAAAATTAGAAACATCGGAGGTAAATTCCAGGCAAAAATGGGAATGATCAAAAACAAAATGGCAAGGACCTAACAGAAGCAGAAGAGATCAAGAAAAGGTGGCAAGAATATACGGAAGATCTGTATAGGAAGGATAATAATATCGGAGATAACTTTGACAGTGTGGTCAGTGAGTTAGAGCCAGACATCCTGAAGAGTGAAGTTGAATGGGCCTTAAGAAACATTGCTAATAACAAGGCAGCAGGAGATGACGGTATCCCAGCTCAACTGTTTAAAATCTTGCAAGATGATGCTGTCAAGGTGATGCATGCCATATGCCAGCAAATTTGGAAAACACAAGAATGGCCATCAGATTGGAAAAAAATCAACTTATATCCCCATACCAAAAAAGGGAAGCACTAAAGAATGTTCAAACTATCGAACAGTGGCACTTATTTCACATGCCAGTAAGGTAATGGTCAAGATCCTGCAAGGTAGACTCCAGCAATTCATGGAGCGAGAATTGCCAGATGTACAAGCTGGGTTTACAAAAGGCAGAGGAACCAGAAACCAAATTGCCAATATCCGCTGGATAATGGAGAAAGCCAGGGAGTTTCAGAAAAACATCTATCTCTGTTTTATTGACTATTCTAAAGCCTTTGACTGTGTGGATCATAACAAATTGTGGCAAGTTCTTGGTGGTATGGGGATACCAAGTCATCTTGTCTGCCTCCTGGGGAATCTGTATAACAACCAAGTAGCAACAGTAAGAACAGACCACGGAACAACCAACTGGTTTAAGATTGAGAAAGGAGTACAGCAGGGTTGTATACTCTCACCCTACCTATTCAACCTGTATGCAGAACACATCATGCGACGTGCTGGGCTTGATGAATCCGAGGCTGGAGTTAAAATCGCTGGAAGAAACATTAACAATCTCAGATATTCAGATGATAGCACTTTGATGGCTGAAAGCAAGGAGGAGCTGAGGAGCCTTATGATGAAGGTGAAAGAAGAAAGTGCAAAAGCTGGGTTGTAGTTAAACCTCAAAAAAACCAAGATTATGGCAACCAGCTTGATTGATAACTGGCAAACAGAGGGAGAAAACATGGAGGCAGTGACAGACTTAGTATTTCTAGGTGCAAAGATTACTGCAGACACTGACTGCAGCCAGGAAATCAGAAGACGTTTACTTCTTGGGAGGAGAGCAATGACAAATTTTGATAAAATAGTTAAGAGCAGAGACATCACACTGACAACAAAGGTCTGCATAATTAAAGCAATGGTATTCCCCGTAGTAACCTATGGCTGCGAGAGCTGGACCATAAGGAAGGCTGAGCGAAAGAAGATAGTGTTAGAGTTCTTGTGTTGCCTTGGCGAATTATTCCTGTACAAAGCACAGCGTTCTCATGATGACGTGAATGCCAGGTGGCTGGATAACAGAGAAGCCTTGGCTTTGTTTACATCCTCATGAGATAGGGAGCGAGAAGGTACCATGTTATTGATGGGGTATATGCTGGCTTAAAGGGGAAAAACTGAGGCTTGAGAATAAACAGACAAGAATGCAGCTTGTTAGGGCCAACAGTGTTTACTGTTTAGCATAGGGCAATAATGCAGATACAGCACATTATCGCAATAATGAAAAAGATGAATATACAGGATACATCATTGTAAAAGGAAAAACAAAACAAACTTATAAGCAGAGTTCCGTGTATTGATCCCAGGGCCAGAGTTCCTGCCACGGCCTATACCCAAAGCCAGGCATAGCTCACTCTGCCCAGTCCACGGGAAGTGAACACGTGAAGAACTACATAGCTAAGAGACACTAGAAATCAAGAAGACATAGAACACCATTTTGCATGGTTGTATATTCAGTTCTTCTAGCATTCTGATTGGCTGGAGGTTAGCTGTTACACACACTAGGCCTCAAAGCACACAGCATGTGCTGCTATTGGATGGCAGTGCTGCATCTACGCACTGAGTTCCCCCCCTCCTCCTTGCTCAGGGGGGGCTTGAGGAAGGCTTCCCACGGAAAGATATCAGGAGGATATCTCTCATGGGAAGATTCATTGCTAGCCATAACAATGGTACCTTCTAGCTTCATATCTAATGAAGATGTAAACAACGCCAAGGCTTCTCTGTTGTCCAGCCACCTGGCATTCACGTCATCATGAGAAGGCTTTGCTTTGCTTTGTAAAAGATGCAATTTGCCAAAACACTTTTGCATTGAAAAGAAATCCAATTTACCAATATCATATAGTATAAGAAATCTGACACCCCTCCACATTGGATTTCGACACAATGCAAACAATGATGGAAGTTGTTCAAAGCTTTAAAATACATTTGTACAGAAACAGAAACAACAAAGGTTAATGCATGTAATAATCACACTATTCAAGTTACAGTTTTTACAACCAATAGTATCAACACTAGAAAATGGTTTAAAAACACTTGTTACACATATGTATAATGCACAATATACACTTCATGCAATGTTTTATTCAGATACATACAAATACATAATAATACAACTTATGCAGGAACAGAAACACAGGCAAAGAGAAACAGACAAACATTGCCGGCAAATGTTCTGTCCCCTCCTTTGCAAAAATCGCAGCCAGCATAGATAAGGAATTCCAATCCTGTTGCATGCTGTTAGCTGATTTTAAGAAAAAACCGCAGCTTGGTATTTTTACTTGGGCAAAACTAATTCAGGGCAACTGCGTTCTGCAGAGTGATATACTGTACAACAAATTAAGGATAAGCTTTCTTTTACACAAATGACACTCTGTAACACTCTGTCATTTGACACTCTCAAGAACTATCTCTGTTCTGAGCTTTTGTAACTTCATCACCAGGATAAACGTTTGAATTTGTGCTTAACTTCCTCAGCTGGCAATTCTATTTCAGCTGACTGACAAATTCTTATACAAGGTGGAAAACTTCAGTTTCTAAGCAGAAAAACAACTCACATAAGTACGAAGTCCTACACAAACTTCTACACTTTCTTATGTACACATAGAAAACAGCACGTGACTGTTCTCACATCCCAGTTAGCATCTGCACCATGCTATCAATGACTGGCCTGCTTTAAAATCCATAAAGCACCCTGTTAAGTCAATGAATTGTTTGGGAACTGCTACACATGTAGAGCCAAAACACTTGCCTTACACACACTGTTTCAGGGAGATCTACATTCAAATACTGTATGCTGTGCCAACATCACAATATGTAAATGGACACCTGTTTCACGCTACGCAACCAGAAAACGCACCACACGTAAATATTCTGGCCTAGCTGTGGGTGCATACACTAGATCCACAGTTCACAAACTCCTTTTGTGCAACAAATCCCTGGGCAACACTGGCTTTACACTGCAGAGTATTATCAGAAAGAAATGTCTTTCTGAACACTCATCTGGAACCTACAGCTTACTAAAACAAAGGATAGGTTGGTTACTTTCAACACTTCACCAAAACTCAAACTGACTATCCACAGCTGTGTTCCAACGCTCTCCTTGCCTCTCAAAGGCAGGAGCAACACATCTAGCAAAGACTGGGTTTTCTCAGGTAACTTGACACTCTCTGTCACCTGCTAAATCACAAATCTGTCAGGCTTCACACCCTGGAATAAGAGGACCCATGAGGAATGACCACTGTGCTTCCTCCATCACCGTCTTCTTTTCTAATACCTGACTCCCCCTCCAGGCCCTGCAACTGCTCAGGTGAAATTTCCACTCCTTCACCTGAGGGGCCCTTTTCACACTCGGAGACTGGGGAACAGAAGAAACCTGAACTGGTTTTTGCCCATCTACTGAACCATGGACAGTGGGTTTACACTAGCAATGCAACACTTCTGCAACCTTAGCATATACCTTTCCAACCAGTAGGCTGCTTAAACATAAAGCACTTCTGGAGATTTGGATTTGACCATGGCTTAATGAAACACCGTTAAGCCTTGGATTTTAATCAACAACCAACAACCAACAACCTGAAGCACTCTGCTTCCTTGGTTCTTCCTTCTCTGTGACCTGGGGTTGTGAACACATGCAAATGTTTCACAGACATGCAGGTACTTCAGTGAAGGGCGCTTGCCATACCAAAGAAAAACAATTTCTTTTTTACAGTTGAATTCTACTACCTGTTAGTTAGAAAACACACACTGCAATCAAGGCAGCCACTCCCCAGACATGGGATGGCACTTGAGCAACTAACAGCAGGCTATTTTTAATGGTATTCACAACACCAACACTCAGCAAGAATTCCAACATTGGCAAGTCTTTGGGAGAATACTTTCCTACAAAGCCAATTCTGGAACACATGGCTCAAGAACACTCCACTACAATCTGACTGAAACTGACCTTATTTTCATCCTACTATTGCTACATACACTTCAAAGCGAGCACAGACCTTCGCTTTAGACTTTAACAAGTAGCAACAACACAAGCAGGTATGATCATCAACCAGAAGGAACATGAAACTCGCACCCCACCATTACTTGGGACATGGGGGCTAACTAGGTCTCTATGAACCAACTGAAATGGTCTAGTTAACACTCTGTCACTTTGCCTAGCAACAGACACAGTCCTGATTTTAGATTGTTTACACACAGTACAATCAAGGAACTTTTGCACATTTCCTGGGTTCTAACTCAGAATGCATTTGGCTATCTGAGACACACTCTCCCATCCCGGGATTACCCCAGTACTTTGTGAAAACTTTATGGATGCATTTATGATGTGGGGAACATTAAACACACAATGTCCTGTCCACACAATCTCCACAGCATCTCACACACTTGATGTTACAGGTTTGTCTCTAACACACTCAGTCTCAACACAAGCAGTTTCATATCACAATGAAACATTCAGCACCAAGTATACTCAGACTTGACCAGGGCTGGAACACTGAGGAGAGAAAAACAACAAGTGTACACATACACATTTCTTACACAGAAATATCAGCTAAAATTACTTGCTGAACTCAAGGCTGAAATTTGTAACAATAAGTCCATGTTTACAAACTTTACAGCGAGCTGAATTCAAAAACAGAGTCTCTGTAGAGAAATGCTTACACAACAGCAGCCGGTAGAGCAGAAAACTTGGATTCGTTGTTCAGCTGACTCCTGGTATCTGGCGTCTCCTCCCTTCGTAAACCAGGCCTCTTGCATCCGCTGGACGACACGACAGGGAAGAGCCTTGTAGAATCACAGCAAACCACGGCAAATGTAAATTCCATCCCAGGTTTTACTTCAGCTGGAACACTCTCAGACGGCTCCTGGAAGTGGCTTGTACAATAATCCACAGCAAATAATCTCGACCAGTAACTCAAAACTGCTGTCCAGGCTTGACAAAAATCACGCACGCTTTTTCACAGCACCAGAAAAACATGCCTTGTTGTTCAAATGCAGCAAACAAAGTCTTGAACTCACCAAGGTGGGTCATCACAGTCTCACCGGTTGCAGCTTCAAACTATAAAGCTGTCTTAATAGACCACCAAGGGCAACAGAGCTCCACCGTGTATCAAAGGCTCCAACAGCTTTCAGCACCCATTTCTCAGTTCTGGAGTAGCTGCAATAATTCCATTCAGAGGAGTTGAGTCCCAAAAACAAAAATGCCATAAGCACAGTCCAAACATGCTTGCACTTCTTCAGAGAAATTCTCTGGAGGTGGATTTGCCACTTACTGCCACAAATCTTCTTCTTGCAAAAAGAATGATTCCATCTCCACACACCAGGTCAGATAGTTTGTGCCATCTAAAGCCTCAAATGGCAGACTGACCAGACACTGTTCAGCCATTGCTGACCACTCAAAGAAAACATGTTTATTCCAAAACCAGCCTCTAAAAACAAACTCCCTTTCACAGCCAGGTCCAACGCAGCGAAGAAAATGCAAATTTCTCTCTGGGCAACCATAACCTGATGGGGTATATGCTGGCTTAAAGGGGAAAAACTGAGGCTTGAGAATAAACAGACAAGAATGCAGCTTGTTAGGGCCAACAGTGTTTACTGTTTAGCATAGGGCAATAATGCAGATACAGCACATTATCGCAATAATGAAAAAGATGAATATACAGGATACATCATTGTAAAAGGAAAAACAAAACAAACTTATAAGCAGAGTTCCGTGTATTGATCCCAGGGCCAGAGTTCCTGCCACGGCCTATACCCAAAGCCAGGCATAGCTCACTCTGCCCAGTCCACGGGAAGTGAACACGTGAAGAACTACATAGCTAAGAGACACTAGAAATCAAGAAGACATAGAACACCATTTTGCATGGTTGTATATTCAGTTCTTCTAGCATTCTGATTGGCTGGAGGTTAGCTGTTACACACACTAGGCCTCAAAGCACACAGCATGTGCTGCTATTGGATGGCAGTGCTGCATCTACGCACTGAGTTCCCCCCCTCCTCCTTGCTCAGGGGGGGCTTGAGGAAGGCTTCCCACGGAAAGATATCAGGAGGATATCTCTCATGGGAAGATTCATTGCTAGCCATAACAATGGTACCTTCTAGCTTCATATCTAATGAAGATGTAAACAACGCCAAGGCTTCTCTGTTGTCCAGCCACCTGGCATTCACGTCATCATGAGAAGGCTTTGCTTTGCTTTGTAAAAGATGCAATTTGCCAAAACACTTTTGCATTGAAAAGAAATCCAATTTACCAATATCATATAGTATAAGAAATCTGACAGTTATGGCTAGCAATGGAAATCTTCCCATGAGAGCAAATCCTCCTGATTTCCTTCTGTGGGAAGCCTTGCCCAGGCCCCCTGAGCAAGGAGGGGGGGAACTCAGTGTTTAGATGCAGCAGGTCATGCTATGTGCTTTAGGCCTAATGCTTTGAGGCCTAGTGTGTGTAACAGCTAACATCCAGCCAATCAGAAAGCTAGAAGAACTGAATATACAACCATGCAAAATGGTGTTCTATGCTTCTTGATTTCTAGTGTCTTTTAGCCATGTAGTTCTTCACGTGTTCACTTCCCGTGGACTGGGCAGAGTGAGCTATGCCTGGCTTTGGGTATAGGCCATGGCAGGAACTTTGGCCCTGGGATCAATACACGGAACTCTGCTTATAAGTTTGTTTTGTTTTTCCTTTTACAATGATGTATCTTGTATATTCATCTTTTTCATTTTTGCGATAATGTGATTGTATATACATTATTGCCTTATGCTACCAGTAAACACTGTTAGCCCTAACAAGCTGCATTCTTGTCTGTTTATTCTCAAGCCTCGGTTTTTCCCCTTTAAGCCAGCGTATATCCCATCAGATAGATGCTTTTGAACTGTGGTGTTGGAGGAAAATTCTGAGAGTGCCTTGGACTGCAAGAAGATCAAACCAGTCCATACTCCAGGAAATAAAGCCGGACTGCTGACTTGAGGGAATGATATTAAAGGCAAAACTGAAGTACTTTGGCCACATAATGAGAAGACATTATGCTTCTCAAGATGCTGATGCTAGGGAAAGTGGAAGGCCAAAGGAAGAGGGGCCGACCAAGGGCAAGATGGATGGATGATATTCTGGAGGTGACGGACTCGACCGTGGGGGAGCTGGGGGTGGCGATGGCCGACATGAAGCTCTGGCGTGGGCTGGTCCATGAAGTCATGAAGAGTCGGAAGCAACTGAACGAATAAACAACAAAGGGTTTACTGCAAAAATTTGAGAGGGTTCCTTGAGACACTAAGGACAAAATAAACAAAAGGTTCACTCGAATGCAGCCTAGTTTTTTATCACTGGAGTTTTGCCTCTTGATCAGGGGTTTAGGTTTTTTTTTAAATCAAATAGTAACTGTTGAACTCAATAGGAATGAATCATAAGTCCTGAGATGAGGGTGATTGGTTCAAAGACAGCAATTTCTCTCTCACCAAACAGCTAGAAAGACTCTGTAAAGAGACAGTACAGTTCAAGAGCACATAACCAAAGAATTCAACTCTCCCTCCTCCCCACCCCATCTTGTTCATCCACATTGCCTTGCCAAAGTCTCTTGGGACAGTTTCTCACACTCCTCCTCTTGGCTTTTGGATTCTTCTTGAAACCACCTCCTTGATGGCCCATCCAAATCAAGTCTGCTCCATTTCCTCTTCCGCTCAGTCAGACACAATTCACTCCCAGATGACAGGTTCTAGGTGCCCTCAGGGGTGAAAGATCCAATTTCTTATACTACCAAAGCCTTATGCCTTCTCTCCTTTTCCTCTTACTCATAAGTAAGGCTTTCTGTCTCTCCTTGAACCTGGAATCTTTGCCTCTTCTTCTAGCCCAATCGTTTCCTTTTTTACCTATTGCTTCCTGATTAATGCCTGTTTTTCTTCTTTCTCCCCAAAGCATCTGTCAGCATCTAGTGAAGTACCTTGCACCTACAGCTCTACAGCTTTTATGTTCCCCCGCCCAAACTCTAAACTTCATTTCTTCCCTCTCAGTTCTTCAAGACAACCTCTCCCCCACCACACACACACTTTGTGGGTGTCCCAAATTTTGATGTCCTTGCAGGCTCCACACAATCTGTTAAAGACCTACCTTATCTTTTTCCTACGATCTATTTATCTTTCTTTCCTCCTATTTATTTTAGTATCTGAGAAATCTCTTTCCTATACTTCTGAGTCCTAGTAGAGACCTGTGCAGCTATTCTTTTAGCATCCAAGCTAACTTTTTGCCTGGCAAAACCCTAGCAATCTGCATCAGATTCATTCATTTCCCAATTCTACTGCAACTCTTTGGGTTACATACAATTTTCAATTTTTTCCCGAAGTCCAGATCCTTTAGCACAGGGGTGGGCAACGTCAGGCCCACAGGCCGTATAAGGCCCGCGGGGCTCCCGCCTAAGGCCCACAGGGCTCCCACCTGCAAACCCCGCCCCTTCTACGCGATTGGCTCCCGCCCGCAAACCCCACCCCCCCAGTGCTTGTGATTGTCTCCCGCCCGCAAACTCCGGTCCCCGGTCCGCGGAAATCCCAGAAACCCCGCCCTCCACCACCCCCCGGTCCCCAGTTATAAATATCTAAATGGCCCTTGGCAGAAAAAAGGTTCCTCACCCCTGCTTTAGCAGGATAATACCACCCGGGAAGCCAGAAATGGGTAACTCCTAATATTACAATACTCTTTCCCAGCTCTCTACCTGTGGGGTTTTTTTTCAGCCATCCTGATTCTCAACAGAATTTCTGTTGCCCATAGAATTCTGTTTCACCTGGAGAAGAGAGCTCACCACCATTTATGATCAGAAGAGACTGACCATAGCCAGAAAATACAAATGGGCTTATGTCCATATTTCCTTTTGTGAGTGTCTCTAATATTATGTCATTGCAATTTTTGTGACATTGCCATGTAAAACCTAAGATAAATGCATTGCTGGCAATGAAACAGATTTTTTAATGTATGATAGAATCCATTTCACTGACATTCATTCCAATGCATTTTGGGGATGGAAGTTGCTCTTTTGGAAAATGTTATAAAGATTACTATCAAGGCAGGTTTTATTCATTTTTTTGTATCACTGGTCTGGAAAAAAATATGTAGGAAGGTGATAAAGAAAAGGATAATGGCACAAACTGGAGGGGCAAATCGTTGTCAATTTAAGAGGAAATAGTAATAAACTTGAAAATGATTTGGACCATGCCGGAGTGGATTGGTAAATGATTTATGTGGTTCATTGGAGAGAAATGGAAGGTGATGATTTAAGGTACCATATCTGCCAAAGGATAGGTTTAGCAAAAGTCTACTAGTAAAAAGGACAAAAGTAATTATATAAAGTTTTAAAAATGCATATATGTACCTGAAGTTTTGTTTTCAAATAAATGTATATCTTTTTTTCCTTTTCAGTGCAAACACTAAGTCATAAAAACTGTCCATAAAATAGTTGACTCATATGGTGTATTTAAGCTAGTTTAGGCTACATTGTAATAGTATATCTTTATTGTGCTATCTAAAGATCAAGGCACTTACAATTTTCTGCTGTGTGCACACAGTGTCTCTCTTGCAGTTGAAGCTGGCTTGAGTTTCTGGGAACTGTAGGAAGACCACATCTGGAAGGCAACAAATTTCCTAGTCCTGTGTATATCAACTGCCTTGCCTTCACAATGACAGAAAACTCCTCTTCATTTAACATGAATATGTTTTCCTTATAGGGAAATGTCTTATCCACAAAAGAAAGCCAGTCTGTGTGAAGCAGCTCTTAATCACTGCCTATAAATCAGTTTAAGAAGAAATATACCAACTCAAGCATAAAGTTGTGTTCATGGAAAAAGATAAAATAAATACAATAATCAAATACAAAGCTTTTAAATCAATTAAACCATTTGCTCTTATCTCAAATACATAGCCATTTGAGTCCCATGGTGGTAGAAATAAGTTAGCATTTGCATGTACAAGATAGTGCTGAATTTATGAACTGGCTTTGGAATGAAATTTAATGTTGTTTATTATTATAATAAAATGCTATACTTAACAGCAAAACAACATTGCTCTGTTATATCTGACCATTTCTGCAAATGCAAATGAATTTAGATTTCCTGAAAGGGAAAATGTTGAGGATTTATAGTCCAGTCCTATCAAACCACTTCAGTTCATTTGCAGCAAACATATTGAGATAGTGTGGAAAACTTTGGGGCGGGGAGGGGGGGGCGGGCGGGATGGGACAGAGCTAAGACAGCAGAATATAGTGTTATCTAGTATCAGTCTGAGAGCCAGTTTGGTGTTTGGCTAGAAACCAGGAGACCGTGAGTTCTAGTCCCGCCTTAGGCACAAAGCCAGCTGGGTGACCTTGGGCCAGTCACTTTCTCTCAGCCCTAGGAAGGAGGCAAGGGCAAATCACTTCTGAAAAAGTTTGACAAGAAAACTGCAGGGACTTGCCAGGCAGTCTCCGAGAATCGGACATGATTGAACGGATTTTTAAAAAGTATCTATAATATCAAAACACTACTCTTAATTGCATACAGGTGCTCAACAAGCTCTCATACTGGTTATTTGCTTCTGTTCTAGTCACTTAATCCTTTCTGGCCATATTTCATTCACTTACTTTTTAGTCAATCCAGAATACACCAACATAAAATTCACACAAAATACTTCCTTTCCTCCTTTTTAAGGCAGATCTGTAATAATTTCTTTGGTTAGAAATGCCATTTAAACATTTTAGATTTGCTTTCTCTGAACATCATTTTTAAATGTGAGGCACTGCCAATTGTGGTTTGAAATGGTACCGTCTGGAAAGGGCTGTACTATATATCTTCAATGTGAGAAGTAGGCCCCTAAGATGGTATGCTAAAACATAGTTTCACAGCAGTGTAATTACATACCCAACTTGCCACACACTGACAGACTGTAAATGAATCTGTCAGATACAAGTAATATACACTGAGATGGCCAGCAAACAGCATGAACACAAAACAGGCGAAAAGACACAGAATATGTCATCTGTCCCTGTTTAAACAAGCATATTTGTCTAAATTTGTTTACTTGGACAGCTTACTTCAAGGGGACTAGAATGGTTTGAGTGTATGTGAAGTAATTTGTGCATCACATTAGAAGGTGGATATACTGCAAAATGCAGGACAGGCCTGCAGAATGGCTTGAGGGTATGGCTTAATCAAACTCCAGATCCACTGATGCGAAGATTAATCCTGCCATGCTGGAGGTTAATTCTTACAATATGAAACTGTTCATTGTTGAGAAACTTCAAAACCTACTCTGAAAAGTACAGAGGTTACACAGCAAACTGAAAAGTTACATCATTAACATTCTTGACAAGAGAGGAAAAATAATTCAAATACTTAAATAAAGCATATGTCCCATGCTTGAGAATCAGTATGAGCTAGGTAAAAATACACAGGATTCAGATGAATGGGAGAGGCCTTGGTTAGCCTAACCCAGGGTTTCTCAAACAGGGTTCCATGGAGCCCTAGGGTTCCGCGAAAGGTCACTAGGCATTCCCTGGGGGAATCACGATTTATTTAAAAAATTATTTCAAATTTGGGCAACTTCACATTAAAGAGGTAACTTTCATTCATTATTTTTAGTTTAAGAACACTGTTAATGCATATATGCAGGCCTACACATGAAGTGAATATAATAATTTCGTAACTTCTGGCCTGAATTTTGAGCCTGAATGTGCAGGGGTTCCCCAAGGCCTGAAAAATATTTCAAGGGTTCCTCCAGGGTCAAAAGGTTGAGAAAGGCTGGCCTAACCAAACTCACTAGTTAAGCAAAACATTGACTACTTTGTGTGTGCATCTGCCAATTCTCTTATTTTGTACTTATTTCTGGAATATATAGCTCACAATTTTGCCATAAGAGGCAATCAAGAAAATAATGAAGAGGAAAAGTTAAATTTGAGGACTGGCTTCCCATCTTTCCAGTTGAAAAAAAATCACGTTTCAACTTCCTCAACATTCTGGATAATTTCATCTTCACTAGGGTGTCCAACGCAATCACATTATCAATTAGAGAACTAAACTGAAATCCTGTGAAACATGCTCAGCTCCATAGCATTTCTGATCACATCACAAGTATCCCACCTGTCTCTGCCATTTCATTGACAACCATTAATAAATTAGTAACTTTGAAAATTTGGTCATATCCTGCATTTTATATTATTACATTGTATAAGATGGAAAGAGAAAAGCAGAAAGGAGGTCACTAGGTAGGCTGACCATACGTCCCGTTTTGAATGGGACAGTCCCGTTTTTTAAGCATTTTTCAACCATCCCATCGTTTTCATAAAAATCTCAGTTTTGTCCCGTTTTTCAATCCCGGCAGGAATGGCGTGGAAGGAGGATCTGAGCAGGAGCACGGACCAGGGGCAGGATTTGCAGGCAGGAGCCAATCGCGCAAACCGGGGGGCAGGGTTTGCAGGAGGCAGCCAATCGCACGGACCGGGGGGGTGGGGTCCCCTGTCTTTTTCATGAATACGGAATATTACATGAGACCCCATCCCGTTTTGCCATCCTGAAATATGGTCAGCCTATCACTAGGTCTCCAATGATTTCTAGTTCTGACCCTAACCATTTAGGATATGTTAGCTTCAGGAAGGCTAAGCCACTATCTACTTGTTTGCATTCTGCTTCTGAGCCATAGTCCAAGCTGTGACAAGGCAACCTGGGGAGTCCAGTTCTTCGTCCATACACTTTTTATTGGCCAGCAGCACAGCCAGGTGGACCACCTGTTGGTCTGTGCCTTTAGACACGTTAGTCTGTTGTTAGTCTGTGGTAGTGGAGCACATCCTGAAGAGTGAGGTTGAATGGGCCTTAAGAAGCATTGCTAATAACAAGGCAGCAGGAGACGATGGTGTCCCAGCTGAACTGCTTAAAATCTTGCAAGATGATGCTGTCAAGGTGATGCATGCCATATGCCAGCAAATTTGGAAAACACAAGAATGGCCATCAGATTGGAAAAAATCAACTTATATCCCCATACCAAAAAAGGGAAACACTAAAGAATGTTCAAACTATCAAACAGTGGCACTTATTGTACGTATTTCACGTGCCAGTAAGGTAATGCTCAAGATCCTGCAAGGTAGACTCCAGCAATTCATGAAGCAAGAATTGCCAGATGTACAAGCTGGGTTTAGAAAAGGCAGAGGAACCAGAGAACAAATTGCCAATATCCGCTGGATAATGGAGAAAGCCAGGGAGTTTCAGAAAAACATCTATTTCTGTTTTATTGACTATTCTAAAGCCTTTGACTGTGTGGATCATAACAAATTGTGGCAAGTTCTTGGTGGTATGGGGATACCAGGTCACCTTGTCTGCCTCCTGACTGAACGAATAAACAACAAGTGTAGCACTTGGTTCGTGTGGGTAGATTTCCGGTAGACTTGTGTTTCTAGAATGCCATCATTTCTTCTACTGATGAGGATGTCCAAGAAGGGTAGTGTGTTGTTTTCTTCTTCCCTTGTGAATTTTATTCCTTTGAACATGTTGTTGATGGTTTCATGTGTTTCCTCCAGTTGTTCCTTTTTTATTATGACAAAGGTGTCATCTACATACCAGATCCATACTTTGGGTTGTATGCGTGGGAGTGCTATCCTTTCTAGACATTGCATTACAATCTCTGCTATGAGTCCTGAGAGTGGTGATCCCATGGGTGTTCCTTTGATTTGTTGGTATATTTGTCCATCAAACTGAAAGTAGGTGGTGAGGAAGAGGTTGATGAGGTCCATGATTCTGGGTATTTTGATCTTGGTGTATCTAGTTAGGTCAGGTGTGTTGCATAGAACTGCTGCCATGGATTCAAATGCTAGTGCTTGGTCTATGGATGTAAAGCTTCAATGGATCCAAAACAATGGATTCAATGTTTATTAACAATGACAATCAATAGAAGCAACACCTCACCCATTCAGGAAATTGACCCTGCTCCAAGAATTCCTGTCAGTGAGAGTCAAATTGTTGTTATAGTTAGTTTTTATGAAGGAATAAAACTCAGTTTTCCATCAAGGTATAATCCAAGGTAATTGTAATTAGTCACAGTCCTAGTCAATATTATTACAAGGCAATTCTGTTTCAGATTCAAGGCAAGGCAAAGGATCTGTAAATAAACAGTTGTCCCCAACAACCTCTCCTGGCTCGTGGCACTCTTTATATAGCCTCCATTCCAGAGGAGGGCATATCCTCTCATGTGCGAGGAGCTCCAATCACCTCCATTGTTCTGCTCACCTCTCTGCTCTTTGCTCTCGAGCGCTGGGGGGAGGTGGCAGTCCAACGTTCTTGTCAATCAGCGGCACCTATTCTCGCTGCTCACTGCTTGACTCCGCTTCCTATAACCGCTCAGATTGCTGCTCACTCCCTGCTCTCTGCTCACCCTCCTCATCGGAATCTGTCTCTAAGCCCCAAGCAGCTCTCCTGACGCTGAGGTTGCTGTTTTCAGTCTTCTATTTTTCTCTCTTTGGACCCACAAAAGATGATACTGGGAAACATCTACTTGGGAATTGTCTTGGTGGGTTCTATCATGTCTCCCAAAGTATTTATCACCTATATGAAGCTGCTGGGAAAAGTGTCTGTAGCTTGAATCATGTCAACTGGATTTCTATTTTCTCAGTGGAAACGTTTCGCTCCTTATCCAAGGAGCTTCTTCAGTCTGAGCAAAGTTGGTAAGGGAATCCTAAATATGTTTCTAGGTAGCTGTGTGACCTTACACCTGGGGTCATGGTTATATTGAGATGTTATTTTAAGTCCTTTTATTATCTAAAGGAGGATCGTTAAGATCACCATGCTGCTGTTGAGCTTGTGAAATGGTCTTAATCTTCCTAGGCACAGAAGACAAAGCAGGAAGGAAAATAGGTGAAAGATTGTGCCTGAGGCCCCCACCTCTATTCAAGGAAGGATTTTCCAAGTTGGCATAAATGGATTCCTTGACCCCTCTCTCAAACCACCTATCTTCTCTGTCTAAAATGTGAACCTCTGGTGTGCTCTGAACTCTACATTGGAGAAACCAAACAACTTTTGTACAGGAGGATGGCCCAACACAGGAGAAGTAACACCACAGGACCAGAGTCAGCAGTTTATCTTCATTTAAAGGAAAAAGGACACTCATTTGAGGACATTAATGTTCACATTTTAGACAGAGAAGATAGGTGGTTTGAGAGAGGGGTCAAGGAATCCATTTATGCCAACTTGGAAAATCCTTCCTTGAATAGAGGTGGGGGCCTCAGGCACAATCTTTCTCCCATCTTTCTCCCGGCTCTGTCTTCTGTGCCTAGGAAGATTAAGACCATTTCACAAGCTCAACAGCAGCATGGTGATCTTAACGATCCTCCTTTAGATAATAAAAGGACTTAAAATAACATCTCAATATAACCATGACCTAGCCCCAGGTGTAAGGTCACACAGCTACCTAGAAACATATTTAGGATTCCCTTATCAACTTTGCTCAGACTGAAGAAGCTCCTTGGATAAGGAGCGAAACGTTTCCACTGAGAAAATAGAAATCCAGTTGACATGATTCAAGCTACAGACAATTCCACCTGGATGACTGAGAACCTTCATAGACATGCTGGGAAAAGTCTTTCTGAGGTTTGGAGTTACCTACCGTTCGTATGCTCACAATGTTCAGCTGTAATTCTCCTTTCTTTGGAGCTTAGGGTTAGATGTCTCAAGGGCCTCCATGTGTCTCCAGGAAGTAAAGAACCGGATATGGGAAAACAAGCTGAATTCAGCTAATCAGAGTTATTGCTGTTTCCAGGGCCAGGGCTCCAGAGATTGGGGAATATGCTATCCTGAATGGGGTTGCACTCCTCCTGAAGGAAGAGATTCGCAGTCTGGGTCTTCCTTGATCCAAAACTGATACTGGATAATTACATCACAATGGCATAGGGAGACTTTTATCAGCTTCCTCTGCTTATCCAGATGTGTCCTTACCCAGAGAAAAAAGATCTGGTTTCATTAACTTCAAGGTTGGAGCTGGGTCACAATGTGGTGGCACGGAGGGGGGGTGGAGTTGGCATCTCTAGGAGGTGCCACATCACCCTGTGTTGAAATAGCTACATTGGTTTTGTTCTAAATATCTCCCCTAATTTAGCTTCACTGTATGAGCCCAGTTTCCAGGGGTCCCTCATGACATCCTATGCATGCCTGAATTGTGTAATGTATTTTATTTTCAAGAATAATCTTACTCATGCTCAGTATTTGCCAGGAGGCATTCTAATAGCTTTACACTTAATGCAAACAAAACATAAGCATACAGACTTCAAGATGCTGCTCTTTAAGCTTTTTATAGACATGTTGGGCAGGCACAGCATGCCCATGAAAGTAGCTTATTTCCATGCTGTATATATATTTATGAATAAACATTTACATTCTTGGCATGAACACAAAAATGCCTAAACATTTTGAGGCATTATAATCAGTAAATATGCCTCATGGATTCTCCTCATCTGCAGGATTAATTACAGGGAACAGTATCGTTGTAAGAATCTGACTCTGTAAAACAAGCTTAAAACAATTCTTACCATTTCCAAGACAATAGTCCTACCTGAGATTAGAGGATAACATGTGGACCCAGGAAGCCAGAGTAAAATATCATTAGGAAGAAACCTGAGAAATCTGGGTCTAAGGTTTAAAGCCTTAGCATTTGGGATGAAGATTGAAGAAATCCAAAGAGTAATTGCTTCTTTGACTAGTGACTTTCCAAAAACAAACATAAAAACTTGCTTTTTTAGCCTCATGAATCTAAAATCTTCTTTTATCCAAATGTTGTCAACATATTGTCATCACCTGTCCATGAGCAGGTACAATTTTAAAAAAAACTCCTGCTCAAGCAAGTATTAGTGTCAAGCTGTGAAGCAATCTTAACAATAGCCATAGATATTATGGAAATAATATTGAAGCAATAGCCAGTAATAAATATTACTTAGTTGTGATTCCATGGTGCAAGACTGGCCTTTGGTGCAAATCAAATGGTATTCTATTGTAGGGTGGGCTACTCCAGAGGTGGGCCACAGTGGCTATGCCAAGATATGATTTGTTGTTGTTGTTGTTGTTCAGTCGTTTAGTCGTGTTCGACTCTTCGTGACCTCATGGACCATAGCACACCAGGCCTTCCTGTCCTCCACTGTCTCCCGGAGTTTACTCAAATTCTTGTTCGTTACATCGGTGATGCTATCTAACCATCTCATCCTCTGCCGAACCCTTCTCCTTTTGCCTTCAGTCTTTCCCAGCATCCTCACCCAAAAGGATGTGGCCAAAACTTTTGGCCCATATTTTGGCAGTTGGAGGTCTTAAGGCTGAGAATGGCGGGGGGCAAAATGCCATTAACCCCACGCTTAAATTTCCCAGACCCCCCCCCCAAATGGCACCACTGAAATTTTCTCCTTTTTTTTCTGAAGAATTTGTGAACTCAGGGTACTTGGGAGCCTTCATGCAGCCCTTACACTGTCCACCCCTACCAATCATATGATTTTTTAAAAACACTCTAAATTGAAACTGTGAGATAATGCTGGCTTATAGGGTTAAGGCGCAGAGTAAACAGACAGAGTGCAGCTTTTATGGCTAAAATGTTTACTTGTAATAAAAGCAATAAATGTGTATATAGTTACATTATTGCAAAAAGGAAAAACAGACTTACAAGCAGAATATTGTGTATTGTTTCCATTGACAGACATGAAGGGGCTCATGCCATGGCCTACACACATAGCCATGCATAGCTACGCACTTCCCAGTCCTCAGAAGTAGAACACACACACGAACATGGCTAAAAGACCGGACAGAAGTCAAGAAGCAAGGAACCATGGTTCACAGCTGAGATATACGCTTGTTCCAGCTTTCTGATTGGCTGACAGAGCTACTGTCAGTGTTAATGGCTGACAGCTCATAGGCCATAGCATATACTATAACCTGTCAATGGGTGGCAGTGCTGCATCTAAGCAAGCATGTGATTTCCCCCTCCCAGTTCTCCCAGGGCTTCCCACAAAGGCTTCAGGGGGAATTGTTCCCATGCGAACGTTTAGGACTAGATGTAAACAATGCATCACATGGTACCTTCTAGCTTCATATCTAAAGAAGATATAAGCAAGGCCATTCAAAGCTATGGGAAGGCTTTGTTGTTATCTGGCCACCTGCACATCACGTCACCATGAGAAAGCTGTGCTTTGTATAGAAAACAATTTGCACTTTTCACACGAGAACTCTGACAGAAACATGTCATAAAAATAACAAGAGTGGAAACCAGTTTTACAGAGAAATCCATGTCATAAGTGAACCATTTATTTCAATTTTCTGTTTTATGAAAAAAACAAAAAAGTGGACTTCTATTCATGTAGCAGGTATAGCTCCTATATGCTGGTGCCATCATGTGGTAGAGGGACAAGAGACCAACAAACAAATGTATACATTTCTGCTTAAAGTAAGCTCTTTTACTTTCAACAGTATTTAACACAAAGTAAGAACAGCCTGAGAGATCAACTGCTGCCAAAAAAATTGGAATTGAAGCCTTGAGTATGTGAGTTATCATTTGATTTCATTTTAGATTTACTGTCAATCCAAATATATATTCTTAATTTCTGTAAGAAAAATCAAGCAAACTTTAAATAATTAAAGAAAAATTGAATCATACAAGCCTTAATATCAATCCAAATGCATGTTCTTAATTTCTTATCCTACATCAAAATATACCAGAGCATTTACTTGTCTCCATCTTGCGCCTAAGGCATTTTTCATTATATATAAGAATATAAGAATATATAGAGTATTTGAGTCCCCCTTGTGGGGGGAGATGGGCGGTGATAGAAGTTAGATAAATAAATAAATTTGGATTGCCATTAAGGCTTGTATGATTTTATTTTTCTTTAATGGTTAAAAATTTGCTTGATTTTTTAAAGATTTATATGGTATAAGAATAAGCGTTTCATTTTAGGTTTAATAGAGTTAAGATTGCTATAGTGTTATTAAGTATAAAAGTAGATAATTTCTACTTTTCGCGAAAGAGGAGAGTGCAAAAGCTGGCTTGAAACTCAACATTAAAAAACTAAGATCATGGCATCTGGTCCCATCACTTCCTGGCAAATAGAAGGGGAAGAAATGGATGCAGTGACAGCTTTTATTTTCTTGGGCTCCAAGATCACCGCAGACAGTGACTCTAGCCACGAAATTAAAAGATGCTTGCTCCTTGGGAGGAAAGCTATGGCAAATCTAGACAGCATATTAAAAAGCAGAGACATCACCTTGCCGACAAAGGTCTGTATAATTAAAGCTATGGTTTTCCCAGTAGTAATGTATGGCTGTGAGAGTTGGACCATAAGGAAGGCTGAGCACCGAAGAATTGATGCTTTCAAACTGTGGTGCTGGAGAAGACTCTTGAGAGTCCCTTGGACTGCAAGGAGGTCAAACCAGTCAATCCTAAAGGAAATCAACCCTGACTGCTCATTGGAAGGACAGATGCTGAAGCTGAAGCTCAAATACTTTGGCCACCTAATGCGAAGAGAGGACTCACTGGAAAAGACCCTGATGCTGGGAAAGACTGAAGGCAAAAGGAGAAGGGGACGGCAGAGGATGAGATGGTTAGATAGCATCACCGATGTAATGAACATGAATTTGAGTAAACTCCGGGAGACAGTGGAGGACAGGAAGGCCTGGCGTGCTATGGTCCATGAGATCACGAAGAGTCGGACACGACTAAACGACTGAACAACAATAAATATTTGTTTATTTCTCTTTATATATAAGGGGAAAGAGCAATTGTTTTAAGTGATTTTTAGAAATAATGTGATTTGGGTTAAAGTTAGAGTAAGGGATTAATTATGGAAATTGCTGGATATTCTTGTTATTGAAAGTCGGAAGTCATCTTGCCTTTTTGGATCTGGCTTGGCCTAAGCTGTCTACAGTTTCCCAGTTGAAATTGTGGTTGAATTTGTTGGTGTGTTGTGAAAGTAAGGAGTTTTCATTGTGTCTTCTGACTGCCAGTTGATGTTCATGGATGTGTTTTCTTAATTTTCCACCTGTTTTTCCTCTATTATACTGGTTTTAACAGTACATGTATTGTATGTTAAAAATGACTCCTGTTTTGTCTTCTTAGGCTATTGGGTTTGCTTAGCATGCTTTGGATAGATTTTGTTGGCTTATGAACTAGGGGTTGTATAGTACTCTGTTGGAAGTTTCAGATATGTTTTTCATATATGTTCGAGTTATCCTTTTCATGGGTTGTGTGGATCATGTACTTATTGTTTGCAGGGATAGACACTTTTTGAAGGAGTTGCATGGGTATCCATTGAATTAGAATGTATTATACTGTATAGATACTCTATGACAGCTTTTTGGAGTTCTGTGTTATTGCAATATGTTTTTGCTTGTCTGAAGTTCTTACACAGCTTCTTTTGGGTGTTGTTGGGTTGGGCTGTTGCTGTGATAGTTGAGTACTTGATCAGTATGGCTTGTTTTGCAGTACACTTGGGTTTGTAGTTTGTTATTATTTTCCCTGCTGATGTGTATGTCCAGGAAGGGTAGTCTGTTCTAACAACAGTATTCCCATAGATACAAACCAAATATGGCTCCATTATGTGAATGACAAATTTGTCATTATTAAAAAAAGATCAACTATAGCACACACATAAAACCATCAACAACACTTTCCATGGAATCAGATTCACAAAAGAAGAAAAGAACAACACATTGCATCACTATCCCTGCTAAGAATCCTGAAATGAGCGATCCCATAACTGTTCCTCTGATCTATTTGTATATTTGTCCGTGGGAGTAGGTGGTGAAGTTCCCTAAATTTGGATATTTAAAATTTGTGTGTTGTGCTAGGTTTGGTGTGTTGTGTAGTACTTCTGCAGTTGTTTCATTTGTCAATTTTGGATCCATGGATGTGAACATTTGTGGATATGGAGATATTCAGAAGGGATTGTATGCTTCAATCTTCAAATGAGTTTTACAATATCATTCCTAAAGTCTCCTGAGCAGGCTTAGCAGACTTATAAAAGAAAAAAAGGTCCTCTTATGGATGTATGAATAGAAAACAAAAAGTAATACAGAAGGATGTAAATACAGGTAGTCCTCGTTTAGTGACCACAATTGGGACCAGCAGCTCAGTCATTAAGTGAAGTGGTCACTAAGTGAAACCGGGACTGTGCTTATGATCTTACTTCTGCTTTCCTTTCCTTTGCTTTGATTTGATTGAATTATCCATTCAGTCATATCCGACCCTTGGCGATTCCATAAGCCAGCTCTCTCCATGATTTCTGATCTTGCACAGCTTCTTTCAGTTGCTTTAAATTTTGGGCTGTGTCTGCTTTGATTACATCCAACCAGCGCGTTCTTTCGCATCCTCGTCATCTTTTGCCACTGACCGTTCCAAGCATAACGTCTTTCTCCAACGATGTTGATCTCATGACATGACCAGGTAACTAAGTCTAAGTTTTGTTATTTTTCCTTCTAGTGACATGTCCAGTTTTATGCACTTCAACACTTCTTTATTCATTATCTTTGCAGTCCACGGGATTTGCAAGAGCCTCCTCCAACACCATAGTTCAAAAGAATCAATTTTCCTTCTATCCAACTTTTTCATCGTCCAACTTTCACAGCCATAAGTAGTTATGGGGAACACGATAGTGCGGACTAGTCTACACTTAGTCGTCAAGCTGACATACTTGCTTTTCCAAATTTGATTCATACTTATCATTGCTGTACAACCAAGCATGATTCGGTGTTTAATTTCTTGGCTACATTCGCCATTTTGATTGACCACTCTGATAATTGACAGCTCTGATAATTGCAGTTGGTACTGGCCTTAACAATTCAGCAGGGATGTTGCCAACTCCTGGGGCCTTGTTGCTTTGCAATTGGTTCATTGCCCACTTGACTTCTTCATCAAGGATGGCTGGTTCTAGTTCTGTTTCCTTATCCTCCTCTCTTTAATGTTGCTCCTCTGTACTAGTAGCATACAGCTGTTCCTCATATTCTCGCCATCTATTCATGACACCTTGTTGGTCAGACAATTCTTTCCCTTGCTTATCCTTGATGATACCTTTGCAAGCCTTGAATGGTGCCTGAATCTTTTTGATTTGTGGAAAAGCATTCCTAGTGTGTCCTTTTGTATAGTCTTCCTCTAATAGTTTGCAATGTTTCTCCCAGTAAACTTCACTATCTTTCCTTGCTGCCCTTTGGAAAACAGCATTCAATCTTCTTACTTCTACACGATTGCCCGCTGCTTTACCTGCCTTTCTCCTCTCGGCTATTTGGATGGTATTCTCTGAGAGTCATCTACACCTTTTCTCTGCCTTCTTGCGAGGTATGTAATCATCTGCTGCACCAATGATAAGCGATTGAACTTCTTGCCATAGTTTATCAGGCATTTTCTCAGCAGTGTCCAAAACTTCAAACCTACTTTTAACTTCAACTGCATATGTGGAAGGAATTTTGGTGACGTCAAACTTTTTTGGTGGCGTTGTCCTCTTGATGTTACAGAGTTTGACCTTGATCTTGGCCACCAGCAGTTCATGGTCTGAGCCACAGTCTGCACCTAGATAAGTTTTGACTGCCAGAGCCGGTCCAACGTTGATTGCACAGGACATAGTCTATTTGATTGCGATGAACTCCATTAGGCGAGGTCCATGTGTATAAACGACGCTTATGCTGTTCAAAACATGTATTCATGATTTGAAACTGGTTTTCTTGGCAAAATTGTACCAAACGATCACCTGCCTCATTTCTTTCTCCCAGCCCAAAACTTCCAGTGATTCCTACCTCTGTTTGGGTGCCGATTTTTGCATTAAAATAACCAAGTAAGTAAATAATGTCTTTTCTTGGGATTGTCCTCAGCGTAACTTCAATAGTGGCATAAAAATCCTCAATTTCTGGCTCATTTGCATCAGTTGTTGGAGCATGAACTTGGACAACGGTGATGTTGATGGGTTTAGCATGAATTCTGATTGTCATTATGTGATCGTTTACTGTGGAAAAGCCTTCTGCTGCTTGGGCTAATTGTTTACTTGCAATGAATGCCACTCCATTCCTATGCGTGTTGTCATGTCCTGAGTAATAGATGGTAAATTCCTCAGACTGAAAATAGCCGTTGTCTGTCCAGTGTAATTCACTATTGCCAAGGAGGTCAATTTTTAACCTGACCATTTCTCGTTTTACAATATCTAATTTACCTTTGCTCATTCCTCTGACATTCCAAGTTGCTATTTGTTGTATTTTCGTGCAGCGCAGACCCTTGCTTAGACTATTGGTAGCATCAGCACCTGAGGTTCCTACTGGATTTTCCCCAGGCACATCATAAAATCCAGAGCTACTTGCTATAGGTCCTTGCTCTTCCCCAGTCATTCGTTGGGTACCTCTTGGCCTGAGGGCCTCAGCATTGGGCACCATATCAAAATCATTTGAGAGCCTTTTCATGGAATTTTCTTGGCAAATTTTTTTACAAGGTAGGTTGCCAGGTCTTTCCTTAACCCTCCCCATTTACCTGGGCTTGGGACCGGCATGTACACCTGGATGAACAAGTGCACATGGCTGGGTTAGAAGAGTCCTGTAGAAGAGTCCCCTAAATAGCACTATAAAGTATATTACATTTTAGCTTTATCTTAATCTGTTATTAGTTTCAGAGATGCTTCTGATATATGGTAGAGTTCTTCACCCTTGTGGACTAAGACTTGCTGGTTATGATGGTATGCAAAATTACTAAATAAGCCAACCTTGGATAAATCCAGTACACCTCTCAATATCAGGGAAAATGAGGGAGGGTACTATAGTGCTCAAGTCTGGCTTGTGACCTTTCCACAGACAATCATTGACTACTGTGGGAATAGAATGTTGAACTAGGTACAGCTTGGGTTTGACCTAGTATGGGTTTTCTTAAATTAATCTATGCATTGTCTCCATCGAAAAACATTGCATACAGTATATGCATATTTTACCTGCAGTATTGCACTTGGTAGTTCACATATGCAGGTCACCGATTCCAGTCCACTCCTTTCTCAACAAAGCCAAGGAGAAGATGCTCACAGGAAGTCAGTGCTGTGCTTGGGTGCATTTCACCTGAGCTGAATTTTGGATTCAGTCTCAGCAGGTATCCTTCCAATATGCCTAAGATCTGTGCATTTCTACTGCAGCAGAACGACCAGCATTATGTGTATTGCCTTCCACAAGGCAGCTCTCGTGTTGGTTGCTTCATTCACAGAAGACAAAGATAAATGACACGACAAAGATAAATGTGGAAAATTCAGCCATGGTAGCCCCCGCCTTTCCCCCTCATCTGCTCCACCAGGAGGCTATTAATAGTAATCCAATGTGGGAGAACAAAACAGGTTTCATATCCAGTGATTGTGACAAAAAATGCTTTTCCTACTTTTATATATATGTTTAAATATTTTCTTCATGAAGATTTACTCAGGCAGTGTTTAATTAACTGCCTACAGATGCATTTGATTATGTATATATTAAAAATACCACTGAGAAAATTTGAATCCCAGACTAGACCATGGCCATATTTGAAATGCTTGATCATCAGCCTGCAGCTGTACCAGTCGTTTTCCTATTTATACCTTCATTATTGGTGACTCATTAATCACAACCTTCACTGGTAAAACAGCATGAATGGCCAAAAGCAGCACTTAAGAAAGTGGGTAGATTTCCTACACTTATTTTGCTCAAAGACAGAACTGAAAAGAACATCTATTCCAGCACTATAAGACTGTTTTTCCAGACATTATCAACCTTTTTTTCTACATACTGTGCATAACTGTAGTAGTTATGATAAAGTACACCATTAGTTAGCTATTCAAAATGAGAAAAAAGCATATATATAAACAGTATGTTCTGCATTTAAAGTAAATGCTGTGAGGAAGCAGAGGCAGTAATACCATCTCTTGACAGACTGACACGGAGGCAGACTGAAAATAATAGCAATTGTCAGACAATCTGAATAAATACCTGACAGGTAAAGCAAGTACCTAGATGTTCTTCCTGACAGCTTAAATTTTATTCACATTCATGTACTGCAAGGTCCTAAAACAACACATAAGAGATAACACATAAATTGCTGAATGGATGGCTGGCTGGCTACATAAAATCTACACTATAACAAATTCTAGCAAACCAAAGAGATATTTGGATTTTTATTTTTTTAGCAAATATAGGAATCCTATAAGCTTTTTATAAAGCTAACATTGTCCACCAAGGCTGAACACATTCCACTTGGGAAACGAAACCACTTACTGTGCTCTCTCAGTCATGAAATATTTTCAGATATGCTCGCTCTCTTTTATTTATTTATTTATTTATTTATTTATTTATTTATTTATTAAATTTATATGACCGCCCAACTCCCCAAAATGGGGGACTCTGGGCGGCTAGACAAACATCTTTTGGATGTTGGCTTCTCACTTTCAGGACAAAGTTAAAAATGTCCACCTACTGTATATAAAATGTTTTTCAGAAAGAATACAATGCATGGCTGTTACAGACAATAAAAATGAAGTGGGAAATTGTTTACAAATCGCTCTACACATATTACAAACATTGAGATTATAGGCAAAATTACAGCCAGAGGGGTGCTCATTTCACACTTGTACCTGGCTATGAAATGTATGGTTTGTAGCTATATTCATCCAAACCATGGTCATGTGTTTTTCCCTCTTTAATTTCTGCTGCGGAGATCTCGGCTTGAAGCAAGCCAGAATTCCCCTTTACATGCGGAATTCTAGCTTTATGTTGATTAACAAAGGAAGAGTAAAATCTTCCAGCCTCTTAACCAAGATTAAGCCACAATTCCATAGTTCAGACATTAGTAGAAAACTGTGATTTAATTTAAGGCAGTTTTGATCCTGGAACATAATGAGAAGGAAAGGGGGCCAGTAAAAACATGCCTCCATGCCAGGGTTACATTAAACAGGATTTGTGGAGCTGTGTACAGAGTACAGAGTTTAGGACACTTTTTTAGCCATTGTGGAGAAAACCTTGAAGGTATGAAGTCATTTAAAAGAAAAAAGAAAAAATATTTGCTTCAATACAAATGTATTTTTTCCCTCAAAAGTAGACCCACCTTAGAGCTTTCTTCCATCTCATTAAAATCTTCTATGCACACTTAGACTAGCCACTTTGCATCTCCTATCTCCTTGGATTTCTCTTATTGCCTGTGGCCCAGATGACAGTGAAGGAACAGGCTGCAAACTGGCTGTAGAGCAGTTGTTCCCATTAACTGAGTCTCATGAACATATTAAGAGCTGAGATACACCCTCCCAATAAAGAATGGGTAAACCTTGTTCCCACCAATTTCCCTGACAAAAGTACCATTCCATCCAGAGCTGCAAGAAAGGCAGCTGTACCTCCACCTGGCAACCAGATGTAGCCTTATGAGAAAGCTGCAGCTGGTGAATTTCTACCTGTTCTGCAGCTCTTGTCACCCCAGAGCCTCTGCCAAGAAAATAAGTAGCAAATGAGATCTTTCCCCTTCGTATGGGGAGCCTTTAAAAAGCTCCAGCACACCACTGAAGGATGCAACTAATACATGCCTTCCTACAGCAGTTTTCCAGTGACCTTAGGTTGTAGGACAAAGCCTAAATCTTGCTGGGGAGAGGATCCAGTGGAGCAATACAGCAACCTCATCTGGCATTACAAAGCAGTTCTGAAAAATGCCACTCTGCCAGCTGCCGACAACATAGTTTCATTCTTGAGCATCACAGAATTGTAGAGTTGGAAGAGAGCAAAGGGATCATCTAGTCCAACCCTCTGAAATGTGCAGGAAAAGCAATTAAAACATCCTTGTGAGAGGCAGCTGTCTAGCCTCTTCTTAAAAATCTCCAGAAATGGAGAACTCACAGCCTTTGTGGGCAGATTGTTCAAGTGGTGCAGGGATATTACCATCAGGTAGTTCTTCCTTATATTTAAATGAAATCTAAGTAGCTGCAATTTGTACTCATTATTACTGTTCCTTGGTTTCTGTGGCAATCACCATCTTCCATATGGCACTCTTTTATGTACCCTAACACTGATATCTCCCCACAGTTTTCTTTTCTCCAGACTGAACATCCCCAGTTCCTCTAGACCAGGGGTCGGCAAACTTTTTTATGCCAGGAGCCATTTTGACATGCTCCAGGGCATTTCGACATGCTCGAGAGCCAGGGGGCGGGGTTTGCGGGCGGGGGCCAATCGCGTGGAAGGGGGCGGGGATTGCGGGCGGGGGCCAATCACGTGGAAGGGGGCGGGTTTTGCAGGCGAGGGCCAATCGCGTGGAAGGGGGCGGGGTTTGCGGGCGGGAGCCAATCGTGCACACTTAGGGCCTGCTGCCGCCATGCCTGCTGCAGTGCCCGCCACCGCCGCCATGCCCGCTGCCACGACTGCACAGGCGGAGCTGCCTGCCTGGCACTTGGGCGCTCCGGCTGCGGTGCAGCGGGACGGGACCATCGCCGGCGGCCCGTGAGGACCAGCCAGGGAAGGCGCGCGGGCGGAGCTCCCGTCCTGCTGCACCCCAGCCGGAGCGCCCGAGTGCCAGGCAGGGAGCTCCGCCCGCGCGCCTTCCACATGATTGGCCCGCGACGACACCACCGGGATTTCTCGGGGGGGGGAACAATTTAAAACACGTGTTGATCCAAATGCTTCCCTGAGGTGTTCACGTTCCTTTTCGAAAATAAAAAAAACCCGGCGAACACGACCATCGCCACCACCCGGCCCCAATTGAGGCCGCCCTCGGCTTCCATCTGCGTCGCCACCTGGCCCAGCAAGGCGGCCGCCTTGCCCGGCTCCGGTAAGGCCACCGCGCTGCAGGCATTGCGGAAGAAGAGGCGCTTGCGGCTCTCCAGCTCGTCGGCCACCTGCCGCAGCGTCTCGGCCGTGCGGCTGGGGGGCAGTGCCGCGTCCCCCAGCCGGTGCTTCAGGTAGTCGCCCAGCAGCTGCGCTGTCTCCTCTCGCAGGGCGCCCAGCATGGTGACGCTCTCCTGCCTGCCTGGAGAGCGCTTCGGGGGCGCAGCGGTGGCGGCCGTTGCAACGCGGGCGGAGGAAGAGGCGGCGGCGGCGGCGACCAACCACCTTCCCCACCCGCCGACCTCGAAGAAGTGCTGCCCGACTCTGGCGAAAGTTGGAAGGCTCCCGAGGGCGGGAGGAGGAAGAATCAATCGCCCTCCTCCAGCGCCAGCCATCAGAGTTTGGGAGCGGGATCCAATCGCGTGGAAGGGGCGGGGGTGAGTTCAGCGGCGGAAGAGCCACACTCAAGGGGCCAAAGAGCCGCATCTGGCTCGCGAGCCGCCATTTCCGACCCTTGCTCTAGACTATCCTCATAAGGCATGTCTTCAAGTCCCTGTATCATCTTTGTTGCTTTCCTCTGAATCTATTCACCTGTCAATATTCTTCTGGAAATGTAATGCCAAGACTTGTATACAATACTCCAGGTGTGGTCTCATTGAGTGCAGAGTAAAGAGGAATCAGAACTTCACACACCTTTGACATAATGCTTCTTCTGATGCAGCTCAGAACTACATTACCTCCTCTAGCAACTGTCTCACTTGTCTTGCTGATTCATGTCCAGCTTGTTGTCAATGACCACACCCAAGGTCTTTTCTGCTGTAGTGCTTCCAAGCCATGAATATGCCATCTTGTATATATGGCTGTGAGGAGGTGAAGCTGGGATTGCTATCTGTGCTTGGGAAAAGCAGCGGCGGCCAGGCAGAAATGCTTCCTACCCCCACTTCCCCAAGGCTCAGCATAGCTCATGTTTTTTCCCAAAAGTTTATAGCCCCAGAAACTTGAGAGATGGGCTCATTCATTCACTCACTCACTCACAGTCTACTCACAAGCATCCACACCAGCATTCCAGCTGCCTGGCTAACTGAGCCACACCCTGGCATTTTCAGGAATGTGCCAACATCCAGAGGCAGCCTCACCCCACCCAGACCCTTAGCTTACAAAAGCAAACACTAAGAGAGAGAGAGAAGAAAACAGCAAGCAACTCTAAGACTCTCTGTGTGTGTGTTTGTGTGTGTGTGTGTGTGTGTGTGTGTGTGCGTGCGTGCGTGTGTGTTTGTATGTGTGTATAGAAGAAAAGGAGATAAGAAAACGGCAAGCAGATAGGGAAGCGGGAGGTGATGTTTGGAGATTGAAAACTATTACAGGCAGGCAAGATGGCTATCAGTCAACTGCCAGGACCACAAGCTACAGTAAGCAGCATATCCTGGTGAGATTCCTGCCTGGAGCTTGGCTTGGGAGCTCAGCTGGAGTGCTCAAAAGCAGAGCTAAGAGCAGAGCTTGGAGCTTGGAGCTTGGCCTGGAGCTCGCCAGCAACCCAAAAAGGAGCAACCACACTGAGGCAGCACCTCATCCCAACCAGTGCAAGAAGTTTTGGAGGAAGGCAAAGGTTGTAGGCCACTTTACAGACTTTGAGACTTTTGTTTGCTTGAAGGCAGCCTTTCTCAACCTTTTGACCCTGGAGGAACCCTTGAAATATTTTTCAGGCCTCAGGGAACCCCTGCACATTTAGGCTCAAATATAGGCCACAAGGTACAAAATTATTACATTTGTTTCATGTGTAGGCCTGCATATATGCATTAATTTAATTAACATTAAATGAAAAATCAAGAATGAAACTTACCTCTTTAATGTGAAGTTGCCTGAATTTGAAATAATATTTTAAATAAATCATGATCTCCCAGGGAACCCCTAGTGACCTCTCGTGGAACCCTAGGGTTCCACGGAACCCTGGTTGAGAAACCCTGCTTTAAAGACTGAGTATTAAAGGTGTATTTATGTGGCAACATCAATTTCCAAGGCCTAGAAAGGTGGAGTTAACCCAGAGCAATAGCCTGTTGTTGTGGAAGGTGTGTGCCACAATAAAGCAATGTGTACAGATCTGCTATGCCGTGGTTTGTCCAGTCCTTGGAAAGCAAAGAACCCTCACAACGTCCTACATTTATTTTTCTCCCTAAAGAGAATATCTTACATTTCTTTCTGTAGAAGGGCATCTTATTCCCGTCAGCATCTTAAGTTCTTCTCATTACATTACATTATATGGGAGCGCGGTGGCTCAGCAGGTTAAACCGCTGAGCCGTTAGTCTGCCGGCCACAAGGCTGGCAGTTCAAAACCGCGGGGCGGGGTGAGCTCCTGCCACTAGCTCCAGCTTCTGCCCACCCAGCAGATCGGAAGCATATGCGAGTAGATAAATGGGTACCACTTCGTGGGTCAATTTGCCGGCGTCCAGCAGAGGGTCGTCCTCGATCCAAAGAAGACCTGGAGAACCTGATGACGGCGGAGGACGACGGATCCGGAAAAGAACAGCTTCCTGGACGTCAGCAGCCGGCGCGGAAGCGAGGCATGCTGGGGCATGTAGTCCGATGCCTGCAGCTGAAGAGCCGGTTCCCTGTCCTCCTCCCTATCGCGCGGTAAATTTGTATGATATATGATGTATAATTGATATGTACTGATGTTGTAAGCCGCCTAGAGCCCTCCAGTAGGGAGGGGATAGGCGGGGTATAAATAAGATAAAATAAATAAAATAAAATAAAATTACCCTCTTATGCTTCTGCATCTGTTCCAAAACTTCAAAACCTGCTGTAATATCTGCTACTACTCCCACTGCAGACTTTATGAAAGAATGCACCAAGAGAAAGAATGGGGAACACAAAGACCTTATTCAATCATTCTAAGAAATGTTTTCTAAATTTCAGAACCATACTTCTGCTCAAAAACTTAGTTCTGAAATACATGGTGAGCTGACTATGAATTCACACTTACTGTTTTTTGGCAAGGGATATAAGCCAAGCTCTGAAGTAATTGGTTTCTTCTTGTTCCCACTTCTGCTGCAGATTGGCTGTCCCTTGTGCCAATCATCAATCCATTCTCACCCATAAATGCAGAGCAATATTTCAAGATGTACCCTGTCTTCTGTGCATATTTGAAACGGTTTAAAACAAGACAGTTTTTATACAGTTCCCGGCAGCACTGCCAACTGAAACAAACACTACTTAAAAGCATGGTGTATATGTAGGAAAATCAGCTCTGAATCAATGCTATTACATGAAGGCAAAAGAAGATTGTTCTCTAAAAGGAAAAAATAAAGCCCCAACCACACTAGCTCCTGTACATAAGTACTTCAGTGATGGAATCCTCTCACTCTGAGAATGAAAATGGATGATTCTAAAATATTGCAGAACATGGACAGATGGACAATTTTGTGGTATCAAATCAGCAATTTGCATCACCTTCATTAAATCAAGGTTGTTTATGGGGGGGGGGGGAATCAAAGGCAGTAGAGAGTCCCCACCCTACCATACTCATTGGTAAACATGGGCCAAGATACACTCAGCCAGTTTCCAAGTTTGTGTAACTGAAGCCCTTTTGGCCTTGCAATATCCTGCCTCCTCTGAATCTGTCAGAGTCTCACTTTATGAGCTGCCGTAAAGGGTTTGACATACAGTATATGTACCAAAATATAGAGGCATAAAAGCATTCGGGTGAACATTTACATTAATAAATAGGGAAGCTTCTTTCAAATAACATTGCTGAGATCTCTCTAAAATATTATCTGTGACTTTTGTGATCCTTTTAAGAAGCAAACTTTACATTATATGTAATTATATGTAATTGTAGCTCACCTAGGTGGGGTGTGATGTCAATAATACCAGCTGTCAATAATATTGCTTTTGTTTTTCCTAGACTTGTCTATATTTGTTAACTGAAGCTTAAATTAGATAGCAGCCACCCTGTGGCCAAGATTAAGTTCATAAAAAAAGAAGATGATAGCTATGGATGATACTGAGTGAAATTTCAACCCTGGTAAAGGCATTCTGGTCATGTCTCTCATGATTTATCACAATGAATCAATGATTTCTCCTAGCAGAAATATTATTTGATTCCCACTGTGGTTAGTTTCCAAGTTCAAAGCCACTTTTCATGTATTAAAATTCAGCCATCTTGTTCCAAACAGATCTAAAGGTATTTACAAACCATGCTGCTTGCAAAATTTAAACTCTATCCTGACCATTTCCATATCCTGAACGGATTGCCTTCTTCACTGCCCCTTAGCTTCCAGATGTGTCATCTGCATTTGGATCATTAACCATCACCAGATTCTTGGATGGGATGGTAGTAGCTTCCCCTGCCAGATATGATGATGGGAAGAAGTCCATCAAGAACTCCAAATTCAGATAATGGAGAAAGAGACTCCAGAAGGGCAGGGCATTTTTCCACCAAAGCTGTTCTAGTAACATTTTGACTCACCAGGATAGGCATTTTCTTAAAAGATTAATAGTCGTGTCTGCAGTCGATGAAGTTGTCATTAACACAAAGGTTTTTTGCCTATGGGGTCTCGGGTCTCTATGCCCCCAGAGAAACTCTCCATTCCTCAGCTGTTAGGTGTTTTTATTATCTTGCAGCCACACACCTTGGCCCCCAGCAGTCTGGTAATCAGAACTTCATGTAAATGGAGACCATTAAGCTAATCTCCTGCTCCTCATAAAACTCTTCCTGTTTAATAGTCTTTCTTATGTTTATATGATATCAAGCCAGTTATGCGTTTTAAATCAGATTGGTTAGTTTATAGAACTGCATCTTTGAAGGCAATAGGAGCACAGACCAACCCTCAGTCATTCCATGATATCACAGTACAGTTTCCCCTGGAATGTTATCTTTTAAAGACAAGGCTGGACCTCCATATATTCCTTTGGTGGGGGAGGAACACTCTCTATATAGCTTACTTTAGCCAACCCATTTGTATGGCATCCAAGTAACAGAAATGGCTCTTATAGCCTTTTAACAGAAGATTAAGTCAACCTTTTGGTGGCCTACAACCACAATTTGCTGCTATGGGTGCATGCAGGTTTATGTGCACATGGTGATGATGCAGTGAGACTAGAAGGGGCAAGGACATTTTTTTAGCCTTTTCTGAATTTGGGTTGTTATTAAAAAGTGGGTTAAATCTACCAGTTGTTCAACACTCTTATTTAATTTTGATATTAAAAGCTAAAGAATAAAATGTAATCTTGGAGGGTCTCTAAGCAGGGACATCCTGGGGAAGTTAAAAAAAAGATGGGGGCTACAGCTACGCAGTTGAAACCCCATCCCTATTTACATGCAACACAATATGTGTAAAAAGGAGCGGGGCTTTGATTGATGGATCTTCAGTTTTTTGATGCTGCTCTGCCTGCAGTCATGCTTGGGGAGGAATTATGGGCCTGAGGAAATAGAAGTCTAATAAATGAAATGTATGAGGCCTCACCTGTTGAGCCTCTATGTGTCATGCAACTATTAAAAATATAAAAGCTTTACCAGGAACGGGAGGCAAGACTGCGAAGCACAAGGCTTTAGTATGTCTAAATATTCCAAAAGGGAAAATGAATCCTGCCTTTTGTCTGACGGCCAGCTCACCCACAGCTAAAATTTCTTTCGCTGAAGCACGACAGCAATGGAACAAAAGGCCTGAATATTGTCTAACTTTCTGAAGAAGCAAAGGCCTCAGTAGCATGACCATCCTTGGGAAGAAAGTAGTTTGCATGTGAACAGGACAGTGGTTCTACAGCACCAGTTGATTCCAAAGTCTGTAGAAATGGCTACACTGAAGTATAGTCAAGTCAAGTCATTTTTTAAAAGCCCTTTCAAAAGTGGGACCATTTTAGAACTTACTTTACATGCTGATCTATTTTTTACTATATTCAGCTTTCAGGTGCTGGCAAACTAATATTCTACATTATAGAGTAGAAAAGGTAGAGAGTAGCACTGCAGAGGCATGATCTTGATCTCAAGAAGTTCCAACATATATAGGGGGCAGCGGATGAGAGAAAGCTGACCTATTGGATAGACTATGGCTTCCCTCTTTTTGTTTTCAACTCAGCTACAAAAACACTGACGCAGTCACGCTTTTCAGCTCCTTTACTTAGTCCGATTATCAGAGTAAGAACCCTGTTGGGGTTTGTATATACCCAGGAATTTACAGTTAGATAAATTATACTGCAGAGGCTTGGTATCTAGGTGAGAGGGGAATTATTCTGCAAGTCACCCAATTAGCAGCCATTGTTGTAGGGATGATGTGTCAGTGTGTGACTCATACCACAGGTGCTAAGAGTTTAGTTGGGTGTGGTAGATAATGAGAGTGACCTATAATGTGATTGGTCAGTTTGTATATATAAGCAGAAGAATCCTGGTTTTCTTTCTTCTCGTTTGCTGTAACATCGCTGTATCATTTGTTAGGTAAAGGTAAAGGTTCCCCCCGCACATTTGTGCAGTCGTGTCCGACTCTAGGGGCCGGTGCTCATCTCCGTTTGTTAGCCGAAGAGCCAGCGTTGTCCGAAGACGCTTCCACGGTCATGTGGCCGGCATGACACATGCAGAACGCTGTTACCTACCCACCGAAGTGGTACCTATTCATCTATTGCATTTGCATGCTTTCGAATTGCTAGGTTGGCAAGAGCTGGGGCGAGTGCGGGAGCTCAGTCTGTCATGCAGGGCTAGGGATTCGAACCTCTGAACTTGCGATCTTCCGATCGACAAGCCTGGCGTCTTACCCGCTGAGCCACCACGCCCCTTATCATTTGTTACCCGTGTGGAAGTGATCTGTAAATACGTATGTATATAAAGTAAATAGGCTATTTTATATAATCTCTGTTTGAGTCTCTATTTACTGCACCGTACGTGGATCACTGGTGTCTAGGAAGAAGGATCAGGCCGCTCCACGCACGCACTCTGACAAACCCGTTAGTCTGAATTTGGAAAACAGAACCTAGATGTATTTTTTAAAACAAATGTGTACAGTGGTTCCCATCTGCTTTTATATTTGGGATAGAAGAGAAGGTGCAACATGTCAGACTAGGAAAGTCCCAAAACACCTACCACCATTTTTTTCTTAGGTGATAATTTATCTCTTTCTTGGCCCTCGTCTTCTGTCTTTCTCTGCTTTTTGCCCTATATTAGAAGAGAACCCAAACAAACACTGATAGCAGGGAAGCTACTGCCCTTGATGGAGCAGGTATGATTCAGTAATTGAAATCCAATATGGAGCAAAAGCCAGCCTTTTCCGTCTGGCAGAGAATTGCAAAGTATCATATTCAATAACCGTGGCCAGCCAAGAAGAGCTCATATCTCCTCTCTTATCAAGGAAAATTACTTTCAATATGGTATAACTCTGCCCTTCTTAAAGGCAAGCTAGCCTCCATACAAGTTTTATATTCCAGCTGGAAGAAATTTACTCTGTGTTAGAACGATCCAACACTTTCCCAATTATTGATTTAGCCGGTTTTTCTCTTCTTTTTTTCTTATAGATGAGGAAGCTATGTGCTATTTCAATATGGGAAAACTACACATACAAGAACAAAGAACATCTTGGTTGCATAATATAAGCTTAACACTTTGCAGAATTAATCGAGAGGTCGCATGCATGTTTTCTTCTTTCATAATGCCACATGTTGCCATAATACATAGAGGGCACCCATAAAATTTTATAAAAAGGACTTCTACTACCTTTCTATTATTAAATACATGCCTAGTCTGACAAGGAGTCTTTTGAAGAAACAGCACTCCTGATTTTCAATCACTCATTTGCCAATAAAAAGGTGAAATTATTAAAAGCAGAGGTTTTCTTCCCATTGATCTGATACAAATTTTAGAAGACCATAAACTGGCACTGAACACAGAACTGACTGCAACCAAGTGCTTCTTTTATAATTCACACTTTCACTATCTGGCATTTGAACTAGCTGGAGAAAACATACAATAACAACAAAAATAACCAACATGAACATGATAATTTTAGTTCACACCAAGGCTATTATGATAACCCACAATTAGAGAGCACTCACATTTCTGCAAATAGAGTATTGCAAGGTATTTTGAGAAGGGTGGTTTTAATTCTGCAACCACTGCTCGCCATATTGTTCTACTATTTGGCTCTAGCGACCTCTAGTGTCTGGTTGCAAATTCTCTCTCCTCAAACTACAGAACAGTAATCTTTTCCTGATTGTCATATTAGAAAGTAAGAGTGATTCTTACTGGAAAGGCTATTCTTGATTTTTGATCAATTTTTGATTGATTGCCGGCTAATTGAGTGATACAGATTTTTTCCCCAGTTGATTTCTAATTGTTTGTCTATGAAGGTTCTCAGTCATCCAGGTGGAATTGTCTGTAGCTTGAATCATGTCAACTGGATTTCTGTTTTCTCAGTGGAAACGTTTCGCTCCTTATCCAAGGAGCTTCTTCAGTCTGAGCAAAGTTGGTAAGGGAATCCTAAATATGTTTCTAGGTAGCTGTGTGACCTTACACCTGGGGCTAGGTCATGGTTATATTGAGATGTTATTTTTAAGTCCTTTTATCATCTAAAGGAGGATCGTTAAGATCACCATGCTGCTGTTGAGCTTGTGAAATGGTCTTAATCTTCCTAGGCACAGAAGACAAAGCAGGTAGGAAGATGGGGGAGAGATTGTGCCTGAGGCCCCCACCTCTATTCAAGGAAGGATTTTCCAAGTTGGCATAAATGGATTCCTTGACCCCTCTCTCAAACCACCTATCTTCTCTGTCTAAAATGTGAACATTAATCTCTCTCCCATCTTCCTCCCTGCTTTGTCTTCTGTGCCTAGGAAGATTAAGACCATTTCACAAGCTCAACAGCAGCATGGTGATCTTAACGATCCTCCTTTAGATGATAAAAGGACTTAAAAATAACATCTCAATATAACCATGACCTAGCCCCAGGTGTAAGGTCACACAGCTACCTAGAAACATATTTAGGATTCCCTTACCAACTTTGCTCAGACTGAAGAAGCTCCTTGGATAAGGAGCAAAAGTTTCCACTGAGAAAATAGAAATCCAGTTGACATGATTCAAGCTACAGACATTTCTAATTGTTATTTATCATCAAAATTAGGTTTAGATACACATTTTCTGTATATCTGAAATTAGATACACAATCCTAGATTCACAGAAATGGCAAAGAATTTTAAACAACATATGGGAAGTCTTTCACTTGGACCTGTACTATCCTTCTTTGGGAAGATTTGTACTAAAATAAGCTGCTCAAAAAAATAAAGGGAACACTGAAATAAGACATCCTAGATCTGAATGAATGAAATATTCGTATTAATTACTTTGTTCATTACATAGTTGAATGTGCTGACAACAAAATCACACAAAAAGCAATAGAAATCAAATGTAAGCAACCCCTGGAGGTCTGGATGTGGAGTTACACTCAAAAATTAAAGTGGAAAAGAACACTACAGGCTGATCCAACGTTGATGTAATGTCCTTAAAACAAGTCAAAATGCGGCTCAGTAGTGTGTGTGGCCTCCACGTGCCTGTATGACCTCCCTACAACGCCTGGGCATGCTCCTGATGAGGTGGCAGATGGTCTCCTGAGGGATCTCCTCCCACACCTGGACTAAAGCATCCCCCAACTCCTGGACAGTCTGTGGTGCAACGTGGCGTTGGTGGATGGAGCGAGACATGATGTCCCAGATGTGCTCAATTGGATTCAGGTCTGGGGAACGGGCGGGCCAGTCCATAGCATCAGTGCCTTCGTCTTGCAGGAACTGCTGGCACACTCCAGCCACATGAGGTCTAGCATTGTCTTGCATTAGGAGGAACCCAGGGCCAACCGCACCAGCATATGGGGTCTCAAGGGGTCTGAGGATCTCATCTCGGTACCTAATGGCAGTCAGGCTACCTCTGGTGAGCACATGGAGGGCTGTGCGGCCCCCTAAAGAAATGCCACCCCACACCATTACTGACCCACTGCCAAACCGGTCATGCTGGAGGATGTTGCAGGCAGCAGAACGTTCTCCACAGCGTCTCCAGACCCTGTCACGTCTGTCACATGTGCTCAGTGTGAACCTGCTTTCATCTGTGAAGAGCACAGGGCGCCAGTGGCGAAGTTGCCAATCTTGTGTTCTCTGGCAAATGCCAAACGTCCTGCACGGTGTTGGGCTGTAAGCACAACCCCCACCTGTGGACGTCGGGCCCTCATACCACCCTCATGGAGTCTGTTTCTGACCGTTTGAGCAGCCACACGCACATTTGTGGCCCACTGGAGGTCATTTTGCAGGGCTCTGGCAGTGCTCCTCCTGTCCCTCCTTGTACAAAGGCGGAGGTAGCGGTCCTGCTGCTGGGTTGTTGCCCTCCTACGGCCTTCTCCACATCTCCTGATGTACTGACCTGTCTCCTGGTAGCGCCTCCATGCTCTGGACACTACGCTGACAGACGCAGCAAACCTTCTTGCCACAGCTCGCATTGATGTGCCATCCTGGATGAGCTGCACTACCTGAGCCACTTGTGTGGGTTGTAGACTCCGTCTCATGCTACCACTAGAGTGGAAGCACCGCCAGCATTCAAAAGTGACCAAACCATCAGCCAGAAAGCATAGGAACTGAGAAGTGGTCTGTGGTCACCACCTGCAGATCCACTCCTTTATTGGGGATGTCTTGCTAACTGCCTATGCTTTCCGCCTATTGTCTATTCCATGTGCACAACAGCATGTGAAATTGATTGTCAATCAGTGTTGCTACCTAAGTGGACAGTTTGATTTCACAGAAGTGTGATTGACTTGGACTTACATTGTGTTGTTTCAGTGTTCCCTTTATTTTTTTGAGCAGTGTATATTATCCATTTAGAATATTATTTCCAAGGAATCATGTTGTGTAACTGAAATTTCAGTAGTAAGAAAAGGGGTGGGTTCTATTGTACACATCACTTTTTATTGGATTAATATTCTGGTTTGTTAAAATTACCACTGTCCATAAGTGTCCCCTAGCTCAGTGATCCTCAAACTATCTGTAGTGAAGAACCAGGTTTTTTTAAATTTCCAATCTGTCACAGACCAATACTTTTGTAACATTCAATAAAAATGAATTGTTAAAAAATAAAATTTAAAAAATAGACATACAAAATACAAGCCCAATTTTTTATTATTAGATCCAACAGACATAAAATTACATTTCAATAAATATAATCAGAAGAAACAGATAGGAAAAAAGAATTACAAAAACTCTGTTGTTCATTGAAAGTGTGCCCATAGCCCATTAATGTAGCGAACTTAGGGAAACTTAGAATACAGCTGGCTAGAAAAGCACATTTTTAGACTGGAAGTTAAGAACACCTTACTGCTATTTTATATACATCTGTTCATAAATCAGATCCATTCAGTTCAGTGGCTTACTCCCAGGTAAATGGGTATATGATCTTCTATCTCAGTCATTAAATAATTTATTTTTATTTTATTTATTTATTTAATTTATTCCCCGCCCATCTCCCATACAAGGGACTCTGGGCGGGTTACAATAATTAAGACTTAAAAATTTAAAATATTTAAAACCATACAAAGTAGAAAATGTATAAAAATAAATCCAAATATAAAATAAAATAAAATAGAATCCAAGATGGATTGGAGACCGTAGCATAGGTCTTATTGCTACGGGGCCAGCCAACCCCAGGAGGCACTACCACCTCCGTTGTCCCAGGCCAGGCGGCAGAGCCAGGTCTTAAGGGCCTTCCGAAAGGCCAGGAGTGAAGGGGCCAGTCTCACCTCTGGGGGCAAGATGTTCCATAAGGCGGGGGCTGTCGCAGAGAAAGCACGCCTCCTGGACCCCGCTAGATGGAATTCTCTTGTTGAGGGGGTCCGAAGCATGCCCTCTCTGCACACACGGGTGGGGCGGGCTGACGTTATCGGGACGAGACGGTCCCTCAGGTACCCTGGTCCTATGCCATATAGGGCTTTAAAGGTAATCACCAACACCTTGAATTGGACCCGGAAGCAAACTGGCAACCAATGCAGCTCGCGTAGCAGAGGTGTTACATGTGCCGATCTTATGGCACCAGTAACTGCTCGCGCCGCCGCATTCTGTACCAGCTGAAGCTTCCGGATACTCTTCAGGGGTAGCCCCATGTAGAGCGCATTACAGTAGTCTATGCGGGAGATGACAAGGGCATGAGTGACTGTTCGGAGGGCCTCCTGATCCAAGAAAGGGCGTAACTGGCGCACAACTCGAAGTTGTGCAAAGGCCCTCCTGGCCACGACTGCCACCTGCTCTTCGAGCAGGAGTCGCGAGTCCAGGAGGACCCCCAGATTCCGCACTGGATCTGAGTGAGGTAGTGCAACCCCACCCAGAACCAAAGATGACAACTTCCCGGATCTAGGGGGGCCGTCAATCCACAGCCACTCCGTCTTACCAGGGTTCAGTTGAAGCCTGTTGTTCCCCATCCAGACCCCCACAGCCTCCAGACACTGAGATAGGGCATCGACCGCATCACCTACTTCACCCGGGATGGAGATGTATAACTGGGTATCATCAGCATATTGGTGATACCTCATCCCGTGGTGACGGATGATCTCGCCCAGCGGCTTCATGTAGATGTTGAATAGGAGAGGAGAGAGAACCGATCCCCGCGGCACCCCACAAGACAGGGGTCGCGGGTCAGCTCTCTCCTCCCCTATCAACACCGACTGGGAATGGCCCTGGAGGAAGGAGGCGAACCAGCGCAAGACCACGCCGCCCGCCCCCAACTCCCTGAGCCGCCCCAAGAGTATACCATGGTCGACGGTATCAAAAGCCGCTGAGAGATCTAAGAGAGCCAGGATGGACGCACTCCCTCCATCCCGCCCTCGCCAGAGATCATCCATAAGCGCAACCAATGCAGTCTCTGTCCCATATCCCGGCCTGAAACCTGACTGAAAAGGGTCCAGATAATCCGTTTCTTCCAGAATCCTCTGGAGTTGCAACGCCACCACCTTCTCAACCACCTTTCCCAAAAAGGGAAGGTGGGAGACTGGGCGAAAATTGCCCAGAATAGTAGGGTCCAAAGACGGTTTTTTGAGGAGGGGGTGCACCAGCGCCTCCTTAAAGGCAGCCGGGAACACCCCCTCACTCAAGGACGAATTTATAATCGCCAGGACCCAGCCACATGTCACCTCTCTAGCTGATTTCACCAGCCAGGAGGGACATGGGTCAAGTTGACATGTGGTGGCATTTACAATCCCAAGGATCCTGTCTACTTCATCAGGCCCAACAGGATCAAACTGCTCCCAGATAACATGGTAAGTACGAGCCTCTGGCATCTCCCCAGATCTTGTCTCACGCTTGGAGTCCAACTTGGAATGAATCTGAGCGATTTTGTCCTGCAGATGCTCAGAAAACTCTTCCGATCGGCCCTGTAGATGGGTCTCCCCTTGCTCCCGACCCAAGAGCGATCTTGTAATCTTAAACAGGGCCGTCGGACGGCATATAACCTGGTATTAAGAGTGTATCACTTTTGTGTGGGCAAGATTTTATTTGCCTGTTGCAACTGTCCCTTGTCACATCATTTGTGGATGAGATCCTGAAGAAAATAAGTCTTAAGCATGTAAAACTTTAGAAGTTTATCTAGCCCTGGAAGAACCCAAGATTGAATTGCTTGAATAGCACCAGTTATTCATATTGATCTCAACATCTAGATTTATTTTTACTTGGATGACATAGGTGAGTGAAGTTCTGACAAAATGGGTTCTCATAGAGATAATGAGAGAATGAAGAGACATAATCTTTAATAGGGTGACCTCAAAACTAGCATATCTTTAATAGGGTGACCTCAAAACTAGCATATCTTCCTAAAATATGGTTTAACAGGGGATATCAAAAAATAAAAGTAGGAAGCATACAAGGTACATCATCCCTTATATGGAACCAAGCTCCAGATTGTGTACATTTTTTGAGGAGTGTAAAGCTTTCTTTGTAAACATGGAAGACACATGGCTCTCCGAGAAATTGAGGAAACAAGGTTTTCAAGGAGCACCAGGGACCCTAAAAACAAGAGCTAGGCATGAAACTAGAGCAAAACCCGCATGAGTAGTAGTTTTATTTATTTGCCATATTTATATCCCGCCCATCTCCTCCCCAAGTTTGGGCCTCAAATGAATTGGGGGGGGGGGAAGTTATGCTGACCTTGAAGAACAGAGGCATCAGAACCAGGACACAAAGCCAATTAAAAGAATGCCAGATTCAAGGGCTTCAGAACAGATTTACTGGCCATACTTGTTTGCAGCAGGGCAGATATAATAGGAACCAAGGATAAGTCCAGGAATGGTTACCTAGCTGTGGTATCAGTAGGCAAAACAAAAGGAAGGTTCAGTAAGAAATGTGCTTACAGTGGGGCAAAAAAGTATTTAGTCAGCCACCAATTGTGCAAGTTCTCCCACTTAAAAAGATGAGAGAGGCCTGTAATTGACATCATAGGTAGACCTCAACTATGAGAGACAAAATGAGAAAACAAATCCAGACAATCACATTGTCTGATTCGGAAAGAATTTATTTGCAAATTATGGTGGATAATAAGTATTTAGTCAATATCAAAAGTTCATCTCAATACTTTGTTATATATCCTTTGTTGGCAATGACAGAGATCAAACGTTTTCTGTAAGTCTTCACAAGGTTGGCACACACTGTTGCTGGTATGTTGGCCCATTCCTCCATGCAGATCTCCTCTAGAGCAGTGATGTTTTGGGGCTGTCGCTGGGCAACACGGACTTTCAACTCCCTCCAAAGGTTTTCTATGGGGTTGAGATCTGGAGACTGGCTAGGCCACTCCAGGACCTTGAAATGCTTCTTACGAAGCCACTCCTTCGTTGCCCGGGCGGTGTGTTTGGGATCATTGTCATGCTGAAAGACCCAGCCACGTTTCATCTTCAATGCCCTTGCTGATGGAAGGAGGTTTGCACTCAAAATCTCACGATACATGACCCCATTCATTCTTTCCTGTACACGGAACAGTCGTCCTGGTCCCTTTGCAGAGAAACAGCCCCAAAGCATGATGTTGCCACCCCCATGCTTCACAGTAGGTATGGTGTTCTTTGGATGCAACTCAGCATTCTCTCTCCTCCAAACACGACGAGTTGTGTTTCTACCAAACAGTTCTACTTTGGTTTCATCTGACCATATGACATTCTCCCAATCCTCTTCTGGATCATCCAAATGCTCTCTAGCAAACTTCAGACGGGCCCGGACGTGTACTGGCTTAAGCAGGGGGACACGTCTGGCACTGCAGGATCCGAGTCCCTGGCAGCGTAGTGTGTTACTGATGGTAGCCTTTGTTACGTTGGTCCCAGCTCTCTGCAGGTCATTCACTAGGTCCCCCCGTGTGGTTCTGGGATTTTTGCTCACCGTTCTTGTGATCATTTTGACCCCACGGGGTGAGATCTTGCGTGGAGCCCCAGATCGAGGGAGATTATCAGTGGTCTTGTATGTCTTCCATTTTCTAATTATTGCTCCCACAGTTGATTTCTTCACACCAAGCTGCTTGCCTATTGCAGATTCAGTCTTCCCAGCCTGGTGCAGGTCTACAGTTTTGTTTCTGGTGTCCTTCGACAGCTCTTTGGTCTTCACCATAGTGGAGTTTGGAGTGTGACTGTTTGAGGTTGTGGACAGGTGTCTTTTATACTGATAACAAGTTCAAACAGGTGCCATTACTACAGGTAATGAGTGGAGGACAGAGGAGCCTCTTAAAGAAGAAGTTACAGGTCTGTGAGAGCCAGAAATCTTGCTTGTTTGTTGGTGACCAAATACTTATTTTCCACCGTAATTTGCAAATAAATTCTTTCCGAATCAGACAATGTGATTGTTTGGATTTGTTTTCTCATTTTGTCTCTCATAGTTGAGGTCTACCTATGATGTCAATTACAGGCCTCTCTCATCTTTTTAAGTGGGAGAACTTGCACAATTGGTGGCTGACTAAATACTTTTTTGCCCCACTGTATGTCATTGTGATGAAGGGATCCGTTCTGATGACTGGAACACTTTGGAACTGGGTTTTTTTTTCTGCCAAGGCAGATTGTGAACTTTATTCATATCGCCATGGGAGAGGCTTGGCATTTGGATGTATCTTCAATTTTTTGGGGAGAACCACCTTGTTTAATCAACAGAGGAAACAAGATGGCTGTGAACTGGTGGACATTCCTCTGGACATCCCTTTTGGGGTTAGTTTTACAAGGCTTGGCTGCTCACCCCAAAAGAACATTGTTGAGCAGAAGTATTTGCTTGTTAATGAAACAGCTGATACAAGAAACAGCTATATACAGAGTAAGGTCACCTCAACTACTTCCTAACATTCTTTGGTTTGTGCTTACATTATTTTCCACAACTCTGTGTATGTAGATTACAGTGCTATGCACATCTGAGTGTAAATGCCATTGAATAAAGTATCAGTTATGAGTAAACATACAAAAGTTACCCTGCATAATTCACACAACTTCTCTTCACTGTCATAGGCAATTTAATATGTAACCAAAAGGGAGGTGTGGAAGTCTGCAGATGAACTTCCACAAGCAATGAAATTTGGAGCACCCTATGCTCACAGAGATTGGTTTGCAAACTTTCTCAGGCTGTTTGCATCCATAGGGGTGCGGTAGCTCAGCGGGTTAAATCACGGAGCTGTTAGTCTGCCGACCATAAGGTCGGGAGTTCGAATCCGCGTGGCGAGGTGAGCTCTCGTCACTAGCCCCAGCTTCTGCCAACCCAGCAATTCAAAAGCCAAGGCAAGTAGATAAATGGGTACCACTTACGTGGGACAATATGCTGGTGTTCCTTTTGGGGGGTTGCCCTCGGACCGAGGAGGAAGACCTGGAGAATCCCGCGGATGGCGGCTGAGGACGGCGGCTGAGGACGGCGGATCCCGATTAACAACTTCCAGGACGTCAGCAGCCGGCTCAGAAGCGAGGCATTCTGGGGCATGTAGTTCTGATGCCTGCGGAAGAAGAGCCGGTTCCCTCACCTCCTCCCTAATCGCGCGGTTGTAACATTGTTAAAAAATAAATATATGAATTGTTAATAATTGGATGTGTGATATTGTAAGCCGCCTAGAGTCCTCCGATAGGGAGGGGATAGGCGGGGTATAAATATGAATAAATAAATAAATAAATATGGCCACACTGATGAAAAATATGTCTCTCAATGGTCAATTCCCACAGCAAACTTAAGTGCAGTTACAGCTTGCCACTTTCCATACAACTTTAAGCAGCATCTCCTGAGCATCTCTTGGAAGAATTCATTACAGCCAACATTTTAATAGCCTTTTCTTACTCATTCCAAGCAATGGGCACTATACCAAAGCCTTCAAGATATATATTTTTTCCAAGTGTTTCCATCATCCACCTGAAGGAACAGGAACGGTTGACTTTTTGATCATAAAACTTGCTAATAGTTATAATGTGCATGTGTTGTAATTGCATGGATGCAGAAAATAATAGGATTATTGAAGCTTCATCATTGGAAAAAAAATACATTTCCACACCATGCTTTCTTTCACTGAAACCCTTGACAGGATCAGAAGAAATACAAAATCAGTTTCATTTGCTCAGCTTTATTCAACCGAAATTCAATGTGCTAAAAAATACATATAACTTCATGTTGACAAGCTAACATTTTTATGGAGTCTTGAAGCTGAAAGGGGGGAGGGGAGAATAGAATCGCACCACCAACCAGTTGGTCCCACAGCAGTATAAACAGTTAACAAATCAATGTAATGTGCAATATGATTGGGAAAAAACTAATTAAACTAATTACGGCTGCAATCTTGTGCACATCTATTTAGAATTAACTCCCACTGTTTAAAGTGAAACTTGCTTCTGAGTACACATGCACAGGATTGGGCTGTAAATAGTATAGGATCACAGCTACATTGTATCTGTCTAGTTTATTTTTTGTAAAAAAAAAAAACTTTGCCTTTACAATCTTCTGTTAGTCTTAAACTGTATCTTATACAATATATTTATAAATTAAACTTCTTAGCATTTATTGCTACCACACAGGAAAATAAAATAATTTAGGATATTGGAAACAAAGACAGTTTTGGATTCTTCTGCTATATACTATACTTATCACATAATGAACACATTCAGATGTCATCCTTAACCAAACCATTGTATGCACAAGCAGCATCTTACCAGCTCCCTCCTGCCTTTGCATGGCAACAAACCAACATCTATCCATAATCCAGGATTAAACTCTTATTTGGGTGATAATTTAGGAACAAACTATGGAATCTAGTTAGAAACTGCACTGCAGAAGGGGGTATCTGAATGCCTGAAATTCAACTGAATGTAATCATTACGTTTTCAGAAACACAATATTCTGGAAGAGCTACTGGCAAACTGCCCCTTTACCCCAAATCTGTTAATTCGGTTATGTTCCAAATGTGGATCATCTTTAATTTTTTAAGTTTTTTTTTTATTTTTCAGTGCCTTCAAGTCAGTCTTGACTCCTACACATAAACAGGAAACAAGCCCATTAAAGTAGTGGACATGTGCAATCGTTTGATTGAAAAGGTAAATAATATAATATCCAAAGTCTTCAGTGTACAAATAGTGCAAAAAATAAAACAATTCCCTTTTCACTGCTTAATCATGCAGTGCTATTCAGGGTCTATTGAATATATATAATAGAATCTGGCTGAAGCTAGTTAAATACAAAATGAAATCCAGTTAACCTGTCTGAGCTTCATTTAAGCCAATTTATACCCAAATTCAAATAAAGCTAGCAGCTAATTCATAATACTAGGACAGAGAAACTAGAAACTCCATTTATACATGCTGCATAAATACAGCACTTAGTTCTGAATACATTTTAAATACAGTAGTGCTTTGTGCTTTAACTTCTGGACATAAGCTCGTCCAATAAGCTAGCTGCTTGCAAACCCCTCCACTACTGAAAATCCCAAAGCTTGAAACATCAATGGAGTTGGGCTCATCTCTGGATTGAAAAAATCCAGGCAGCCGCTAGATGGCAGCAGAGACACACAGAAAACTCTGGATTTTTGCACTCCAGTTGTTACACCTAGTGAACTACAACAGCAACTGAAGTGGAAAAGTTAGGAGGAAACAGCGCATCCATGCCAATTAAGTTGGCATCATACTGATTTACTTTAAAATACTGGGGAGAGAGGATTCTGTGGCAGAAGCTTCCAAGAAAGAAAATATGCAACATATTTGGGAGCATATATTGAGCAGAGACATAAAAACAGTCTTTTGCATTTGCTTTTGGGTTTTGCATCTATAACCCAGGTTTACGGAAGATCATCTCACCACCAAACAAGTCAGCTTTTGAATGAGATTGAACAGCTTCGGTGAATAATATTTGGAAAATATTAGCTCTCTCAAAACCATATTGGAAAGCAACTTTACTTCTAAATTTGTCTTTAGCATTTAGCTGCACAGCATGTTAATACAGAGAACCAGAGAGAGAAATAAAACACTCCTATTGTGAAAGATGAAGCCAAATATGCCCTAACATTTAAAAAAAAGCAAATAGGTAAACACACGGGCACGTCTGTGTGTCTCAGTTCAGAATGTTACTAGTCATAGAGGTAACAGTCCACTGTTAATTAACATTGAGGATTGTGTCCTTTCCATAAGCCATCGTAAATAAATGGCTGGTGAGAATTGGGCCCATGGTGTAAGGATTAGACACTAATCATAATTGCCACCAACATCAAAAGAGATCCAAGAACTCATTAAGAATTATCTTACAAAAATAATTACATTTAAATTTGCCAGCTCTAAAGCTATATTCTCAAGCCCTATAAAAAGGCAATCTTTGAAAGGCTGTGGCTCAGAATTGGCATGGTGCAAATGAAAGTTATTTCAAAAGCGCTTTGAAAGGGCTATTGCAGCTGGTTGTTGTGTCACAATTATTAATATTGCATAGCTGAGAAATGAGGTCACTTGACTTGCATTAACCCTGCAAGTTTACCCACAGAAAGAGTGACACATACCATTTGCTAGTGATAAGTGGCTCTTAGCTGAAACCAATGCCATCTATGAACAGCCAGCACACTAGTTTGTAATTTCCCCCCCAGCTGTCACATGGGAACATAGGTGCCACTTTATAGTAGAGCTAGACAGCAAAATGCATTGCCCATCAGTGGTGAAATATAAGTAGCATGCAGCTTTGATAAGAAGTTGGATTTCAATGCATATACATTTGTGAAAATACTTGCATCATCAAATGAGGTAAATATGGCCTCTTACTACTTCAGGAATTCCTCAATTAGCATCATAGAGCAAAAACAAAGAAAAAAAATCTCACTGTATTTCAATGACTTGAATGGCCTACATGCTGTAGTCTTCACATGGGGATTACTGGAAGCATCTTCCACCTGTTGAGTGATTCACATCTGCTACAGGCAAGATTAACAGAATCCTACCCAGATGTATGCCCCAATGAGCACAACAGGATTTATTCTCAGACGAGGAGGAATATTCAAGACAAGAACCCTAGAGATTTTTGAGCAAAACCTAGTGGTATCCAGTAGACCCTCTAGGGAGATTTGTGTGGGTGGTGGTGGGAAAATAGGGTGTTTAAATCCTGTTCCACGAGTGAGCATCTATTTGTTTACAAAGCATTGAATGCTGTCCACCACCACCCCATGCAAAGTCCTGGTTCACATATACCTTTCAGACAGGATGTGACTTGTTTGCTTTTGGCTGAACAAAATATGTCAACTCGACCCATTATTGCTCAGCATTAACATCCAAACCAGGCCACTGTTTCTGGCTAAGCCCTGTCAAAATCTCCACAGCGTTCCCAAATCTTCCTCGGAAGGACTGGAGATTTGCCATAGGTGGTCAGTATTCAATGACTCTGGATGGAACTCCTTTGTGGAGAAAAGGAAGCTGTGTGACATCAACCCTCACACTCCATACAGAAAATGCAATTGATAAAATGGTTCTTCTCCACCCCAGCCTTGGAAACAATTCGTTAGTGACAGGCTATCTTGGTAGAAAGGAAGAAAGGGAGAAACACACATGAAGGAAATGCTATATTCTACTTTAAAGTATGTGTTGAACAGGTAATAATCAGGTTCCTGCTCAAGAGTTTTAAACAGCAGCTAGGATTGCTCTATGTACATTTCTGCCAATATAAAAAAGGAACTGCAAGATGTAGTTTTTTTTAAAGGATAAAGGGAAGAAATCCCTTATAAAAAAATAATCCAGTCTTGCCTTTAGAAACACTTACTGAAAATTATGTTCAATTGCATTTTCTGCTTCACTGCTAATGTTTCACAGTTGCTTTAAGTGATAGAAAAGCTGAAAGCACGACAAATGAGTTAAATGCTATTTCTTAAAATCAAAATAAAACAGAAAAGGTATTCAAGAAAAAAATAGTGGAGAACAGGGAAATAGGTGCTTTTGGGGGAATGTTAGCTATGACAGAAAAATTGGAAGTGAATAAGAATATATTTCTAGCAACAAAATGATTTTCCATGTGATGATAGTTTTGATTAAGAAAACAGCTAGAAGGGGATCAGATACAGATCAAGTCATGTAGTTGGATGATTTTCCCTACTCTTGAGAAGTCACTTACCTTTCCTTTTTAGAATAAATGTAACTCCAAGTAACTTTTTTACACATAGAACAATGAAAGTATGGATAACATTTAAAAGGATAGCTCTAGCTGGAAGAATTAAACAATAATGAGGTGGAAGACACTTAAAAGTTTTAAATATCTTGGGCAACTGATGGTGAATGGCCAAATGCATGAGAGGTATATGCAGGAATCCAGTTCCTTCTAATCAAAGCTTAGCTGGGATTTGCCAGATGATTTTTCCAGTCTTGTTGACATCCCATCTGCTCTTCTGAAGATCCATTTCCACCGAAAGCCTTGCCCAAAATTCCCTCAGCCCTTGTACTTGGCAGTACCTTATCATCCAGGCATGCTACTGCTTCTGTTCCTGAAGTGGCTTATGGTCCCACCTGAAATCCCCAAATCATCACAAAGTTGCAAGGTTCTCTGGAATTTGGTGGCATATTTCCATCATATTACATTATTGAAGATGAAACGATATCGCAATACCAAAAACAGACTGCAGGTCCAGCTTGCATTTTCTGATTGGTTTTTCAGTTGTTGCCAACAAAAATATTATATTCCCCCACCACTCCACTGAAAAGTCAACGTTGAGGAAAAATGTCTGTTCAAAAAGCAGTAGGTCCCTTGAGAACACTGCATTTCAATGGTGTTCCTGGCGTTTGGGTATTTGAACCTCAGAGAAAGACACTAATTGGCTCATCAAACCAATTTGATGAATGTGGGGTTTTGCCTCAAGAGAAAATCATACAGTGGATACTTCCAGCACCCAAAATTATACATTTACAGTAGTCAAGTAGGATATATACACAGGATGGATACAATACAGCAAATAAACTTTGGGCCTGCTTCCCAGACAGTTTTTTATGGGTATTTTGAAATGTCTAGTTTCTGTAGGTTTTAATTAAGTACTTATTATAAGCAAGTAAAAAATTATGTCTAATACTTATTCACTGTCAGTAGCAAAGAACTCTAAAAAAAAGTTTCTCTCAGTCACATACTGTAGAGAAACATTTCCTCTCTACTGAGAAATTCACTTCAATCTCAATCCTGGCTGTACATAAAACAGCTCACACAAAAACAGAACAGAACACCCACAAAATAAGCAACATCTTATTTCTGGAATTTGTTCCCAGCAGTGGCATGTTCACGTTGCTGCTCTGCCCATTGTTAAGCAGAAGGTGATGCTCTTCGTATATATACGCTTGTCAGGCTAGAAGTGCAGTGTTAGTATGGCAACTAAGAGTCCCCCCATCAGTATCTTCCAATACACATCAAGCTAGACAGACATCATTTCTTGCTTTGCATTCACACAAATGGGTGTCACAATGGTTTATGGATCACAGCTACACCTGCAAGGGAGAAAAGTAAATGGGCATTCAGTGCATTCCATTCAAGTTGATTTAGATATTAATTTTCACGTAAAATAGTGAGCAGACATGTTCAAGATCTTGAGTCTTAAACTACTGACTCTTTCACAAGTGAAGTCTCTTTTGTTTATCATTGTTACACAGCAAATAGATTCCAACAGACCTATTATTTTGCGTATCAAAATAATGTAACTGATCACTGTGTATCACTGATGGGAGCTATTATTGGCTGAAAGCATAGTATTGTTCCATGTCCTGAAGCAATTAGCAAAAAGTGTCACAGGTTTTAAGTTAATCACTCGTTTTCAAGTACTAAAATTACTAGAAAGTCTATGAGAAATTGCTAAACCACGTCCCTCGGGGAATACATTGTTTTGTTATAAAATGGTAAGTGAAAAACAATGAAAATGCCCATATATAAATCCTTAGTAGTGTGAATAAGTAGAAATACTGATTGTATTAAAGGGAAGATCCAAGGAAATGTACAATGAATTCTGGGTAACTGATAACCAAAAAACCCCACTGATGAGCAAACTGGTTTGGATACTATCTAAAATGAGAATGATGGAATAAAACCCATAGCAAAAGATGGTTATATGAAGGACAGAGTTGTAGAACTTTAGTCAAAAGTATACGCTTCCACTCATCACTTGGTGAGCAAAATTACTGTATAATAGAAGAATGTTAAAGATTCTACACTAATTTGCATACTTAACTTGAATCAGATTTAATTAGTCCGAAGGACAATACCTGAATATCTGAATATGTTTCAGAGACATTTTAGGAATTTAGATTGTGAGCCATAATTTAAAGGACAAAAAATTAATACTAGCAGTGAAGTAATGTTTTCGAAAAGTAAAGATACGACCCAATTTGGAATGAACCACTGTTCATCTCAAAGCTCAAAGCAAGCTGCATCAGCTGGTTGGATACAAATATTTGGGACTTAGAAACAAGAGTTCTATGTCTATGAAGGTTCTCAGTCATCCAGGTGGAATTGTCTGTAGCTTGAATCATGTCAACTGGATTTCTATTTTCTCAGTGGAAACGTTTCGCTCCTTATCCAAAGAGCTTCTTCAGTCTGAGCAAAGTTAGTAAGGGAATCCTAAATATGTTTCTAGGTAGCTGTGTGACCTTACACCTGGGGCTAGGTCATGGATCTAGCACAATCTTTCCCCCATCTTCCTCCCTGCTTTGTCTTCTGTGCCTAGGAAGATTAAGACCATTTCACAAGCTCAACAGCAGCATGGTGATCTTAACGATCCTCCTTTAGATGATAAAAGGACTTAAAATAACATCTCAATATAACCATGACCTAGCCCCAGGTGTAAGGTCTGGGCTCAGGGAAGCCCCCTGAGCCCAGTCATAGCAAACTTTTACATGGAACACTTTGAAAAACAGGCTTTGGAATCGGCACCCATTACACCAACAGTATGGTTCCGGTTCGTGGATGACACCTTCGCAATTTGGAGTCATACTGAAGAAGAACTGGAGAAATTTTTGGACCACCTAAACGGCATCCACCCCAATATACAATTCACTATGGAAAAAGAAACTGACGGCAAACTTCCATTTTTAGATACGCTGGTCATACGCAAACCGGACCTCAAACTAGGACACAAAGTATACAGAAAACCCACCCATACAGACCGGTATCTACACAAAAGTTCCAATCACCACCCACGACAAAAGAGAGGCATGATCAAAACCTTGGTGGATCGTGCTAATCGAAACTGTGAAACCCAATTTCTCAACAATGAACTTAACCATCTGAATTGGGTCCTACAGGCGAATGGCTATTCCAAGAATGAAATAAAAAGAGCCATCAAACCAAGAAAACAACATCCAACTGAAGAAAAACAGCCCCACACAAACAAAGTATTCCTGCCCTACATCAAAGGAGTCACTGACCGCATGGGAAAACTGATGGAAAAACACAACTTTCAAACAGTCTTCAGACCCACCAGAAAAATACAACAAATGCTAAAATCAGCTAAAGACAAAAGGGACCCCCGCACCGCTGCAGGAGTATACCGCATACCATGCAGCTGCGGACAAGTATACATCGGAACCACAAAACGAAGCATTCACACCAGGATAAAAGAACACGAAAGACACTGCAGACTACAGCAACCGGAAAAATCTTCAGTAGCTGAACATGCTCTCAAGCAAACAGGACACAAAATCCTATTTGAAAACACAGAAATACTGGACAGCACCAAAAGCCACTACACCAGATTATACAGAGAAGCCATTGAAATTCACAAACACCAGCACAGTTACAATAAAAAAGAAGAAAGTTTAAAAATTAGCAAAACCTGGCTACCAATCCTGAAAAACACAGCCTGCAAAAGGTCAACGAACTCAGTCCAACCACCAGGTCATGGGAATACTTCTCACAATGAACATGCTAATCACGCTCATCAGCCACTCGTTAACATTTCAACACAAAAAAAACCCCCACCTAATCTCCTATAATTTAGCTCTATAAATAGAACATTGCCACTCTACCTGGGCACAGAGATTTTGCTTCTATCTGTGCTCCTGCCCTCTGAAGATGCTGGCCACAGATGCTGGCGAAATGTTAGGAACCACAACTTCCAGAACACGGCCACACAGCCCGGAAGACCCACAACAGCCATTCCCTTACTAACTTTGCTCAGACTGAAGAAGCTCCTTGGATAAGGAGCGAAACGTTTCCACTGAGAAAATAGAAATCCAGTTGACATGATTCAAGCTAAAAACAAGAGTTCTGTTCAGGGAGGACTGAGAAAATACTGCCTCCTCATAAATGGTTGAGAAGCTGAAATCTGAAACAGTCTCCACTGCTAAGAAAAAATCATTGTGTTTTAATTGAAAATTTGTATTTAAAAAAAAATAGAAAAACATGATCTAAACATTCTTGTTAGTGACAGTCCTTGGGAGATGTTTTTCAAGCCTCTACAATGAATTATGCCTTCTCCATGACCCCAAAAGCATCCCAGCACTTTTACTGGATGCAGGGAAAGAATTTTATTCCAGCTGCCATCAAATTATTATTCATTCCAGCTGCCATCATGTAATTACTGCATGGGGCGCAATTAGACCTTTATTTTAACTTCGTCCCCCACAAAAAGTTATAGAGAGTCTTTTTAAAGATCTCTCTTTTTTTAGGCCTTTATTCTAACTTCATCCCCTTTGAAAAGGTACAGTCTTTTTTAAGATGTCTTTTTTCTCGCTCTCTTAGATGTGTCCCTAGTGCACTCTGAGATTAGAAACTGGGCTGCTGAGAGTCAAAGCTATAGTCTGGCTTGTCATTTTATTTTGTAGGCTTCAACTAGGCTGTTCTCATTAATATTACTGGGCAATTATAGGTCAGGTGGTGGTAGAACAGCAATATAAACCATGTGCTCCGATAGGGCCTGTCGCATTAGGATTATCATTAGGACTGGAAAGGGCAAAAGATCATTTACGTATCACGGGGATTTTCTACAGCCTGCCTCAATGATCTCCCCTTGACATTTTGAGGGGTAGAACCTCCAAGGTTCTGCCCATCTGAACCAGGTGAGACTGAGAAAATGCTGCTACGTTGTGTATTTATTCTGAGTCTCACTAAAGGCTACTTCAACCTTTATTAAAACATTTCTCAGGCTACCGAGGACAATTTTATATCTGATATATCTGTTAGTGGAGATTACATAGTTAGGTATTCTGTTGCAAAATATTTTACAGCTACAAGGATTTGTCACATTCTTGTAACCCCATTAGGACTGATTTTGGGTTAACTTTTAAAAAGCTAAATATACTGATTTCTTATTATTTTATTTTGTTACTATCATTTTATCCATTCATCTCTTTTTATACTGATTGAATTTTTAGTTTGTGTTTGGCCCAAGACTGCAATAAAGTAGGTATGTATGCATTTTCATGGATTGGTTGGTTTGTTCATTTGTTTAAATAAGCTTTTCTAAGATAGAAAAAGGTAAGATGCCAATGGCATAATGTTAAATAATCAGTGGGTAACTCTAATGAAGACACAAACTCTTATCAAATATCTAAGATCCTATCAGGTTCAGTCAGGAAAAACGATCAGCAGTCCCCAAGAAAAGCCACAGCAGGAAGTTGAACAACCCATAATCAACTTGTCTATTATTCTACTCCCACATAGACCAATACCCTGCTTACCTGCATAACTTCTTCCAGTGCTCATGTTGCTTGGTAATAATGTCCACTTGTCAGTGACAGGATTATAGTACTCTACAGAGGCCAAATTGCAAGACCCATCGTCTCCCCCAACTACATAGAGAAATCCATTCACTGCACACACCCCTACAGAGAGAACAGAAACAGTAGGGCTGAAGTCATAATTTTTATAGGCTGCTGTTATGGCAAGACGGAAGGGCAAATTTAACATTAATTTTTATTATTAGCACTTATTTCATGATTTACTGAAATCACACATATTTCATCAGCCATACTAGTAGTTTCTGTTTGCACTTTTTTTTTTGCTGCCTTTTTTTCTAACCACTAAGAAGACATTATTTGTTAAAAGCCAGCCAACCCCATGCCTAAAAAAATGATGAATAGATAAAAATAATAGTTGTGTTTTTAATTCATAATAAAAATGAAAAATAATAAAAATGAAAAATGGATCTAAGAATTCTTGTTAGCTATGAGATCTCAATAGCAATCCATATAATTCTTGACATGAGTAAGTGTGAGTGTGGAGAGATACAGAATTCGGCCCACCTGCTGACCTGCCGACTATTACCAATAGCATGCACTGAAAATGATTTGTTTCTGGCCAATGATAAAGCTAAGAAGGTGGCGTCATATTGGCAGCTTAAGGTTTGATCTGGATACGAAAGAAGTGGAAAACTGAAATAAAGCTGAAAACTGAAATAACAAACTATTAGTAAAAGCCTATATATTTTTTCTGTATGCTTTTTTCCTCTTTTAATTGTAAACTGCCCAGAGTTATTAAGGAATTGGGCAGCCTTGAAATGAATGAATGAATGAATGAATGAATGAATGAATGAATGAATGAATGAATGAGGAAGGAAGGAAGGAAGGAAGGAAGGAAGGAAGGAAGGAAGGAAGGAAGGAAGGAAGGAAGCCCCACGTTACTCATTTATTGATCATGGCATCCATTCTGCAATAAATATAAATTGAACTATCTCACCCTTATGTTTAACATTTAACTAAAAATGAGTAAGTACACCCTGTTTAAAATGCTTGTCCTGGGGCCTAGCAAATGATGAGATTTACAGGACACAAAAGTTTCAAATTTCAGATACCTAGAAATCCTTTAAAATAAATACATTAATTCTTGTGGTTTTATGCCTTCTCTTATCAAACTCTGTACCATGCACTATTATATTATACTGTAAATTCCATAGTTTTATCCAGAGCTTTCTAAAGTGCTGCCATTGGCGACACACCAGCAGCAGCGGCGCGGTGGCGCGTGCGTGCACGGCGGCGGTGCGGGGGGGGCGCGGGGGCGTGCATGGTAGCGGCAGCGGCCTCCGCTAAAACGCGGAAGCGCTGATGGCGCACTGCTGCTGCCGCCGTGCACACCCACGCTGCCGCTTCCGGGTTGCGTGGCAACACACCAGACTGTGTGTTGCGACACACTAAAGTGTCACGACACACAGTTTGGAAAGCTGTGGTTTTATCACTATTTAAGTTGTACTCTTGTACACTATCCTAACAGTTATAAAAGTAAAATGTGATTTTAAAACTCTTTAATATTCTGTGTATTTATTTATTTATTTTTAATATATTTCTTTACAAATCCAAGATATAGAAACATGTAATTAAAAAGAGTATTAAATGCCCTGCAAATCATGCCCCTTGTTGGATTCCTGACATTTTGGCTGCCCACTAAGATTCCCTTATTTGACACTGTTTTTACAAATATTTTCAAATCTGCTGGACTTAAAAGTATGTAGACTTAAACAAACATCAACTTAAAATAAGACATCATTACCTATTTATTGCTAAAGTAACTAAATGTGTTGTGGTGCTTTTATTATTGTATGTCCTTGGTATTAATATTTCCCTTAACTGCTTTGTTTATACCTGAACAGTGATATAGAAATGTTTGGGGGAAATACCTGCATTTCTTCTACACATATTCATATCGGCTACATGCTTCCATGTATTTGTTCCGGGATCATATACTTCCACACTTTTCCTCACCAATGGACCATCATGACCTCCAGTAGCAAACAGCTGGCCACTAAGAACACCAACACCTGAAAAGCCAAGCAGGGAGTCTCGGGATCTATTGTAAATCAACTTCTGGGCATGAATGATAAATTGCTGCACCAAGATCATACCCTTGAAAGAGCACTAAACAGCACAGTATCCACTGTGGTAGCTATTACAGGCAACTAATTTGTAATGGGCAGAAGGAATAACCTTGAGGAACAGGAGGAAGAGCCACAGCCAAGGCAATGGTCAGATAAAAGAAATCTGAGTCCAGGGCAGAAATGTAATTTGAGAAAGTGACTCAGACATGACCCTCCCTAGTTCTCATGAAGATAAAGGGAGGGATGGAGGAAGCGTATTCAGGCTTGCAAGATTCTGTTACTGTAACCTTATAATAAAAGCAGTATTAGCATTCATAACTTTGGTTTCCTGGTCTGCTCTACCTTGAAGGGCTGACAAAATTGGCCTAAAATGGGGAGAAAATCTGAGGCTACCTAGCACTCTTTTCCAGCCCCTGGGAATGGGCATTTTATGGCTCTTTTTTCTTTCTTTTGGGAGCATTTTAGGGTTTTTGGAGGGTGAGATAGGAGCTTTAACCCTTGCCCAAACCCTCCCAAATGTGGGCCAATGTTTCCCATTTGGGAGGAAGTGAGGGGCGAAACAGCATGGCCACCTGTCTTTTTTTTTTTACCATTAAGAGTTGAGGTGTTAGAGGCAGTAAAAGCTGTGCTTTCCACTGTAGCCAACTAGAGGTTTCCCCTTAGTAATCCATTTCACTATGTAAACCACTGAAAGTCAAGGTAATATACAAAAATCAACTATATGGAGGCAGCCTTAGCCATGAGGCAAATACACAGTCACTTCTATGTTCCAAACATGTTCATGACATCTGTAAGGGCATTTGTGAAAAGGAATTGCTGTAGCTATAAATATTCCGTGTCCAATGTCAGTTTTGGCTACTACCTGAACCTACTACTCGCTAGATTGAATTGTCACATCTGAAGCAGACTTCAAGTTAGCCCTCAATAATCATGACAAATGCATAAGGAACTAAGTCCATTTAACGTCCCAACTTGCTAATCAATGTTACGTTAAACTTTTTCAAAGAAAATATTCTTTGCATATTTATCTACTCCAGCCCAATATGAGGCTATCTGCTTTGGTCTGAATGCCTGACCATAAGGAGACTGGCACAAAGAACTGGGGGGAAAACAATATAACAGGAAATATTTGCTTATGTTGCAGAAGTCTAACACTTTAAATAAATTTAGGGTCTGTCCTAGGAGGAGGAGAACTTGGGATAAAATACCTGCACCACTGCGCCGAGTACTCATATCTGAAACATAAGACCATTCATTTGTAGCTGGGTTATACTGCTCCACAGTACTAAGGCACTGACGCGATGCTCCATCATATCCACCGACAGCATAGAGTTTACCTAGAATTTGCAGCATCAGCCATCAACAGATCAATTAAAGGAAAATATGTGGTGAATATTTTACAACCAGTTTTCACTGCTGATCTGATTATCACATAATAGACATAATCTTGTTGAAGATCTACAAGCTTGGTGGCAGTAGTTATAATATGCTTCAATTAACCTTTATTAGGCATTTCTAATAAAGATCAAGGCAATGAGAAACTCTTGCAAAGCAAGAACCTTTTTAAAAGCTCCAGCTACAAGCAGCAATCATTTCAGGTTTTTCCCTTATTATAAAATGGAATGGAAGTGTATTAGTTACTGTCACTTTTTAAAACCATGTTGCCGATGGCCGGAACTCCAGGACCCATTTTAAGTCCCCCTCATTCAGCACCATCGTAACTTTGAACGGTTGCTGAACAAATGGCTGTAAGTCAAGGACTACCTATCAACTTCTTGATTTCTTTCCAGACCAGGGGGTAAAATATATATGACACTCTCAATAAGAAGAAAACATTGAAAATGTAACCAACTAAGCTTCAGTCACAGCTGTACTTATAGAACATCAAAGATGTATTTACAGAAAGACATCTAGGGTCACCTGACTCATTTAAGTGGCTGAATGTGATGTCATGATGTTTGTAGTTGTAATGTTGCGATACTGCACAGTGACTTCAGAACAGAAAATTCTTACCCTCTACAACTCCAACTCCAACACTGCTTCTTCTTGTGTTCATAGGTGCCACAAAAAACCATTCATTGATCTTATAATTATAAGCCTCCACAGATGCCAGGCCTAGTTTGAAAACATGAAAAGTGGGGTTTACGTCCATAATACAGTGTTTCCTATCACAGAAGTCATCTAATAATCATCATTTCCCTTTAGGCAAAAAGGGGAAGGAAGCAAGCCACAGCTCCTCTGGTAATCAGGAAGCTTCTTTTCCAGGCATTAAAGTTATCCTTACCCATTGCAATAGTCACGTGCTTGCAATAAGAAGTTACACCCAGTTCTTATTATTGATCAATGCTTAACAGCACATTCTAAAAAACAGTGAAGAGATATTCTAAGAGGGGTTCTGTAGAATCTTACTACATTCTTGTGGCAATTTGAAGCAAAGTGTTTCTTAAGTAAACGTTTAGGTTTTTCTTCCAATGGGCAAACCAAAATTAACCATCCTTAAAAATTAGCACACCCCAATAGGCTTCAGTTCCATCCATTTCCCTGAGAGATCTTTATTAAAATAAGTGGGGGCATAACACGAGTAGGTATAGAATGTCCAAGGTTGTATTTATGAACAGAGGAACACTTATTCCAGAAGAAAGTCTAAAGAATAAAGATTTGAATATTCTCCCATTGGTGCTGGCTTTTGTGCAGCAACCTACCAGTACTTCCATCAAATCCACCAACAGCATACAGGAGATCACTGAGCACAGCAGCCCCTAAAGTGCTTCGTCTTTCTTGCATACTAGCTATAGATGTCCATTGATCTTTCACTGCATCGTACACATCCACTGTCCGAACTCGCAAAGAGCCATTGAAACCTCCTACTGCATAGACCTTGCCTGCCATGAATACCACCCCTGTTAAAAACAAATTGGAAAAGAACAAATCTTTAAGCAAATCATCATTTTGCCTACCACAAAATTCCTATCCCAACTTCTTACATTAAGGAAGCCACATAAGGATCATTAAAAAAAAATCACAGGAAGGTGTCTGTTCCATGCAAATGCAGTAACATCTACCTGCTTCTGATTGCATGAATCACCATGCTAACCTTGGTGTTAGCAATTTCTGGCAGTTTTTTAGCATTGTCATGATCTATATTCAGTCGATATAATCCACCAGTCAACAGAAGCATTTGATAACAACCCACAATGAGGGCATAGGTTTCCAGTCTTACTCGGCTACGAGTGATCGCCAATGAATGAATGAATGAAATTGATAACAACAGAGTTATTTCATATATTATACACATAAAAAGCTGGACTGAACACCAAGTACACCCAACAACCACCTGCAGTTCCTGATGAATTTTCCTTGGATGATACACAAGTGTCTGCAATTGCATATTTGTTGGTTACACTCAACAAGATTTTAGTGCAGTGTGTTAAATAGCTTTTAGCAGCTGCTGAAATGAATTTAGAGAACTTGTTAGCAGAAGCTAATTTATTTAACTTAATTTATTTATTTTCTATCCCGCCTTTATTATTTTTATAAATAACTCAAGGCGGCGAACACACCTAGTACTCCTTCCTCCTATTTTCCCCACAACCACCACCCTGTGAGGTGAGGGGCTGTGTGTGTGTGACTGGCCCAAGGTCACCCAGCCGACTTTCATGCCTAAGGCAGGACTAGAACTCACAGTCTCCTGGTTTCTATCCCAGCAACTTAACCACTTATCATTAATGTTCATTGCAGCGGTTCCCAAAATTGGGGGGGGGGGGGGGTCAGCAAGCACATCTGGAATTTGGAAAGCATATCATGGGTATTCTCACCAAACGGGTGATATGAGGGCTAGTCCAGAATACAGTGGCAGGTACAATTTGGGGCATGCCACAGGGGTATGTGGGTACGCTCACATAACACTGCTGTATGAGCTGCAGTGGTTCCCAGGTGCAATTCAAAGTGCTGGTTTTCATCTTTAAAGCCCTGTACGGCACAGGGCCAGATTACTTGCAAGACTGTCTGTTTCTGCCCGTCCCATTGGACCTGGCAGGGTCTGTGTCCCTTCTATGAAACAATGTCATCTAGTGGGACCCAGGTGGCTTGCCTTCTCTGTCGCAGCACCTGCTCTATGGAATTGTCTCCCCTCAAGGTCTGGATGGTCTTGAAGATCTGGCTTTCCTTCAGGCACTGAGGCCAGGATGTTAGTGAAGCCTGGTATGTGTTTTGTTCTTGTTAGGATTCCCATGGGAAAGCAGTTAGAAATTGTTTTCTCCACAGCTGTTATGATGATGTTATGTCTACATTAGATTAGAGGCATGCTTGCTAAGTGCAACACTGCCACCTACTGGCAGGTAGTACTCTGCTCTCAGAGTCTTATATCCAACCAACCAATGAGAGTTTGTACTGGGGGCTATATCTGTGTGTGTTGTAATGTTATCTTTTGCTCTTGACTTGTCTGGTAGCCACTGCCAAGTACCTTTTCTTTTGCTCTCGACAAAAGACTTTGAAGTGTAGCCAATTGGCTTACTGTTTGCCAAGTTTGTGCTCCTTGGGTCTTGTATCGATGGAAGCAAGAAAAGAGGAGAAATATTTGATCTTCTGCTTTTAAGCTGTGTACTGCTGCTGTTTTGTTCAAGACACGCTTGTGCTGTACCGTATGTATACACCTGCTTATTTTCAGTAAAGATTTATAGCCGTTGTCGGCGTTACTCTGCTTGTTTACTTTTTGCCGCCTCCCAAACTGACAGTTCTGTGCTATGAGACACTTCCATGAAAAGCATCAGTTATTTTTAATTATGTATTGCCTTATTGCTTTTATAATGTGTGATTTATACACTTGTTTTGTTAGCCGCCCAGAGTTATTTGGTTAAGATGAGAGGCCATATACATTCTTTAAATAAATAGATAAAGCACTAGGCTTCAGCCAACTACTAGTTTTATGTTTTAAGAATGGTCTAGAACCTATGGGCTTGGCTTTGCAGCGTGACATCTTTTTGTACAACGAAACTGTTAAAGGTGGGTGTGATAAGAAGCCTAGTGGATGCTAAAAGAAGTGCCCACAGGCACTACCTATGGGACCTTGACTTTACTGTTTTGTTCTGTTCAGCATCATACAGCAAGCTAGTGAGATATAGGTACCCTATTTGTTAAATCAGTTTGGTCTAGTGGTTAAGGTGCTGGGCTAGGAACCAGGAGACTGAGAGTTCTAGTCCCGCCTTAGGCATGAAAGCCGGCTGGGTGACCTTGGGCCAGTCACTCTCTCTCAGCCCTGGGAAGGAGCCAATGGCAAACCAGGAGGCTGATAGTTCTAGTCCTGCCTTAGGCATGAAAGCCGGCTGGGTGACCTTGGGCCGTCACTCTCTCTCAGCCCTGGGAAGGAGCCAATAGGAAACCAGGAGACTGAGAGTTCTAGTCCCGCCTTAGGCATGAAAGCCGGTTGGGTGACCTTGGGCCAGTCCCTCCCTCTCAGCCCAACTCACCTCACAGGGTTGTTGTGGGGAAAAGAGGAGGAAGAAGGAGTATTAGGTATGTTTGCCGCCTTGAGTTATTTATAAAAATAATAAAGGCGGGGTAGGAAATAAATAAATAAATAACTCCAAGCTGGTGGGATTCAGGCAATATTGCATTGGCTTGCAAGGTGGTCTCTAGATTAGAGATCCCAGTTTGCAAAGAATAAGATGAGCATGCTTGGGGTAAAACTGAGCTTTGGCTGCTTTTGTGGAATACTGCCCCAAATGTAACCAAACTGACCAGTACTATCCTTACCATTAGCGGGGAATGCGGCATGGGCTTGAGCATTAATGAGGCTAGTAACATAGCCTATTTATTCTCTAAGTACAAAGTATTATGTGGAAGCCTCAATTAACCAAAACTATGATGGACATCTGATATCAATATTCATTGGCCCAGATGACCGTGGCATATGGAAGATTGCAACTTGGAAATATATATAGAAAACAGCATGAATTAAGATACTAAATGAATGAAAGAAAAATAGATATATTGTGTGTCTGTGAAAAGACAAAAGAGAAAAGGGGAAGGATATAATAGATCTGAGTAAAAAAGGTCTGATCTTGTAGAGGAGAGCTGATGAATACAGGAGAGAAGTTAAAAGCCTAAGATGTATTATTAGAATGTTGAGTTAGTGTCATCTAGATCAGCGGTCCCCAACCTTTCTGGCACCAGGGACCGGTCGTGGAACCAAACCGGGGGGCGGGGTTTGCAGGAGGGAGCCCTGCGGCCCACTTCCTAACAGTCTGCGGCCCACAGGTTGGGGACCCAATTTATTGTGGGTACATATACAAACATTCAATAATAGACTGATATAGTTGCATGTTACACTTCATAAACAATGATACTGAAATAACCAGGAATGCATTTAGGGGAAATTGTGCAGCATTCTAAATGAATCTGATCTAAAAGGAAAAAGTTATTCTGTTAGGTGATATGAATGGGTAAGCAAGAACGAGAAAAGAGAGTGCAGGAAAACTAAATTCAGGGCCATTCAGAAACCAGTGGTGATTGTTTGCTCACTGTCTGCTTAAAAAAAGGTCTCTTTTGAATTTATGCAGCTAAGGCATAAATATATGACTTAAACATACGCTTAAGAATAAGTGTAAAGCACAGGTTCTTGTTTACACTTGGCAAAAGAATGAATCTAAAAGCATGACTGATTGTTTCTAATGAAGGATATAGAGAATTAGTGAAGTATAAAAGAGATGAGATGTTCCAAATGTAACACAGACAAGAAAAGGCAAGAAGTGAAAGAAGTTAGAATGAATGAAGAACAACTCCTTGAAGATGACATATGATTCCTGTATGAAAAAAATTATTAGAAGATATATTGCTTGCTAGTGATGGGGAAACGGATAGAGACATTTTAAGATGTGTAAATGCTAGTAGAAGAGCAGTAGGTAGTCTTCAGACTGTTGAAAGAAGAAACTATTGCTGTGTGTAACAGCAAATTCTGACCATTATAGAAAAACGATAGCTAGATATGACATGAGCAACACAGAATAAGTTGAAAGCACTGAGAATTGGTTATTTAAGATGTGTGTGTGTAAAACAGGAAGAATGAATCAATGAATCAATACTGATTGAATGTGGACTAAATGTAAAAGTGAGTGACCATTACAAATAAAGTATGCTGAAGTGGTTCAGTTGTACAAAAAGAATGAATGAGGACTGAATTGCAAACCAAATCTATGAAGGATGAATGGGTTACTACGGGGAATACGATTGCTTTAACTATGCGGACCTTTGTTGTCAGTGTGATGTCTCTGCTCTTAAGTATTTTATCAAGATTTGTCATTGCTCTCCTCCCAAGAAGTAGACATCTTCTGATTTCCTGACTGCAGTCAGCGACTGCAGTAATCTTTGCACCTAGAAATACAAAGTCCGTCACTGCCTCCACTTTTTCTCCCTCTATTTGCCAGTCATCAATCAAGCTGGTTGCCATCATCTTGGTTTTTTTGAGGCTTAACTGAAACCCAGCTTTTGCACTTTCTTCTTTCACCTTCGTCATAAGGCTCCTCAGCTCCTCCTCGCTTTCAGCCATCAAAGTGGTATCATCTGCATATCTGAGGTTGTTAATGTTTCTCCCAGCGATTTTAACTCCAGCCTTGGATTCATCAAGCCCAGCATATCGCATGATGTGTTCTGCGTACAGGTTGAATAGGTAGGGTGAGAGTATACAACCCTGCCGTACTCCTTTCCCAATCTTAAACCAGTCCGTTGTTCCGTGCTCTGTTCTTACCGTTGCTACTTGGTCGTCATACAGATTCCTCAGGAGGCAGACAAGATGACTTGGTATCCCCATACCACCAAGAACTTGCCACAATTTGTTATGATCCACACAATCAAAGGCTTTAGAATAGTCAATAAAGCAAAAATATGTTTTTCTGAAACTCCCTGGCTTTCTCCATTATCCAGCGGATATTGGCAATTTGGTCTCTGGTTCCTCTGCCTTTTCTAAACCCAGCTTGTACATCTGGCAATTCTTGCTCCATGAATTGCTGGAGCCTACCTTGCAAGATCTTGAGCATTACCTTACTGGCATGTGAAATAAGTGCCACTGTTCGATAGTTTGAACATTCTTTAGTGTTTCCCAGAAAAGGAGTAGGGTCGTGGGTATATTACATACCTACTTACAGGTGACAGGATATATAAATAATAGAATAAATAATGTTTGAATGGTGATTGAAACTATTACAAAAAACAAACGTTACCTGCTCTACATCTCCGAGAAGGAAGTTCAGCAATCTGATCCCATCGCTCCTCCTCAAAGTCGTAACACTCTACACTTCGAATGGCTTTTGGTGCCTGCCCACCCACCACAATCATTATCTTGGTGAGAAAGGAAAAGTAATTATTGAATAAAGAAATCCCTTATGATCATGGTCTTTTCAATAGAAATAAGAGATTTAGAAAATATAATTCTTAAACTGCTTTGTCTCCCAAAATAACTGTGTGCATTAAACAGAGTAAGAAATTGCTCAAGAAAAAATGTTTTATAATAGAAGCATGGGAATTTGACATCTGCATGATATTAAAATTAAAAGTACAGCCAAAAAGTTTTTGCTGTTATCTTTGGATAAGGCCTATGCACTTGGCTTAATAAACTATATTGCTTTGTAAAAGGTCATAATTCAGAATCCCAAACACGTTTTAACAAAAACCTGCAGTAACAGCCTGGAAAGATATGACAATTCTATGAATAATATCACTAGCAATGGTGATTAATATCAGAAGAGAATAGTTTTAATATAGAGGAACACAGAATGTTAAAAAAATCAGAATGAAATTGAGCTAATGAAAAACAATACTTCCACATTTTAAACCTGTGTTTAATATTTCTTTGCATTCTTATGTAAGTGTAAACCTAAATGAAAAAGTTTCAAAACTCATGGTTGTTGTGGGTTTTCCGGGCTGTGTGGCCATGTTCTGGCAGTTTTTGTTCCTAATGTTTCGCCAGTAGCTGTGGCTGGCATATTCAGAGGACAGGAGCACAGCTAGAAGATTCTCTCTGTGCCCAAGTGGAGGGTGTGTGTTCCTGTTGGTGTTTATAGCTGCTGAGAGGTCATTTGCAAGAAATTGGGGGCTTTTTTGGGATGATTAGGGGGTATGGTGCTGTCATGTGTGGGATTAGCACATCTATTGTGTGAGTTGTTTGTATATTTCTGTAGTTGAGTAGAGTTCGTTGACCTTTTGCAAGCTGTGTTTTTCAGGACTGGCAGCTTTTTCAAAACTCATGTTTGCCAAAACTAAAGTGTTCCTCCACAAATTGGCTAATCTGAACTGATATTCATAGTCACCCATTACATGCCAGTATTTAACATATTTAGGAAAACTATATGTAGCCCTCTCGTTTGTGCTTTCTTTGCACTGTACATATCCTATACTATGTCTGACTGGTGTTTTCCATATCATAGCATGGCAGAAACAAGGTTTTGGCACAGAGGGGAATGTAAGTGACTTCTGAATCAACACTAAATAGAAAAACATTTGGGTAGGAAAAGTGTTAACTACTGGAATACAATGCCAACATATTTTTATACTTGGGCTGGAATCCTTGCCAATGTCTGTGGTACATGCTAGAGTTCTGAACTAAAAAGTGAATTTTTCAACAAGGAAACATTGTTTACCTTTGGCAGACTGACTGGTGTCCTTGGTTTGGTCCTAGGATTTTTTATCAGCTGTCTTTGATCCAGAGGAAGTAAGTGATATTTCATGGCTTCAATGAGGAAGTCTTTACATGTATTATTATTCTTGATTAAAGCTTCTTCTTCAACTGTCTAAATATATCAACACAGATTAGTGCAATGGCTACATTTCACTAATGAACAATAGGTGGTGAACTTTAAAAAGTATGTGCCAAGGGAAGTTTGCTGGATCTGTCTTGAAAATTTAGATGTAGCAGTATTAAACTATAGGGCATTCTGCCTATTCCATACCTGGTTCATTACGTGGTTCCCATATTTCATTCCTTACAATATTAGTTCTATTTTAAGTGGGCACTGACGCATATTCTATGCATGAAATTGTGAACCTTATCTAATTCAGTGTTTCCCAACCTTGGCAAATTTAAGATGTGCGGACTTCAATTCCCAGCCATGCTAGCTGGGGAATTCTGGGAGCCGAAGTCCACACATCTTAAAGTTGCCACAGGTGGCAAACACTGAAACAAAATGAGGGTGGGAAATCCTTTCATCCTCAAGGCATACAGAGTTTTCAGGCACAGAAAAAAACAGACATGGAAAGCAGTAGTGTGCAGGGTTGGGAAGATTTGAATCACCTTTCAAATCCTATAAAAGTGGGGAGAAGTAACGACACTGCAAATTTTGGCTTTCAAATGCCAGGATCAGAAAAGATATTCTTCTTTCCAATTCAGGAGAGAGTGTACTTCGCTCAGCCTAAATTGTTGCTTAACAGGCTGTGAGGAACACAGTCTCCATACAAAGAATGGCCCTTCTTCTGCCTTCTTGACCCCCTTAACAGAAACTGGGAGACAATTATGTGATGCTCATGTGGGCCACATAAAAAAAGACTGAATGCTGCATGTAACTTGTAGGCCACCCACATGTATTCTAAGTATTTTATTTTGCATGAACTGGGCAATCCTTTCAAAGATACTTAATTATGACGTATTAGTTTTCTTTGTCTCAGAAGGTATCTCACATGCTAAATTTGTTTTGAAAAGGCTTTTGGTTTTTGTAGATGTTCATGTTTTTTTTAATTGCACTGATGTGGGAACTTAACAAGAGGATTAATGAAATGTTCTTGTGATTGGATAATTAATATTACAAGAATGGGAGGACATCCATTCCCCATCAAGTATACAATGATTGAGAGAACATGCAGTTTATTATCACCAGGATTTTCTTTTCTTTTAAACTTAGGTAATTGACTTAAATGCCAGCATTTAAAGATATGAACACATGCATGAGACTACTTAAATAGTCTGTGTGATGACTATTTATGTAAATTGTAAGCTGCAGCCAGATAGTAGGCATGAGGGACAGGATTTTTTTCACAGTATCCCTATATTAGAAGTTTCTCAAACAGCATATCTACAGGTCTTTACGGGGATTTAAAATTTTAACTTGTAGTCTATGATCTTTACTTAATTTTTTTTAACCGCACTTGCTATGGTATTTGGTGTTGCATATTTTGGGAAAAGATTAACTTGGCCTTTATTAATATTGACATCAGTATTATCTTAACCTGTAAACTCCCTTGGAATAATTTTTCTCTGAAAAGCAGCTAACAGCAGCAAGAACAATAATAACACAGATGCATACATACATACATGCATTCAGGCATGCATGACACTCCAAAACAGTACACTTCAGGAGTGAGGACCTACAGTACATCAAGCTTTACCTACTTGATTTTATTGGACAGGATGTTTCCACCCAAAGAAGGTAGATATCCAAATTCTAAGCTATAAAAGGTTTTGAGAAGCCTAATGGCACCAAGTGCAGCTCTTAAAGGAGTGGTGTCACATGGGTGAACCAAGTGGTGCCCATTACTACTCAGACCACTGCATTCTGGACCACCTGAAATTTCCACATGATCTTTAAAGGCAGCTCATGTAAAGCAAATTATGGTAGTCCAAACATGAGGTGACATAAGTGACAATCATCAAAGTATCTCAATCCACAAAGGGCTACAATTGGCTCACAAGATGAGTTATGCCATGGTCTCCACCTGCTCTTCAAGCAAGAGCCATGAATCCAAGAGGATTCCCAGATTATGGATGACCTTTGGATGGGGAGTGCAACCCCATTCAGTGCTAAAGATTGAATTCCACTGGAATTCATTTGCTTCTAAATCCACAGCCTCTCCAGCTTGCTGGAACTGAATCTTGACAGCCTCTCCTGTTCAGCCAGAGGTGGAAATGTACAATAGCATCAGCACACTGCTATAGCTTCACCCTGGGTCAATAAAGGACCTCTCCCAGTGATTACATTACTAAAAAAGCCTATACAATGTGAAGTTGGTTTTAAAAATTCCAAATTCATATATCATTAGAATGCAAAATGGCAGCCTTTCCTGTGCCATTTATTATAGACAAATTTAATCCCTGTTCCGTCCAACTGAGCCTTCAAGTGAAGAAAGTATTGTGCTACCTAGCAAGAAAGCATGCAAAGACTATGATTTCTAAGGCTGATGAATGGATGTCAAGTCATAAGGAAGCAGCTCAAGCTTGTGTTATTTTTAATTGTGCAAAGATCTGATGACCACTAACCTGTACAAGGTAATCTCTGGGCAAGAGAGGAAGACGAACATGCTCCATTAGCTTTGCCATGTGTTCCAAACGAGATTCTTTTTCATAGTTTATCCAAGAAATGACAGCTTCAAAGACCTGCAAACAGCAAAAAACTTGTTTGCCTAAAAGGGACATAATTTGTCATTACAGAACCTAACTTTGGAAACAGTGATTCCATAAATTATGCAATACTAAGTCTGCAGAAACTAAACAAACACCTTTTAATAGGCAGAGGATGATGATAGAATAAGGCTTATATAAGCATAAAAAAGACTGTGTGCAGGAGGATAATATAGTACTTCAAATAAGCCATAGCTTGCATACTTTTACACTTCAAATTATGTAGCACACTTCCAGTCCAGAACATCAATTTGTTTACAGTGTTGTGCAATAAGTATACATTATAATTGTTAGCATTCTGAAGCTGATTTAAAACCTCAAGGGCAATATTCACATTCTGATTTCATCACTAGAATAAAAATGTGTTTGGGGTGTGTACCTAATTTTCCCGCTTCGAGTCTTTTGCATGACTATTTGGATAATGTTCTAAGGACCAACAGGAAAGAGGACACTGGAGCGTGTAGTATGTGATAGCAGGGAACACAAAAGGAGCATGGAACAATCATGGAGTTCTATGAAATGAACAAAGGTGTACACCAGCCATTGGAAATCCCACTTTTTAGTTTAAAATAGATTTTGTAGGTTAGGGAAGGAAGATCCAAATATAGTCTAGGTCACAAATGTAGTCACGTACACATAGCCATTGTACAGGTAAAATCTTGGTTTGTGTTGAAATCATCCAATCACCAGCAACCACAAATTTCTTTCAGTGCAGGAGTTATGCCTGATAAGGAACCTCCAGGATGGAGACCTGAATATTATCTAAGAGCATCAGAAAGAATGTTGAAGAAAAGGAGCTTCAGTTAATGAATGTGCAGTAGGAAGAAGATGCCAATGGGAAGTCCAGACTAAAGCGCTGATGGTGCTTGTGCACATTTGTATGCTTGTGCTGCTTAAAAACCGAATCCTTCAGCCAGTGTAAATTAGGGATGGGACATTAAATTTAAAGTGGCACTAATTGCATTCTATCTAGCTTGTTATACTTTCTACAAAAGGTTAATCGATTACTCATTTAGCAATGTTTTAAATTGTGAACCTTGATCTGTGTGCCTTCTCATCTTTTCAGCTTCATTAGTGGGCGTTTTGGTGTATCCCTTTCCTGATCATATAAGTCTTCTGCCTTTAGGTGTGCTGAATCTTCTTAGGTTACAGAATTTCAAAGCCTGCTGGAGTTTATTCCACTTCTGTCTTGGTTCTGGGCAGCACCATGCCGAGGCTTTTAAACACAAAGGTGTATGATTGTGCCGATCTTTAAAACCCTAATTAGCTTGAGATCCAAATACCTAAGCAGCATCACTCCCTATGTCAGCATATCTGTGCCTTGGGATCTTCAGGGGAGGCTCTTCTCAAAGAAGAAGAAAATTTATTTCATTCTTAGAAGCAATATCCATGTGACAGCTAGCAAATGTTGTCATTTATTTGAATGCTCAGGTCTTTCTCTTTTTCCCCTGCCTATACAGTGAAGCAAGTTTTGTTATATTTCCATATTACAGAAGATACAATCAAGAATACCTTTTCCTCTGATGACACTGTGAGCTTGTCACTTGATATCAAGCTGCAAACCTGGTCCAGGCTTAGGCTAAGAAATTCTTCACCAAGCATCACCTCAGGAAAATGCTGCTCTGTTCCAAAGAATTAGGAGTTAAGAAAAGGAAGATCATAATGAAAATCCAAGTTTTCACTCAACACAAAGGACTAATAACACTAGCTGAACAATGGTATTACAGTGTATAAAGAAGAACAGACTGACTGGTGCTCAGGAATGACACCAAGAAAGAAAATGAGCTCCACAGTCACATCAAGAGATGTACAGCCTGCTGCTGCACGTGTGTGAAACTCTGAATTTCACTGACAGAGCCACAGCTTAGTGCATGCTTGACATGCAAAGGGTCTCAGGTCCAATCACGTACAGAAAACAACAAGAAGAAGAACATCTATCTGGAACCCTGCAGGCAGCATCTATCAACCACTGTAGACCAGGCTTGTGACTGGTTACACTGACTGTAGGTGATGGAAACTGTAGTCCAACACATCTGGGAAGTGCTTGGGTGGGGAAGGCTTGTAAAGACTGTAATTGTAAAGACTGTTTACATATATGGAGCAATAGTATAACACTGTTTCCTGAGGGCAGGCCCAAGAAAGACAGTTTCTGTACTAGTGTGGAAAACTGCACATAGGAACTGAATTTCTCTTTAGACAAATAATCCATAGTAGATTGGAACCTAACTTGTTTTCCAAGCTGAAAAGCAACTTGATAATGAAGATGTTATTATCATATTAATACATACACACAGAGAGATTACAATATAGATACTTATCTTCGGCACTTTTCATTTCCGGTATCAGTTCTGAATGTTATATCTGAATGTTATATAGAGTATTTTTTTTAAATTAGCTTTGCTAAAATACTTCTGTTCACCAGCAGGTGGCTCTTGAGAACATCAATCTCAACCCAACTTTAATAATTATAATGGTCTATCACATATCATCCAACAGCTTATTACAGGAAAACAATTTTTAAAATTGAGAATATAAAGTTCTATACAAATATTCAAAATTGTATGAAGGCAAAAATGTACACTCTAGTGTTACCAAGACTATAGTCCATACATCACACTAAACTGAAATCAAATAAATCACATTGTGGCTTAAGGCACCATGTTAACACAGACTAAGTTATCTGCTTTAGGCATTTCTCAAAGAGGGTATTCAATGACCTCATAAGTTGGTTTCTGCTGCTTTAACATGCAGGTTATTTCACTGTACACAGTTAATGTATAGCCAAAGGAATTTTGAATGAATTTCTGGAATATTTTCATTAACATTTCATAGGGGGATGTTAAAGTAATATGTTCTTCATGAAGGGCAACAAAACATTAAGAGCAGCTCTTGCAATTAAACCAGATTTAAACTAAATGTCATACAGTACTGGTCTGGTTAAAGATTAAATGGTTCTAAAAATCAAACGTTTAACAGGTAATTATTTGTCCCAGACATAAGAAAGTAAGAAAAGCTCTGAATGCCCTACATCCAAGCAGCTCAGAAATGTGGACAACAGAGCAACAGGTGTTCTTTAGCAGCTGAGTTTCAAGGCAGGTCAATTGTAACAAACATCTTTGTTGCCAATGATAACCCATAATCTCTCTGGAATCCTTTACAGCCACCCAAATTGGTAACCATCATCACCAGTTCCAAGGGTTAACCAAGGGCTTCCTTTACAGGTCCTAAATCTCCCCATATTAGGTTGAATCTCCCCATATAAGACAACCTCCAGTTCTTACATTGTTAAGAAAGGAAGAAAAACCTCTCTCCCTATCCACAGGTCCATACTATGCATGATTTTACACTCCTCTAAGATAGTGTTTCTCAGCCTAGCCAATGCAAGCTAACAAACCTAAACTGTAGCTTTTTTTATAGGACTGCTGCTCTAGCCCCATAATCATATTGACTGCCCTTGTTTATATCTTTCCCAGCTCTCAAGGTTTAATGAGAACTTGTATGATACTCCAAGTGCAGTATCACCAAAGATATATTATGAATTGGTGCACTGGCTGACCTGGTTATCTGCAGGGATTCAGTTCTCACTTCATTACATCAGTAACGAGACCTTACAAAAATGTATTTTATACATGTACAAAAGGCTGTCTGCACTTAAGTAAAAGAACAAAATACAAGGCCAACATTGCAGATATGCAAAACCTTTAGGTCTGGTTTGTTTAGTGACCATGGAAATGCAAAACTGCAGATAATGTATCCTAAGGGATGCCTGTATGAGCTGTTTCATTTTCAATTCTTCCTTCCCTAATGGTTCCAAGCCTGGAATTTGCCTTTTCTTTTCTACAGTCATCACAGAATGGATTGATGTTTGCCTAGACCTATCCATCATGATTCAAAATCCTCCTTTTCAGTCAGTCTTCAACAGTTCCTATTATACGAAGATTGTCTCTATTTTCTGTTATTTAGCCAGCTACCATTCCATGAGAGCATCTGTCCCCTTAGCACATGCCTGCTGCGTTTGATCAATGAAAAAGTTACTGAAAAGATTTGCATCTGGATTTGCAAATAATTTGATTCACTTAAAATTTCATATTCACTAGCCAAGTCCAGTTTATTTGGACAAGGAGGGTGGAGACAGAGCTGCAGCTATATAGAATCATCCTATGATGTACTGCTGTTATCATCATCATCATCATCATCATCTAAACAAGACTGAGTCATTGACATGGACACCACTGACTCTGTACTTCTATTCCTTTAGGGAAGGCTCCAGGGAAGGCACTACATGGTAAGTACAACTATGTTGAAGGCTATGAAAATGGTAATTAGGGAATAGATCTGAAATCTTAGGAGAAGGACAGAATTTGCTTCAGTGTAAAGCATTTTCTGCATATACGCTTGAAGTACTTGACTTCAGGGCCTATAAATAGCAATACTGGAAGGATACTTCAGGATTCTCTATTCTTGTCTATTTTACCCATCACTTTTCTACAATTGTTTATTCTTCTGATAGCATGTAACAGACCACATGGTTTAAGTACTCCCCATATCAGAAACCTGCCATTTGGAAACTGGCATCTCATGAACAAGGCTGCATTCTTACAACTCCTCTCAAATATGCTAACTTTCAGTGAACAGGGTACTAAGTCTTTAATAGCATAGCTGTAGAAAAAGGCTACGTTTTACTTAATCGTATAACGGGCCAGTGGCAGGCTACCAGTTGGCTTCGAGAGTTGTAAGCCTAACTAACAGGCACCCTAGTGGGTCAAAAATCACCTCCCTGGCCCACCCTCCCACCACCTTCTCAATTCTGAAACAGCTGAGACAAGCTTGCAGCACAAGCAAATCAGCAGGGAGAGCCGGGTGTTTTTTGCCCTAACAACTTTTCCTTCAACCTGACCTTATAATATCTTCCTAATAGTCTCCTCAAATTCCTTCTCCTCAAGTATCTGCTTATTCATGATAAAAAAAACTCTTCTTTGTAGCTTGCTCTCTCTTCCTTTAGATATTGTGTACTTTTCTACTTCCATGAGTGATTCTACTTGGAAGTAGTTTCTTAGGCAATTCTTAGGCAATTCCCTTGCTGTTAATTTGCTTCCTTTCTTACCTCTCTTAACCTTCTCTGACTTTAGGCCATTTCCTAAAAATCCATCATGGTGTTTCTTTCCTCTGCAAACTTGACTCCACCACCCTCCTGCTCAAAAGATAAAGTGATCCTTGACTTTTAAACTCAGTGGTGCTCTTTTAATGATGGTTATATCTAAGAGAGTAAAGACATGCTCCCAATCAGAACCACAATATTCTACTTAGCCACACATCCTTTTCTAACTCCCCCCATATCCATTTTTTAGTTAATGGTATATTAGAGTTGACTGGAGAGCAGGCAATTACTATTAGGAAAGACAGGATGATTGTTTTTTTCAGTAGATCTTAAATATGCAATGGTCATTTTACTCAACATTGTTGTTTTGAAATATCGGTATAATTTTCTTTATAAAAAATTCTGTTCAATTTACTGCTTGTAAACTGAAAGCATTTTGTAATTCCCATGTCTGTTTGGAACATCAAGCATCAAAGGTGTATTTAAAATACAAGATGGATATTTAGATAAATCAATATCCCAATGGCAGCTTTTTCCAATGTTTGTCCCTCCAGACATTTCAGCAATGTTCATGCTGGCTAGGGAATTTTGGGAGCTGAAGTCCACACTTCTGAAGGGCACCTAGGCTGGGATGGCTGTTCTAGGTTACATACTGCCCTCCAAATGTGTTGAACTACAACTTTAATATACTTCATCCAACAAGATCATTGTTCAAGAATTATGAAAATTCTTCCTGAAGCCTCCCTCTGTTTGAGGGGTATGGATCATATATATTCAGTTGAATTTCACCCGTTAGAATGAGCATTTTATACATGTTAAAAGTCCTCTATTTAGCAAGAGGATCACATGCAAGCTTAAGCAGCAAATTAGTTCCCTCCCCCTTCATTGTTTTGTTTTATGTTGAAGGATGTACTAGTATTCAAGGCATCAATATTTTCATATTTTAAAGCCAGGAACATCTTGACGGCTGTTATAATCACCTGCATAGGCATTGGCCTGTTGCAATAATTCTGTGCAGGTGTGCACATCTGCAAAGGCGCGAATTCCAAGGCAATTTGTGGGGTGGAGCTGAGACTGAAGAAAGTCACAACAGTTCTGTCGAACATCCATCAGTTGTAATAGGCTGGCGGCTGGCAGTAAAACCTGAAGGTTGAAAAACGAAAAAACAAGGAAGAATTAGCAATTGAAGACCCGGGTTGTCTCCTCCAAAAAAAGCAATACATTGAAACATGATTTTAAAAAGTATTGAAGACTAACCATACTATAACACACCTGGGCAAGAAAAGAACCGCATTTCTCTACCTCCTTAACATACTTCAGCCAAACAGAACAATAAAACTGCAGCATGCCCTGAGGTGCATTCATTCTACTATTCCAGCAAGAACAACCCAACCCAACTGGATCACACGGGAATATTACAAATCAGTAACTTTTTTAGAGAGCACTAACCCCAACAGGCATCAATAAAATAAAGAAATTAATTAAGCTATCAGTTTCTAGGCCTCAACACTTTGATTCTTAGAATAGATTAGCTTAACCTAGTAAAGGGAAACTAATAATGATTGTTTCTTTTTCAACTAACACCAGTTCTTCGGGGTTTTAATATCCTACTCAAACAACGAAAGACACTATGTAAATGTAACTTACAGCACTTTTCCCAGTAAGGGGAACATCTACATCTATGTTGTATTTCAATGGTTAAATTATTGGAGTATCATATACCAACAGCCAGCATTTTCAAAATCTGTTGGTAAACCTGACCCTCAAGTATCCTTTAGAAACCCCTTCACAGATCTCCTCAGATTGAGAGGAACAGTTTAAGTGTGTTCCAGCTCTTGTTAATGGTCCTCCACGAGACTGGAAATCCCAAACGTGCAACTTCCTGACTCTGTGGAGAATAATTACTCTGTGAAGGTGGAGACAGTTACAGCTCAACACAGACCTTCCCTGCCAATCCAAGGGAGCAGGGGTGGAAGAGATGGAGATGCGGTTCTTGCAACCCTCCCATCCATACTTCCTATTTTATAATGCCTGGAGAGGGTTTCAAAGCAATCTCAACTAGAAGGTAAGACCAGGAGTTGGAATGTATAAAAACAGACAATATGAATTGAATGCCAACCTTTGGGCATCCAAAACCACACTGCAGTGGACTGCAAATTTCATTTAAAATCTTTAAAAACTTTCCTAATCCTTATTAAACTCTGCCTGAACTGAAATCTTGAACAACAAAACTAGATCAAGATATATAATTTTCATTGGCATGTCAGATGTAATGCTCCCAAAGTACATTCTGTACTTTTAAACTCTTCAGATACTTAATTTAGATAAGACACCGTAATTTTTTATGTGTACATTCATGCACACATGAGTATAATAGATAGAATTATAGTGATTCAATTTAAATTTCAACCCAAAATGTATTCTGTTCTTTTGTTATTTTTTCTTCCCATCATTAAAATGAAAAATTTCCAAAGTGGCTTAGATAAGAAAAGCAGTAATCCTTTATCTCTGCTTTGGATAAACCCAACTGAAATTAGTGGACCTTCTGACTGAGATGTGTACAAGATAACACTGCAAATTGTACTAACAACAACAAAAAAATAATAATGAGAAGCAACAAAATATGAACAAGCATATTTGGTAACAAATTCTACTGTAGGTTTATTGTCTATGTTTCCCAATAATTTACACATAACATTTTCTATCGCAAAATTTTACTGAACTAAAATACATACCTATTTAGATCAATAATGTTGAACAACATGGGAAACAACTTTGGCCAAAAGAGTTTTTTCAAAAGTCAGCAAAGTGGCCTCAGGTATTCTTTAAATGCTGCTTGTTCAAAATTGAACCCTGCATTTTATTTATATCAATAAGATTGAAAATACATTACCTCTACCTATCATAATCTCCAGCAAAGGAGATCGTTACCTTGTCGTGGTGCTGGAGCTTGAGCACTTCAATGAAACCATGAGCTAAACCGTGAAGGGACACCCAAGACGGGAAGGTCGTGGCAGAGAGGTCAGACTAAATACGATCCCTGGGGAAGGTAATGGCAACCCACCCCAGTATTCTTGCCATGAAAACTAAATGGATCAGTACAACCAAAGATATGTCGGTATACCATCGGAAGATGGGACTCCCAGGTCGGAAGATGGTCAAAATGCTACTGGGGAGGAACAGAGGATACGTTCAATTAGCCCCAGATGTGATGACGCAGCTAGCTCAAAGCCGAAAGGACGGCTAGCGGCCGACGGTGCTGGTGGTGAACGACGAATCCGATGTTCTAAAGATCAACACACCATAGGAACCTGGAATGTAAGATCTATGAGCCAGGGCAAATTGGATGTGGTTATTGGTGAGATTGCAAGATTAAATATAGACATTTTAGGTGTCAGTGAACTGAAATGGACTGGAATGGGCCACTTCACATCAGATGACCACCAGATCTACTACTGTGGACAAGAGGACCACAGAAGAAATGGAGTAGCCTTCATAATTAATAATAAAGTGGCTAAAGCAGTGCTTGGATACAATCCAAAAAACGATAGAATGATCTCAATTCGAATTCAGGGTAAGCCATTTAACATCACAGTGATCCAAATATACGCCCCAACCACAGATGCTGAAGAAGCAGAAGTAGATCAGTTCTATGAGGATCTGCAGCACCTACTGGATAATACACCAAAAAGAGATGTTATTTTCATTACAGGAGACTGGAATGCTAAGGTGGGTAGTCAGACGACACCTGGAATTACAGGTAAACATGGTCTGGGAGAACAAAATGAAGCAGGACATAGGCTGATAGAATTTTGCCAAGACAACTCACTGTGCATAACAAACACTCTCTTCCAGCAACCTAAAAGACGACTTTATACATGGACTTCACCAGATGGTCGACACCGAAATCAGATTGACTACATCCTTTGCAGCCAAAGGTGGCGGACATCTATACAGTCGGTAAAAACAAGACCTGGAGCTGACTGTAGTTCAGATCATGAACTTCTTATTGCAAAATTTAGAATCAGACTAAAGAGAATAGGGAAGACCCACAGATCAGTTAGATATGAGCTCACTAATATTCCTAAGGAATATGCAGTGGAGGTGAAGAATAGATTTAAGGGACTAGATTTAGTAGATAGGGTCCCAGAAGAACTATGGACAGAAGTTCGCAACATTGTTCAGGAGGCGGCAACAAAAAACGTCCCAAAGAAAAAGAAAACCAAGAAGGCAAGATGGCTGTCTGCTGAAACACTGGAAGTAGCCCAAGAAAGAAGGAAAGCAAAAGGCAACAGTGATAGGGGGAGATATGCCCAATTAAATGCAAAATTCCAGAGGTTAGCCAGAAGAGATAAGGAATTATTTTTAAACAAGCAATGTGCGGAAGTGGAAGAAGACAATAGAATAGGAAGGACAAGAGACCTCTTCCAGAAAATTAGAAACATCGGAGGTAAATTCCAGGCAAAAATGGGTATGATCAAAAACAAAGATGGTAAGGACCTAACAGAAGCAGAAGAGATCAAGAAAAGGTGGCAAGAATATACGGAAGATCTGTATAGGAAGGATAATAATATTGGAGATAGCTTTGACGGTGTGGTCAGTGAGTTAGAGCCAGACATCCTGAAGAGTGAGGTTGAATGGGCCTTAAGAAGCATTGCTAATAACAAGGCAGCAGGAGACGACGGTATCCCAGCTGAACTGTTTAAAATCTTGCAAGATGATGCTGTCAAGGTGATGCATGCCATATGCCAGCAAATTTGGAAAAAACAAGAATGGCCATCAGGTTGGAAAAAATCAACTTATATCCCCATACCAAAAAAGGGAAGCACTAAAGAATGTTCAAACTATCGAACAGTGGCACTTATTTCACATGCCAGTAAGGTAATGCTCAAGATCTTGCAAGGTAGACTCCAGCAATTCATGGAGCGAGAATTGCCAGATGTACAAGCTGGGTTTAGAAAAGGCAGAGGAACTAGAGACCAAATTGCCAATATCCGCTGGATAATGGAGAAAGCCAGGGAATTTCAGAAAAACATCTATTTCTGTTTTATTGACTATTCTAAAGCCTTTGACTGTGTGGATCATAACAAATTGTGGCAAGTTCTTGGTGGTATGGGGATACCAAGTCATCTTGTCTGCCTCCTGAGGAATCTGTATAACGACCAAGTAGCAACGGTAAGAACAGAGCACGGAACAACGGACTGGTTTAAGATTGGGAAAGGAGTACGGCAGGGTTGTATACTCTCACCCTACCTATTCAACCTGTACGCAGAACACATCATGCGACATGCTGGGCTTGAGGAATCCAAGGCTGGAGTTAAAATTGCTGGAAGAAACATTAACAATCTCAGATATGCAGATGATACCACTTTGATGGCTGAAAGCGAGGAGGAGTTGAGGAGCCTTATGACGAAGGTGAAAGAAGAAAGTGCAAAAGCTGGGTTGCAGTTAAACCTCAAAAAAACCAAGATTATGGCAACGAGCTTGATTGATGACTGGCAAATAGAGGGAGAAAAAGTGGAGGCAGTGACAGACTTTGTATTTCTAGGCGCAAAGATTACTGCAGACGCTGACTGCAGCCAGGAAATCAGAAGACGTCTACTTCTTGGGAGGAGAGCAATGGCAAATCTTGATAAAATAGTTAAGAGCAGAGACATCACACTGACAACAAAGGTCCGCATAGTTAAAGCAATGGTATTCCCTGTAGTAACCTATGGCTGCGAGAGCTGGACCATAAGGAAGGCTGAGCGAAGGAAGATAGATGCTTTTGAACTGTGGTGTTGGAGGAAAATTCGGAGAGTGCCTTGGACTGCAAGAAGATCAAACCAGTCCATACTCCAGGAAATCAAGCCAGACTGCTCACTTGAGGGAATGATATTAAAGGCAAAACTGAAGTACTTTGGCCACATCATGAGAAGACAGGATACCCTGGAGAAGAAGCTGATGCTAGGGAAAGTGGAAGGCAAAAGGAAGAGGGGCCGACCAAGGGCAAGATGGATGGATGGTATTCTGGAGGTGACGGACTCAACCATTGGGGAGCTGGGGATGGTGACGGCCGACAGAGGGCTCTGGCGTGGACTGGTCCATGAAGTCACGAAGAGTCGGAAACGACTGAACGGATAAACAACAACCACCTATCATAATGTCATTATGCATAGTAATATTAAATATGGAAGTGGGGAGTCTTTGGTGCTCTCTGAGCCTTGTTGTTTTCATGCAGACGTTTCATTGCCAGGCTAGGCAACATCTTCAGTGCGAAACTCTTCTCTTCGATTGGTACCAAATATGGAAGTTTTAAATGGCTGTATTTCTTAATATTTCAAATGTTATATTCTTTTAAATGGTTTTAACTGTTTTCTTATAATGTCCTATTTTATACTTGAGGATGCATTGATATTTTGTTTGCTTTAATTGAAAAATAATAGTAACATCAAGAACCAGCAGAAAACCATAGAACAGAAGGCATTCTAAAGCTGGTTCAAAAGTAATTTACAGGGCAGGGAGCTTCCATGAGCTGCTAAAACCACAGAGTAACCAAGAGATTCTTCTCAGCTTTCCTCACCTGGACGTTCTCTTCTGTGACCTCTACCTCTGCTGTGTAGATATAATCAATTAGTTTGCTTAAGGTTAGTCCATCAACATCTTTGATCTCAATCTTCTTTGCTTTGCTTTCAGTCATGTCTCCTGAAATTCAATTATAGAAATTATTTTAAAAGGCAGTCATAGTTTGAGTTGGGAGAGATCCCATTAGGTTCCATCAACTTATTATCTTTTTATTTTAAAAGCCACCTTTGGAATAGCCAAAAATATATTTGGGAAAGTGAAGGTGTCTCTCTTTGAACCAATTACTAGGCATCTATTCTTTTGGGGATGCTACAGTAGTAGGTTTCTGGAGTGGAACTAGATAACCGCGAAAACCTCTTCCAATCTATGATTCTATATTACAACTTCTAAACTTCAGAAACCATTATTCTACTCTTTAACTGTACTTTTATAACAATTGTAGTGTTCTATATAATTTTGTACTATTCCATGAAGAAAGCCAAAACCAACACATGTTTTTGTTTCTTTTCTGAGGTGATAAATTGAATATCTTTTTATGCCCTCAACAGGGTTTTTATTCCTCTGGGGAAAAAATCTGTTACAAAACTAGGTAACTATGTTTATCCTCTGATTTAGAACACAATGACTATGATTGTCTTAGTGAAAAGTTCTTCAGTTTCTGTATTCCTTTATATCCAAACCTCAGAATAGGTAGCCTGAGTAAAGCCAGAGTGGACGAGAGTAGTTGTACAGCATGTTTGGATGTATTCCATGTATGTTTGGGGATGGATATATTCCATGTATGTTTGGGGTTGAATTTTAATTGGCTAAAGGTGAAAAAACTGAATGAAATCTGAAAATTCAAATTGTATCTTTCCATTATGAATTCTTACTACTACATATCCATGTTACCAAGTTTTGTTTTATTATTTACAGTGCTCATCTCAAATTTTAACCCGACTTGAGAAAGTCAGTGTACTTGTCCATCACCCAAATACAGTACATTTCTTGCTTGATGTTCCTGGGAAGGAGAAAAATATTTTCTTGCCTCTCCTACATAAGAAGAGATTCTGTCTGTTACTCAAAATGAGGTCAAATGCCGTGAATAACACAAAATCCCTGCATTCTGGGCAGGAGATAATACCTTTGGATTTATCTCTACTGAGTTTTTATCATGGAGGACAACATAATTCTAACCTATCATTGGCAATGGATTACCTCGGTAAATATTCTACCAAGGGGTTCCTTAATCACCTGTATAATATACAAAGTGTGAACTTCATCCTTTTTCTGTCACACATTCAGATATGTAGCAAACCCTTAGGTCTTCACCAAGTAGTAAAGTATTTGCCCATACAGTTGAATAATCTGCATTATCATAGCAAAGTATTTCAGCACAAAAAGCATCCCTGATGTTCACTATTGTGTTTCATGGCTAATGATCTGGAAAAACAAAAAACTACTCAAGGTTGGCAATTTATTATCTAATGTAATTATCTGGGGAGGCTTTTTCCATTTTCAAAGGATGGTGCACAGTAGATTTGAAGAGAAAAAGGCAATGGGGAATATACATGGGCGGGAGGGAAAAGGCACACCTGCTTTAAGGAGTTGCTGACAAATTGTACATGAGCACTGCACATGCTTCAAAGCATATTTTTCCCTTTGAATTTGCACAGCCTTTACATGCATATGCACCAAAAAGAGGAACCACTTTCTTTGTTTTTTTTAAAAAGGCCTTATAAAAATTGTGCATACTATTTGGAAAGTGTTACAAACATTGTCATTATCAGTGAGAATATTTTTTTAAGATAACAAGACTATAATTAATCTTCTGCTTTCATAAACACCCCCCCCCCCATTAATAGCAAAATACTATGACAATTTATAGGACAGGTAGAATTAATAGTGGAAGATTAATTAGTGCTTTTTAGAGAAAATCAGCAACCTCAGGAAAGTACAGAATCATCCATAATCATAAATAGAGTATTTCGACATAAATTTAAGACAAGGGCAAACACCCCCTTATTTCCTAGAGTATGAGCTGAGAGCCTGCATTTCCCTGAAACAGCATTAAAATCTAGAAAAAGAGCATTAACAAAGAAAAAAAAAGGAACATTGAAAAATTAAGGTGGTTGAAGTCTGGCTTAACACCAATTGAGGGATGTCATGGTCACATCACTGGAAAATACACCTAACCCTTTTTTGTGTATAAGTGCTATAAAGAGAGTTGATACCAAGCCAAGCTTCTCTAAAGTATCTGTATCTTTCATACAATCACTTAGTACTTATTTAAAAAAAACAGAGTTGTCTTCAACACAGAAATCAATGCTTCCAATCATTTTGAAACAAAAAAGTACACCTAGCCGAGTATTTTAAAGCAGAGTAAGAAACAAATACTTATAAAGAAAGGGGCAATCCAATGTTCTTAATAAGAGAGTTATATAAGTGGATTTCTTAAAACTGGGTGAATGGTCAACCAAATGGCAAATATGTTTTAATTTAAATAAGGGGAAATGATGCATAGTGGGGTAAACCCCTAACTTCACACTGATGCATGCAGTTCATTTTAATAATCTAAACAAAATATAGTTTTAATTAATTATCTTGGGCTAGATCTACTTTGTCCAGAAAAAAGGATATTTGACATATCAACTGAAGCCGGGCAAAACTATTTACCACAATAATCTTGTTGTCCTCCATGAACAATGCTGGGCCCAAGAAAGACCCACAAGCTGGAAACCTGCTCCTTCACAGTGAATGGAACTCAATCTAGAACAAGTATTCCAAATCAACTTCTATCATGACTTTTACCTTCATCTGGACTGAACTTAAGCTTTTTGACAGCTTCTAATTTAGTGCTATATTCAGTTTAGGGCCACCATTGCCTTCTTGTCCCCTGCATTCCAGAAGACTATTCTCAGCAGGTTCACAAAGACAAACCATACAGATGAAATACCATATGGATGAAATATAGTCACAGGAGGCCTCACAAAACAATTATTTTATTTTATTATTTTATTTTATTTAATTTAATTTTATATTTTATTTTATTTTATTTTATTTTATTATTTTATTTATTATTTTATTTATTTTTTTATTTTTTTATTTTTTTTATTTTATTTTATTTTATTATTTTATTTTATTTTATTTTTTCTATTCTATTCTATTCTATTTTATTTTATTATTATTTATTAAATTTCTATTACCGCCCATCTCCCCCAAAAGGGGAACTCTGGGCGGTTTACAATAAAACATGGACAATAATGTCCATGAAATGTAAGCTTGAAAGCACTATAAAGCAATGGCCTCAAAGAAGCTGTATTATGGATCAGATGGTTTTGAGAGGTTCATTTTAGATTTCATACAGTACTTAGACAATTTCCCTTTTATTTCCTTATATAGGTGAAGGCTAACAATCAGCCACAAAATCAACACTGAAGAGAAAAGCCATCATTTCCTTCACTATAATTTCCATGAAAGGAGTGAAAAAAAAGGAAGCTGCCTTAGCAAAATCAGCTTAATTGTGTCTATTCTCTCGTTGCCTCTTCGAAGTCTTAGATTCAGAAGGAATCTTTCAATCAGAGATACCAAGAATTGAACCTAGGACCTTCTGCATGCAAACCATATGCACTACCGCTGAACTACAACCCTTTTCTTACTCTTTCTATTTCTTTCTTTAATTGAGCTGTTTAAACTCTTCTTTTGAGTTTATGCTGGCTGTTCTTGCAAGCTTGAAACTGGGAGGGAGGGAGGGAGGGAGGGAGGGAGGACAACCCCTTGGGTCTCTTCTTGGTAACTCTTAATTTCCTGTTCATGAAGACGTACTAGATGGGATGGTAGCATGGCAGTAGCAGACCCAATTCTCTCTTCTCCTTTTCCATCTTGATATTGGATACTAGCAAGGTTGCCACTGCTTCATTCAAAAAAGAAAAAAATCTTCCCCTTTCTCAGATGCTGTCAGATCCTGCACCCTGAGTATCAAATGCTGGTCTCTTATTTAGCGCTTTGCAGGCAACAAAGTCAATCTGTACAATTGCAATGTCACAGCCAATAAAAAAATATACTTAAGTGCTTTAAAGACCACTTCACACAAGCCAAATGTTTAAAAAATCTGGATTGTATCTGTCAAATGTCATATAGATATATAGATATATAGATAGTTAGTTTCCATTTCTTCATTATTCAAGCAAAAAGAAACCATGTGTTTTTTAGTAACTGTGATCACAGAAGTCAAAAGAGGTAATAATTAATCGTAAAATATAACACTGATGGAACACAGTAACACAAGTAAGATACTTAGTGAATTGTGGCCTGCGGAGGATTCACATCATGGGTGATATTATGCCCCAAGCATTTTTTTTTCTATTTTTTGGGTAAAAATGGTAACACCAGTTATCACAGTTGCCATACAAAGGTGATAAAGTAAGGTAAAAAAATGGAGAAGGGAAGGGAGAGGCAAAAGTTCATGAAGCTTGTTTTCTGTTTGTCTGTTTTAAATGGATGAGTAGTGGCCATGAAGTCACCTTGGTGCTCAAATAAGGATCTTATCCTCTATCATCAAAGCCAGTCCAAAGGCAGCCTTAATGCAAAGGCCAACCCAAAACCTCCACTAAGACGACTATATTGATTTTAGACCATTATCATCTCCACAATCAAACCCACGACGTGAAGCTCCACAGTCATGAGACATTCACTAAAAATGAGGAACATTGGCTTATAGCAGAGCTTTCCAAACTGTGTGTTGCGACACGTTAGTGTGTCGGCTGCAGTGTCTGGGTGTGTCGCGGCTGCTGCTGCCTCCTGGCTTCCACCCAGGTCCTAGTGCCTGCCTTGTGCCTTGTGCCTTGTGCCTTGCTGCCTCCAAACCTGCTGTGATTCCACGCAGGTCCTAGTGCCTGCCTTGTGCCCTGCTATAAGAGTGTGTCGTGAAATGATGCATGTCTAAAAAGTGTGTCACCAACATGAAGTTTGGAAAGTTCTGGCTTATAGTGTAAGCCATACACTTTGTGCCTATCTTTCCTTCTTCTGGCAGAACATTTTCAATAAAGGCCACACCTCTACTTAATATCCTGCATGCATGTAACACCACCATGTAACATTCTCTTTTCATCCTTCCCAAAATAATAATAGTTATTTGTTTGGAAAACAAAGTTACCTGTAAACATTGCACAGAAATATGGACTGCAAGCTGCTAGGACAATACGGTGGGCTTCAATTTCAATGTCTTCAGCAACAATTACCACATCGCAAAGAAGCCGCTTGCTGTGAACATATCAACAATGATGGTTTCAGAACAAATCTGGCAAATACAGAACTATTAAATACATACTAAATAAATGAAGGCTATAGTTGCCATGCTTGTTTACATTTTTATTAGGATCTATACGCCACCTACCAGAATAAACCTTCCCAGACCGGAAAAATTACAAAAATATAACAACACAATAATAAGAGAAACAATTATACAATAACCCACCTATTCCCAAGTCAAATGAGCCAGCACCATCTATACAGTGCCCTTGACTGAATTCAGCTTCAATTACAGGCTAAGGTACTCATGTAAGCTTTAAGAGGCATAGAGAGTCAAGGCCAAACAAACATCATGTGGAAAACAATGCCACAAGAAGCAAGCCACAATTGAGAAATGGCAATCCCTTGTTCAATCTGATCAAATGGATGATCACACAAGCAGGCCTCCAATGCCAACTATTTATCATGCAGCAGATTACTCAACTAACCTCAACCCAAACTGCTTCTCTCTTTACAAACATTGACAATTTAATGTGGGCTGGAGATTGGCTGGGTAAAATCTGAAAGTGACATAATGTGACACAATGTGGTTGCGTTGCATTAGCAAGCAACTTTTGCACCATTTCAATTTTCAGAATGGGATAGCAGACCTACCTAGTGCACATTACAGCATGACAGCCTAGATATCACAAGAGCAGCCTACTCAAGTTGGTATCTTCCACATTTATTGGAACCACTATTCTGAAAATTCTGAGATTCTAGATTTGTCAGCTAAGAATTTGGGATGCTGCAGCTCCAATTCATCGAAAGCACACCAAGTTGGGGAAGGCTGCACTACAAAGCATGGACAGCTAAAACCAATCTAAGCTGGTAAAAAGCATTCCTAGCCTTCTCAGTTAGTGTTGAATCTAGAACTCGGTACTTGGCCCATCAGAAATGCAATCCAGATTAAAACCTGCTATAAAACTCAATCAGAAGTAGGTAGTTTACCAACCCCTACAATCTCTTTCTGGATTAATTTTCTGCTAGCTCAACCATCTCCATCTCTAAAAACCCTCTAGTTACCAGTTTTGTTTTTGAAGCTTAGTTTAGAGCGGAGTGATTGGCCCAAAATAAAGATGAAGTTAATCTCATCATTATCCAGCTCCACGACTGTCTGATCTTCCCTCCTTAAACTGGTATTTTTTCATCAGTATATTTAACATCCATCTTTATATTATTTTGAATTTGCACTGCATATTTGTTGCAAGCTAGAATAGATGACTAGGACTTTACCAGAAATCCCCAAGGACACTGTTATGATCTTGATGGACAATAGCACTTTATACTGCCAGCCTATTTCCATACTCTTCATTCAACCTACAAAGCTTTTGGTAGTAGCACCAGTTTCTTCATCTAAAAAAGAATTAATATTGTTCCTATTTTATCGATTGCCCATTTACCCACATACTTGACTTTTAAGATACAAAGATCAAGTATCTTATTTATCTACATAAAGGCTCAAATGTATAGAACATTTTGATTTAAAAAATTGTTTCATATACATTGCATTTTCATGGGCTCATCTGGGGATAAACAGAAACATTAACAAATCAGGATAACCAATAAGTAAACATAATTTAATGATGCCTGACGTTTCCAGTGCCAACACTAACAAACCGGCAGGCAAGGCAACCATCCGTTCTTGGACTAGCTTGCTTGACAGGGAAGACTCAAGAGAGCAGCTGACTTTTAATGTCACCAGCACTCTAAGGAATCCCAAGTTATACAGACAGATGGCAGCATCAAGTTTCACCAGCTAAGACTCTCCCTCCTCCGTTCATGAGTATATCCCTTCCTTGAAGAATGCTACTGGAGGCAGGGGGGGGGGTCTGTCCCCACCCTACTTCAGTGGCCCCTAAATACCTTTCTACATAACCCTGCTATGGCAATCAGCCTTTGCCTACCCATTTAAAGCATTCAACAACTGCCATATTTTAGTTCTACAATGGCTCAGCAGCAGTAGTGAGCATAAATCAGCAATAAGCATGAAAGGGAAGAGATGACAGGGATTTCGGGGCAGCTGCAATTTAGCTTGTTTGGAAGGGCATCACAGGCAGCATACGCTGTTAGCTTCCTCTAAGAGGAATGCTGTCCCTCTTCTCCCATTCTCCCCTATAGCATTCAAGTTACAAAAGGAATAATCTAACATTTTTTCCATTTAATCTCTCTTGTACCCCAGCTGAAGCAGCATACAAACCACGGTCCTCCAGTCTTTCATGTCCTATGCCATCAAAGAAGAGGCAAAAGCAGTTTGTACCAAGGGAGAACAGGCAAGATAATTCACTCAGGACTGATGCCTTCCTAGGCAGGGCATGCAAAGGCTTTTCCATGTGTTCATACAAGGGGACGGCTGTTGTGTTATAAAGCAAAGTATGTGTATCACCAAGCAATGGCTGATGACGAGCTGTTAAACTTCTGTGAACTCATTGTAGGAGGAGAGCTGCGTTAGTCTTTGGTGGCAAAAAATCAGGAGTCTGGTAGTACCTTTTCTGACTAACAAGGTTTATTAAAAGACATGTTATTAATAGTACAAGAGTGGATGTTGAAATTGATGGACATGGCAGAAAATGATAAACTGACTTGTTTATTGAAAGAAAACTCAAGTTGTCAATATCTCAAAGAGTGGAAACCATTGATGGACTATTTGCGAAATGCAGGAGGGGCGAAGCTTACATGGGGGTTTGAAGATTAGATTAAATGTAATAGAGTATATTAGACAAAGAATTATTTCTATCTATTGTATGAAAAACCAACATTTAAGGCAGATTCTTTTATCTACATGACCAGAGATAGATTGGAAGTTACCTATTTTTCATATCTTTTTCTTTCTCTTACTTTACTATACTTTTTCTTTTCTTTTTCTTTATTTTGTATTTCTATTTCTTTTTCCGTTTCTAACTTTTAACTATGTATTTTAAAATCCTAATAAAATTTATTTTAAAAAAGACATGTTATTAAAAGCTATGAAAGCTAGACTCCTGATTTTTATGTGAACTCACAGAACAGTGGTTCCATGGGTGGCCCAGACAAGGAATGTAACAGCAGTACCTCTGAAGAGTACTAGGTTCCTGTCCTGGCCACACTTCTTGGGCAGTATCTTGCAATTCAGCTAGTACCATTCTACTGTAGCGCATTCTACTATAAGGGCAGCCACCTGTGCCTTGTTATAGTTTTGACACAAAAAAGGTCAGGCGAGCCATGGAGCCTGGAGAATGCCAAGGCAGAAGTCTGCAGAGCAACACTGGTGCTTACAGATAACCGCTAGACTATGGCTAGACTCCTGCAACAAAACTTGCCTGAAAATGTTGTTTTGCTATTCTTCTAGATGTGTGCAATAATTAGAGAGATAAAATATTGCCAATTAATCCAAGCAGGTCTGGCTTTTTGATTTAATCAACAGCTTTCAGATCTTGATGAGAGAACAGATCATTTCCTACATTGCTGCCAATGTTGTTAAATGTTTTGTTTAGCAATGCCATTTGACTCGCTTTAATGAAAATCTCTAAATAAATTGGTACTTTCCTTTTCCCCAAAATAAAATAACTGCAACTGTGTTCATGAACGAAGGAACTTTCTATTATATTTTTGCATTTCACGTTTCATGAAATATATCCAATATTACCTACAATTAATTTTACTATTCTTATTAATATGCAGAGAATTTAAATGCTTAGCCAGAATTGCACCTATGTATATCTAAAACAGGGGCGTGGTGGCTCAGCGGGTAAGACGCCAGGCTTGTCAATCGGAAGATCGCAAGTTCGGAGGTTTGAATCCCTAGCCCCGCGTGACAGAGTGAGCTCCCGCACTAGCCCCAGCTCTTGCCAACCTAGCAATTCGAAAGCATGCAAATGCAAGTAGATGAATAGGTACCACTTCGGTGGGAAGGTAACAGCGTTCTGCATCATGCCGGCCACATGATTGTGGAAGCGTCTTTGGACAACGCTGGCTCTTCGGCTAACAAACGGAGATGAGCACCAGCCCCTAGAGTCAGACACGACTGCACAAATGTGCGGGGGGGACCTTTACCTTTTTTTTTATGTCTAAAACACGGTATCTCCATGTGGCAAAGAATATCCTATCTACAAATATCCTTTGCATTAGCCCAAGACAAGAACAATAGATTTATTTATGTATCTCTAAATAATATCCAAGTCAGTTTGGTGTAGTGGTTAAGGCATCAGGCTAGAAACTGGGAGACCATGAGTTCTAGTCCCACCTTAGGCACAAAGCCACCTGGGTGACCTTGGGCCAGTCACTCTCTCTCAGCCCTAGGAAGGAGGCAATGGCAAACCACTTCTGAAAAACCTTGGCAAGAAAACTGCAGGGACTTGTCCAGGCAGTCTCCAAGAATCAGACATGGCTGAACGGATTAAAAAAAATAATATCCAGTGAACAGTTTGCTCTGAAAAAAATTATACATAAGCTTGAACACATACACAACTACCTTAATTACAAAAGTGATTAGCTGATATCATAGGCCATTTTTTACAGACTAGTGGAATGGCAGAAAGTATACTCTCTTAGATACACTATCATAAAATTTAATTGTACAGTACGAGCATTGTCAGTGAAACAAAAAACAAAAAAACAAAAACAAGTAATAAACTAGCCATTTTTCCTCTGCAATTAGGTGCAACGGTATTTAATACGAGTAAAACTGCCCTATCATTTTATAAATATGGACTATATGGACATTTGTGCCAAGCAGAAAATTGCATTAAAATTGTTTTATTGTGACTGAATCTGAGAGTAGCAGACTTTCAGATACGTTAAAAAAAATATGATCTTTGTAATGTGATAGTTCACCTTGGCATTATTGGGCAAATGGTCTTCCCTACTCCTTACCATTGTACACCATTGAAGTTTAACTGCACTATCTCAGAATGAAAAGCAGTGCTACAGAGCTCCTGCCCTTCATCACACTACTATTTGAGTTTTCCCAGGATCCTCCTGAGCAACGGACATCTCAACCAAAATCAACGGTTGATTTTGCCCACAACAGCCCCCAGTACCCTTTCAGCACCTGAGAGATCTGTTCCTGCCATCATGTTACATCCTAGATGGGCATCCTCCTGCCCCTCTTGCTAGGGTTTTGTAGCTTTATCACCGACATCAAACTAACTATAGGGAGGGGGAGAAGAAACAAATATGTGCCTAGCAAGGGGCAAGTGGGGAAGGAAGAAAACCCAGTAGAGACTGGAGGCAAAGGAGGCTGTCCAGGGCCCGTGTAAAAACTAGAGCAGTCCTAGTTTGCAGATTCCAAAGTTAGGTTGGTGAATCAGGCTGAATACAAATCTATATAATAAAATAAGTAAGTATATCAATATTGCTTAAGGTACAGTATCCAGTAGATTGCTTAAATAACATAGTTATTTTGTACAACAGCACCAGCATTTGTGTTTGTGAAGCACCATATGATTTGGGGAATCCACATGAGGAACTTCTTACAAAGTACAGCAATAGAGTTTGAAGATCATGCTTGAATTGAGTACCTTTTACCCAAACAAAAACAAAGCATTCTGCAGGTTAGATGCCTCCAACTCCAGCTAGCAAGTGGCTAATAATTGCAAGGAGATGCAAACTGAACATGAAGAAGTACCTCCTTAATTCATTCATGACTTTGAATGCCTTTCCCATGTGACAAGGATTGATGGTCACTGTTCGCTGGTCCTTATCTCCATCTGCCTCAGGTGGTTGGGGGCACCTCTTGATGCTGAAGACAAGAAAGAAAAGCAAGTAAACACCCCCTTTTAATTTGTAAGATCTGAGATAAAATATGACCTAATAATTAACACAAAACCACTATCTCATTCATTGTCACATATTACAAATGATTATAAGTTTTTAGCTTGCACAACCAGCTGTCCATACTATGTCTGCAAAGTGTAACTGGAGTACTGTTTTAAAATCTCAGCTATGCCAAAGTGAATGCCTTTGATGTAACTATGTGAAATATGTGCTCAGAACACATGCACAAATTCTTTGCTTAACCAAGGCAAGCATTTGTGAATAGCATACATGAGGTTTTAAAGATCTCTGCATATTTATGTGTAATTTTAAAAAAAGTATTCACATGGAAAGAAATATGATTAACTCAGAAAATGGTACTAAATACTAAGAAAATGGTAATGGAGGCAGATCAGTTTTACTGTCTAATCTTCTTGGGGGAAATGCAGTCATTGTCCTTTTGGGTAAATACAGCATGTCATCTGGATTAAAAAGTAAAAAGTCAGAGACACTGGAATTACAACTGATCTATTTATTGCACCTGAAAAACAAAGACGCTATCAGGAAATGACTTTTTTCCCCATGAAATATCCAGATCCAGTGTTTCACAGGTTTCACAAATCTGAATGGCAATACAATTAACAACAATCACTTTGCAGCCACACCTGAAGTAAATTATTCAGCACTTCATTCATTGATATAAAAAGCAGTTCATACGTTCTTTCCCCAATATTTTAGTGCAATTTCAAGGTCAAATGGAGAGGACTACCGGAGTGAATGTACTGCCTAATCCAAGAGCGTCTGTTAAAAGCTCTAAGGCAAGGCCATTTCTACACTCCGCCCAGAAACACACACAGAATCTTGCCAAACCAGTTCCATCCAAACAAAACAAAAAACACATTCACTGGCAGCACTGGCCAATTCAGCTGTAGGTAAACGCTTCCTTCCAAGACAGAAGGCTAACTGAACCATTGCCTAAAGAGAGACGCCTCATGAGCCTGGGGAAGCAGCAAACCTACCCACATGGCATCTCACAAAGCCAGCTTTCACTGTTAAACTGGGCCCTTAGCCACCATAAATAGAGGCTGAGAACTGGGCAGTGGGTGATTTTGCTTATGCCTACAAGGTGCTAGAACCCTTCCTGCTGCTCCTCTGGGTTTTTTTAAGGAAAGCAACTGCTCCTTGCCCTCATTCCTTTCCAGCCCACCCTTTCAGACCCATCTTCATATGCCAGCTCTCCAATACCTTCCTTCCCTGGAAATAATCCACTGGTTGTCTCCCTCCTCTAACATTCAATTCACTTGCCGCCTCTTCTTCTCAGAACACTTCCACCAGACTCCACAGAAAATAAGGCATCCCCTTCAAGGCTTCTCTTTAACAGGAGAAAAGAGTCTGGCTTTCAGTTTCCTACAGAACCTCCTAAGCCTTGACCCCACCCCTCCCAGGCTTGTGCAATGTGCTAGCATAGGCTACCAGGCAAAATAGGTAAGATGGGTTTTGTTCAGTGGAAGGGGAAGAAGCAATCAAGGTGGTTTCTATATACTTTGGCTGGTAGGCCTGAAATGATTGTCTTGGCGTGGAGAAAAAAGGAGTGGCAAGCAGTGGCAAACAAAGTGATGGTTTATTAGGGGGAAAAGGAAACTGCAGCTGGACACTCAGACCATTGGAAAAGAGGGCATTTGCTGGTGAGGCAGCACCAGTAATAAAGGCAGACAAGATGTAGAAGGCAGCTTATTAGGGCTGACTGCTAAGTTCTATCAGTGGAATTTTAATAGCAAAATCACAGCTATTGGCCCAAAGCAACTGATACATAGGACCCAAGCATGAGAAGAAATGGGACATATTTCTCTACGGCAGTGTTGCTCAACCTTGGCAGCTTGGGGAATTCTGAGAGTTCAAGTCCACACATATTCAAGCTGCCAAGGTTAAGCAACACTGCATTAGGGTCTAGCCCATAAAACAAGTTGAACTTTTTGCTTGTTGTGGAAGAGAAATGGGGAAAATGTTACAGTAGCTAAGAGACAGAAAAACAGCTTTTTTCCCCCACATTCATGTTTTGAAAGCTTTAAAGTTACATTTATCTGCTCTCTGATTATTCCTAGCACTTCCTTGAAGGGCAAGCCATACTGCCTTCCAGTTGGATTAAAACTTTTAGTAAAGCTAGCATCCAAAACGTTTTTCTTCAAACTGATCTCCCCAACAGGTTTGCTAGTTAATTTAAAAGTGACCATTTCAATGCCAAGGAGTTGTACTCGGTTTACATGCTGCTAATTTAGACACATTTTAAAGGTGTGCTGCTTTGTCCATAACAAACCCAGCAGCCTCCATCCTGAGCCAAGGATAAAATGCAAGAGAACTGAATAGATGGACTAAGGGGAAGGAAGCAAATGAGGATGAGTTCTAAAATAAGAAATGCCAAGTACAATATGAACATTGTACTTCTTTTCTGAAGGGGGGAAAGCTAACTTCTGGAAGGCTAGTTGAGAAGCAGTTTCCTCTACCTTGGATAGCAACATATTTCCTGAGCCCACAATTCTCTTAATTCCCCCATCAAACTGAAGCACTTAAACGGCAAAGGGACTTTATTTATGTTGTTGTTGTTCAGTCGTTTAGTCGTGTCTGACTCTTCGTGACCTCATGGACCATAGCACGCCAGGCCTTCCTGTCCTCCACTGTCTCTCGGAGTTTACTCAAGTTCATGTTCATTACATCGGTGATGCTATCTAACCATCTCATCCTCTGCCGTCCCCTTCTCCTTTTGCCTTCAGTCTTTCCCAGCATCAGGGTCTTTTCCAGTGAGTCTTCTCTTCGCATTAGATGGCCAAAGTATTCGAGCTTCAGCTTCAGCATCTGTCCTTCCAATGAGCAGTCAGGGTTGATTTCCTTTAGGATTGACTGGTTTGACCTCCTTGCAGTCCAAGGGACTCTCAAGAGTCTTCTCCAGCACCACAGTTCAAAAGCATCAATTCTTCAGCGCTCAGCCTTCCTTATGGTCCAACTCTCACAGCCATACATTACTACTGGAAAAACCATAGCTTTAACTATATGGACCTTTGTCGGCAAGGTGATGTCTCTGCTTTTTAATATGCTGTCTAGGTTTGCCATAGCTTTCCTCCCAAGGAGCAAGCGTCTTTTAATTTCATGGCTGCAGTCACCGTCTGCGGTGATCTTGGAGCCCAAGAAAATGAAATCTGTCACTGCTTCCATTTCTTCCCCTTCTATTTGCCAGGAAGTGATGGGACCAGATGCCATGATCTGGGTTTTTTTAATGTTGAGTTTCAAGCCAGCTTTTGCACTCTCCTCTTTCACCCTCATCAAGAGGCTCTTTAGTTCCTCTTCACTTTCTGCCATTAGGGTGGTATCGTCTGCATATATGAGGTTGTTGATATTTCTCCCAGCAATCTTAACTCCGGCTTGTGATTCATCCAGCCCGGCATTTCTCATGATGTACTCTGCATATAAGTTAAATAAGCGGGGTGATAATATACAGCCTTGTCGTACTCCTCTCCCAATTTTGAACCAGTCAGTTGTTCCATGTCCGGTTCTAACTGTTGCTTCTTGACCCACATACAGGTTTCTTAGGAGACAGGTAAGGTGGTCTGGTACTCCCATCTCTTTAAGACTTTGCCACAGTTTCTTGTGATCCACACAATCAAAGGCTTTAGCGTAGTCAATGAAGCAGTAGTAGATGTTTTTCTGGAACTCTCTTGCTTTTTCCATGATCCAGCGAATGTTGGCAATCTGATCTCTAGTTCCTCTGCCTCTTCGAAACCCAGCTTGCACTTCTGGTAGTTCTCGGTTCACATACTGCTGAAGCCTAGCTTGTAGGATTTTCAGCATAACCTTGCTAGCATGTGAAATGAGCGCAATTGTACGGTAGTTTGAACATTCTTTGGCATTGCCTTTCTTTGGAATTGGAACGTAAACTGACCTTTTCCAATCCTGTGGCCACTGTTGAGTTTTCCAAATTTGTTGGCATATTGAGTGCAGCACTTTAACAGCATCATCTTTTAGGATTTTAAATAGCTCAGCTGGGATACTGTTTTCTCCACTAGCTTTGTTGTTAGTAATGCTTCCTAAGGCCCACTTGACTTCACTCTCTAGGACAGAGCTTTCCAAACTGTGTGTCGCGACACATTTCTGTGTCGCGGCAAGGGCCCAGGTGTGTCGCGGGGGAACCCGGAAGAGGAGGCCATGCACCACGTGCAGCCCCGCACCATCTGGTGATGTCCATGCGTAGAGTCGTCTCTTGTGTTGTTGGAAAAGAGTGTTTGCTATGACCAGCGTGTTCTCTTGACAAACTCTATTAGCCTTTGCCCTGCTTCATTTTGTACTCCGAGGCCGAACTTGCCTGTTATTCCGGTTATTTTTTGACTTCCTACTTTAGCATTCCAGTCCCCTATGATGAAAAGGACATCTTTTTTTGGTGTTAGTTCTAGGTGTTGTAGGTCTTCATAGAACCAGTCAACTTCAGCTTCTTTGGCATCAGTGGTTGGGGCATAGACTTGGATCACTGTGATGTTGAATGGTTTGCCTTGGATTCGAACTGAAAGCATTCTGTCGTTTTTGAGGTTGTACCCCAGTACTGCCTTTCCCACTCTTTTATTGACTATGAGAGCTACTCCATTTCTTCTAAGGGATTCTTGCCCACAGTAGTATATATAATGGTCTCCTGAATTAAATTCACCCATTCCTGTCCATTTTAGTTCGCTGATTCCCAAGATGTCCATGTTCAATCTTGTCATCTCATGTTTGACCACATCCAGCTTACCTTGATTCATAGATCTTACATTCCAGGTTCCTATGCAATATTGTTCTTTACAGCATCGGACTTTCCTTCCATTTCCAGACACATCCACAACTGAGCGTCCTTTCGGCTTTGGCCCAGCCGCTTCACTCTTTCTGGAGCTACTCGGAATTGCCCTCCGCTCTTCCCCAGTAGCATTTTGACAACCTTCCGACCTGAGGGGCTCATCTTCCGGCGTCATATCTTTTAGCCTTTTGATACTGTCCATGGGTTTTCTTGGCAAGGTTACTGGAGTGGTTTGCCATTCCCTCCTCCAGTTTTGGACCACGTTTTATCAGAACTCTCCGTCATGACCTGTTCTTCTTGACCTGACTTCATTGAGTTACGCAAGCCCCTTCGCCACAACAAGGCAGTGATCCATGAAGGGGTTTATTTATTTTTTTATTTTTATTTATTTATTTTTTTATTTTTACTTTATTTATAGAGTATAATAATTTCCTAGCAAAGCAAAGGGCTTTTTTTGGTGGGATTCAAATTCATAGATTCCACCAAAACCTTGAACCTGTGGGCTTCCTGTGGAAAATGGCTGACTTAACAACTTTGCCTGTGAGCTCCATGGGCAGAGCTGGCAGTGTGGTAGTTTTCTGGGTGGGCACAGACAGGTTTTTCTGTAGCCCCGAGTGTTTTTCCAGATTAAGGAAAACGCTGAGAATCGACCCATTTGTCCTCCAGACGGTGAGTTGTAGCCAGGAGATCGTAGACAGCGTCTGCGACTGAGCGGTAAGACTACACTGGGAGGCTGGGATTTAATCTTGTTCTAAGCCACGTATGCAGTCCCTTAAAAAGGGAAATAAGTCGTGCCTTTCCATATCTTAAACACCCAATTTGTTTTTTTAAGTTTTGTATCTTACGAGAAGCTTTTTACAGTAAGAAAAGGCGGAATCTCTTGGTGATTATAGTTATTTTTGGAGATTTTTTACTATAAAAAAAAAGTTTTGGCTTTTTTCCCCCCCATCTGGGTTATATTGAGAGCTGTAACATTGCCTTTCTGTTGTTATCTTTGTTGCTGAATTTCAAGGTTGAAGTGTTTATCTTTCTACACATTTCTTATTTTAAACTTTAGGCTTTCTGTTTACTTTTTTCCAAACTGTCTGCTAGTATATTTTCTTTGGTTAATTTTGGATTAATTCATTAACCTCAATTTCTGTGAGTTAACTTTTTAGGGTGTGTTATAATTTACTGTTTGAACAATGGAAGATTTTAAAGATGATCTCAGAGAATTACGTCGTCAGCAAGAAGATATTTTTTCAAAGGGTTGTCAAATTATTATACAGACTGTTTGGGACATTCAAGATGAGATTCTAGTTAAAATGAAACAACTATATGAAAATACTATGATAGAAGACGACGACGTTGGAAAAGATGGCGTTTTTACTGTTGTGGGGGAGAATGGAATACTCTCATCTGAAAACTCTGGATTGGTGTTTATGGGATTAAAACGATTGTTTAACCTTAGGACTGCAAAAGGAACTGCCAAGCAGGGGAAATGTTATGACTATTTCAATCAATGTTATGGGAAAGAAGAGTATGGAATGTGGGAGTTTTCTCTTTCGCTGGAAAGTTTGTATTTTTGAAGGCTATTGAGCTGTCAGAACTTTGTAAAAAAATGCTGTTGGTGTAATGGTGAAATATCTGAATGCCCTGGTATATTTTGAGGAGGGGTAAAAAATTAAGAATATTTAATTGGACTGATAATGAGGTTAACATGATTTACAGGATTTTTTATTTCTAAGACTTAAAAGGTATTGACAAGTTCTGGTAATATTTTATATTGTTTTTAAGCATAATTAGGGTTAAGATTGTAAATTATAAAGGTGGACAATTTATAAAAATTAAGAATATTTAATTGGATTGATAAAGAGACTAATACGATTTTTTTTCTTTTATTTTCTTATGGTTTGGATTAGGATTTATAGGGTTATAGATTTGTAAAACTTAAAGGATATTGATAAGATATAATAATGTTTTATACTGTTTTTTAGATCTAATAGGGTTAAGATTATTATAAAGGCAGACAATTTATTTTCTATAATTTGATGTTTATTGTGTAGACAGAAGTATATAGAATAGTAGTAGAAAGAAAAAAATTAAATGGATTATTTTTTAAGAGGAAGGGAAGTTTGAAATAAAAATTTAAGTGTGTGTGTGTGTGTGTATATATATATATATATATGTGTGTGTGTGTGTGTGTGTGTATATATATATATGTGTTTGTGTGTGTGTGTATATGTGTGTGTGTATATATATATATATATATATATATATATATGTATATGTGTGTATATATATATATGTTATATATTAAGATAAAAAACTACAAAAACACTACCAAAAAAACATTAAAAGTATAAAAACACAAAAGAAAAGACTTTTAGAAAGTTAACACATATATAAATCTCTAATACAATTGCTCCTTCCCCTTACATAATTTTTATTTATATATATATATATATATATATATATATATATATATATATATATATATAATGTAAGGGGAAGGAGCAATTGTATTAGAGATTTATATATGTGTTAATGGAGGGATTTATAGAAATAATGTGATTATGGTTTGATATAGAGGAAGGGTTTGTTTGTGGGAATTGTATATTCTTGCTGTTGAAAGCTGGAAGTCACCTATATGTATGTAACTTTCTAAAAGTCTTTTCTTTTGTGTTTTTACACTTTTAATGGTTTTTTTTTTTTTTGGTAGTGTTTTTGTAGTTTTTTTATCTTTGTTGTAAAAAATAATAAAAACTTTGGGGGAAAAAAACTTGAACCTGTCTTTCTATGATCTACCCAGCAGGAATCCACTGCATCCAAAAATGAGAAAAAAATAATACAAAAAAGAAACAATGAAAAAAATAAATTATTCTTTACTATCTATAATCCCAGGAATGGAGGTAGCCCTAATGTATATACTGTAGAGTTCATAATGGATGCTCAGTTGTATTGCTGACTGCAGTACAATTCACTTTTTCACCCCAAGGCTTATTTGAAGCAATGCTAAAAAGGGTATTAAAATAGAAATATGTCTCTTTGGAGTAGAAGCATTTAATCTCAATCAACCTGCCACTCACAGACACTACTGAAATGCGGCTAGAAAAAACTGAAAATTGGCAGTGTAGTCCTCCATCATTTGAAGATTATTTTAATATTTTAAGATTAGGCTTCAACTGTTAAAAAATAAGACCCAAGACCTCCCCCGCACCATATAAAAAGTTGAAAAAATTCAGACTCACACTCTTTGAAGATGTACTCCAACATACCATGATGTGGGAGAAAAACTACGAACTAAAAGGATAGCTCATGACCACCACAAAATAGTTGCCTACTCTTGCCATATCCTACAGCAGAGGTCAGGAAATGTTTCTGGTAACAAGTACCAATCCTCCTATAACCTGATTTTAAAACAGCCCAGATCTTGCAAGATTCCGAGAATCCCATCTCCTGCATTATCCCCATATGCTGTGAGATTATGGGCACCTACAATAAATTAATGGGGACTTAATTTTTTTCAAGATGGCTTATGGAAATGTAAAAATGATAGCAACAAGTCAATCAAGATACTACCCATGTGAATGTCAGATAAGGTAAAACAAAACAAAAAACTAATTTCTTTAAAATCAAATCAATTTTTATTCAGTCATAAGCTTTTTTCAGGTAATAGTGTGTTTTATGTTTAACAGACATTTGGTTTCCTTCCATTAGTCCATTAAATCAATGATTACTTCTAAGTTTGGGAACTAAATACTGCTCCTTGCTTTTCAAGTCCATTTCTAAAACAGCAGTGGTGTTGGTACATTAACTATCGTTTTTAACCCAAGTTATGGGTTTATTCTACTTCATTTCTTGCTGTGAGCCTTGAATATGTTATTAGAAAGGTAAGTATTTAAAGAAAGATGTACCAACACCACTGCTGTTTTAGAAATGGACTTGAAAAGCAAGCAGCAGCATTCAGTTCCCAAACACAGAAGTAATCACTGATTTAATGGACTAATGGAAGGAAACCAAATGTCTGTTAAACACAAAACACACTCTTACCTGAAAAAGCTTATTTTACTGATCAGAATTAATAGCCATTTGGGGGGAAGCAGACAACAAGTAAGGGTGCGATGGCTCAGTGGTTAAGACGCCAGGCTTGTTGATCAGAAGGTTGGTGGTTCGGGACCCTAGCCCCGCATGGTGGAGTGAGCTCCCGCACTCGCCCAAGCTCTTCCCAACCTAGCAATTTGAAAGCATGCAAATGCAAGTAGATGAATAGGTACCACTTCGGTGGGATGGTAACAGCATTCCGCGTGCGTCATGCCGGCCACATGACCGCGGAAGTGTCTTTGGACAGCGCTGGCTCTTCGGCTAAGAAATGGAGATGAGCACCGCCCCCTAGAGTCAGACATGACTGTGCAGGGGAAAACCTTTACCTAGACAACACTCTATGTACCAATTCACTAAACAACAGACTTTGTCCACTGTCTGAATAGTATTACAGACAAAATTCAGATCCAACAGTTTGTCCATTAAACCTGAAATGTGCTAATCCAAGGTCCATTAAATCAAAGGTTTGTTGTATTATTGTTTATTTAAAATCATTACTGAAGATCCAGAAACAGGAATGAAGGCCAGAAGTTTTTACATTTTAGAAAACTATTTTTCCCAAGAGTTCAACTCACTGGACCCACACGAGAGGGTTTTCTGCTTTGGGGTAGTTGGATTTTTTTGAGTCTTACATTCTCTCCTTCCTTCTTTCGGCTTCTCTCTTGTTTCGAACTAAAACCACAAGGACCAGTAATACTACTCAACTACTAGTAATAAGTTATTGGCTGAGTCAAACCCCCCCCTTTCTCTTATTAGTATTTTCTAAGTTTTATTTTGTATTTTAACTAAGTTTTATTTTGTATTTTAACTATGTTTTATTATACTAAGGGGAAACTGGGGCTCCTATAGCACTAACAGCTTTTACCCCTCTCCTTTTCCAGATGTGCTTCTGGAGAACTTAAGTTTTCTCGGTGTTGTATGATTTAGTCAGCTCCAATAGAAATACCAGCTTACAACATTTTTCAGATTTATTGCCCCTGAACAAACTAACATGGCTAAAATACAATGGAAAACATAATGTCTTTTGGATATATCATAATGTAGGATGACAATAAAAAATATCCCAGATATCAGATAATAATAGATTCGGAAGCTTTAACAAACAAATCTTAACAATCAAAGCAAGTCAACAATTAATGGTACTCTGTTGTGTTATTTGGATATGTGGGAAAAACTGTACATGCTTTGCATTCTCTTTGAGATTCTTCCAATAGGCTAGGTCCTAGATCTTGCTAAAATCATGGAATTAATCTGTAAAGAATGCACAATGTTATATTAAGGACTTTGCCTTTAATGGGAATATATAACTGATTAGTTGGGATAATTCAGAGAAAAGAAACAGAAAAAGTTTGTTAGGAAAGACTGATTGCAAAACAAGCTCAAGGATTTAGAGAAGAGGACATACAGTGGGGCAAAAACGTATTTAGTCAGCCACCAATTGTGCAAGTTCTCCCACTTAAAAAGATGAGAGAGGCCTGTAATTGACATCATAGGTAGACCTCCACTATGAGAGACAAAATGAGAAAACAAATCCAGACAATCACATTGTCTGATTCGGAAAGAATTTATGTGCAAATTATGGTGGAAAATAAATATTTGGTCACCTACAAACAAGCAAGATTTCTGGCTCTCACAGACCTGTAACTTCTTCTTTAAGAGGCTCCTCTGTCCTCCACTCATTACCTGTATGAATGGCACCTGTTTGAACTTGTTATCAGTATAAAAGACACCTGTCCACAACCTCAAACAGTCACATTCCAAACTCCACTATGGTGAAGACCAAAGAGCTGTCGAAGGACACCAGAAACAAAATTGTAGACCTGCTGGGAAGACTGAATCTGCAATAGGCAAGCAGCTTGGTGTGAAGAAATCAACTGTGGGAGCAATAATTAGAAAATGGAAGACATACAAGACCACTGATAATCTCCCTCGATCTGGGGCTCCACGCAAGATCTCACCCCGTGGGGTCAAAATGATCACAAGAACGGTGAGCAAAAATCCCAGAACCACACGGGGAGACCTAGTGAATGACCTGCAGAGAGCTGGGACCAACGTAACAAAGGCTACCATCAGTAACACACTACGCCGCCAGGGACTCAGATCCTGCAGTGCCAGACGTGTCCCCCTGCTTAAGCCAGTACATGTCCGGGCCCGTCTGAAGTTTGCTAGAGAGCATTTGGATGATCCAGAAGAGGATTGGGAGAATGTCATATGGTCAGATGAAACCAAAGTAGAACTGTTTGGTAGAAACACAACTCGTCGTGTTTGGAGGAGAGAGAATGCTGAGTTGCATCCAAAGAACACCATACCTACTGTGAAGCATGGGGGTGGCAACATCATGCTGTGGGGCTGTTTCTCTGCAAAGGGACCAGGACGACTGTTCCGTGTACAGGAAAGAATGAATGGGGCCATGTATCGTGAGATTTTGAGTGCAAACCTCCTTCCATCAGCAAGGGCATTGAAGATGAAACGTGGCTGGGTCTTTCAGCATGACAATGATCCCAAACACACCGCCCGGGCAACGAAGGAGTGGCTTCCTAAGAAGCATTTCAAGGTCCTGGAGTGGCCTAGCCAGTCTCCAGATCTCAACCCCATAGAAAACCTTTGGAGGGAGTTGAAAGTCCGTGTTGCCCAGCGACAACCCCAAAACATCACTGCTCTAGAGGAGATATGCATGGAGGAATGGGCCAACATACCAGCAACAGTGTGTGCCAACCTTGTGAAGACTTACAGAAAACGTTTGACCTCTGTCATTGCCAACAAAGGATATATAACAAAGTATTGAGATGAACTTTTGATATTGACCAAATACATATTTTCCACCACAATTTGCAAATAAATTCTTTCCGAATCAGACAATGTGATTGTCTGGATTTGTTTTCTCATTTTGTCTCTCATAGTTGAGGTCTACCTATGATGTCAATTACAGGCCTCTCTCATCTTTTTAAGTGGGAGAACTTGCACAATTGGTGGCTGACTAAATACTTTTTTGCCCCACTGTAATTACTTTTAAAAAAAAAGCCTGAATCTGAAGATCTTTCACCTAGTGCTACTTCACCACCTTGAGCTCCTGAACAAAAGGCAGGATATACATCTAACAAATAAAGTTAAAATTATAATAAATAATTTTTAAAAAGTGCTTTCCATCTATATGTGCTCATGATAGTCACCAAAAGATAAGAAGACTATGGCAGTTGCCTCTTTTTCATGCATTCACTAATTGTGACAATATATCATTATTTACCGGAAAAGGAGAAATCTCAGCTTCAGGCACTGCTCAGTTTTCCAAACTTCCATAAGCAAAATTAACTTGCTTTCAACACTGAAAATCAGGGAACTTGCCAATATTTTCAGCAACATTAAAATATACTTTGTACTAATGCATAAGAGAGAATCCATTTCAGTGAAGAAGGATAGAATCTGTGTAACTATCAAACGCATTCCATGGATAGCAGATGTCCTGAAACTATGTACATGCCATGCATGCCTTCTACTGGAATAAACCACGTGCAGAAACACTCCACTGGAATGTCAGATCAGAGTAACATGAAATGGTAGAAGCCAAAATGGATTACTCTTCTACAAGCTTAGGATTCTTGCCATAAACTGAGTAAATGTGGATATAAGTCACACTATTCTGGAAACTGTTCCAATCCAGAATGTGAACAGCATGTTCACATACATGTCTATTTACTAAGAAGAAAGAGTTGTGTATGATGGGCAAATTACATATGATGAAAAAACAGATAAATCAAACAAAGGTGTCTTCTCTCTTCTCTATTCCATTCCATCCCAAGCCTCTTTCAGTTTTTCCAAAATATTTTAGAAAAAAAGCTTTTGGAATTACTCAAATGCTGAAGTGGCTTCACCAGAAAACAAGTGGTAAATATACTGAGGACATATATGACACTCAAAAAAAGATGCATTAATAATATGGCAGTACAAAGTTGCTAGAGTGGGAAGTAAAAAAAAAAAAAAAACACCTGCCATCCTGGAAGAAAGTAATGGCAAGCCATTCCATATCATGTCATGAAAAATCACCAGGAGTCAAGCTATATTGGAGGACAACCATTTTTTTCTGTTCAAATAATATTTTATTAGATGATGTGTAATTTTGAATTTAAAACGTAAATGTTAGAGGACAACTGATACCAACAGATTCATCCATCCCTACCTGTAGGGCTAATATAAAATCAGACACAACCTGCTACAGTAATTGTTGTCATCATTCACTACAGTAACTGCCAGTACAAGAAAGCAATCCCACCAAAACCAGAAAATCCAGTTGATGAAGATAAACTGTAGGCTTCTTGGGGCATCAAGTTGCCAAAGTCATTATATCACCTTTAGAGAGAAGGGAAAAGGAAATTTCCAATTCACTCTAATCTCTGCCCGTGTCAACTGACAACCAAATTAAAATCCAATCGAAGAGAATATCTGTAGCTCAGCGTTGAACTGTGGAGTCCTTGGTGCTCTCTGAGCTTGGTTGTTTGCTTGCAGACATTTCATTACCCAACTAGGTAACATCATCAGTGCAAGTGGGTGTGGGGTTTGTTGCCTGTTTATATACAGTAGCTTGCCCTGCCAGTCATAGTGGGTGGCATTCTGATAATGAAAGATTTTAATTCTGAGTGTGGGGTTTGCTGCCTATTTATATACAGTACAGTAGCTCACCCTGCCAGTTTTGGTGGGGCCATGGTTCAGAGTGCAACCCACCACAAACAAATGAGTAGACAACAATAAGGGTTTTTTTTTTCCTCCCCAGTTGTCATACCCAAGGTATGGATTTCCTTTCACAGAAGAATTTGACAGGAATCTGTTTTTTAGGTATCAGATTAAAACGTGATTATCCTCTCCTGCATTCTAAAGGAAATGGATGTTTTCATTCTGATGCAAAGGGATTATTTTAATCACTGAAATGAGTAATCCATTTTGTTAAAATTTGATTTTGAAGATATGGGGAGAAGTGGATAACTGCTTTCTTTTCATGTGCCGCACATGCCTATTATTCCATGCTGATTATGTAATTAGTTAACTGTGGTATAACTGAAAAATCATTTGTTGTTCTATAATGTAATACTTACGTTGGTTTTTATTGATTTATTAGATTTATACCTGCCAGTATTCAGACTCTCAGCAGTTAATAATAGCCATATGAAATCAACAATACAATAAACTTACAATAAAAAATACATAGTATAAAATTAAAAGTTATAAAATGAAATGAAATCAAGCAACAATAATAAAATAGTGGGATAATTTCTTCCTCCATAAGATCTCTAAAACAATTTGATTTTTAAAAACTTAGGGAAAGCCAATAATGTGGGGGTCAATCTGATTTCTGGGGGGGTTCTTCCACAGCACATAAACACCACTCAGAAGCACCACCTGTAAGTCTCAACCTGTCATTTCACAAAAGCTTTTAGGGGTTTTTTTAGGCAAGGCTCTGTCTGTCTGTCTATCCATCTATCTATCATTATTCATTATTCATTTTAATGTCTAATCTTCCCACAGCCCTGGGAGTGATCACCCTGGGGAGCCAGTTTGCCTTCTGTGTGTGCACGCGCAACTTTGAGTCAGTGTTGACTCCTGGCGACTGCCTGGACTAGTCCCTGCAGTTTTCTTGGCAAGGGTTATTTGGAAGTGGTTTGCCATTGCCTCCTTCCTAGGGCTGAGAGTGAGTGACTGGCCCAAGGTCACCCAGCTGACTTTGTGCATAAGGCAGGGCTAGCACTCCCTGTCTCCAGCCTGGTGCTTTAACCTAGTGCTTCCCAAACGTTTTCCTTCATTACCCAAAATCACTTATCTCTAGTCTAGGTTTCCAAAATATACTGGGCCCAAAACATTATCACCCTCCTTTTGGCTTAGTGAATCGGGCCACTGAAAGAGAGAATAGAAGGGCACATCTCACCCACTTTAATGGGGCTGATGCCCAAGTTACTGGACTCCAGCATTCAGGTAACATCAGTAGCAGCACTCCTTCCCATACTAAGAGCAGCAAAGGCAAGCAGTTGCTCTTCTATCTCAATGCACAGCAGTCTCCATGTGTTCTTTTCCTGAACAAGTCCAGTTAACAATGTAAAAAGGAAGTGCTTGACATATCCTGTTTTTCCAAGAAAGCAAGCTTGGAGTTTGCATGGGGGAGGATGGCCACTATTTTATCAATCTGAATTCTCTCATAGTGAGAGGAAAACACTTTTCTAATTTGATTACTGGGAAATAACAATATAACTTCCCACCATATTTCATACATTACATCTCATCATTCTTCTTAAGCATTTACTAGCATTGAGAGTAACATAAGTTCCCATGGCTGCATACCAACCCAAAAGTTTTGAATGCAGCCTCCAGACTCCCTCCAAAGGTGCAACATGATAGAGCACATTAAATATGGAGGGAGTCATCATAAGAATAGCATTTCATTAAATTTAAAACGTAATTAAATGTAAGCATAAATTACATGAAATTTAGTTATTGTTCTGGCCCCAGCAACCCTTCAGATTTAGCTCTGGGTTCATAACTCATGGCCCCGGGCCCCAAACTTCATGCATTCTGGTACAGATTAGTCACCGTTTTATTTAAATGTTAATATATCTTTTGCTTCTTCACCTGCCATCTTACAAGTCATAGCTGGTGTTGGCTTTATTTTTGCAGTAATATCTTTGTAAACATATTGTACTTTTCTTATTTTAAATTCCTCAAAAACTTCAAGGTTAAGAAGATCCAAAATAAACATCAAGAAATGCCAAACATCAAAAACAGTAGAAAAATTACAGATTACAATGTCTTGGAAGGCATCAATTGCCACTTGGCTGGAAACAAGGGTTCAGTTCTTTTCTTATATAATGAATTGCATAATTTACTATCATTGAGTAGGGTGCAAAGCAAGATCGCTCACTGTGATGCACAATCGTATTCAACTCATACCTTATGATCATACAAATATCAGGGAGCCTCAAATGGATTACATGAAAGCTTCACCTGGAAATACGCATAAGGAACTGCTCCGTAGCTAAGGTTATTCAGTCAGCAACTACCATGATAAAACTCTCAAGGAGCAGTCTGTGGCTTGAATCATGTCAACTGGATTTCAACTGGATTTCTAGAAATCCAGTTGACATGATTCAAGCCACAGACTGTTCCACCTGGATGACTGAGAACCTTCATCGACATATCTCAAGGAGCAGCAACAACTAGCATCCCACACTAAGAAAGCAGATTGTGTGAATCTACCCGGTGTAGCTTTACGAAAATACAAAAATGTTCCCATAGCAACGGAAAAGGCTCCCACTCACACATATTTCCTGCAGCTTGAGATTCATTAAATCCAAACAAGTTAACCTTTCACCTATGTCATTGCCGTGCCAAGGAACTAAGCAGGCATGTATATGTGGATTGCAGAACAACAGTGGAAAGAAGCAGGGGGAGGGGAAAGAGAAGCAGAAGGCAAAGGAGAGTTCATGCTCGAATCAGCAGCACTGAATCTAATCACTGCTCTTGTATTTTAATGCCTGGCCGGTCAGGGTGGGATGTTCACCCACAGGTCAAACACACCCATGCACGCACGCCTCACCTCACCATCTTTCCGACGAGTGTATTAAAACTCCGAGCACGAAGTTAAAAGCTTTGCCCCGGCGGAAAGGGATCGGCTTCCCAAAATGACTACCGCTTTCAAAGGAGATACTAGAAATTGCGCCTCGAGGCTCCCCAGAGCAAAGAAAGGAGAGAGGGAGACACTTTCAAAGAAGGGCAACCGGAGACAGGAAGTGTGTGTGCGTGTGTGTGGGGGGGGAGTATTTGTAAAAGTGCTGAAAGAGATTCGCGATGAATGAATCCTTGATTAAAAACAAAGTCACACGGTGCAAACGCCACTGCCTCCCTTAAAAAGGGGGAAGATTCACCAGAGGGACCATCTCCAAACGAGGGGCGGCGGCGCAACCTCCGGGGCCGCGACGAATAAACAGACGCAAATAAACGGCGTCGTCCGGAGGTTACCGCAGCCAACTTTCGGGGGATGCTACCGAATCCGGCCAAGGCATCTTCCGCCAGGCTTCCTCAGGCAGTGGCAGGAAGCCCGGAGCGCTCTGCCCACCCACCACGCAAGCAAAAAGGCGCCTGCCCTCTTCGCATAGCTTCGCGGAGCCACGCCGAGCGAGCCGCACAAACCTTTCGTCGTCCATTGTGCGCCGCCGGAGCGGAGCTGGAGCCCTGCTGCATGCGACCTCGCCTCCTGCCCGCTCGCTTCTCGAGCGCTGCCGCAGCGAACCACTCGGCGCCCTGATTTGGCTGGGCTCAGCCGGACGCCTTCCTTCTCGCCCCTGCGCCGCTTCCTCTCGCGCCTAAAGCAACAGCGGCAGGTTAACTTTGCAGCAACCAGGAGAACACTCCCTTCCCAGAGGTCCCCGCTGCTGCTGCCGCCGCCACCGCCACCGCCGCCGCCGCTACTCTGCCTCCAGCCTCGGCAGCCCACTCCCTTCTGCCTTTCTTCCTCCCTCTCCGAGCATGCGACTCGGTCTCCTGGCAACACCAGCTGTGCGGATAGGTACATTGCACCGCCCCGGCTGCTGCATTTGCACAGGGCATCTTTTTGGCGGGGTTCTGCTCGTTTAAAAAGACCGACAAAGGGGACGAAGCAAATGCAGCAAGGGCGGAAAAGGGAGCGTTTTTTGTCTTGGCCCCGTGGTTTATGCCCTGGAAGGGGACACTTGCTTCGGAATGCACGTCCATTGCATCGCACTTATTTGGATTTCTCTCTCTCCCTATTCCAAAGCTCTAGGGCAAGTACTGGCAGTCTATTTAAAACATACGTAAAAGAGACGTGCTGAAAAGGAAACTCCAGCTTTAAATTGGCGGCTTTCTTTGGAACAAACCTAGTTTTGAGAACCAGGAGGGATGTTGCAGGTATTGTTAAGGAAAATGCTCTATTGTCAGTGTAAAGATTAGCTTTACACACCCATTTTCCCTTTTGCTAGGTCCTGTTTTCAGCTTAACTGAAGGCAGGTAAATCATCTTTGAAATGCAAGCTGCATCCCTAACCCAGTAACCAAGATAAAGGCACTCTTGGGTTTATAAGAGTCAGTACTGTATGCAGATTGTTAAATGTAGAGCATGGATTGGAAGGGGGCTGATAGAAAACCATATCCTATTATTTCAGTTGTGAAGTACCAGCTATCATCTCTATTCTCCATGCTCTTCCATACACACAACTTACATTTCAGATAGATTGGCAGGGATAGGGGATTAAAAAAATAAATAGTTGTGCATGTGCATTTTAAGTTCACTTAAATCACAGCCCCACCATGACATAGAATCAAAATGAGGTTTGTAAGCTATTTGATTCCTTTGTTCCCCAAGTGATACAACATAGCAGTGATTAAATGCTGTAAGTTCAACTGAAGTCATATAGATGCCTTGTGGTACTTCAGACTGGTTTAAAGTGATAGAATGGTTAACATCAAGAATGGAGATAGAACAAAATCTTGTTTAAATATTTACCAAAAGCTCTGATCATAAATACAGGGGATAAACAAGATTGCTAGCTTGTATATGCTTTTCATATTCAATGCAGAGAATATGAAAAGCATATACAAGCTAGCAATCTTGTTTATCCCCTGTATTTATAGAGAAGGAAACTAATTTAAAAGTGTTGTTACAGTTCTTACATCTTGGTATTCACTTGGTACACTCAGTCCAGGTGCTTTTTTAAAAAAATAATTTTCTGGATATACACAATGTAGTGAGTCATAAATTAATTACCCATAATCCCAACCCATGTAGTTATTATATATTTGTGTATTTATTAGTGAACAGCCATAACACTAGAAAAAGCACAGCTAGATATTTTTTATTTTATTTATTTTTCAACTTCTATCACCGCACCATCTCCCCCAAAGGGGACTCTGGGCGGTTATAGTTATAGGCTCGATATAGATCGAAAGCCAAAAAATTGACAAACATTTTAACTTAATGTCAGTGACTTTCGTCACTGCAGTATTGGAATTGGAAAAGACACATTGGGTCATGCATTTTTATGGAGCTTCCAACAAGTTGTAGCCTGGAGTTTGCAGCCAGCCAAACTGGCTAGTCCCAGTGTTTTGTTTTTGTGCCTTTTAATCAGTCTTGACTTCTGGCAACTGCCTGGACTAGTCCCTGCAGTTTTCTTGTCAATACTTTAGGATATGGTTTGCCATTACCGTGCCTTCTTAGGGCTGAGAGTGACTAGCCCAAAGTCCCCAGCTGGCTTTGTCCCTAAGGCAGGACTAGAAATCACTATCTCCCAGTTTCTAGCCTTGTGCCTTGATTACTACAGGTAGTCCTCATTTACTATTCATTCAGCAACCATTCGAAGTTATGATGGTGCTGAAAAAGGAGACTTATGACTGGTCCTCAAAGTTGCAGCTTGGGGGGGGGGGTGTTAGATAGAATAAAGCTATCTTAGTCTCTTAAGAATTTCACATGTTTTAATTAGATTGTTTTGCCACTTGATTTCTGCTTTGCTCACACATTACCAACCAAAGGCTAGTCACTCCCTTTATCATTTAAATCTAAGTCAAATTATTTCAAGGGTTTGTTTGTGTATGTAGCAATCTAAATTAAAACACATTTTATTTTTTTCTAAGGGGGTGGGTAGTAGAGATTTGTTCCTCTACATATTATTTTGTCAGACATTACAAAAATATCCTGCTCCTTCCTGCAGAAACAGCTTTAAGCTGTTTTGCTATTAGTATCTGCCCTAGCAGTCAGATAACAGATGTAGTAATACTGAAGTGCAAATATTGAGTTTGGTCTATATAAGCACATAATAAAATCTATAAAGCAGAACAGGCTATAGGTCAAGCTGATTTGCTCCTTTTTTGTGTGTAATATTGGATTTTGAAAATTTATTTAATTTCTATCCTGCCTTTATTTTTATAAATAACTCAAGGCGGGGAACATACCTAATACTCCTTCCTCCTCCTATTTTCCCACAACCACCCTGTGAGGTGAGTTGGGCTGAGTGTGTGACTGGCCCAAGGTCACCCAGCTGGCTTTCATGCCTAAGGCAGGACTAGAACTCTCAGTCTCCTGGTTTCTAGCCCATTGCCTTAACCACTAAACCAAATGGACAACTGAAATTGTGATTTACTCAGATTGTCTCCATATTGTCTGGTTGTATTAACTTTGAGCATTAGAATCTGGTTAAATAATATAGCAGTAAAAATAATTAAGTTATCCAAGCATTCATAGTATTAAGTACAAGTAGTTGAAGACTTATCAATCAATAACCATCCTGTTATAAGGTGCTTTTATACAGTCTAGCTAAGTTTTCTGATACATTTACATTTTTTAGTAAAACAGCTTATATGAAAATGAATTCCTTTACAGGAACCTTAGATTGACCATGTTGCTTCCTTTTAAAAAAGCCTATTGCCTGCAGGTTTAGATTTCACATAAATCACTTTGATAGTAAACCAAGTAACTCTTTAAATTATTCCATGTACAGTTGCATGCAAAAGTTTAGGCACCCTAGTCAAATTCTGTTTCAGTGAATCTCTAGCACAGGGCTTTCCAAAGTTTTCCCGCGGCGACACACCAACCGCCATTGGCGTGTCGCCGCGGGAAAACCCGGAAGTGCCGCTTCCGGGTTGTGTGGCAACACACCAGACTGTGTGTGGCGACAGAGTTTGGAAAGCTCTGCTCTAGCAGAATGGAAGCTGATACCTCTATAAAGTACATAAACAAATCATTCTGCAAATTTGAATGCATTCTTTATACTGTATTTAGATGGATTTTTCAGATTCATTTAATAGTACATCAGGTGCAAAAGGTGCACACTCTTTTAGTCAGTACTTTGTAACACTTCTTTGGCAGAAATAACAGCTTCTGTTTCTGGTAGAAACCAGGTGAACATGAGTTCTAGTCCCGCCTTAGGCATGAAAGCCAGCTGGGTGACCTTGGGCCAGTCACACTCTCAGCCCAACTCACCTTACAGGGTTGTTGTGGGGAAAATAGGAGGAAGGAGTATTAGGTATGTTCCCCGCCATGAGTTATTTATAAAAAAAATAAAGGCAAGATAAAAAAACCTAAGGAAAAAAGCTGCAGTGCCGGTGGGGGGGGGATGTACCAAAAAGAAGTCAAGATGGCAGTCACATCAACACAGTTGAAACCGCACCTTTTTTTAATGCTTTGTCACACATATACTGTATAATAGGGCTTTAATAGGTCTGCTGCAACCATTTTGACTTTTTAAAAACATTCTTCATACACACAGATGTCACCGCATCTTCCTGTACTTGCTTTTGGAATCCCTTTTTATCATTTTTTATGAATAACTCAAGGCAGAAAACATACCCAATACTCCCTATTTTCCCCGCAACCACCCCATGAGGCAAGTTGGGCTGAGTGCACACAACTGGCCCAAAGTCATCCAGTCGACTTTCATGCCTAAGGCGGGACTAGAACTCACAGTCTCCTGGTTTCTAGCTTGATGCTTTAACCACTAGGCCAAATTGGCTCTCTTTCTCACAGAAGTGTCCTCCCTCAAAAATATTCTTAAGCGCATGAGATCTCCCCACTGAATTTCAATATCCAAGGCTGGGGACTGTGAAGGCCATTCCAAAACCTTTTCTTTCATGTATTTCATGGTTGATTTGGATGTATGCTTGAGAGTTTATTTTAATATCAAACTTTTGTTAGCTTCAATTTTCTTCACTGATATCGTGTTCACATTTACAGAGAAGTGTTGTGTTTGTACTATTTAGAGGTTGTGTCAGCTTTTCAGTTAGGGATTCATTGAGACAATATGACCAAAGGGTGCCTGAACTTTAGAATGCAACTGTATGAACAAGTGCCGATCAGACTATTATCCCAAACTTCTGAGGAGAAGCATTTAATTCAACCAAAGACACTATAACAGCATACACAAGCACTCATGGGATTTTCAGCAATTAAACTTGCCAACCTCATGAATGTTCTCTGAGGCCATCATATATGTTGGATCTGAAATCAAAAAGTCTAAAAATACTAAAAGCTAATAATCATACATAATGAATAGTTCAAAGATACAACTGCACATCACATAATGTATATGTAAGTTTTAAGTAGGATTCTTCACTTAATTTCTGAAGTTAAACTGTACCTTACTTTCAGGATGCCATGACAGGATGTTGAAATTACATCATCTTGTGTGAAATGTGTCACAATGTACTGCTAACAAAAACCTTTTCTGCATAATAACTCACTGGCTAGGAAACTTAAGGTATCTCTCTCCCATCCATACACAATACAAATGCGAGGTTTCAAGCTAGAAGGAAACAGACTGGTTTTATGGCTGACCAGTCTGCTAAAATAGACAAGTGTCTAGAATTCCAGAAACATTATGTTCAGAGATTATAAAAGTTCATAGAATTTGGACACATAAGGCATTTCAATCTGGTATCTTTATAGTTTAATTATGCTTGCAGCACAGCCTTAACCCAACCTTCTGCCTTCAGATATGTTGGACTTTGGCTCTGAGAAATCACTGGAGCTTAAGTCCACAACATCTGGAGAGTACCAATCTGGGGAAAGGATGCGGTGCATATTCTCTCAACAGAGCTTTAATATAAAATAATAGAGAAAGCAAACGTAATGAATAAAACATAATGTTCTTAATTCACCAGGTAGACATAACAGTCATGGGCCTAAAAATAGAATTAAGGTTAAGATTGGCAAATTTATTTCAACATCACCAGATTTATCTTCCATAAGGTCAACAGTTCAAATTTATGAACAATAAAGACACAGTCCTCATTTCAGTGAACACTGCATACATGTTGAACAGGCTAAAGCTCTTATCCTGAAACACTTCCAAAAAGAATTAAGCAAGGAGTCCTTGTATTCTATGATACTGTTCACATACTAAAAGAAGTTTTAGGCAAGCTACAATTCTTAGACTTGTCACTATTAATATTAAATTTTGGCCTTCATTGTTCTATAGTTACCTCACTCTTTCATAAAGAAAAAATATTAGGGTAGTCTGCTGCTTGCATCTAATACGAAACAAGGTAGGTTTATAGAATTAGAATAATATATGCAATAAAATACAGCATTGTAGCTTCAGATAGTGCAGTTTAAATTTTTGATTTGTTAAAACTTTTAAAGTCTTTGTTAATCTTTGTAATACTTAAGAGCAAGCTACAATGTATAACAGCTGGCACATATTGCCCGTCATAAGAAAACTAGACCAAACTAGAATAGATATATTGATCTAACCAAACAGTAATGAACAGTATGATTAAAACATGGTATATATTTCCACATACATAGGTAGGTTTTATACATTCAGGACTCAAAAGCATTTCCTGCTAGTAATCAACCTCAATGTGGGCACTTAGCACCTGTTATTTAAGAATCACTATGTCTTAAAAGTTTGCAGTTCATTGTATGAGACTATTAACTCACAGATGATTTGAAAGGTCATAATTATATCAGAGGACAACACCATAGGCAATATACAACTGTTTTTACTATAATAACAGTGGTTTATCACCATGATGTGCTTTTGGAAAACAGAAAAGCATTGTAAGCAGCAATTAAATGTTAGTGTCCAAGAAAGTACCCTGCAATGGTCTGCACATAACAATTTATAAGAACATCACTGCATATCTTTACCAAAGCTGTTAATACAAGCAGTTTGTATTCATCCCTTAAGGGGGAGTATTCACAAACATTACTGAGAACTGTGTACAGTCCTAGCTCTTTTAGACAAACGTACCCAGGTGTAAAAGAAATGTAAACTCTAATGCTGAAGAGAAAGAAAATGATGCAACCCACCACACAGATATTTGAAAAAGACAATGCAATTAATTTCTCACTGGATTTTTTTTACACTTAATTTTTAGCATAATCAGCCTTCCCTTATATCAAGCCCAGAATAAGACATGTACTTTTAAGGGCCTGAAAAGTCAGAAATAAGGTTAGTTACTGTACACATTATAGCTACAAAGCAAATAGAAGCCACACAGAGTATTTGTTCTAGGCAATGGTAACAGTCCCAGAGGTCTGACTTATGACGTACCTTATCTTCCCCCAAAGGATAAAGGCACCAGTAAATCACTAAAATTTAATGACATTAAAGAACCAGAATGCTTTTCATTCAACATGGTTAAGCCACCATGTCCAAGTCCCAACTTGCTTCAAACTGCTTTAACCCAAGATTTTTGGACAGCATAACTTACTTTTTAAAATGCCAATTAAGATGATCTTCATATTATTTTTTAAATTAAAAAAAAAATTGAACATATTGATGGGTAAAATCTGTGCAGTCCCAGCTGAATTAGAATTTTGCTATATGCTTGTGTACAACAAAGCCGCAGATAATTTAGTGAATTTTCACTTCACACTAAACCACTATTTGCTGTACAAGCCAAATGGATAACTGTATACATAATGTGTGTAGGGCATCAAATAGAAAGCCAATTTATTGTTAACATAACTGAACTTCTAGAGTAAATGACATTAATAAAAATGTATCTTTGAAGACTCCTCAGGATATTCATTCAGTAGCTAGCTCCTATCTTCAACCATGACTATCACCTATTAGAAATTATTAATCAATTTTTAACTTAAAATCTACTGGGTCAAATAAGCTTTTAAATATCACCTAGCTTTGACTTAAGACCTTAGTGCTATGTAAAATTTTGATTTAGCAAATGTTGAAATATAAAGCAGCTCAAGTAAAGTCATAATACTTTGGTTGAAATCTAAATAGTTAAAAACCATCAACGTTTCATACATACTCACTGAAGCATGTGAAGAATTCAATTCTTTATTTGCAATATTCATAACTATTCTATATTTCTATTCAGGAAGTCAGTTTCTCTCTAGAACATTGTTAATAGAACAACAAACGTTAATTCTACTGTGTGAAAGGGCTACAAATACATCAAGCAGACTACAGAAATTTTGATTTACAATTGGCCTAAGTTACTGGCTCATTTATTGTCACCGAGCACGAAATTTAAAAATTGAATACTTAAATTGCTCAATCAAGAATTGTACTTTCTTGTATTTTAATGTGCCATTTCAGCCAATATATTTTATTGGCATGTTAGTTTAGTCTTTGTCATCTAAAGATCTAATGGTCTACAGGTCTGAGAGCCAATTTGTTCTGTTTCAGTAAAACTTATACAAAGGTCAACTAGTCTGCCAGCAGATGGCACTCTATTTAATACTTGGCTTCTTTAATAAGAACAATTAAGATAGTATCCAATTGAAATGACTTCACTATGCAAAGTATTTATTATAAGGGAAAGCATTCTCCCCTGTAAAAATGGATTGTTACAGACAAGCCAATAAATAACACAATGTGAAACTGAGAAATCTGAAATTTTGAACATGTATATAAAAAAGCACATGCTTTAAATGTGTTAGAACATTTTTATGGATAACTCCCTATACAAAGAACAGACCAACTGTATCTGCAAGGCAACTGCCCAATTGCAAAACTGTGGATATTGAATAAGGTATTTTAACCAACTTCATCCACCAAGACATTTCAAAAACTGGCACAAACTCTTTAGTAGTAAGAAAACCAATGTAGTGGGGCAACAAAAGAGTTGAGCTTTTTACTTGAAATAAAGCATTTTTTTCCTAACACATGTAGCTACTGGAGCAGAAATAAATTTTTCTGACTTAAAAAACTTTTGAATTGTACGGAATGAACCCTAGGAAAAAAGACATGTAAAGGTCAATGAACACAATGATTTATTTAAAAAATAAAAATGTAAAAACGATTTAACCCCTTTTACAGCCATGGAATCAGAGTAATTTTGTAGAAAAAAATGTGTAGATATTCCAAGTCCTTACAAAGTTAATTCCCCTCTCCCTCCCAAGTTTTACTTCAGAATCATGACTTTCCCTCCCAACCCCAAATAAACAAAAATTAAAACAATATCTTGTTCCTAGTATAAAAACGACTAATGTCCAAGCAATAAAAAAATAGAGTCCATCAATGACTAACACAAAATCGTTGTGTGAAAGACCCAGTACATCTTCAGAAAGTGACACAGGCAGCAGAGCGACCCCATCAGGTATATTCGAGATCTGCTTCGCATCACTGGAACCTTTTGTATGAAGGTGCCTTTAGGCGAAGAGTAGGGGGAAGTATTGAAAACCTGGCCTGGCCCGGTACAAACGGAGAGCATACTCCATGCAGACAAAACTGACATCCCCAGAAGGATCGGTGGGAATTCCCGCTTAGAAAGAGCCGCCTCCATAACCTCCCCCGCCATAACCGCCTCTGTATGGTCCACTGTTACTGCGGGGGCCCCAGCTGCCGCCCCCGCCTCCACCCGCACCGCCGCTCTTCATAGGGCCGTAGGAGGATTGGTGCTGGCTGTAGCTGCCGAAGCCGCCGTACCCGTTGCCATAGTCGCCGCCGCTGCCGCCACCGCCGTAAGAGCCGCCACCATATGAGCTGTAGCCCCCGCCGCCGCCTCCGTAGCCTCCGTAACTGTTATAGCCGCCGCCGCCGCCGCCGCCGCCTTTGGAGAGCCCGTTGTGGTCCCGGTTGCCGGCTCCTCCACCTCCGCCCCTTCCTCTTCCCCGTCCGCCCCAGCTCGACCTCGAAGAACCCCCGCCTCCTGCCTGGATGTCTTCCCTCGGCACGGCCTTCTTGACCTCCACTCGATGGCCCTGGATGGGGTGGAATTTGACCACGGCCGCCTTGTCAGCGGCGTCGTGGTTCTGGAAGTAGACGAAGCCGAAGCCCCGCTTCTTGCCGCTCTGCTTATTGGAGATGATCTCGGCCTTTTCCACGGGGCCGAACTGGCTGAAGTGCTCCACCAGGTCGTTCTCCCCCAAGTCCCCTTTGAGGCCCCCGACGAACAGTTTCTTCACTTTCGCGTGGGCGCCGGGCCGGGCCGAGTCCTCGCGGGAGACGGCCCGCTTCAGTTCCACCACGTTGCCGTCGACAGCGTGCGGGGAGGCAGCCATGGCGGCGTCAGCTTCCTCCACGGCCGAGTAGGTGACGAAGCCAAAGCATCGGGAGCGCTTAGTCTGCGGGTTGAGCACAACCACGCAGTCGGTCAGGGTCCCGTAGGCCTCGAAGTATTCTCGCAGCCCAGCTTCCGTCGTCTGCACATTCAGGCCGCCAATGAACAGCTTACAAAGCTGGGAGTTCTCCATGCCGGAGCCGCGGCCGTCACACGCCTCGTTGCTGCTGCTGCTGCCGGTAGGGGGCAGCTGCCGCCGGACAAAGATCGACAGGCGCTACGAGGCAATGTTCGTCGTGGGACAAGTCGGCCCAGCTCCACCGGCAGAGAACGGGGAAAGGGGGTGGGGAAAGGAAACGTACAAAATGGCGGCGGCGGCGGCTTCTACTCCTCCTCAGGCGCGCTCGCAGCCGGCCACTGGTGCCCACACACAAAGGAAACGCCAAAGAGCCCGCCTTCCGTGGCAGCGCGAGACACACCTCCTTTCCTGGAGTGCCGATTGAGCCAACAACCGTCCGCCATTGCCTTTTACGTCACGCTACTGAATGATGGACCCCAAAGCCAATCACCTTTCCTATCCGAGCGATGGGGCGCGTTTTAAAAAGTACGAGGCGGAGAGAGTACTTAAGTGACGTCCAGAACTGCCTATCACATTCTCCTTTAGGGAGCCGCGCATCAAACAGGCAGTTACGTACCGAGCCGAAGTCCGAAGGAGACAAAAGCTACGCCAATACGCCCATGGCCGAAGGCATCAGCCAATAAGCGATCCCGCTTATAAGCGCGCGCTTTCTCTCGTGGATCTCCCTCCTCCCTTGGGAGGGGTTGATAGCGCAATGAAGATAACGAGGTTTATTTGAAAGATTAAGCTCGTTTGGCCGTTACCCGGTGCAGCGCTCTGTATCTCCCTGCGCTCTTTCCGGGCACGATTTATGAGGTGATCCTCGAGTGGGAGAGCAACCTTAAGCACAAATAAAAGAGCGAAGGCGGCTGCATTGACCAAAGAATTCATATTAAGGCTGTGCCATTATTAGATCAGCTAAAGATACATAACATAACGTACAACTTTTGTTCAGTTTTCGGGGAAAAACTAGATTTCCGAGGGGAAAAAAAAGGCGGGAGGGATATAGCTAGATCTTTCCCAACTGGAGTGTGGTAGAATTTGACAAGCATACAAATTCTCTCCCAAAGGGTATAGAAATAATCTTAAAATTGTACCAAAGACTCTCCCAAAACTTAGAGGAAAGAAAAAAAGCGTAGTTTCTCTATTTGGACATTCCATATTGAAAAAGATACTTCCTTTGCAGTACTTATTCAGAATTCTGAAGATAATATATCTTGTCTAATAAAGGTATTTATCTGATATGGATTTTATACTTATTAATAAGTATATTGTAGAATTTATTATAAAAATGCGGCTGACACCTGTTTATGCTCAACTTCCATTCCAGTCAGTCTCGTTAAGAAATATAGATAAATATAGTGGTAAATACAACCCAAAATTGCAATATAGGTAAGGGCATTAGACAAGGATGCCCAATATCCCCCCTTTTATTCATTTTGGTTTTGGAAATTCTTCTAGAAAATATCAGAAAAGATAGTCAAATTGAAGGAGTAAAAATAAAACAGGAAAATTATAAGCTAAGGGCATTTGCAGACGATATTGTTATTACTTTACAAAATCCGGATTATTCACTGAGTCATTTACTAAAAAAGATACATGAGTTTGGAGAGCTTGCTGGATTTAAAATAAACAACCAAAAAACAAAGATGATAAATTTAAATATGTCTGCAAATGATATTCACATTATGGAATCGACCACGGGGTTTAAAAATGTAAAAAAAATAAGATATTTAGGAGTTGAAATTACATCAAAAATTCAGATCTATTCAAAAATAATTACATTAAAATTTGGAATGAAATACGACAAGATCTACAAAGCTCCAAATATCTCTCCTTGGAAGGATTTCCACAATCAAAATGAATATTCTCCCAAGAATACTGTTTTTATTTCAAATAGTACCAATAATAGTTACAGAGAAAACATTTCATAATTGGCAAAAAGATCTTGCTAAATTCATCTGGCAAGGGAAGAAACCTAGAATCAAATATAAATACAAGACCTTAAAGAAAATGGTGGATTTGGCCTACCAGATTTAAGATTATATTATGAAGCTAGTGTACTGATTTGGATGAGAGATTGGATAAAATTAGACAATAGGAAATTATTGAATTTAGAGGGGCATGACCTTAGATTTGGATGGCATGGATACCTCTGGTATGATAAAATAAAAGCAAATCTGGCATTTACGCACCATCCAATTGGGAGAAATACAAGAAATTGATAGTACCAAATGTACCACTGTGGGTATCCCCACATGAAGCATTTGCACTGCAAGGTATCACAACTAGGAATAAGTGGTTAAATTATAAAGATTTGTTGTAATTTGAGGGCTCAAACTATAAATTTAAAACCAGGGAGGATTTAGAAAATGAGGGCCACATCTGCAACTGGTATACGTATTTACAAATAAAAGCGCAATTTAAGACTGACTCCAAAAACTTTAAATTTAAAAGTTGCTCTGTTAATTGGGACGATATATTGTGGAGAGAGGAGGAACATCTAATTGCAAAAATTTACAAAATTTTAATTCAAAATAAAATCTCCATGTTACCTATAAAGAATTCTATAATTAAATAGGAACAAAATGTAGGTCATAGCATTCAAATTGAAAACTGGGAGAAAATATGGTCAAAAGATTTGAATTTTACTATAAATCTATTGTCAAAAATGAATCCTGTCATACCAAATTATTGTTGGAAACGTAAAAAAGAAACTGGTACTTTTTTTCATTTATGGTGGACGTGTCGAAAAACAAAACTATTGGGACAAAATTCATAAAACTATCTGTGAAATTATACAAGAAGATACCATCAAAGAACCAGAACTCTATCTATTGGGCTTCATAAAACCAGAACTGCATAAGAAATATGGAAAACTATTATTCTACGTAATAACTGCTGCTAGAATCATCTTCGCCAAATACTGGAAAGAAGAATATATACCCACGACTGAGGAATGGATTATAAAAATAATGGACTTGATGCAAATGGCTAAATTGACTGATCAAATTAATGATAGAAACATGGAAGAATTTAATATAGTTTGGAGTCCTTTTTTTAAATTTATTCAAAAATCGCAAAATATTCAATTAGAAAATTAATAATGTAATTAAGATAATAGAAATGAATTAGTATATAAATATGTGATGGAAAGATTAGACGGGAAGTAAGAAGTCCTTTTGTATTTGTGGTGTTTTTTTTTCCTTTTGGAGGTGGTAACTCAATGAAGTCAGGTGAAGAAGAACAGGTCATGACGGAGAGTTCTGACAAAACGTGGTCCAAAACTGGAGGAGGGAATGGCAAACCACTCCAGTATCCTTGCCAAGAAAACCCATGGACAGTATCAAAAGGCTAAAAGATATGACGCCGGAAGATGAGCCCCTCAGGTCGGAAGGTGTCCAAAATGCTACTGGGGAAGAGCGGAGGGCAATTCCGAGTAGCTCCAGAAAGAGTGAAAATGAAGCAGGGCAAAGGCTAATAGAGTTTTGTCAAGAGAACACACTGGTCATAGCAAACACTCTTTTCCAACAACACAAGAGACGACTCTACACATGGACATCACCAGATGGTCAATACCGAAATCAGATTGATTATATACTTTGCAGCCAAAGATGGAGAAGCTCTATACAATCAGCAAAAACAAGACCTGGAGCTGACTGTGGCTCAGATCATGAGCTTCTTATCGCAAAATTTAGGCTTAAATTGAAGAACGTAGGGAAAACCACTAGACCACTCAGGTATGACCTAAATCATATCCCTTATGAATATACAGTGGAGGTGAGGAATAGATTTAAAGGATTAGATCTGGTAGACAGAGTGCCTGAAGAACTATGGATGGAGGTTCGTAACATTGTACAGGAGGCAGCAACTAAAACCATCCCAAAGAAAAAGAAATGCAAGAAAGCAAAGTGGCTGACTGATGAGGCTTTACAAATAGCTGAGGAAAGAAGGGAAGCAAAAGGCAAGGGAGAAAGGGAAAGATATAAACAACTGAATGCAGATTTCCAGAGAATAGCAAGGAGAGATAAGAAGGCCTTCTTAAATGAACAATGCAAAGAAATCGAGGAAAACAATCGAATGGGGAAGACTAGAGATCTCTTCAAGAAAATCGGAGATATCAAGGGAACGTTTTGTGCAAAGATGGGCATGATAGGACAAAAAAGGCAGGGACCTAACAAAAGCAGAAGAGATTAAGAAGAGGTGGCAAGAATACACAGAAGAACTATACAAGAAAGATCTTAATATCCCTGATAAATATGATGGTGTGGTCACTGACCTTGAGACGGACATCCTAGAGAGTGAAGTCAAGTGGGCCTTCGGAAGCATTACTAACAACAAAGCTAGCGGAGAAGACAGTATCCCAGCTGAGCTATTTAAAATCCTAAAAGATGATGCTGTTAAAGTGCTGCACTCAATATGCCAACAAATTTTGAAAACTCAACAGTGGCCACAGGATTGGAAAAGGTCAGTTTACGTTCCAATTCCAAAGAAAGGCAATGCCAAAGAATGTTCAAACTACCGTACAATTGCGCTCATTTCACATGCTAGCAAGGTTATGCTGAAAATCCTACAAGCTAGGCTTCAGCAGTATGTGAACCGAGAACTACCAGAAGTGCAAGCTGGGTTTCGAAGAGGCAGAGGAACTAGAGATAAGATTGCCAACATTCGCTGGATCATGGAAAAAGCAAGAGAGTTCCAGAAAAACATCTACTACTGCTTCATTGACTACGCTAAAGCCTTTGATTGTGTGGATCACAAGAAACTGTGGCAAAGTCTTAAAGAGATGGGAGTACCAGACCACCTTACCTGTCTCCTAAGAAACCTGTATGTGGGTCAAGAAGCAACAGTTAGAACCGGACATGGAACAACCGACTGGTTCAAAATTGGGAGAGGAGTACGACAAGGCTGTATATTATCACCCTGCTTATTTAACTTATATGCAGAGTACATCATGAGAAATGCCGGGCTGGATGAATCACAAGCCGGAGTTAAGATTGCCGGGAGAAATATCAACAACCTCAGATATGCAGACGATACCACCCTAATGGCAGAAAGTGAAGAGGAACTAAAGAGCCTCTTGATGAGGGTGAAAGAGGAGAGTGCAAAAGCTGGCTTGAAACTCAACATTAAAAAAACCCAGATCGTGGCTTCCGGTGTAGAGAAATGGCGAGCGGACGCGAAATGAACAGCTCGTCATTCATTTGAATTAAAACGAAGATATTGGGTCGATATCGTTAGTTTTCTAACGGAACGATTAACGACAGGGAAGCCAAAGTAAGGGTGAACCCGAAGAAAAGAAAGAAAAACCTGCAGCTTCTGTGCGGCAGTGGTATGAAAGCAATCTGCATCTGAGTACTTTCACTATCTCAGCCAGCTGACAGCCTACAGTGAAAGTAAGCCGGGAAGCCGGGTGAGCGCCTATCTTCGTTCTTTCCCATTACAGGGATTGCTGCCGTTTCTCCTACACTTTGCTATAAATCAAAGACTTAACTTGTTAAAAGAAACATTCACAGACTTTCTTATCAAGAAAACTTTGTTAAAGTTTCAAAGAAGGTGGCTGAGATTTCGACACTTTGTGTTACAACAGGCGGAACTGACTCTTTAATTAATTAATTACTTAAAATCGCCATTTTGACTGCTTTAGAGGAAATAAGTTTAAACAAACTCATTGTCTTCTACTTGGTGGATAAGAACTCTTTGAAGGATGACATCTAAGAAAACACTTAGAAGAGGCTCAGATTCAGGAGAAGATAAAGGTGAATGGTTAAAACCACTCTTTGATGACTTTACTAAGAAAGCCATTCAGAGTATTTCAACAAATGTGACTACCTTACTAGAGGAAAAAATACAAGATTTTGAAAAGACTCTGCTTACAAAGCTAGACAGCATGGAACAAAAATTTCAAGCTGAAATTAAAGGAATGAAAGATAGAATGAAAAAAATGGAAATGCAAAAAGAAGAGGAATTTGATAAATTAACTTTACTTGAACAAAAACAAAAAGAGAAATGTTTAAGAATAAGGGGGTTAAAGGAAGGCAAAGAAGCAGAGATTAAAAACACCATTACTCAGGCTTTGGCAGACATGATTGATTGGGAAAAAGAACAGTTAGAGGAGGAAATAGAAACGGTGTATCGTGTTAATTCAAAGTATGCTAGAGAACATAACATATCAAGAGACTTAGTTATTGAATTTAGTAGGAAAAAATTAAGAGACTTGATTTTGCAAACTGGGTTTGATAAAATAATTAATATAGAAGGGAAAGATATTAAAATTTTTAAAGAAATACCAGCTGCAATTTTGAAAAAAAGAAAAGAATATCATTTTCTGACAGAGGTTTTGAAAAGAAAGAAGATTATGTATAGATGGGAGACTCTAGAAGGGGTGAATGTCCTGTACAAGGAGCAAAGGTTTAAATTAAATTCAGTTGAAAAAGCGAAAGATTTTCTTAGAAAATTAGAAAAAGAAACCAAGTACTCACCAGGGAATAATGCTCCAAAACAGAAAATAACAGAAAAATTTAAAATTTTTGCTCAAGCAGTAGGCTCCCAAGAATTAAGTAGCCAATCTGATAATGAGTAATTTAAAATGTCTTTCTTGGAACATAAACGGCTTGAACTCTCCAATTAAAAGAAATAAAACTTTTCATATTCTCAATAAATATAATTTGGATATAATTTGTTTGCAGGAAACCCATATTAGAGGTAAAGATGGAAAATTGTTATTGAACAAGAAATTAGGATTAGAATTTGTAACGACAAATGAAAATAAGAAAAATGGAATAGTTTGCTATGTTAAACCAAATTTAAAACCACATTTGATAAAAGTGGATGATAAAGGCAGATTTATTATTATAGAAATAGAAATTCAAAATACAAAAGTAATACTAGTAGGTGTCTATGCCCCAAATGAAAAACAGAATAAATTTTTTAAAACCCTGATGAAATGTTTATCAGATCTGCCTAATAAAAATTGGATTATTATGGGAGATTGGAATGGTGTTGTAAATCCATCTATAGACAGAAAATCAGATAAGTCCATTAAATTACACCAAGGCAAATTACCTCAGGTTTTTTTTGAACTTATGAATAATTTAGAAACAATTGATGCCTGGCGACACAAAATGGGTAATGCTAAAGATTATACTTTTTTCTCAAATAGATTTCAATCTTTCTCTAGAATAGACATGATATGGATTTCAAAAAATTTAGCAAATAAGATCAGAGACATGAAGATTTTGGCTAAAACATTATCAGATCATAATGCAATTCAATTAGACTTAAAAATTTCATCATCGCCATATAGGTGGAGACTTAATGAATCCATATTAAAAAATAAAGGTTATTTAGAAGAGAGTAAAATTAAATTAAAAGAGTTTTTCGATCTAAATTTGAAAGATAATATGAATATATCTACAGTTTGGGACGCAAGTAAAGCGTACATGAGAGGCCATTTTATGTCTCTAGGCAAACACCAAAAAAAAATGAAATTACAAAAATTTACGAAATTATGTGAACAAATCAAATCAAAAGAAACTGTGCTGCAATGTAATCCAGGAGATAAAGATATTAAAAACCAAATTATCATATTACAGAAGCAATTAGAATTATTAACAACTGAAGAAATGGAAAAAAATCTGAGGTATGTTAAACAAAGATATTTCCAACATGCAAATAAAGCGGGTAAATGGTTAGCTTTTAAGTTAAGAAAAGAAGGGGATAAAAAAATTATAAATAAAATAAATGATAAAGGGTTAGAGTTAAGTGATAATCAAAGTATTAAAAAAGCATTCCATGAGTTTTACACAACATTATATCAAAAGAAACAACTTGATTCAGAAAAGGCGGACAGATATTTAATTGAAAGTAATTTGCAGAAAATATCTAAAGTACATCAGGAAAGGATAAATGAACCTATTACCAATCAAGAAATCTCAAATGCCATCCAAAGACAAAAATTAGGTAAAGCGCCGGGTCCAGATGGGTTTACAGCTATTTACTATAAATTATTCCAAGATCAACTATTATCAGCATTTAACTTATTATTAAATTCAATAATGACTGGCAATGTAATACCTGAATCATGGACCGACGCCAATATAATTTTGATCCCTAAGGCAGATCAAGATCAAACCCTTTGTAAAAATTTTAGACCAATCTCGCTATTAAATACAGATTATAAAAATTTTACCACTATCTTGGCAAATAGATTAAAAATGGTTTTACAGGATACAATAAATGTTGATCAATCTGGTTTTCTGCCAAAAAGACATATTAAAGATAATATTAGAACCATTATAAATTTAATTGAGTATGCTAAAGATCATAAAGAAAAACAAATTTTATTATTATTCCTGGATGCCGAAAAAGCCTTTGATAATTTAAATTGGGATTTTCTGATTAAAACGTTGAAAAGTTTGGAGTATGGTGAAAAATTTATAAAAGCTATTCAGGCTATATATACACGGCAAACTGCCAAGATAGTGGTAAATGGTGATACAACACAAAATTGTTTTATAGGTAGGGGCACTAGACAAGGTTGCCCAATTTCACCTCTCCTATTTATTTTGGTATTAGAAATTTTATTAGAAAATATAAGAAGAGATAACCTAATTGAAGGGATAAAAATAAAACAAGAAAATTATAAATTAAGAGCTTTTGCCGATGATGTGGTTATAACGTTACAAAATCCAGAAAATTCGATTAAACAATTGTTAAAGAAGATACATGACTTTGGTGAATTGGCAGGGTTCAAAATAAATAATAAAAAAACGAAGATGATGAACTTAAATATGAATCAAAAAAGTTTACAGAAGATGGAAATGCTTACGGGATTTGCAAATGTTAAACAACTAAGATATTTGGGAGTGGATATAACATCAAATAATTCGGAGTTATTTAAGAATAATTATACTAAATTATGGAACAAAATAAAAAACGATCTACAACTTTGGACGAAATTACAAATATCTTTTTTGGGTAGAATATCTACAATAAAAATGAATATTCTCCCAAAAATTATTTTTTTATTTCAAACAATACCAATTGTCATAACAGATAAAACATTTCAAAATTGGCAGCGAGATTTGGCCAAATTTATTTGGCAAGGGAAAAAGCCAAGAATAAAATACAAATTTTTACAAGATATTAAAGAGAATGGGGGTTTTGATCTACCGAATTTAAAATTATATTATGATGCGAGTGTTCTTTGCTGTCTTAGAGATTGGATAAAACTAGATAATAGAAAATTACTTAACTTAGAAGGATATGATCTCAAATTTGGTTGGCATGGTTACCTCTGGTATAACAAGATTAAAGCAAATTTGGCATTTAAATATCATCCCATTAGGAAATCAATATTAAAAATTTGGCTTAAATATAAAAATACAATTTTACCAAACTTACCTCTGTGGATTTCGCCACAAGAAGCTTTTACATGGCATGGTAATTTAAATAAAGGGAATTGGTTAACGTATAAAGATTTATTAATATTTGAGGGATCAAACTATAAACTAAAATCAAGAGAAGATTTACTAAAGGAAGGGTTTAATTGCAATTGGTTTTCTTATGCCCAGATTAAAGAACAGTTTAAAGTGGATAATAAAAACTTTAAATTTAAAGAAAATGTGACCAATTGGGACAGTGTGTTATGGAAAGATAAAGATCACCTAATTGCAAAAATATATAAAATATTAAGTCAAAACAACTCGATAAATCTGCCCAAAAAGAAATGTATGAGTATTTGGGAAGAGAATTTAGGTCATAACATTCAAATTGATATTTGGGAAAATATGTGGTTAAAAGACTTAAAATTTACATTGAATTACAATATGAAAGAAAATTTTTATAAAATGATGTATAGGTGGTACTTAACTCCTAACACATTGTCTAAAATGAATAACAGATTATCTAATAGATGTTGGAAATGTAAAAAAGAAGTGGGTACTTTTTTTCACCTTTGGTGGTCATGTCATAAAACAAAAAAATATTGGAATACAATACATCGGACAATATGTGAAATATTGGAAGAAGATTTAAGTAAAGAACCTGAGATGTACTTATTGGGATTTATAAAACCAGAGATACATACGAAATATGGAAAATTATTATTCTATTTAATAATTGCGGCCAGAATTATATGGGCGAGACATTGGAAAGAGGAATGTTCACCTACAATAGATGAATGGTTGTTAAAAACGATGGATTTAGCACAGATGGCTAAGTTAACGGATTTATTAAATGATAAGAATATGGAAGAATTTAATTTATGTTGGGATCCATTTTACAGATTTATAGAAAAAACTCAAAAAATATAAATTATAAATTATTGTATATAAGATTTGTGAATGTTAAAAAAATTAATTATATATACTAAATCTATATAGAAAAAGTTCTAGAGAATAGTGGTGAGAAAGTAGGAAGTCCATTTTGTTTGTCTGGTTAGGTGTTTTTTTTTTTTTTTTTTGTAAAGGAAAGTAGAGAAGGTAAGAGTAGGTAGAGGAAGGAAAGAAGGATGTGGTTAGAGTGTTTAAGAAGGTGCCGAAAAGAAGAGGGAAGAAGAGGGAAGAAGGAAAAGGAAGTTAGGGAAAGAGGGTAAAGATGTATTTTAATGAAACAAGAAATGTAATTATGCAATGGATTGTGTTATGTAATGTATTGTGTTCTGTTTTATGTTTGTAGAATTTTTTCCTTTTTTTGTGTGTGTGTTCTTTTTCTTGTATGTGTATTTTAACGGTGTAAAGAATAAAGATTCTAAAAATTAAAAAAAAAAAAAAAAAACCCAGATCATGGCATCTGGTCCCATCACTTCCTGGCAAATAGAAGGGGAAGAAATGGAAGCAGTGACAGATTTCATTTTCTTGGGCTCCAAGATCACCGCAGACGGTGACTGCAGCCATGAAATTAAAAGACGCTTGCTCCTTGGGAGGAAAGCTATGGCAAACCTAGACAGCATATTAAAAAGCAGAGACATCACCTTGCCGACAAAGGTCCGTATAGTTAAAGCTATGGTTTTCCCAGTAGTAATGTATGGCTGTGAGAGTTGGACCATAAGGAAGGCTGAGCGCCGAAGAATTGATGCTTTCGAACTGTGGTGCTGGAGAAGACTCTTGAGAGTCCCTTGGACTGCAAGGAAGTCAAACCAGTCAATCCTAAAGGAAATCAACCCTGACTGCTCATTGGAAGGACAGATGCTGAAGCTGAAGCTCAAATACTTTGGCCACCTAATGCAAAGAGAGGACTCACTGGAAAAGACCCTGATGCTGGGAAAGACTGAAGGCAAAAGGAGAAGGGGACGGCAGAGGATGAGATGGTTAGATAGCATCACCGATGTAATGAACATGAATTTGAGTAAACTCCGAGAGACAGTGGAGGACAGGAAGGCCTGGCGTGCTATGGTCCATGAGGTCACGAAGAGTCGGACACGACTAAACGACTGAACAACAAAGGGGAGAAGGGGTAGAGGAAGGTAGAGTAGAGGGAGTAAGGAAGTGGAGTTAAAAGAAGGGTAGAGAAGAAAGAGGAAGAAAGGAGAGAAAGAAAGGATGAGAAGAAGTAAGAAGAAAGATGGGTATTAATAACTATCAAATTAGAAAGTGTAGAGGTTGGTTACCTTTGTCAAACAGGAGGAAGTATATTTGTCTATTCATTTTTTTTTTTTTTGGTTTTGATAGGTTAGATTAGATTAAGTTAAGATTAATTATGTAAGGTTATAGAATGCTACGTTAGGCTATGTTATGTTACATTATGTTATGTCTGGTATTGTTTTTCCTTTTTATAACGTATTGTTATATACTATTTAAAAAAATAATTAAAAAAAAGAAATATAGATAAATATTGTTGTTTATTTGTTCAGTCGCTTCCGACTCTTTGTGACTTCATGGACCAGCCCATGCCAGAGCTTCCTGTCGGCCATCGCCATCCCCAGCTCCCACACGGTCGAGTCCGTCACCTCCAGAATATCATCCATCCATCTTGCCCTTGGTTGGCCCCTCTTCCTTTGGCCTTCCACTTTCCCTAGCATCAGCATCTTCTCTAGGGTATTCTGTCTTCTCATTATGTGGCCAAAGTACTTCAGTTTTGCCTTTAATATCATTCCCTCAAGTGAGCAGTCTGGCTTTATTTCCTGGAGTATGGACTGGTTTGATCTTCTTGCAGTCCAAGGCACTCTCAGAATTTTCCTCCAACACCATAGTTCAAAAGCATCTATCTTCCTTTGCTCAGCCTTCCTTATGGTCCAGCTCTCGCAGCCATAGGTTACTACGGGGAATACCCATGCAGATCTTTGTTGTCAGTGTGATGTCTCTGCTCTGAAATATTTTATCGAGATTTGTCATTACTCTCCTCCCAAGAAGTAGACGTTTTCTGATTTCCTGGCTGCAGTCAGCATCTGCAGTAATCTTTGCGCCTAGAAATACCAAGTCTGTCACTGCCTCCACTTTTTCTCCCTCTATTTGCCAGTCATCAATCAAGCTGGTTGCCATAATCTTGGTTTTTTTTGAGGTTTAACTGCAACCCAGCTTTTGCACTTTCTTCTTTCACCTTCGTCATAATAAGGCTCCTCAGCTCCTCCTCGCTTTCAGCCATCAAAGTGGTATCATCTGCATATCTGAGATTGTTAATGTTTCTTCCAGTGATTTTAACTCCAGCCTTGGATTCATCAAGCCCAGCACGTCGCATGATGTGTTCTGCGTACAGGTTAAATAGGTAGGGTGAGAGTATACAGCCCTGCCGTACTCCTTTCCCAATCTTAAACCAGTCCGTAGTTCCGTGATCTGTTCTTACCGTTGCTACTTGGTCGTTATACAGATTCCTCAGGAGGCAGACAAGATGACTTGGTATCCCCATACCACAAAGAACTTGCCACAATTATATAATAAAACAAAATAGATAAATTTATAAATAAAATAAAATAGATAAATATAGACATCAGGAAATGTTTAACTTGCCTACTTATAATTTGTCTAAATTATTAGCTAATAATTATAATCTAATTATTATTAGATTTATCTGAATTATTAGAAAGATTAGCCTTTGAGAGCCAGTTTGGTCTAGTGCAGAGCTTTCCAAACTTTTCATGTTGGTGACACACTTTTTAGACATGCATCATTTCGCGACACACTCTTACAGCAGGGCATCATTTCATGACACACTCTTACAGCAGAGCACAAGGCAGGCACTAGGACCTGCACAGAATCACAGCAGGTTTGGAGGCAGCAAGGCACAAGGCAGGCACTAGGACCTGCGTGGAATCCTGGCAAGGCAGGTTTGGAGGCAGCAGCAGCCGGGACACACCCAGACACTGCAGCCAGGACACTAACGTGTCCCAACACACAGTTTGGAAAGCTCTGGTCTAGTGGTTAAGGCTCCAGGCTAGAAACCAGGAGACTGAGTTCTAGTCCTGCCTTAGGCCTGAAAGCCAGCTGGATGAAGACGTCAGGCTCGGCCACTGAGCCGGTCAGTATGTTCCTCTCACAAACAAAGGATCAATATTCGGTTGATCCGAAAAAAGCGGACCCTGCACTTGCAGGAAAAATGCTAGGAAGAAAAGAAATAGAAAGATTAGCCTGTGTATTAATAGTGAGGGAAGTTTCTTGTTCACAACAATAATCAGGATTTTATTTCCTGCTGGTTACTCATTATACATAAAGTAGATAAATTCCAATGTGCCCTCAATAAAGAAGTATTTATATATTTTACTTGTATGCTACCAAATTTTCTGACACTCATAGAGGCTTACAACACTAAAGCCATAGAAACTTGAGGAAACTTCAAATTTACAATAACAATGCAGTATCAGAACAAAAAAATAATTCAATATAGGAGAAAAGCCCACACAAAATAAATATTTCTGGTGTCAACTAATCAATTCCTAAATGCCCTGCAGAAGAACACCATCCTATCTATCTATCTATCTATCTATCATCTATCTATCTATCTATCTATCTATCTATCTATCTATCTATCAAATTTATATGGCACGAAGTGACTCTGGGCGGTGTAACCAATTTCAAGGAGGCAATCCATGAAAGAGCTAGTCTAGCTTCTGAGGGGAAGCTGGTCTACATTGTAGTACTGTACTGTAACTAGCCTCAGCCTTCCTCACTTCACAAAAATGGGACACCACCAGCATTTTCTCCTGGTAGGATCACTAAGCAGGTCAATTTTTGTTGAAGCAGGTGGTCCTATAGGGACCTAAGGTGCCAAGGAATAAAGGACTAGAACCGGCACTTTGAACTGTACACAGAAACCTATTGGAAGAAAATCTAGGTCCCACATATAGGTATAATATATTTGTAGCAACCAGCAAGTGTGCTACTGCATTGTGACCCAGTTACAGTATTTCTGGAAGTCCTCAAGGGGATACCATCAGCATATTGATGGTAGGGTAAAGGTAAAGGTACCCCCTGCACATTTGTGCAATCGACTCTAGGGGCCGGTGCTCATCTCCGTTTGTTAGCCAAAGAGCCAGCGTTGTCCGAAGACGCTTCCACTGTCATGTGGCCGCATGACACACGCGGAACGCTGTTACCTACCCACCGAAGTGGTACCTATTCATCTACTTGCATTTGCATGCTTTCGAATTGCTAGGTTGGCAAGAGCTGGAGCTAGTGCGGGAGCTCACTCCGCACGCAGGGCTAGGGATTCGAACCTCCGAACTTGCGATCTTCCGATCAACAAGCCTGACGTCTTACCCGCTGAACCACCACGCCCCTATATTGATGGTACCTAACTCCAAACTGAGGAATGACCTTTCAGTGGCTTCACATAGATATTAAATGAGGAGTACACTGAACCCTGTGCACTGGGCCAGTCTCAACCCCACAACCACCAATTGGAACTGCCCATTCAGGAAGAGTAGAATAATTGCAGAATAATGCCTCCAGTCCCAGGCCTTGTAAGTGGTTCAGAAAGAAACTATGATTAAGGGTAACAAAGGCTATTGATAAGTCTAACAAGACCTAGCTATCAAAGGTAATCTGAGCAATCAATGCTGCCTCTGTCCCATGCCTGGCCTAATCCTAACTGAAAGGAATCCAGATAATCCAAGTCTGGGTGCTTTGCAGCTGAATCCCCATGCTCAGCAACTTTTCCCCAAAAGGACGTTGGAGACTGGGTAATAATTATCAAACCCAGCCAGCTATAAGGAGGGGACACTACAGCATCTTTAAGATGGGAGTCATCACCCCTCCTGAAGAGAAGTGTTGACAATCTCTTGGATCCATCCTGTCATGCCTCCCCACCTGCCTGTCAAAGGAGCAGGAGGGGCATAGATATTACCAATCGAAGAGAATATATAAAAAGAACTTTTAACGACCTCACCAAGAAAGGTCAAATCACAAAAGAAGAACAGAGGTGGATGAAAAGCAGTGGACCCATCCTCCCAAGCTTCTACGGATGCCCCAAAATACACAAACCTGGCATACCCCTTCGGCCAATTGTATCATTACCAGAGACTCCCACTTACAACATAGCTAAAGATCTCACAAAAAAACTTAGGCATCTTACAGAGGAGAGTGAATATTCTATCAACTCCCCACTACAGTGCCTCCAGAAAATCAAAGACTTAAAAATAAAAGAAGATGAAATTATGGTGTCATTCGATGTCATGGCACTTTTTACATCCATAAACCCAGCACTAGAGAAAGAATCCATGGCAGCAGTTCTATGAAACACACCCAACCTAGTCAAATACACTAAGATAGAAATACCCAGAATCATGGACCTCATCGACCTCTGCCTCACTACCTACTTTCAGTTTGATGGACAAATATACCAACAAATCAAAGGAACACCCATGGGATCACCACTTTCAGGACTCATAGCAGAGATTGTAATGCAGCATGTAGAAATGATAGCACTCCCACGTATACAACCCAAAGTATGGATCTGGTATGTAGATGACACCTTCGTCAATAATAAAAAAGGATCAACTGGAGGAAACACATGAAACCATCAACAACATCTTCAATGGAATAAAATTCACAAGGGAAGAAGAAAAAAACAACACACTACCCTTCTTGGACATCCTCATCAGTAGAGGAAATGATGGAATTGTAGAAACACAAGTCTACCGGAAATCTACCCACAGTAACCAAGTCCTCCATTACTAAAGCAACAACCCAACCGCCCACAAGAGAAGCTGTATAAGAACATTATTCAGACAAGCATTAACGCACTGCAGCAACCCGGAACACCAGAAAAAGGAAAGAGATCATCTATACAGTATCTTCCAGTAAAATGGATACCCACTCAACTTTATCAAGAAGTACCTGACCACCCAACCCACTACAACACAACCAACAGAAGCTATGAAAAAGATAACACTGCCATACATCAGAAACGTCTCAGAAACTACCAATAGAGTGTTACAACCACACAGCATCACCGTGGCACATAAACCAACCAAAACCCTTCAGAACATCTTAAGTAACCCAAAAGACCCAGCAGCCCAAAAAGAAAAAACAGGAGTTATCTACAACATACAGTGTAAGGACTGTAGCAGCCACTATGTAGGACAGATGGGCAGAAGACTAGCAGAACACATCCACGACCAACTAGCAGTCAGAAGACACGATGAAAACTCCTTAATCTCACAACACATGGACAGACTCAACCATACTTTCAACGGGGAAACTGTGAGCATCTTAAACCAAGCGAAATCCAAAAACACTAGAGAATTCCTGGAAGCTTGGTACTCAGACAAAGCAGCCATCAACAGACACATAGAGGTAAACAACATTTACATACCATTCATAAGAGACAATAGAAAAGCCAGAAGACCAGAACACCTCCTTGCCAGCAATCAACAACCAGATAGGCAAAGATTAACACCAGGATTAGCACCAGAGGAACAATCAAACAGCACAATATACTCTAATCAAGGAACTATTAACTCAGTCAATCAACCAAGCAGCAAACAACAGCCCAATCAAGGAACTCCTAAGGAGAGAACAACACCTCCACCAACACAAGCAGGACAAGCCATGGTATATAAACAGAGAGCAAGTCCCACTCCCTTTTCGCACTGAACATGTTGCCTAGTCTGGCAATGAAACGTCTGCAAGAAAACAACAAGGCTCAGAGAGCACCAAGGACTCCATAGATATTACCCATAATTGATAGGAGTCATCCAGGGAACACCTATTTCATCAGAGTCTATAGGCCAGAGCTTTCCAAACTGTGTGTCGCGACACAAAAGTGTGTCGCCACACACAGTCTGGTGTGTCGCCACACAACCCAGAAGCGCTGATCATCATCAGCGCTTCCAGGTTTTCCCGCGGCGACACACCAACGGCGGCGGGCAAAAACTCGAAAGCGGCAGCAGCGCTTCCGGGTTTTTGCGCGCTGCCGCAATGGCGGCACTTCCGGGTTTTCCCGCGGCGACACACCAACGGCGGTTGGTGTGTCACCGTGGGAAAACTTTGGAAAGCCCTGCTATAGGCCAACAGAAGTTCTTGGCAAGACACTGGCCTAATCAGATTTCATCGGTGAAGTCAAGATCTCTGTTAATCTGAGTGACTTTATAAGGAAAATGCTGTGCAAACTGAGGCTGGAGATCTATAGTACCTATATTTCCCCCTTACAGAGTTAGCAATCCTAATCAACAATGCCATCATCCAACAGCCTACCAATTCAGTAAGAGGAGAAATACAAGCTCCTTACCTCCCTTATTGCTACAGTGTGGACTTGAACCTGAGCATGTACATGTTATACAGCTTCATTTCTGATCTTCCTTCACCAGTGTGTAATTTCTGTTACTTCATCTCCTGGAGCATCTCAATAAACCAGGGATCAGCGAACAGAAAAAGGCTGTCCAGGAGCAATCATGCCAAGAGCCTAAGTCACTTCTTGTTGCCAGAGATCAATCAGACAATAGGCATAACGGCCTGCCTGATCAGTGGGAAACTCCTCAAGTCCCGTACAAAAACTCTCTGGATCCATCCGGTGCCTGGGACAGATGCTTTTAATAGGTCTATTCATTCTGCAGAGGTCTCAGCTAGCAGTCAGATTGGACCAGGAAGTGATCTGATCAGGGCAAAAGGGTACATCTAATGTCCTACATATCCAAATTACAGCACAATTGCTCTGATAAAAAGATGAGGTCTAACATATGTTTGCCAGATGTATAGGGCCAGAGATTATTTGGAAAAAGCTAATATTGGCCTTTAGCTCCCTAATCTTCCCCAGCCCATTCTGCATTACCTGTTGTTAATTTAATAATGCACTTAAATCATGCTTTTCTTCGTAACCATTTTGACTTCACACAGTTTGTGAAGGAGAAAGTATGTGACTTTGTTTCTTTCACCCCTCTTCCTAAGAGCAATTATTACAGCTTATTTGGGGTTTAGGATGAATGCAGAAACCAAATTTCCTGAGCTCAAGTAAGAACATGTCCAGATGCATCCACAGAATTCAATGGTTTTGTCAAAATGACAAAATAAGCATTGCAACACAAGATCTGTTCCTTTTGTGCATGCTTGTAACATTACAATGTACATACGAAAGGAGCAGGGCTTCCATCACAACGGTACAATACTTGTTTTGTTCTCCAGTGGATGCTGAAGAAGAAAATGTGTTGGGTTAGGGAAGCTGTAATACGGGGAAAGGTGCCCTCATGGTCAAACCAGCCCCTCTTCTGAGGTACTTCAGTTTTGAGGTAACCCACCCCTGTGGGTGAACAGCGACTGAAAAATTAGATATCCTTGCTGCCACCACTCCTTCACTATAAACCAGTTTCTCCCTTCCACACCAGCTCTCTAGGGAACCAGGAGAGGATTGAAAGGGAAATCCTCGCCCCACTCTGGGTCTGGCTAAATACAGAAAGGAAAACTAAACAAAAACTTTTGAAGTCTGTAACTCAGCCAAGCTGAGGTGGCTGATAGAAGGCAACCAGTCAATTCCAGGATTGAAACAAACAACTTTATTAAAGGTACCAAAAGAAAATGGGGTTCTATACATCATACACATTAAAAAAAGATAAAATACAAAAAAACCTTAACACAATTCTAACTAAAACCAACTAACTTTTCTAACTTTGCTTGAAGTAACCCTGCCCCCCATCCCTGACTCTAGCCAACTCTCACAAAAGACACCAAAAAATTTCCTGCCCCAAACCTTCTTTTCCTTTACTGGCCCTCAGGTGTGAGGTGACACATAAGGACACCTTATCTCTGGACACATAAGGCTGGCTTATGCTTTAAAGGGCCACCAGCTCCCCACTACAGAAGTAAATTAACCCATCCCCAAATATACTTTCCCAGGAAAAATAAACTGCCAGGTCAGCCATAAAACACTTAGACACAAAGGAAAGCCATTTCAGATATTAAAGCTGCAGTTCTCAAACTGTGAGCCATAGCACCCCAAGGCACCATAGTGAACTCACAGGGACACTGTGGGATATTTTAAATTTTTGAGGGAAACAACAATACTCAACATCTGTCAGATATTGTGCAAACTACTAGCCTGAGGTAGTTCACAGTTTTGGCCTGGGGTGCCATGAAAAAGTTACTGACACACTAAGGGTGATGTGAAACGAAAAAATTTGGGAATCTCTGTCCTAAGGAATAGTAGAAACATTGGGAAGCCAGAAATTTGGTAACACCAAGGAAAAGGTAACATCATAACAGACATATTCTTCAAAAAGTCATTATCCAGGTTATTATCTTGGTTTGTCATTTTTATTTCCATCTACTTCTGCTTCATTGACTACGCTAAAGCCTTTGATTGTGTGGATCACAACAAACTGTGGCAAATTCTTAAAGAGATGGCAGTACCAGACCACCTTACCTGTCTCCTGAGAAACCTGTATCCGGGTCAAGAAGCAACAGTTAGAACCGGACATGGAACAACTGATTGGTTCAAAATTGGGAAAGAAGTACGACAAAGCTGTATATTATCACCCTGCTTATTTAACTTATATGCAGCGGACATCATGAGAAATGCCGGGCTGGATGAATCACAAGCTGGAGTTAAGATTGCCAGGAGAAATATCAGCAACCTTAGATATGCAGATGATACCACCCTAATGGCAGAAAGCGAAGAGGAACTAAAGAGCCTCTTGATGAGGGTGAAAGGAGAAAGTGCAAAAGCTGGCTTGAAACTCAACATTAAAAAAACTCAGATCATGGCATCTGGTCCCATCACTTCCTGGCAAATAGAAGGGGAAGAAATGGAAGGAGTGACAGATTTTATTTTCTTGGGCTCCAAGATCACCGCAGACGGTGACTGCAGCCATGAAATTAAAAGACGCTTGCTCCTTGAAGGAAAGCTATGGCAAACCTAGACAGCATATTAAAAAGCAGAGACATCACCTTGCCGACAAAGGTCCGTATAGTTAAAGCTATGGTTTTCCCAGTAGTAATGTATGGCTGTGAGAGTTGGACCATAAGGAAGGTTGAGCGCCGAAGAATTGGTGCTTTCGAACTGTGGTGCTGGAGAAGACTCTTGAGAGTCCCTTGGACTGCAAGGAGGTAAAATCAGTCAATCCTAAAGGAAATCAACCCTGACTGCTCATTGGAAGGACAGATACTGAAGCTGAAGCTCAAATACTTTGGCCACCTAATGCGAAGAGAGGACTCACTGGAAAAGACTCTGATGCTGGGAAAGACTGAAGGCAAAAGGAGAAGGGGACGGCAGTGGATGAGATGGTTAGATAACATCACCGATGTAATGAACATGAATTTGAGTAAACTCCGGGAGACAGTGGAGGACAGGAAGGCCTGGCGTGCTATAGTCCATGAGGTCACAAAGAGTCGGACACAACTAAACGACTGAACAACAACAACTAGTTTGGATCTCTTTTCCTTTTCTATGTGTGCATAAGCCTTGGATCCAAATACTCTCAGATGTTTTACACTTGGTTTGCATTCATGCCATAGCTCAAAAGGTGTTACCTTGTTGGCTTTGGTTGGCAATCTATTCTGTAAGTATGTAGCTGTTAAAATAGCATCTGCCCAGTATTTGTCAGGCAGATCTGCTTCTAAAAGCATACATCTTACCATGTCCATTAGTGAGCGATTTTTCCTTTCTGCAACTCCATTTTGTTCAGGTGTGTATGGAGTGGTTAGTCTGTGTTCTATGCCTAGCTGTGTTAGGTATGTTTGCATGGTTTGTGAAATAAACTCACCTCCTCGGTCGCTTTGGAGGGCTTGAGGGGTTCTGTTGAACTTGTTGGTCACCATGACTACATACGCTTTCAGCATGTCCGCTGTTTGGGATTTCTCCTTCATTAGGTAGGTCACACAGTATCTGGGAAAATCATCTATAAAGCATAAAACATATTTATTTCCGCCCACTGATGCTTGAAGGGGTCCACATAAATCAGTGTGGATAAGTTCGCGTGGCTCAGTTGCCTTTCTTTCCCTTTGTTTGGGTATGGCTGGTCTTGTTGCTTTTCCTTTGATGCATATCACACATTTTGATTGGCATTTATCGTGGTTGCTTATTTCAAAATCTCCTACCATGCCTTCAGTTTTCATTCTTAAAATTGTGTTAAAATCATGGTGCGCAAAACGTCTGTGCCAGGTGGTGGCGCTGTTGTCCTTTTGCTGCTGATAGGCAAGGCTGACATCTGGTGGCAGTTGTTCACAGTGCACCTGGTAGACGCCATCCTTTTGAAAACCTGTAACATAAATCTTTTCTCCACTGGTGACTTTACATTGTCCATTAGCATTAAAAATCACATCAAAACCTTTGTTATTCAATGTTGAGACACTCAGTAAATTGGTTGCTAAGTCTTGTACATAGAAAACATCTGTTGCCATAAGATCTTTGTGTTCACTTCCATTGATGCATCGCAATGGCACACTTCCTTTTCCTTGAATCAAAATTGAATTGCCATCTGCTAATGTTATGCTTCCTTCTGTGTTTTCACTTAGCTCACAAAAGTCATGTTTATTCCCACATAGATGCCTGCTGGCCCCCGAATCTATTACCCATCGTCTAGGACATTTATTGGCATCAGCTTTCTAAACAGTGTGTAAAGCCTTCTCACCCTTAAAAAAATTTTCCTTGCATCTGTCCTTGGAAAAATCTTTTTTGTCTCTATTTCTGTAGAACCTTGCAATATGTCCTGGCTTTTTACATGGATTACAGACAATGGCCCTTTTTTCTGTCCCTTTGGCTTTCTGATGAGTCACTGATTGCTCTGGCTCATGTTTACCCTTCGTTGCTAGGTAACCAATGTCTCTGCCAGGCTCTCTATTGTTTTGCAAATTCTTTTGCCTTCGACATTCCGATCTGGTTGCTCCTAGAAGCTGAGAAAGATTTTTGCCCTCTAAATTCAGGCCAGCAAGAAATGGGAAAAATTTGTTTTGTAACGTGCTCAGCACAAAAGACATCTTAAGTTTTTTGTTCATGAGATTCTGGACTGGCTCAGCTGATCAAAGATTGCCTGTATCCTGGTCAGGTGGTCATTTACATTTCCACTGTCTTCCAAATTGCATGCATGCAGTTCTCGTAACAAAGAGATCACTTTTTGATCATCAGCTTCTAAATATAGGGTGCATAAATTCTCAATCCTCCAGCAAAGGAGATCGTTACCTTGTTGTGGTGCTGGAGCTTGAGCACCTCAATGACACCATGAGCTAAACCGTGAAGGAACACCCAAGACGGGAAGGTTGTGGCAGAGAGGTCAGACTAAATACGATCCCTGGGGAAGGTAATGGCAACCCACCCCAGTATTCTTGCCATGAAAACTAAATGGATCAGTACAACCAAAGATATGTCGGTATACCATTGGAAGATGGGACTCCCAGGTCGGAAGATGGTCAAAATGCTACTGGGGAGGAACAGAGGATACGTTCAACTAGCCCCAGATGTGATGACGCAGCTAGCTCAAAGCCGAAAGGACGGCTAGCGGCCGACGGTGCTGGTGGTGAACGACGAATCCGATGTTCTAAAGATCAACACACCATAGGAACCTGGAATGTAAGATCTATGAGCCAGGGCAAATTGGATGTGGTTATTGGCGAGATGTCAAGATTAAATATAGACATTTTAGGTGTCAGTGAACTGAAATGGACTGGGATGGGCCACTTCACATCAGATGACCACCAGATCTACTACTGTGGACAAGAGGACCACAGAAGAAATGGAGTAGCCTTCATAATTAATAATAAAGTGGCTAAAGCAGTGATTGGATACAATCCAAAAAACGATAGAATGATCTCAATTCGAATTCAGGGTAAACCATTTAACATCACAGTGATCCAAATATACGCCCCAACCACAGATGCTGAAGAAGCAGAAGTAGATCAGTTCTATGAGGATCTGCAGCACCTACTAGATAATACACCAAAAAGAGATGTTATTTTCATTACAGGAGACTGGAATGCTAAGGTGGGTAGTCAGACGACACCTGGAATTACAGGCAAGCATGGTCTGGGAGAACAAAATGAAGCAGGACATAGGCTGATAGAATTTTGCCAAGACAACTCACTGTGCATAACAAACACTCTCTTCCAGCAACCTAAAAGACGACTTTATACATGGACTTCACCAGATGGTCGACACCGAAATCAGATTGACTACATCCTTTGCAGCCAAAGGTGGCAGACATCTATACAGTCGGTAAAAACAAGACCTGGAGCTGACTGTAGTTCAGATCACGAACTTCTTATTGCAAAATTTAGAATCAGACTAAAGAGAATAGGGAAGACCCACAGATCAGTTAGATATGAGCTCACTAATATTCCTAAGGAATATGCAGTGGAGGTGAAGAATAGATTTAAGGGACTAGATTTAGTAGATAGGGTCCCAGAAGAACTATGGACAGAAGTTCGCAACATTGTTCAGGAGGCGGCAACAAAAAACGTCCCAAAGAAAAAGAAAACCAAGAAGGCAAGATGGCTGTCTGCTGAAACACTGGAAGTAGCCCAAGAAAGAAGGAAAGCAAAAGGCAACAGTGATAGGGGGAGATATGCCCAATTAAATGCAAAATTCCAGAGGTTAGCCAGAAGAGATAAGGAATTATTTTTAAACAAGCAATGTGCGGAAGTGGAAGAAGACAATAGAATAGGAAGGACAAGAGACCTCTTCCAGAAAATTAGAAACATCGGAGGTAAATTCCAGGCAAAAATGGGTATGATCAAAAACAAAGATGGTAAGGACCTAACAGAAGCAGAAGAGATCAAGAAAAGGTGGCAAGAATATACGGAAGATCTGTATAGGAAGGATAATAATATTGGAGATAGCTTTGACGGTGTGGTCAGTGAGTTAGAGCCAGACATCCTGAAGAGTGAGGTTGAATGGGCCTTAAGAAGCATTGCTAATAACAAGGCAGCAGGAGACGACGGTATCCCAGCTGAACTGTTTAAAATCTTGCAAGATGATGCTGTCAAGGTGATGCATGCCATATGCCAGCAAATTTGGAAAACACAAGAATGGCCATCAGATTGGAAAAAATCAACTTATATCCCCATACCAAAAAAGGGAAGCACTAAAGAATGTTCAAACTATCGAACAGTGGCACTTATTTCACATGCCAGTAAGGTAATGCTCAAGATCTTGCAAGGTAGACTCCAGCAATTCATGGAGCGAGAATTGCCAGATGTACAAGCTGGGTTTAGAAAAGGCAGAGGAACTAGAGACCAAATTGCCAATATCCGCTGGATAATGGAGAAAGCCAGGGAATTTCAGAAAAACATCTATGTTTGTTTTATTGACTATTCTAAAGCCTTTGACTGTGTGGATCATAACAGATTGTGGCAAGTTCTTGGTGGTATGGGGATACCAAGTCATCTTGTCTGCCTCCTGAGGAATCTGTATAACGACCAAGTAGCAACGGTAAGAACAGAGCACGGAACAACGGACTGGTTTAAGATTGGGAAAGGAGTACGGCAGGGTTGTATACTCTCACCCTACCTATTCAACCTGTACGCAGAACACATCATGCGACATGCTGGGCTTGAGGAATCCAAGGCTGGAGTTAAAATCGCTGGAAGAAACATTAACAATCTCAGATATGCAGATGATACCACTTTGATGGCTGAAAGCGAGGAGGAGTTGAGGAGCCTTATGACGAAGGTGAAAGAAGAAAGTGCAAAAGCTGGGTTGCAGTTAAACCTCAAAAAAACCAAAATTATGGCAACCAGCTTGATTGATGACTGGCAAATAGAGGGAGAAAAAGTGGAGGCAGTGACAGACTTTGTATTTCTAGGCGCAAAGATTACTGCAGACGCTGACTGCAGCCAGGAAATCAGAAGACGTCTACTTCTTGGGAGGAGAGCAATGGCAAATCTTGATAAAATAGTTAAGAGCAGAGACATCACACTGACAACAAAGGTCCGCATAGTTAAAGCAATGGTATTCCCTGTAGTAACCTATGGCTGTGAGAGCTGGACCATAAGGAAGGCTGAGCGAAGGAAGATCGATGCTTTTGAACTGTGGTGTTGGAGGAAAATTCTGAGAGTGCCTTGGACTGCAAGAAGATCAAACCAGTCCATACTCCAGGAAATCAAGCCAGACTGCTCACTTGAGGGAATGATATTAAAGGCAAAACTGAAGTACTTTGGCCACATCATGAGAAGACAGGATACCCTGGAGAAGAAGCTGATGCTAGGGAAAGTGGAAGGCAAAAGGAAGAGGGGCCGACCAAGGGCAAGATGGATGGATGGTATTCTGGAGGTGACGGACTCAACCATTGGGGAGCTGGGGATGGTGACGGCCGACAGAAAGCTCTGGCGTGGACTGGTCCATGAAGTCACAAAGAGTCGGAAACGACTGAACGAATAAACAACAACAACAAATTCTCAATCATTTCCTTTGCAGTAGAAATATTTTTAATCTCTGATAATCTGTGATCTGGAAGAGATCTAGCAATAAGAATTTTAGCTCTCTTATCCTTTTTCTTCCACTGTCTTTTGGCTTCCTTCCCATCCTCTGGTTTAGGTTCAGGTAAATCCAGAACATCCAAACAATCTTCAAAATCTAGCTGCATCCTTACTCTGAATAGCCATGGTGAGTAATTATCCTTGGTCAATTTTGGTATGGGGGAAGCTCCCTCCTCTTTCTCCATTGTTCAGAGAGAGGAAAAATTTTTTTCTGAACTTTGCTTTTTAAATGTGCAAGCGGCTTCCTTTTTTGGCTGTGAGGCCAAATTTTTTTTTTCAAAAATCAGTTCTTGGTCAGTATACTGGACTCTGCTGGGCTGCACTGGTTTGTGCTGGTTTGTACTAGTTTTGTACTGGGTTGTACTGGGCCTGTAACCCTTAATGGAGTTTTGAAGGTTAATAAAAGAACTCCAAGCAGCTAACAACAATCTTGCAAAGTAGAAGCGTGAACCAGAAGGGACTTGCACATTACGCTTAATTACGTTCAGAAATATATTCACTCTTCACATAGTAGTTAGATGAAGAAAAAATAGCCATAGCATACATTTATTCAGTAGAACTGGATACAAGTAGATTCATAGTAGATCTGTGCAAGCGAGATGAAAGGATGAGAGCTGCGTTGTGCAGCACCTCCTACTTGCAGGTGTGCCCAAAGAGTAATGGAGATTGTTAATCCCCCAAACTCAAGAAGAAGAAGGAAGTAGAAATCAGGTGACCCATGTGACATCCCACAAGCACAATAGAGATGTGTTTACTAGAAGGGACCCCCCTTATGCTTATGAGACTGCTGAGTTGACCCAATTCAACACTATCCACTATCCCAATTCCAACACTATCCATATAAGCAGACATCAATGTTGACATTTCTGATATTGTAGATAGTAATGTCTGGCCTCATTCTTCGAAAATTTCCTGAAGTATTTCTAATGTTATAGCGTTTTGTGTCATTTTTAAAATCCTCATACTAACCAAAAACCAAAGGCATTTACATTTTCTTTTCTGCCTGGAAACTTTAGTCCCCTCTAGTGTCCAGTTTCTGATACCATAAAGTCTAAAGCTTCTATTCTGACTTAAGATAGACAAAACATTATGGTTCCCTTGAAATGCTGTTTATTTTATTTAATTATTTCCAAAAACTTATAGTAAAAGTCTCAATATTCCCAAGTTGTCTGGACCTTTAATTTGTTTATAACTTTCTTGGATCAAAATCCTATTTAGCTTTTTGCCATTTATTTCCAATTCTTTAAATTCTTGTCAGGGAGATAACTGGTGAGGAAGGAGGGGGCTCCCTCCTTCTTCACTAGTTATCTCCCTGACAATTCTTAAACTTATAGTTATTTTTTCTTTTGTTCAATAAGGAAGGTAAACTCACCAGGTGGCTTTTCAAACTTGTCGTTTCGAAGATCTCTTATAGCCTTGGAATAGTAAATAAGCGATTCCGAAAAGTGATTAGAAAGTGAGGCTCATGAACTCAGTGTCCTTTAAAGAGCTCTGATGGCTGATTCCTTCATCTCCCAGTGCTCAGACCCATGGGAGACCACTGTCCTGAGGTTTCCTCATGAGGAGCAGCCTCCAGAGTGCATGTGGGTAATCTCCTGTCCTTTCCTTATCCAGAGAAGTTCTGAAGAACCGGTCTACTCGACAGTTCTTCAGTCTTTGCCGCCGTCATTGTTTCCGCTCTGTCAGAGACATGTTTAGTTTGCCATGCCTCCACTGGACATAACAGACAGTCTTAAAGCCCTTTGTACGAGACAAAAAGCCATCAATTAATTCCATTACCACTCCATCCTGACCTCATTTCCACAGAGGCCATACTCCAGTCAAATGCTTTGCTGTACTGATTAGATGTATTTTGTAATTTGCATAAGTCTATATAGAAGGGTTGCATCCCTGGCCACTTTGGGCTTGTCTTTCACCTCTAGTACTGTAATAAACCATTTTGTGCTTCAATGGGCTGGTCTCCCGTCCAAATGCACTCCTAAAAAATTATCCTACAATGCCAATGTCCTCTATTAGACAGAGTCACATTTTGTGAGATGAGCGGCCATATAAATATGATAAATAAATAAAATGTCAGCTGCTCTCAGATAATAGTTGAGGGTGATGTGAGAACAACAGCATGCAACAGAGATTTCTAAACTAAGAATCAACCTTTAGGTTGATTCTTTATCTCAACATTTATGAAAGAAGTATAAAATAAATGTCTCATGAGTTTCTGTTATTTTAATTCTTTTTAACTTCTTAATTGCAGGATTTATGTTCTGTCTGTTCCACCCTAATACATGCATCCCAAGTGACTTTCAATATGAACTAAAATATAGGTATGTTTTACAAAATTGAAAAAAAACCCTTCCCTTCCATTGCCTACTTGTTTCCTTGTGATAGATTCAACCACTAAATATATTTCAACATTGCTATGATGGAATAGCTCATTTTATTGTCTCTCATAACTATATGAATGTAGCTGTAATTCTTTGTATAAGTTGCATGCCTGCTTAGTTGTTATAGCATGTGTAATACTGCATAAGTAGATATAGTGTATACCTTTTTTTAATGGGGCTTATCAGCCCTTTTAATCAGTGACATCAAAGTAAACAAACCCACGTGGTGCTGATGTCACCAGGTCATGACCCTAAGCAGAAGTGATGTACCCAGCCCCCACCCACCGGATATGACGTGCATAGCCCTCCGCCCTGGATGTGATGTGCATAATCCTCCCCCCCACATGGTGCAGGGTTCACAAGGTCATAACCCTAGCCGGATATGATATCAATTCCTGTTAATATTCCTTGTCTTTTGCTGTAGGGACGGAATAAATTTTATTAAGGCCATGTTCAAATGCTTACGTGTACATGCGGATTTGACGGTACAGCTGGCAAAATATGTGTCTTTAGATTCTTTACAAAGGTAAAAAGCCGGCTGTGGCTGCCTTTTGTTGTTGTTCAGTCGTTTAGTCGTGTCCGACTCTTCATGACCTCATGGACCATAGCACGCCAGGCCTTCCTGTCCTCCACTGCCTCCCAGAGTTTACTCAAGTTCATGTTCATCACATCGGTGATGCTATCTAACCATCTCATCCTCTGCCGTCCCCTTCTCCTTTTGCCTTCAGTCTTTCCCAGCATCAGGGTCTTTTCCAGTGAGTCCTCTCTTCGCATTAGGTGGCCAAAGTATTTGAGCTTCAGCTTCAGTATCTGTCCTTCCAATGAGCAATCAGGGTTGATTTCCTTTAGGATTGACTGGTTTGACCTCCTTGCAGTCCAAGGGACTCTCAAGAGTCTTCTCCAGCACCACAGTTCGAAAGCATTAATTCTTCGGCACTCAGCCTTCCTTATGGTCCAACTCTCACAGCCATACATTACTACTGGAAAAACCATAGCTTTAACTATACGGACCTTTGTCGGCAAGGTGATGTCTCTGCTTTTTAATATGCTGTCTAGGTTTGTCATAGCTTTCCTTTTTCCCCAAGGAGCAAGTGTCTTTTAATTTCATGGCTGCCTTTTAGGGGCTCCTTTTTCCAGCATTCGAGGAAGTGATTTTAAGACTGCCTAGAAATAAAAACCTTTTAGAAAAAAGGGGTCAAATGCAGGGTGTGACTGCCTTTTAGGGGCTCCTTTTTCCAGCATTCGAGGCACTGATTTTTAAAGCGCCACAAAAACTAAAAGCATCATTAGGCTATTATTTTTTATTTCACAGGACACATGTACATGTGGCTTTGAGGGTACAATTGTCAAATATTACAAAGGTAAAAATCCGGCTGTGGTTTTAAAAGGGCTTTTTTCCTGCATTCGAGGAAGTGATTTTTGAATGTCCATAGAATTAGGCTAGGGGTTAATCTAATCACGTACCCAGAGGCTTGACTGCCACATCTTACTTGATGGGGCTAGGTTCAACACGCCTTAACTGATTTGGGTTATGACATTGCAACACACCTTATCAACCACATCTTACTTGATGGGGCTGGGTAGTCACTTCCGCTTAGGGTCATGACCTGGTGACATCAGCACCACATGGGTTTGTTTACTTTGATGATGTCACTGATTAAAAGGGCTGATAAGCCCCATTAAAAAAAGGTATATACTATATCTACTTTCATATACTGCTCTAAACTGTTTTTATGTTTTAAATATGTATTTTCCTGACTCTTTTCTTTTTGGTTCCCATCCATTTTTTTATGATCACATCCACTGTAAATATGCCCTAAAGTTACCCATCCATATTCTAAATCTGCAAATGCTTGGCAAAAGAGAGTTGACATAGTTTGTGACTTCAAACATTTCAAATATATTGATGCTTATATCCTAATGTATTACTTGATGTTCACCTCTGAAGTCACTGATGTGTCTCCCTCTCTAAATTTGTACAGTCTGAAAGGATTAAATTCTTTTACCACATGATCGTATGTATAGATGCAACATATTCCATTGATTTTTAATAATTTACTTCTAAAATAAATATGTTCAAAATTTCTGTTTGTTATAATATTTTACAAAAATAAAACTTTTGGAACCACATGGTGGCAGAGTAGTATAAAAAATTAGTATATATTCTTGAAGACGCATAAAAAAATGAAATGACCTTTAAGTACTAGATTTCACAGGCTGTTGTCTTTTGTCCTCTTTTAACAAAAGTATCAGCTGAGGTGGTTTTCAGTCCATTTCTTGAAGAAATGACACAATTCTATTGCAGTTGCCAACATTCTGAACAAAAGTGAGTAAGTGATTTCTCCAGAATCTCTTGGATGAGACTGATTTTTAGATCCATTTAAGTCTAGTTTTGGCCCTAGTTTTTTAACAGCAACTACCCTCTTGGATTATCTATGTCAACAGGACATTTGGTAGCATTGACCAGCTACTGGATAGAATACCAAGTTAGGATATGGAGGCATTACGTTGCAGGGTTCCATTCTTGCTTAAATAGTTCCAGGGGATTTTTGCTCTGCTCATAGTAGTTATGGCTCTTTTTATTTGATGGTTTTTAATATCTATGAAACCACTAAGAGAGACTAACTATAAGAATGTCAGTAACTTTATGGAGACTACTGATTTCAATAGGAGAAATCATGATACACAAGATAAAGTTTATATATACTACTCAAAAAGCAGTTAGAATCCTAACTATCTTACGTTTGATCCTACAAAATTCATGAGGATGAGATACAAAAGTGATACTGGTCAACAATGCGATGCCCACAGTTGGCAACAGATTTATTTACTATTATTATCAATTCCTAGCTCCTTTTTCTACAACCACCTCCACTACTTACCTAGAAAATGAAGCTCAACTTAGAAAACTAAAGCTCAGTGAAGATCATCCCAGATTTTGATTTCTGTGGTTCTCAAAGCAACAGAAAGCTAAGATTTGAGGAATGCACCAGCAATATGATTAAAAGTCTAATAGAGCTCAGTGATTTGCAAATTTCTGCTCTGGAAAATAATGGCTTATGAATTACCAGTTAAGTCATTATTCTGAAAAGTAGACTTCTGGGAAATTATGCTAAATGAACGTTGATTTTAGCTGGGTGACTATCAATTATTTCGTTGTGGCTGGTGTGAATAAACTGAATATTAGATAAGAAAATTCAGGATAAGACTTTTATTGACAAAACTCTAGCAGACCTCCAAATATTTCAGTCAGTGTAATGTATGGTATTTCTAGCAAAGGTCCTGAAAAGAAGGGACAGAGTAAAAGATGACAGCTGCCTCTACCATTACTTAAAATGTTCATCTTGTAGTTTAGTGCTTGAAACAAACCAATTAGGGTTCAAGTCTGATTTAAATTAAATATTATTTCAATTTTGAATTTGGGCATTCCAGGTGCATATCTATGTGAAGTGGAAATGGAGTACTAGGAGCATAATACTGAAGATGTTTCCTGCTTCTGAAATGCAGACTCACCTTTACTATCATTTCAAAGAAGTAAAGCACCTGTTGTCTACTATATAGCATTTATTCTGTTTTGCAAGACTTTATCTGCAATATACTCACAATACTTTCTTATCATATTATAGTGATTATAAAATTAGCTCCCTCATAAAGCCACAGTCTTGGCTCCCATTCAGCAACTAATCAGTGTTTACCTAGTGCTAAAGGCTCCTTGCATCGATTTTTACTCAGCAATTAAAAGTGCCGTACCATGAAAATTCAAATAATGCAAACATAATTCTTCTATTCATTAACCTTTTTAGCAAACATAATCCATATAGAGAACATGGAAAACATTATTATTATTATTATTATTATTATTATTATTATTATTATTTAGCTAATATTATATATAAGTCAGGGATTTAACTTTATATATAACTGGGATCTATCTAATTATACATATATGTATATATTCTAATTCTGGCTGCAGCAAATAGCACTTAAAGCACATTTAGTATATAGCACTACGAGCTTAAATTCAGAAATTAATCATCTCTTCTAAAAGATCCTGATCTTACCTCATTGTTAACCTGGTTACTCATTCAGAAAACTAAACAGAGAAATTACTTATTTGGGGGATCAATAAATATTCAAAATACTGCAAGTACACATGTTCGTTTTATAGGGTGGCTTAAAATATTGATGCTACATGGCATGCACAGATGACTAGTCAAAAAGAAACAGATTGGACAGGAGCTATGTTGATCAGATTTTTCCAGTGATAATTAGAGCCAATCTTTTTTGGCATAAGTCACATAATAAATACCACCATTCTCAGGTGAGATATAATGCCTATGTAATCTTGATATAATCGTTGCTCTAAATTAATGGGCTGGGAAGTCGAGAAGATTGTGTTATGACCTGGTTCTGGTTGTCCTGTCCTGCTATTTAGGAAAGTCACATGTCCTATTGCCTGGGCCATTTCCAGAGTTGGCTACTCATGGATTAGCCAACGATTAGCTGAGAACAAAATAGCATTGGCAATGAAAAGAAAACCCAAGAGCAATCTAATTAATAAAACATAAGCATATTATGCAACCCTCAGAAGTAAGTCCACTCAATTCCCACAAAGTAGAAGAGACGGGTAAAGGATAATCCTCACATCCTGCTAACTACAGCATGAAGATGCCTCACTAACTGCTGTAAAGGTCACATCCTCATGACATCCCCATCCCACTGTGGAGGCAGCATACATTTGACTTTAGCAGATGCAGTTCAGAAGCGTATTTTCTGTCTTCTCAAGACACAAGTCTTGTCATACAAAGCCTCCTCCCAGTACTGCTGATGCAGCCAGGGGCTGGGATTTTTTCAGCTCCTATTGGTCTCTTGAGTCTGATGTGGGTATGCTACCCCCTCCAACTTACTTGGCACTGCTGTCATGGCCATTTTGGCTTGGGTTGCAGAACAGATCAGACACTTTGCTTCCAGAGGCATCTGGGTGAAAAGGGAGAAGCAGCCTTAAAGGAATCCTCTTAAAATCAATGAGAAACCTCCATTAATCTCAGTTTACTCCTGAATAGGCATGCACAGGATTTCATGTTTTAAATGGGAAGGAATGTTTGTCTACCTATGCTGTGATCCTGAAGCCTGGGTCATATTTCTACTTCTGAAGCCCATCCTCCAAGGAACTTAAAGAGACATACTCCCAAAACCTTATTTGGATGGCAGCTTTAAAAGTTAAATGCCCTGAAGCACCAACAAGTAGGTTGGTTTCAATTAGTGGTCATGCTTTTGTTGTATTATTGTCCAATGGTTACAACAATGGCCATTTGGAGACAGCAACTTGCAGGCTGTTTCTCTTTTCTGCAGAAAGTCTGGTTGATTAAAATCATTGGGACATATTTCTAACTAATGTTGAGTAAATCAAAAGAAGCCTGATTACCAACCAGAGCAAAGTTTGACAGGTGGCTAAACCCACTGGTCTAGCCATCTGTCAAAACTTATCTCTTCCCCAACCCACTTCAAGCAGAGTGACTGGTGGATGCTTTTTCTGCCAGCTGGTGACTTTTCGTGGGAGGGCAAACAAAGTCAGGGGAATCTATCAATCACTTCCCTTAAGTTCTGCATTAAAACTGTATGGACACACCATACTCTGGCCTTGTATCTGAGGCAGACTAGGGCTTAGCAAAGTAAGGGTAGTGCAAAGTATTCCTGCATACTTTTCTCCTGTCTCAAGGATTGGAAAAAAATCACACTAATGTGGCCCTGAGAAAGAACCTACATGTAGAAACTGTTTTCAGTAGAAAAAGAGTAAGAGAATGATGCTCAATATTACAAGGTATGCCTGTTGTTGTTGTTGTTGTTGTTCAGTCGTTTAGTCGTGTCCAACTCTTCGTGACCTCATGGACCATAGCACGCCAGGCCTTTTACAGGCTGTATTTTTAAGTGGCTGTGCGCCCAGGAATGTGATGAACATAGGGCTTATTGAGCTAGCTGTTATTGATTTTACAGAGATGTTAGTAGCATTTAAATATTGCTTTATGTGCTGTTTTGGCAGACAATGCAACACATAGGCTTCTTCAAAAACAAACATCAGTGATAGTGTGACCATAGTTTTTTTTCAACTCTACGTCTCTCACACACACATAAATTCATAGTTTTATCTATCACCCTCACATGCATGCACATTCTCTCACACACACACACACATATATGCACAAACAATTGAGCATGCAACAAGTGTTGCCTTGGCCAGTTACAATTCTTTTTAAAAATCCAAAAGAAAGTCACTGAAATCCTTAGCAAGCAGAATACTTATTTTTGCTATCATTTTTTTCATTTAAAGTAAAAGATCAACTGTTCAGAATTAAAATTCAATCAATTTTGTCACTAAATGAAATATTTGAAAAGATGCAATACATACAGTTTCAAACAAACTACTTCTGAGTTTAACTTAATATAAATGTCAATCCTGAGTCTTAAATTCATCTAAATTCATCTTAAATTAAATTCATCTAGGACAAGTTTCATGTATTAAGTTCTGTGGCGGGGGGGGGGGGGTTACTTGATTATAGAGCATCTGTTACCAAACAGCTTGGAAATGGAACAGCTTGGAACCCTCAAAGTTTTTGGGTGGCAAATGTAAAATTCCAGGGGCCACACCATAGCCTGGGCAGGGTGCATGTAGCCTGCAAGTTGTGGATTGCTTAGCCATGATGTATACGTACGCAAATTTTTAGTATGCTGGCGGAATAATTAAATAGCTCTTTGTGGTATGGACAGGTTACCCACTTCCATTAAAGCACCGATGCAAGGATTGCTAATGTACATAAAGCAGATATGATATTCAAAGGACTATATAGCATAAGAATTATTCCTGTGCAGTATGCCTTCTGAATCAATGTTTGTAGGCTACAAATGCTAGAAATACAGTACATTACTCAGAAGTCAGTCTGACAAAAACCCAGTAAATTTCGACACTTTACATATATTTATGTAAGTCTTAAAAGCGGGGGGACGGGACCCTATGGTTTTAATTATGCCTCCAGCAGTGCCTCAAAAAGGGACCGGAAAAGCAGTCTACTGTATAGGCTTCACTGTCACATTCTACAATGAACAGTGAGCCATTTGTAAATATTTACACGTGTGCAATCCAGCATAATTTTTTTTTTAAGTAAACAAGTGTGCTGTGAAATAGATAACTCCAAATCAAGTTGCAAGATAATGTTTGGAAAAACATTAATAACAAATGTGGTCCCCATGACTACTGGTCCCTTCTGTCAGCTGCCTCTTCATTGGCTTGCCCCTCCTCTCAGACACCAGAGCTTGCCTTATTTCTCAGTTTCTCGTCAGTGGGGCGTTTCAGTTCTCACTAGAAAATCTCAGTCAATTAATTTGTGGAGAACTGAGGAAACTTCACCTCTGGCATCTTGCAAAGTCCTTATTACTATTGACCCCTTTTAGCCCCCAATATACAATTGTTGACTTTGTATTTATTATGAAAAGAAAGAAAAAAAGAAAAGACCAGGCAAAGCAATGGAGGCATTTTATTTGAAATTCCCGGGAGGTAAGAAATGAGTGTTTTGCTTTTCTCTTTTTCTTGTTTTCTGGGCAGTGGTCTGTGATATTTCCTCCCCACAGCAACCCTAGGTCCCTCGTGGAATTGCTCCTGACACAGAAGCAGAAGGTTACAGGTGAAAGAGGGAGATGGAAAGTTTTTTAATGATTGAAATGCTAATTATTGTTTCCAGTTTGATACATATGTATTGAAAAGCATTACTATTCTCAGATAATTAGAATTTAGCAACAACTCATTGCTTCATTTGAAAATTATTGATTCTTTGGGGGGATGGTATTATTAATTTTTAGCTGTTTGGATGAAAGCTATATGCTTAATACTTTTACCTTGCATAACAGTAGAACATATTGTCTGGGTTTGTTTGTTTGTTTGTTTGTTTATTTATTATTCAAACTTATATTACCGCCCATCTCCCCCAATCGGGTTTGTTATGACCAACTTATTGTTCTGTATGGAAATGGGAATGTTGTGAATATCTAACATCAACAAGTTGTTCTGTATTCTTCATCAGTGAGCAAAGAAGACTATAACATATGCCATCATCCTTGTTCCAAAGAAGGGATAAGGATATTGATTCTTCTAATTAATTTTGGGAAATGTATTTGAAAAGGATGATAGTGTTTGTTGCATACCGGAATACATAAGTATTAGAAAAAGATGGCTCAGAGGAAAGAGGAAGGAGTTGGTGCCCCTCACATTTGATGTAAGAAGTTGCAGAAGAGCTTCTCTCTTTGCTATATTGATTAATGACTTGACCTCTCGTTTTTTGATCTCCAGCTGCTACTGAGTAAGATGGCTCTAGGATGTCACACTTACCCGATCACTAATTCTAGTGGAATCTCAGAACCCCAGCATTACTTCTGAAGTAAGTAATTTCAAGGATGTAATTGCTGACCACAACTCCTAGGCACATTTATATGTAAAACCAGACAACCATTTTCTTTTTCAAAGTTGTCTATTACAAAAAATAAGTTGAGAAATTATATATAATAAATAAGAAAATAGAATTAAAAAGACAGCAGCTCAAATATAAAAATGATAAAAAATCACACTTTGAAAGTCAACTTAAACAAGAAAATAGAAACGTGCTGTAATATTAATGCAAGCAAAGTGCAAAACGTTGACTACCTGAATTCTAATACTAATAAAAGTAATAACAGAATGAAACTAATTTGTAATTGAGGAAATGCTCTCATTTTCATTCAATTCTGTTTGCTGATCTTATGTACACCCTTCCCTCCCCCAAAGTCATTATGTAGTCACTGATATGAATTAATTTCTATGCCATAATTTTGAATGTTGTTGGTGGCATTGAGACTTAGCAGAAACCAATGTACACAGCAGAAGAGAGCCTGAGGCTTAACGTTTTGTTTGCTACACCTCTGTGTACATATGAAGGGGAGAAGATTACTGATATCACCTCTACCTTGCCTTTTGACCTCTCCTGATTCCATCCAAAGCCTATCTTGAAGATTATGGAATTGCTTTTGTTATACTAGAAAGGACTGTTGCCCAAGAATTGGGTTATTATGCTTTTCCACACTGTGCCTGCACAGAAGCTCCTTTCTCACATAGATAGAAAAGGATAGGGCTATTATATCTGGTTTGCAAAAACCTGGATGACCACTACATAGCAGGAAAGGTAAAACTGAAAACTAACTTCTTGCTACCATCCAGTGGTAATCTGGATATTTGCAGCCCGAATAAGAGATAAATCTATACTGTGGAAAATATTTTTAATATGACATTAAGAAAGACTAAAATACAGTGGTTTCTGCAGCATCAGTCATAAAAGGAGGTTTCCAAAACAAAGCAGTATAAAAAGATTTTTAATTGACATGCAGAGATGTAGATTGGTGAAGCCAGATGCTGAAGGGCTAACATGTTCCCTGCTGCTGCTTCTCCCCTCTCCCCAGTAGCCATTAGATGGAGAAAGAGTCAAGCTCCCCATTCTGCATTGATTCTTCCCTAAGCAATTAGTCTTGTAAGGAAAAAAGGTGACTTCTATTACATGCCTATATGTGTAATGTCTGGTTCCTTGGAAGTAAAAGGAGAATTGAGCAGTAGCCACCATCATTTCCCCTTCTGTTTAGCCTTGAATGGATAAGCTTTGACATGGTAATTATATGAACTAAAAAGTAGTGCAGTTTTACAAAACTAGAAGACATGTCTCCAGGATCACTTGCAGTCGGACAGCCTCTAAATTATATAAATAAAATAAATAAATGTGTTTGACTCATAAGGCTAGATAATGCATGCATGTTCAACACTCAATGACTATGCTGATTATTTGCATCAAATGATCACTTGCATGTTGAGCCATCAAAAATGAATCACTTCAAGCTGCATCTTCATATTAGTTGGGATCAGTTGGGATTGTTGTTTCTGTACCAGTCTCTTGCTATGTAGCAACCTCCCTGCCTGAGCTACTCGACTCGGTCTTGGGGTTGGCAGTAGAGTTCCCCAAGCTTATGGTCCTGGGGGACTTCAGTCTGCCTTCCCTGGGGGACCCAACATGGGAAAGTGGTCATATCCCTGATCTGGTTTTCTGGCCGAAGCAGTGACAATGTGATCTGGAGTTGGGGGAGTTCTTGGTGTCTCAACTGTCATGGTCAGATCATGCCCTGGTGACCATAAGATTCTCTAGTGCTGCCCCCTGCTGCAGGGAGGCAGGATCTATTAGATCAGTCCGCCCCCAGTGACTAATAAACCCTGATGGGTTCCAGAGGGAGCTGGGAGTTATTCCTGACTGTCTGCTGCATGGTCCAACTGAAGCCTTAGCCATTGCTTGGCATGAAAGGGCAGCTGAGGCCTTGGATTGGATCGTGTCCATGCAACCTCTCTCCTCTTGTAGATCCCGCCACTCCCCATGGTTAATGGAGGAGCTGAAAGAGATGTCTAGAGCGCTGCTGGAGAACAACAAGGGATAAACTCAACCGAACACAGGTAAGAGCCACTATTAAGGCCTACCTTGTGGTGGTAATGATGGCAATACTTCTCCACCCTTATTGCATCTGCAGATAGCCAACAGGCGCCTTTTTAAGGTGACCCAAGTCCTCCTGGGGAAAGGGACTCGGAGGTCTACGTACAAAGCCACGCAAAGGAATTTGCAGAGCATCTGTCAGACAAAATTGCTTGCATTCATTACAAGTTGGATGCCAGCTTTGGTACAGGTCCAGGGGAGATGATTGGGGTACAATCTTGCCTGGTTATCTGGGAACAGGTTGATCTTGTTGGGCCTGAGGAAGTGGAAAGGATCCTTATGACTGTGAGTTCAACCACCTGATCCTTAGATCCATGCCCCTCCTGGCTAGTTAAAGCTGCTATTGCCAAAAAAAACCCCACAGAAAACTCCATTTAAAAATACCTCAATAAAATCAATTGTCGTGATAAAGGAGCTGTGTTATTGCACTGAAACTCAGATTCTGAAGAGGAGTTAATAAGCCTGCCCCAGGTTATGCAAATGCATATGGTGGGAAGCAGAAACAGAGAGAGAGTCAGAGTGAAGATTTGGGTGGGAGATGATTTATAGATTCTCAGTGGGTTCGCTGTGGAGGAAGATAGAAATGAGCCAAAGCAGGACAGAGAACAATAACAGGAGACTGCATCCTCTTCTGGAGGATCTGGTGAGTTGATTCATCCCCTGGAGGGCAGATGAGAAGACATTAGGTCACCCCAAGCACCACGACTGAGTACATGTGGGAATTGGAAATAATATTTAAAAAACAAGTGATTGAAAAAAGTGATCCCTATTTGGTTGTAGCTTTGTTCTACATAGCATGGGGGGGGGGGGGGGCAGAATTTTTGTGATATTGCTGAAAGCATAGGATTATTATGCATTATAGTATTTCCTTTTCACCTTTTTCAAGCCTGGTACTCTGGAATGTCATATATTATAATCCTAAAGTCAGCATTATGTTTTCAGCTCTCCCTAATTATGCTTGCCCACACCGTGCAAAGAAAAAGTATTCCGGAAAAATTATCCCAGAGTCAGCAAAGGCAAAAACATCTTGTGACACTTAAAAGCTAACACTGACAATGTAAAACCTAGTCCATGAATAATTGTCCAACAAAGAAAAGAGAAAAAGAGAACGATGGTCACTTTCATTTGTATTTCCTCTTAATTTTTAGACAGTTTGCTTGTTTCTTCACCCTAACTTTAATTTTTAATAATATGATACAGTACTTACTGAAAGTGGCAAAGACTAATTAATTCTGGCACACATAATTTTATGAAGCCTGTTTTCCATCAATGTGTTTTACAGCATACCTGTACATATATACATACATACATACATACCAACCATAACCTTTTGGAGTAAGCAGTGTTATACAAAGCTCAACAACAACAATGAAGAGTTGGAAGTTGTAAACCAAATAAATTAAAAACGTAAGATTAGAAAGAGGAGAGGAACTGTCATTTAATCTAGTTTATACCAACACAACTTGCTATAGATATGGAGTGTGACAGCACCTTCAAGACTAACTACACACAAATTCATATCCTCAGCCTTCTAATATTGCCACAAACTTCTAATACTTCTAATATTGCCACAAACAGTCCTTATACATTTGTCCATAATACTTTAATGAGCCAAGAAGATATCTATACATCCTTGTCTTACTTCCTACTCAGTGTTGAATTATTCACTAAGCATTCCATTTATTGTCATGTATGCTTTACTTCCATCATACACTGCTCTTAACACAGTTAACAAACAACTTTCAGCTCCATATCATGTAACACATTCCATAGTTCAGACTTATTCACTTTATCATAAATTTCTCTAAATCAACCAACCTTCATTAAATGTTCTTTTTCACATCCATACATTTCTCAATGACTTGCTGAAGAGCAAAAGTCTGAGCTGCACACCTGCTACCCAGGATAAAGCCACATTACACTTCCCAAATTTTGCTCAGTGTTGCCTCTTGTACTCCTTCCTAAAACTAATTTATTGCAAAGTTTGTACTCACCCTCATTATCTTTCCCTTTGTTTAAGGGAACAGTAATGGCATTCTGTAGGGGCGTGGTGGCTCAGCGGGTAAGACGCCAGGCTTGTTGATCGGAAGATCGCAAGTTCGGAGGTTCGAATCCCTAGCCCTGCGTGCGGAGTGAGCTCCCGCACTCGCTCCAGCTCTTGCCAACCTAGCAATTCGAAAGCATGCAAATGCAAGTAGATGAATAGGTACCACTTTGGTGGGTAGGTAACAGCATTCCATGTGCGTCATGCTGGCCACATGACCATGGAAGCGTCTTCGGACAACGCTGGCTCTTCGACTAACAAATGGAGATGAGCACCGGCCCCTAGAGTCGGACACGACTGCACAACTGTGCGGGGGGAACCTTTACCTTTAATGGCATTCTAATCATACAACCTGGTAGAGTAAAGAAATTTGCTAAAGCTAGACCATAAACTCAAAACAAATGTTTTCTAATCTAGAGCTGGATTCAGTCTCCTAACTACTACACCAGTTGTAAGACAACATCATACCAGTTGTAAGACAGCATCATAAAGCAGCTAACGGAGATATAAGAATTTACAAACAAGTAGGTGTGAATCTTGAACAGTACCAGCCTAAGACATTTGGCTACTTGAAGGAGAGGTCACATGTTCTTCCCTTGGTCCTTTTCTAGAGCCAACACTTCAAAATGTTTTACTGCAATTATTTGTTTATTTGTCATATTTCTATCCTGCCTTTCCTCAAGAAGCAGAATACATGGCACATCTTCCTCAAATTGTCAATCTCCCTCTTCCTCCAGCAGACAACCACTGTCTTGAAGGCTTGTGGTTAAATTCCTACAGTCCTATCTAGGTTGCATTATTCAAATAACAGCTAGAGGCCCAAATCTTTATCTCCTAGAACAGGGCTTTCCAAAATTTTCCCACAGCGACACACCAACAGCCGTTGGTGTGTCGCCATGGGAAAACCCGGAAGTGCCGCTGTTGCGGCAGCGCGCAAAAACCCGGAAGCGCTGCTGCCGCTTTCAGGTTTTTGCACACCGCCGTTGGTGTGTCGCTTCGGGAAAACCCGGAAGCGCTGATGATGATCAGCGCTTCCGGGGTGTGTGGCGACACACCAGACTGTGTGTGGCGACACACTTTTGTGTGGCGACACACAGTTTGGAAAGCTCTGCCCTAGAAAATAGCAGCTTCAGTGAGGCAATTTGCACTGACAGAATGGCAGAAGGGAAAGATCAACCCTTCTTCCCCATGTCATAGTTTTATTCCAGAGTACAGCCAGATATTTTTTGAAAGATATCCAAATGCAATCACAACTTTAGCATAGTGCCTACTTTGAGTCTTAGAGACAAATAAATACTTGTAGGGAAGGTCTTGAAATAGTTTCAGTTGCATACCCAAACTTCACAGGCTACAAGTATCAAATCTAAGCTTGTTCAAATTCCCTAGTAGTCTGCATGCTGGAGAAGCCAATAATGGAGTCAGCATGCATTATGAAATTTCCTTAGTAGAAATGTTTAACAATATACTGTGTAAAAAAAAGGATTTCCTTCTATTGGTCCCCAGTCTCACTGCATTTAATTTCAACAGATGATTCTGAGTTTTAATGTTGTGAGAGTGGGAGAAAATCTTCTTTCTGTCCAAATTATCTCTGCCATGATATGCCTTCATCATCTCATCCCTTACATTCCTTTGATCAAAGCTAAAGAGCCCTAGTTGCTGACCTATTTCATCTTAAGGGAGTTACTCCATCCTCCTAATCATATTGGTTACCCTTTTCTGCATTTTTTCTAGCTTTCGAATAGCCTTTTTAAGGTACAGTGACCAGAACTCACAGCTCCTAGGGTAAGAGGGTATCTCTAGCAACTAGTTAAAGAACAGAAAATAGAGAGTAGGAATATATGGGCAGTTCTCACACTAGCGAGATATGTAAAGTTGGCTCCCCTAGGGAATAGTGCTGAAACAGTTGTTTTTTTAACTTGTCTATTAATGAGCAGGACTTAGGGGTAAGCAATGAAGTGGCCATGTTAGCCACTTTAGCTGCTGATGTTAAACTGTTCATGATATTAATATCTGAAATCATTCTAAACTAAGTGTATGGCAAATACAGTTCAATGTAAATAAGCATAAACTGATGCAAGTTTTTGGCATACACACACATGCAGACAAATCCAGACTTCACCTGTACATTATTGGGATCTAAGACAGCAAAACTGCCAATATAACAATGTCTTTATATAGATCTATGGTAAGACTATACTTGGAGTATGCCATCTCTGTCCCATTACCAGGCCTAAACCTTGACTGGAGAGGGTCTAGGTATCAAAAGATATAACTTAAGACCCAACATTAGCCTACCAGCTTAATGAACAACAACATTCTGCCCTATCACGCAGCAATCAACCAGCACCTAGATATACTACAGCCTTATCCTTATCAACCTAAAAATAAAATTCAACAACCACAGGGAAAAAAAAACACTCTCCCAACTAGCCATTCCATCACACAGCTATCAACATTGATTCTGTTACCAAGTAGGGTATGAAACATCTGCAACCCAACACCACCAATCACACAGAAAGCAACCAATACAGATATAAGATAGAACCACCACCTTATCAGCCAAAAAAATAATCTAGCATGGCGTCAATCACTTGCAAAACAATATCCACCCACAGGACCATCCCACCGAAGCATGTGTGAAGCAGACAAGGCAGAATGATACAGAACCACCGACAACTAATGAACCTTGGCTGTCCAAAACTCCATTGATTCTGTTACCAAGTAGGGTATAAAATATCTGCAACCCAATATCTAAGCTTAGAAAACTCTAACAGTGCAACTATCTGCTGCTTCTTCTAGAGTGTTTTATAGTTGCCCTGCAACCATTGTCTCAATAACTGTTCATAAAATGGAAGCTTAGAGAGTAGTTATCAAGGGTGGCTGGGTCCAGGGAGGGCAACTTAAGGAGAGGGCACACTTTCAAGGCTGCTGGTAATTTCCCCCAACCAAAGTTGTTGACAACCTCCTGGAACCAGCCTGTCTCTGTCTGTCTGTCTGTCTGTCTGTCTGTCTGTCTCTCTCTCTCTCTCTCTCTCTCTCTCTCTCTCTCTCACACACACACACACACACACACACACACACTTATCCCATAAAGGAGTCAGGAGGGTCACAAGTCCAGGCCACAGATGGCCATCCTAAAAAACACCCTATCCCTTTCTCAGAGTCCACAGACCAAAACGATTCCCAGTTAACCTGGTAGGACATTGTCCCACTCACCACATCACACTCATGAGTGAGTAGAGATTGGTAGATCTAAGTGACTTTATAGGCAAACTGGTTACAGCAGCAAGGTGGGAACTCAACTTCATGTCCTTCCCCAAGAGCCTGTCAATGCAAGATGTGTTGACACTTCTCCTCTATTATCACCATTAGGCTTGAACCTGAGCTAGTACACATGCTCAATCAAATTCATTTCTCATCTTTCTTCACCAGTGCTTCAGGCATCTCTTCTGCTGCTTCATCTCCCCAAATCCTTAATAAACCAAGGTTATTTGGAATTGACACACAGAAAGAGGCTGCTGGGTACAAATTTCCTTAAGTGCTTGAGCAAACAACAAGACACTGATCTGAGCTGCCCAAAGGATTGCTGGGAAACTCCCCAGATACCTGCCAGAATCCATCCAGATCCATAAGGTACCTGGGCTAGGCCATTCTAATCAGTCAGTTCACCCCACAGAGGTTACATGTGGCTTATCTGGACCAGGAAGTGAACTGACCATGGCAATGGGCAATACCCTTCATATCCAGACCACTGCACAACTACTCTGTGGTAAAGGGAAGGTCCCAGATATGTTGGATCAGAGATTACTTGGAACAAAGTAAATAATTCCAAAGTTGCTATGCAGGTCATAAACTCATTTCCAGAGACATGGAGGTTAAAGTCACTCAGGGCCAAAAAGTGAGGAGACTTTTAACACCAGGCCAGAGATAAGGTCAAGTAGCTCTGAGAGGGATCAGGGCAGGCAGCAGGGCAGGCAGTAAACTAGCAGGTTCCCTAGCTTGTCCCTCTGAGTCAATTCAACATACAGACTCCCACCACCTCAGGAGCAGAATCCATAGTCACATATACGATGTCTTTCAAGATCAATGTCATTCTACATCCCAGCCTTGGTGTCAAGACTGCTGAAGGATCCACAATCCAACTGATACATTTTTGAGAGGGCAATACCCCTTCCCTCTCCCAGCCAGGTCTTAGTGACAGACACCAAGTTTTCTTCCGACACAGAAAGTGACAAAGTTTCATTTTGCACTTTATTTTTTTTTAAATAATCCAGAATCAAATAAATAATTTTACAAGATGAGATAAAGAGAGGATGGAAAACATGTTTTAAACAGTGGCATATACTTTCCTAAATACATAAATATTAAAATGAGCCATGATGTTAAGCAAAACTAAAGATACAAATAAGATAATTACTGTATGATCTGCACAATCCTTTACAGTACAGTGCCTAGAGACACACATACAATTTTTGGTGTTGGAGTCCACACATATGGTTGCTCTTGCTGAATTCAGTTCCTGCACACAGTTTTGAAAGGACGCCTCCACCTTGACAGTGTCAGTCATCTGACTGTTAGAATGTGCAATCTGATATTGCACGTGAGGACCTACAGTATGCATTGGAATTGTTAGCAGCCAAAGAAATATACTGGACAACTGACTGGTTGCTTAATGTTTCTGTCTATGTATGTGGGTACTTTTTGTTTCCTTGTTTTAAGCCAGATTTGGTTCAGGCAGTTTAAAAAATATTGAACATCTGAGTTTGCGATCTCTTCTGTAAGTCATTTATACTGAAAGGGGGAAGGGCTCCTAAAACTGTAAAGGTAAAATAAGGAGGGACTCACTCTTAATTATGTTGTGATTTCAGAGGTCTTTCATGATGGATACAACCACCCCTGTACCCAACATGGATCCAGCTGTGGCAAACAGCAGTAAGTCACAGTTTTTGCCCTTTGAATCCTGCCAGCCGTCTCTCCCTGCATTCTTGTTGCTCATCATAGCGTATGCTGTAGTCATGCTGGTCGGACTTCTGGGCAACCTTTGCCTAATTATCATCATCAAGAAACAAAAAGAAAATCAAAATGTCACTAACGTTTTGATTGCCAACCTCTCCATATCTGATATCTTCATTTGCGTCATGTGTATTCCTTTTACTGTTGCATATACTTGGATGGATTACTGGGTTTTTGGTGAAGTTATGTGTAAAATAACTGCTTTTGTGCAAAGTATGTCTGTCTCCGTTTCTACATTTTCACTTGTATTAATTGCAGTTGAGAGGCATCAGTTAATAGTGAACCCACGTGGTTGGAAGCCCAATGTTTCACATGCATTCTGGGGAATTGTCTTCATTTGGGCATTTTCTCTAATAATATCCACTCCCTTCTTGATATTTTACCAAGTCTCTGATGACCCCCTGAGAAACCTCTCTTCCCACAGTGAGAGCTATGCCAACAAAATTGTCTGCATTGAGGTGTGGCCATCCATTGAAGAGCAGCTGGGCTTCACCACCACCATGTTAGTTTTCCAGTACTTCTTTCCACTAGGGTTCATTTTCATCTGTTACCTAAAGATATTTGTGTGCCTGCAGAAGCGGTACAGTAAAGTGGATAAGTTAAGGGAGAATGGGAGCAGGCTAAATGAAAATAGAAGGATTAATATTATGTTAATTTCGATTGTTGTGACGTTTGGGGCCTGCTGGTTACCTCTGCACATATTTAACCTTGTGTTTGACTGGAATTATGAAACCTTGATGCATTGCCACCACAATGTGGTCTTTACCTTGTGCCACTTGGTAGCCATGATCTCAACATGTGTCAATCCCGTTTTTTATGGATTCCTCAACAAGAATTTTCAAAAAGATATGATTATTCTGCTTCACAACTTCAGATGCTTGGAATCTCAAGAGTTATATGAGAACATTGCCCTTTCAACTCTGAACACTGATATGTCCAGGGGATCCCTGAAACTCAGCAGCATGCCTGCAAACATCTGAAGCAGACAACTTTCCAATCGTTTCCATATCTTTCAACTGATCTTCATAATGTGTTGCTGAATTCCTCTTATGGGGAAGTGTGCTTTTTGGGTGATGAAATCAAAGGCCTAGTACCTGTTTTGTTAGAAGCAGGCACAGAGCCTAACAGATCTTCCACACGAATAAAGCAAAAAGTTTGTATTAAACATAGCGGTTTCAACTCCATTGCAAGGGTTTCCCATGTTCAAGTGCTGGAAAACCGCTTGTGTGAAAATCAGTATTTGGAAAAGGATGTACCATGTTGCTGGGAAATGATGCAGCATTCCTCGTGGTCCATACCACCCATGTTTATCCTATGATTCTCTTGCACAGCCTCAAACAATTCTTCTGATGAACTAGTAGTTTGTATCCTAAGCAACCGACTTTCGGGATTTCCTTTTTTCAACACACTCAGAATCTGGTAGCCTTCCTCTCATTCCTATGTAAAGTGAAACCATATTTATGCTGTAAGACCACCTAGTTACAATACCCCCCCCCCAGTGTGATCCTTATGGGTGTCAATGTGCCTGGAGCTACCTGCCTTACCATGCTCCAGTCTCCCTACACCAGTGCTTTCCAATCTGCCGGCGTTGGCAACACACCAGCGGGGGCGGGGGCGTGCACGGGGGCGGGGCGGGGGGGCGCGCAGCAGCGGCGGTGTGCACCGCGGCAGCGGCGGCGGCCTCCACTAAAACGCAGAAGCGCTGATGGCGCGCCGCTGCCGCCGCCATGCACACCCCCACCGCCGCTTGGGTTGTGTGGCGACACACCAAACTGTGTGTTGCAACACACTAAAGTGTCATGACACACAGTTTGGAAAGCTGTACCCTACACCATCTGATTTTTGAGAAATATTTTAATTTAAAATAGAAAGCTAACATAGTAACCCAAGAAAACTGCATTATGGCTTACTGCAGATGTCTACAATCATTTTGGGGCCAGGGAGCATATTTCAAATATTGAAAGCATGTTATGGGCATTCTGACTGTACCATCCAGGATGCCCCATACCACCTCACCTTGTCTTACTTTTTTCAGCAGATTTTTTTTAAAAAGGAGTGAGCATGAGACTGCAGCTCCCCTACCACTTATTTTAATACTCTATGGTCCAGAAGAGGCCCACTGACGTTATTAGATATTGTTAGGTTATGACTGAGATCAGTCTTTTGCTTTGAATCCTATTTGTTTCCATTTTTTTTAGTTTATTTTAAGTTACAAGACATAGAAAACAATGGGCTTGGAATGAAAGTCAGGCAGGCATGAAAGAGGAAACAGCAACACATACTACTGGTGCCATAAATGCCATCTTGGCAGCCAGAGTTTAGTACGTTGTGTGAGCCAGGTCCCAGACTTGAAACTTAGGCTAGCAATTGCACACTGTTGTCTTGGAGTTAACTGCTGAAGATAAATGTGCCATTATATCTTGAATGAATGAATAAATAAATAAATAAATATCTATACATAGAGATGGATCTTTTTACAGGAACTGTTTTGTGACTAGTATTTTGGTTTTTACTATGGATGCTTCTCACCTTTACTTCTGCTATGACATTTTTCTTTATGGCTCCAAACTGAGTTTTAATTTTCTAACTTTCTCCCCTACTCTGGCCAGGCTTTCAGCTAAAACAAATTAATTCAGGCATCTTCCAAGTTTGTTAGTTGGCACAGCAGTGCTCCTGAAATTGGGCCTCTAACAAGTCAAACGCTCTGCTAACATAGTTGTTGACAAAAGATTGATGTTTGACCTACAAGAGCAAATCTGCTTTCATGGTGCACTTTGCCAGTCAAAATATTTTCATATTGGGAAAATGTTTTTCAGCACATAGCTCTGACATGACTTGAAATGTAATGAATTCATATTCAGAACATTTATATCATGCTTTAAAACTGCTGTCTTCAACCTGGTGCTGTCCAGATGTGTGGTGGCTACAACTCTTAGAATTTTCAGCCAGCACAATTCAAGGCCAGGCCACTAGGAATTCTGGGAACATATTTGTAGGGTATGGATTTTGGTGTAGTGGTTAAGGCACCAGGTTAGAAACCAGGAGACCGTGACTTCTAGTCCCGCCTGAGGCACAGAACCAGCTGGGTGACCTTGGGCCAGTCACTCCCTCTCAGCCCTAGGAAGGAAGCAATGGCAAAGCACTTCTGAAACCTTGCCAAGAAAACTGCAGGGACTAGTACAAGCAGTCACCAGAAGTCAATGCCGACAAGGCACACACACACAAACACATGGATTGAGGTTGTCTGTTTCAGAATATACATCTATTTAGGGCCAAACTACATACAGGTGCATCCATGAATAGGAACTTCTCTCTCTCTCTCTCTCTCTCTCTCTCTCTCTCTCTCTCTCTCTCTCTCTTTTTTTTTTTTTTTTAGGTTAAACATTGCAGAAAGCAGAATTGGGTCAGGGTAGCAGCTCTTCACAGTAGGAAAGATTCCACTGGAAGGAGTAAAGGGGATGATTCCTACTGGGATCACAGAAGGGCATAGGCTCAAGGCCACTCCACCTTTCCTTACGTGCAAATTGGTTGGGAGGACTTACACTGGCTAATAATTTTTTTAAAAAACCCTCAACTATGTTAGGGCACATTATAAATGGCCCCTTTGGGATTGAAATTTGGGAACATCAGTGTTATTTCAAGCTTTATTTTGTAATAAACTTAAAAATAAGTTCAGTTTTCTAGAACATTTCAGTATATTCATTTACAGTACCTGTACTGTTCATTATCTGCAAATAGGATTAGCAAGGTTTTGTTTGTTTGCTTGTTTTAGACATGATAGAGTTTATTGCATAAATGCTTGTTATTTACATTAAAATAATGTTATCTTCAAATGACATATCTTTTACTGAAGTTTCATACGTTTTTACTTTTTTCACTTGAAATTAGGAATGGAAAAAAATTCACAAGGATTTATACAGAATATTACATTTTGATCCAGGAAGAAAAGGGCAAAGTGAATAATATATACATTTGATACCCAAATGGAATCAGTATTGTTATGAAAAGCAGTCCTCTGTCTCATCCAACCTTTTGTTAAGTTATTTATTAAGAAAGCAAAGAGATATCTTTCACTGTAATGAGGCAGCAACCATTTTTGTGGTGATGTATATTAGCATGGAAAGTTTCCATTCTTTTTATTTACAGTCATACAACAGCATGAAATACCAGTATCTAATTGTGTCTAAATACTTCTCTTTACAGTGACTGTTTTGTACATAAAGTATTGCAGAACTTTTTATCAGTCTGATTGTATAGCTTGCTAAACTGTGTAACCTATTATAATGCATGCAAATATATACCTTGAAATGCCATTCATGTAAAAGAATTGCCAAGTATGTAGGCAGTCCAAACTTTTCATTAAATATGAAGCATCTGAAACAATGAATTTTTACTAGAAATACAGTCTAAACCAACATTTCAGGAGGAACTAGAAAATATACAAATAATGTATCAGTGCAATGGTGGGTATTTTTCTTCCAGTTATATAGCTACACTTAAATATACACGTATATATAAATATAAATATCCCAGAGACCACAGGGAATATGGCAGAAACAGAGAAATGTTATCAAAAACACAGGGGCCAAACATTTTATCCCTTTTGAGGATGGGGTATGGCTTGGATTTTTTTTTCAATTTATATGTGCTAATAATATAGCTGCTTAATGGTCCTACTTTAGGTCCATTAATTAGAAAAAGAAAAAAGTACACATCAAAAATGGCCATTTGGTACTGAATGTTAGTGGAATAATCTAGGATCTCTGGATGTTTCTGCAAAAACTGATCTGGGGAAATCATGTGGACCATAGAGGAGCTGGCCACCTCTCAATCAATATATTTTTTAAAAAATCTAAAAATTATCTCAGTCTAAGTTGTACAGGGAGATTACCAAGGTTCAAAGAAAAAAACTGAAATTAGTTTCCTAGGCACATATTTTCTTTACAGTGCAAACTTGTGCATGTTTACCCAAAAGTAAATACTGCTGTGTTCAGTGATCTGGGAATGAGCCACATGGCATGCAAGCAAGCAGACTGTGCTCAGTGCTTTCCTTGGTGAACCAGCAGCTTTGCCTCAAAGAAGCAGCTTCTGTGCATTTACAGTATTTCAGTTATATCGGACTTTCTGCTTTGGTGATCGTTCAAGGTGGCTAACAAAAATTTAAAACAGAAGCAGAATTAAAAAGTTTAAAATACTGATTAAAATTAGCATAGAAATACATACAAAAAAAAAAGCCTAACAATTAACAGTCTGGTGAAAGAGATGCACTGTTACCCTTTCCCCAACACAGAGAGAGGGGGACCAAAATGTAACTCTTCAAAGAATGGATTCCCTCACCTGGAAGCAATGCAGAAGAAGACACTTTCCTGCATGTCAGCAAGACAAACCTTAGAGAGAGCAGGAGAAGTCTTTAAAAGGGATTCTCCTGCCACAGTTTGCACCAGATGCAATTTCAAGCCACTTTTCGGGGACGGGGGGGGGGGCACACAGAGAGCAAGATTCAGAAATCAAGATGGTACGGAATCATGCACAAACGCCTCCTTTTATGAACGAAACAGCACAGCCCTTCTGCTCTGATTCTTAAAATGGGAGTGTGATGAGGTAGGGGTGCTTTGCTCGATGCTTCATTGAACCCAAGTGGCCCTTTGAAACTCACCCCAACATGCAGTGGGATTTACTTCCAGTTAAATAAGTATGGGAATTTGCTGTTCTTTCCTAGGTGTTTCCTGCATGACTGCTGGTTTTGAAGTGAAGGTGAGCTTCAAAAATAGCTTGTGATTTACAGGAGGGCAGTAACTGGGGGTGGGGGGAGCAATTTAAAGAAAACAGTCCAGGGAACTGGAAGCCTGGAGCTTGATCGCTACAGAAGAACGTATCTGCGTGTTTCAAGAAAGTAAAAAATTGCTGCACGAGAAAGAAGGAGAAATTGGCATCAAGCCTACTCGACCTTGAAATGGAAGCTTCATTGTTTGCCAGCTCAGGAGTAGCTGAGGGCCTTTCTTTGAGAATGGTTTGTAACCAGCCATTGGGAGAGGATGCATTTAAAGCTGGCTGATCTGGCCAGATGACCCCAAAGGGTGGTTACACTTTCAGAGGATATACCCAATGTGTCTGGTGGGTGCTAAAGAAGAATTCCTGACAGATTTCAGGCTGAGGGGTTTATTTGCTATGTATATAGGATATCATGTAAAGAATTTAATTCTCCTGTTGAAGCATGGGGGATGGAGGTCTACATCAATTTGGTGTTGACAAGCCAACAAGCCATTACAGGAGAATTAAAGGCTATTCCCCTTCCCTCCAGCTGTGTCAGACTTGAAGTAAGGTTCTAGACGCTCAAAAATCCTTAATTTTCTCTTTTGTAATGCCAGATTGGTCCCAAATAAAACAGAGATCCTCTATGATTTGACCCTGGAAGAAAAAGCCAGGTTGGGGGAGGCAGATGGGCCAGTATTCTCTAATGAAATAAGCTGGGGGATGTGGGCAGGGAGGTGTTGTGATGGTGATCCATAAGAAGAGTATCCCTCTTACCAGGATACTCACAAGAGAAATGGTTCTTATTGAGTGTGTGTACCTCAGTGTTGGGAGCAGGGATAGATTGGGGGCACTGTTAGTGTACTTCTCTCCCAACTTCCTAAGAGAACCCTGACTGTGCTGGTAAAATTGGTCTTGGAGTTGATGTTGGACATCCTAAGCTTATATTACTGGGGGACCCAATATCTTCTTTAGGGTTGTATGTTCTGGAGTGGCTCAGGAATTCATAACAACCATGACAACTATGGTCAGACAAAGCAGCCATCAACAGACATATAGAGGTAAACAACATTTACATACCATTCATAAGAGACAACATAAAAGCTAGAAGACCAGAATACCTCCTTGCCAGCAATCAATACCCAGATAGGCAAAGATTAACAGCAAGATTAGCACCAGAGGAGCAATCAAAAAACACAATAGACCCTAATCAAGGAACTATTAACTCAGTCAATCAACCAAGCAGCAAACAACAGCCCAACCAAGGAACTACCAAGGAGAGTACAACACCCCCACCAACACAGGCAGGACAAGCCAGGGTATATAAACAGAGAGCAAGTCCCTTTTCGCACTGAAGATGTTGCCTAGCCTGGCAATGAAACGTCTGCAAGAAAACAACAAGGCTCAGAGAGCACCAAGGACTCCACAGTTCAACCCTGAGCTACAAATATTCTCTTCGATTGGAACTATGGTCTCACTCCAATTGTTCCCAGGGCTAGCACATGATGCAGGTCGATGCCTTGGGTTTCCCACAATGTTACAGAGAGCTCATCTTCCTGTTAAAGTTGTAGTAGTGCTAAATCTCACTGTAGGAACAATAGACCTGTTAAGAGAGTCTGCCCAAGTTACGGGATTCAATTAGATTCCAAGAGACTTTGGAAGGGGTTGGCTGATTCTGCAGGTAATTTTAGCAATCAAGAAGTCAACCCAATTGCTTCTAAGTGCCCTCACTCTTCAGCTTCAAAGGTGGCCCCATGGCACAGGGATAAACTGCAGGAACTAAAGCATCAAGGTAAACAACTAGTGCCCTTTTGGAGGCTGATGTGATGGACTACAGTAAGGCAGCAGGTTCTCAGGAAGCACATTCCAAGGAGTGGGGCGAGATAAGAGACAATACAGTCCTGAACTGGATCATGGGAAGAGGAAGAGATTTAGAATAGCCACTCCCTAAACAAATAAGCAAATAAGGAACTAAACTTTGGCTGGATTGCTTCTATGTCATCCTTGGGCTGGGCCTGACAGCTTATAGTGTAGTGAGATGCAAAGCAGCTGGTTTTCTTGCACACAATGGATCCTCAAGCTCATGGTCTGCTAGGTGGTGAAGGGGCCTACTGGTATCCCTGCCTTCTCCTCCCTGAGTTCTATTACAAGGACCTCAAAGGTTTGTTTTAACACTTTGAACTGTTTGTGGATAAAATCTCTTGTAATTGGGCTTGTCTGGATGCCATGTTTGACACCGAGTCAATTGTATTCTTCTTGTATGACTGAATGAATTTCAATTTTTGATACTCAAGGACATGGACAGGCTGCTTGGAGTTGTATGTTCCACCACTTGTCCTTTAGGTCCTTGTCCAACTCGGCCTGTCTGCCCGCATAATACCAATCTGCAACTTAAAGCAACATCAACATGATTGTTTTCCTGGGATCATGCAGCTACCCATTACCGATGCTTTTGGTTTAAAAGGTTATAAATGGGTCCTACATGCACATTCCCAAACTCTCCAAAACAGCTCTTGCTTTCAGACCCAAAGTACTGCCCGGCTCTACATAATATCCTTCTCTTGCCATTATTTTTTTGCTTCAGTCATTGTCTTGCACACATTTTTTTTCTCATCCACAGCCACTTTCACTTTATATTTCATCATACTTTTCCTATTTCCTATTACTGTAGTGTTCTGTAACAAGCAGCTTCAACTTCCTTTTTCCTGGCATCCACTTTCCATTCATTCCTTTGGGAGATTATTTTCTAAGAGCTTTTCATACAGGGCTTGCACTTTCTCTTCCTAAAATATTCTGCTTTCATTAGTTCCTTTCACTTCTTTCCTTTTCTTCCATGTCTATTTTTCCCCAATGCCTATTCCTCACAATACCAAATAATGGTCTGTTCCCACATTCAGAACCTCTCATGAACCACATGTCCTGCACTAATTCTCTCAATCTTTCATCAGATGAATCAGCAGGTAAATCTCCCACCTGACTGCTGTGGCTGATTAGCACAGTTCTCTGCTGATAAAGTCTCTGAGCTTCACCAATATTTTGACTGTATGGGTGGAGTCCATTGTGATGACTGAAGCAACATCTTGCCATGTTACTTGCTGGGCTGTGGACTCTGAGAAAGTGGATAAGGTTCTTTCTTGACTGTCTAAAGCCACTTGTGGGCTTGATCTATGTCCCTCCTGGCTCTTCAAGGAGCATAATGTATTGGATCCGGAAAGTAATTAATGCCACTCTAGTGTGTGATGCCGTTGGTGTTGAAGGAGGCTTCTGAAAAGGCCCTCCATGGATCCATCAGCATGGGGCAACTATCTCCCTGTCCTTGGGAAGGTGATCAAGGCTGTGGTCGCACTGCAGCAACAGAGTAACAGAATCAGATGATTTGGACTCTTTTTAGTCAGGGTTTAGGTCTAGATAGGGAAGGAAGACAGCATTGGTTGATTTGTGAATAATCTTGTCAGGACTCAAATGTGGGAAGTGCACCTCTCTTGGTCCTTTTGGTTATCTCAGTAGCCTTCAGTGCCATCAACCCCAGCTGCAGGTGTTGACGACTGAAGGCATCGTTTTACCAGTTTTGTTCCATCCTCAGTGGGTAGTTTCAGTGCCATCAGCCTTAGTTTTTTTTATGAGAGCCAGTATGATTAAGATATTGGACTGGCATCAGGGAGGGTCCACGTTCAATCCTACCCTCAACGAAAGATGCTCAGCTAGTCATTCCTTCAGCCCAACCTACCTCACAGGGTTGTTGTGGTGGTAAAGGTAAAGGTAAAGGTTCCCCCTGCATATTTGTGCAGTCGTGTCCAACTCTAGGGGCCGGTGCTCATCTCCATTTGTTAGCCGAAGAGCCAGCGTTGTCCGAAAACGCGTCCACGGTCCTGTGGCCGCATGACGCGCGCGGAACACTGTTACCTACCCACCGAAGTGGTACCTATTCATCTACTTGCATTTGCATGCTTTCGAATTGCTAGGTTGGCAAGAGCTGGAGCGAGTGCAGGAGCTCACTCTGCACGCAGGGCTAGGGATTTGAACCTCCGAACTTGCGATCTTCCGATCGACAAGCCTGGCGTCTTACCCACTGAGCCACTATGCCCTGTTGTGGTGGGGAATACTCTATATGCCACATTGAGCTCCTGAACAAAAGATGGAATATAAGTCTAACAAACAAGTAATAAAAAGGCCTGATAACGTAAAAAAAAAAACAGCCCTAGCATTTCTGGTGATTGTAGTAATTGAATAGCCTGGGCAGCTGGTCCTCCATCATGGGCCAGCTCTTGGGAAATTGTTATACTTGGTCTATCACTTCTTTTTGTATTTTGTTTTGGTTTTTTTTGTTTATAAACTTGTGGTTCAAAAAACATCTTTCACTCTCTGACTAAAATCACAAGGACTGAAGTCCAAGAAAATCGATGAAGTTCTAAATCAGTATTTTTTCTCAGTCATGGAATGAATTAAGCAAAACAAAATTATAATTAATACAGAACAAGCAGATGTGCTCTTGGTCAGTCAAAAGGCAGATCAAGATACTGCTTATCACCCTGGGAGCTATTTTGGAGGGAAAGGCGGGGTATACATCACATAAAGACTTTCCCTAGCTTCCTTCAACTATAAATAAGGCCACTTGATGTAGCTTATAGCCACTCTAGGTTCTTCTTTCGAGGTCAGATGCAAGAGATCTAACATTCTTGCAACCAAATTCTTTATAATACACAGACAGATGCTGATTTCTGAGCAGGCACATGTCAAATTACTTCAGCCCCACGACTTGCATGAAGGGAGATGAAGAGGCATCACCCAAGAGGTAAGACAAATGCACAACCTTGCTCAATACTGTACATGAGCACCCCGGAAACTCTACCTGTTCACAATATATGAGGTTGATTGTAATACCAATGTAATTGGTTTTGAGCTGGGGGAGTTTCACCCACTGCATTTCCCTAAAAATAATTCTGGACAGGCACCCTCCAGATTGCTGGGAAACCACCCAAGCACCACCAGGAAGCCTGCTGGATCCATCAGATGTCTGGGATGGGTCATCTTAACGGGCTCCTACTTCCTGCAGAGATTGGTAGCTCCAATTAACCCCACTGTCATGAGGAAGTGATCTGTACCCCATAACCAGGTAATAACTCATCTGCTCCAAGGTGAACACCAGATCTAAAGTATGGTCAGCCCCATGAGTTGGCTCAGTTATGACCTGGAGAAGCCCGTGGTTGTCATGGTGATCATGATCTCTCATCCTAGGGAGAAGAGGTTGAAATCATCCAATACTAGCAGTCTGGGAAAACCCACAACCACCCCTGCAACGAAATCAAGCAGCTCAGTGAGGGATGCTGTCATGCAGCTGGGAGGACAGTACAGTAACAGCACTCCCAATTTGTCACACCACCTCCTTGTTTTTGTTGTGAATTATGCTATCACGACTCATGCCTACTAACTTTATTTCTTGTAGGCCTGACGGTACAAATCCCATATTTTCTCAGATGTCTGCCTAAACATGCCAGGCTTTAACTCAGCTGTGTCAGTATCTCAGCATGTTATTTTGACACCATAATCTTCATGAAGGCTGTTTTCCCTTTATCTCTTGTCTCGGTGTCCCCACAGGAATTTTGGATGTGAGCATGGCTGCATGCAGTATGACTCAAACTAAAGACAAAAAACCTTATTAAATTATGATTGATGGCATCAAAGCTATCACACTCCAGCTGTGGGCAACAGATATATAAATCAGCCACCAATGTAATCAGTTGTCTGTATGTACATGGGAGAAAGAAGAAAGAAGAGAACAGATGGAAAACAAATAAAGGCAAAGCTGAAAGCTTACCTCCTAAACATAAAGTTACCTTCATATTTAAGCTAGTACATGTTGGGGTTTAAATACTGTTTGCCTAGGTTGGGAGCAATCTAAGAATTGCCTTTCTTTTGCTGACATAAATAACTTTTTGAATTGCTGCAAAACAGCTCTAGAAGGTATCTGTTTTATTTATTTTTTATTTTTACTTTTTTCAGACAAGTTATTTTTTTTACCAAAACTGCACAAGAGACAGTGGTACATGAACAATAAGGGCTGAAGCACACATTACAGGAGATATTGTAATGGTAGCAATATGAAAATGAAGTGACTCCAGGTGTGGCAAAAACCATGCTGGGGATTGAAGAAAACAAACTCCTGAAAAAGAGTGTAAACTGCATGGGAGACATCACATTCTTTCCATACAAGTTTCTATTAAACAATTTCTGGCTTTAATTTCTGAGGCACCTCTATTACTAAAGGCAATGTAGAGACTGTTTGCACTTTAAATACTCATGCAGCAATGCTATATACATGTTGTTGTTGTTGTTTTGGAAGTATGCCTCATTGAACAGAATAGGATTTTTTTTTCTAAATAAGTTCTCAAAGGAGTGCCTCATCAAAGAGCTCTCTGCAGCAAAGACCGTCTTTCATCTTTTTAGAAAAACACAAATCTATTACAGATTAAAACAAGCTCAGATAGTACAAAAAGATTATAAAGGTAGGTTTGCATAGCTGGGTATTGAGAACCACTTTGGTGTAGTGGCTTAAGGCACCAAGGTAGAAACCAGGAGACCATGAGTTCTAGTCCTGCCTTAGGCACGAAGCCAGCTGGGTGGCCCTGGGCCAGTCACTCTCTCTCAGCCCTAGGAATAAACAACAATAGATGTCCGCCACCTTTGGCTACAAAGGATGTAGTCAATCTGATTTCGGTGTCGACCATCTTGTGAAGTCCATGTATAAAGTCGTCTTTTAGGTTGCTGGAAGAGAGTGTTTGTTATGCACAGTGAGTTGTCTTGGCAAAATTCTATCAGCCTATGTCCCGCTTCATTTTGTTCTCCCAGACCATGCTTGCCTGTAATTCCAGGTGTCCTGTGACTACCCACCTTAGCACTCCAGTCTCCTGTAATGAAAATAACATCTCTTTACACCAATAGTGGTAACCTACTTAAATTGCTAATACATTTTTTCTATATTCAGACTTATGAAATATCATACGTTTATCAGATTAATCTGCAACACAAGCAAGAGAAAAGAAGCATTCCTTTTCAGACATCTGAAATGGCTTCCGATAAATCCCATTTTATATTTTTTTCTAATTGATTAATGACTGAATTAAGTCTTTGTGTCTGACTGATAGTCATGAATGCTTCTGTTGGACATCACTGAGCTAGATAATATAGGTAAAATCATCAAGCTGAACTGTTTTCTGTTATTTTTTAAAAAACTTTCATTTACTGGAAATCTACTCTAGTAAACACATCATTACTTACTTGCTTAATTAATTTGAGAGTCTGGCTATTAAGGTTCTTCCTAGCTCTGGTTTCATTTGCATGATACCACCAGACACCAGACAAAGGAACATAGGAAGCTTTCTATCAAAGTTCATTTTCACCCTCCAGAAGCCTTTCCTACATTTCTTCTAGCCTGTATGATCGCCAAATGCCATTCCCTTGGAGATTATGCTTTCGTTCATAATACTTTCTCCACAATCTATCAGGGCGCCCTTTGTCATAATAGGACTGTCCTTATTCTTAGCTGTTAAGAAAAATATATATATTAGGGCTGTAGAGAACTTTGGATTTGCACAGAGGCATGAATGTAGCACATGTCTGCGTCTAGCAGGGCCTTTTCTGAATGGAAAGTGTTTTTCTCTACATCCTGATTTGTCAGTTCTGCTCAAAATGGCACAAACACCTGGGTGTTAGCGGTTAAGGCTATGATGCTGGCACAGAAATAAGTGACTGCAAGCTGCAAAAGATAAGGAACGTCTATGAATTACCTATTTCAGCTGACAATACAATAAAAGACTAGGGTTGCTCCATCTGTAGAACTGGAGTACATCAAATGATCTGTGATTCTGTTTTGTTTTGATTCTAAATATTTCATTAGTTTAGTTTTACTTTTCCTCCGTCCTTCCTCCCTCCCTCTTTGTAACAATACTAGCACATTTATATGTAACACGTTTAAGTATTTAAAATTTACAGCAATCCTATCATTTAGATCCCTGTTTTGCAGGTAGAATCTGAAGACCAAACGAAGGCAGGCAAAGTTCGTATAACTTTTATCCCCTTGGCTAAATGTAGGGGAGAAGAAAAGATACTTAATACCAGAATACAAATTTAAATACTGTATATATTGAATAACAACTCCTCATCTTTTCTTCCATTAAGGTGCCTCCTAACTGAGAACTTCAGAATCCAGGTGGTCACTACGGGATCCAGCTTTTTCTGAAAGTAACAGCAGAAGAACACCAGATGAGGTTGACAAGGGATCAGAGAGGAGGAGCCTAAAGCTGCTAATAAGCACATATTTGAACATATCTATTACTGGTCACCTGGCTTCCAATGTAATGAGTGTCAACGTGTAACAAATTTTATGCACCTTGCAGCTGTTACTGGATACTGTCAACTTAGGTTTGGTCATATAAACAGTCTTGTCTTGATCATGATAGCTTAGTTGTGTGAACTTTGATAAAGCCACTGCAATGAGAGTGTAGAGACTCTATGGCATTCCAGTAATATTTGCTTAATTATTCCTATTAGGAAATTTTTCAAGACCAGATGGCTGATAGACACAGACCATTAGCACAAAAGGTCACAGGGACATCCTGGAACCTTTTCTCTCTAAACACAAAAGTGGCATGTCTGCTCCCTTTTCCAGATCTGTTATGCAATTTCCAAATGAAAGATTTTTTTTCCAAAGCCAAATTGCTGATTCAGAGGCAATTTAGGCAGTAACAATGGAATGGAGTACAGTAATTTAGTACTTACGACAAAGAATGTTATCTCCCCATTATTTGCTCATTCATTAGTCTATAGGCTTATATCTCATTTATGCTTTTGTAACAAGGCCATTTTGTTTCTTTTTTATAGCAAGAGTAAAGGGGGAATTTATTTTGTCCAAATGGTTTGCTACAGGCACATTCAAAATACATTTACATATGTCATTTATTGTCAGAACTCTGGCTGAGTCCTGCCATCGCGACAGACAGCTATGTGGATTGCGGGGAGAAAGAAACCAACGTGCAAGAGACAACCGGCCTGGAAGGAGAACCATTAACATCAATGTGTGACAATGAACTACACATCCACGGTGATGGCTGTCTGAGCACCCAGATACCTGACTGCGAAACGTGGAATACGAACCATGGGGAGGGGACAAGACTCTGGGGGGGAAGAATGCTTAAAACTGCTGAACCTTAGTCTAGTATTTCATTCAAGTCTTTCTTTCGTGCTAACCTGTATGTACCGGAATAAACCTTTTACTTCTTGGCAACCTCATGTCTGTCGGTTTGCTTAAGAGAACTGGTTATTAGGACATCGGAGTGGAGCACCTTACATTTATAAAATCAGACTTTTTTTTTTGCAAGACACAGATGTAATGCTACCGAAGTTCTGACACTATAAGATAGTGATTTTTGAGGAACCATTTGATTAGAGAGAGAAAATTAAAAACATTTACCAATAGCAAAGTTGGAGTGTCAACAAAAATGTAGGCCTTGGTGTTACGCCTCCACCCCTCACTTTCCTCATGGGCCAGCTGGTCAGTGCAGTCAGTTCCTGGCCTGGAAACAGGTTGCTGGTTGCTAGTTTCTGGATGTCATTGATGGCAGGAAACCAGTTAATCTGGCCTACATCAGCCAATTTATTACCTTGGATGAAACCAGCAATCTTTGTGAGAGTAAGATTGTAAGAGAGTACGGGAGAAAGAAGGATGAAGGGCTTGTATGAAGGGATGCAAATGGGCAGAAATGTAAATGGGTGCACAGCCTTATAGCAGGCATAGGCAACTTTTTTATGGCCAAGAGCTATACTGTAGTTTTATGGAGTTTCCATGTGGTCTAACAGGTGTAGCTAGGACATCATGTCACCAGAATTGGTGTAGACTTTGGTGCTCTTTTGTGGGACTTAGGGGATTTAAGGGATGAAATGGATATCTTAAGCTTCATGCTTAAGGTACTCATTTTGCCCCTTCAAACTCCTTCAAACAGCATCGGTCGCAGTTTCGATGTGATTGGGTTTTAAAAGAGCCAAAGGGGTGAAATTTCACCTCTTAAAATCCCTTATCTACTCCTTGCAACATCTTTAAAAAATGGACCCAACTTTCTGCCTCTGCTTGCTCCAGAAGAACACTGGGCACTGCCAGAGAGATGTTACGGGTTGTCTGTTCCTAGCTTGGTCTTCTTCAACCTGGAATCTGCTGTCATCCAAAGTTTTAGACCAACTCCTATAACATCCAGACATATTTGTTGTTGTTGTTCAGTCGTTTAGTCGTGTCCGACTCTTCGTGACCTCATGGACCATAGTACGCCAGGCCTTCCTGTCCTCCACTGTCTCTCGGAGTTTACTCAAATTCATGTTCATTACATCGGTGATGCTATCTAACCATCTCATCCTCTGCCGTCCCCTTCTCCTTTTGCCCTCAGTCTTTCCCAGCATCAGGGTCTTTTCCAGTGAGTCCTCTCTTCGCATTAGGTGGCCAAAGTATTTGAGCTTCAGCTTCAGCATCTGTCCTTCCAATGAGCAGTCAGGGTTGATTTCCTTTAGGATTGACTGGTTTGACCTCCTTGCAGTCCAAGGGACTCTCAAGAGTCTTCTCCAGCACCACAGTTCGAAAGCATCAATTCTTCGGCGCTCAGCCTTCCTTATGGTCCAACTCTCACAGCCATACATTGCTACTGGAAAAACCATAGCTTTAACTATACGGACCTTTGTCGGCATGGTGATGTCTCTGCTTTTTAATATGCTGTCTAGGTTTGCCATAGCTTTCCTTCCAAGGAGCAAGCGTCTTTTAATTTCATGGCTGCAGTCACCGTCTGCGGTGATCTTGGAGCCCAAGAAAATAAAATCTGTCACTGCTTCCATTTCTTCCCCTTCTATTTGCCAGGAAGTGATGGGACCAGATGCCATGATCTGGGTTTTTTTAATGTTGAGTTTCAAGCCAGCTTTTGCACTCTCCTCTTTCACCCTCATCAAGAGGCTCTTTAGTTCCTCTTCACTTTCTGCCATTAGGGTGGTATCGTCTGCATATCTGAGGTTGTTGATATTTTTCCCGGCAATCTTAACTCCGGCTTGTGATTCATCCAGCCCGGCATTTCTCATGATGTACTCTGCATATAAGTTAAATAAGCACGGTGATAATATACAGCCTTGTTGTACTCCTTTCCCAATTTTGAACCAGTCGGTTGTTCCATGTCCGGTTCTAACTGTTGCTTCTTGACCCACATACAGGTTTCTCAGGAGACAGGTAAGGTGGTCTGGTACTCCCATCTCTTTAAGAATTTGCCACAGTTTGTTGTGATCCACACAATCAAAGGCTTTAGCGTAGTCAATGAAGCAGAAGTAGATGTTTTTCTGGAACTCTCTTGCTTTTTCCATGATCCAGCGACATATTATGATTTTATAATTTTATATTTTAGTCCTTATTAAAGTTTTCTTTTTCTTTTTGCTTTTCTCTTGAAACTGGCCAGAGTCTGGTGATTGTGGTGGATATAAATTCAACAAATAAAGAAATCTAAGGGGGAACATTGCTGAAATAGTCTGGCCCTCCTGAATTCTGTGAATTGCAGAGCACCTCAGAATCAGAATGTTCACTCCCACCTGCATGCAGTTTATGGCCAAGCTGAACAGTGTGATGGCAACTCTAAGCCAGGTTAGAGTCACTGCCCTGTTTGATAAGGTGGGGGGAAGGCAAATTCTTGCCTTACTTGCATCATTCCCTATGTTGTCTTGGAAATGTCTTTTCTCAGTGGGATTCTCTGAGGAAATGTTGCCTGGGGAAAGGTTCAGCTTCTCTAGTTTCAACCTTAATTCAACATTTACTGCTTAATCAAAGACTATGCTGGTGTGTGGCATCAGACTGTCCCCTTCCTAATTCTGATCTCAGATTTAATTGGATGATGTGCCTCAGAACACAATAGTTATTTAAAGGATCATCTGTCACTGTGTTCTGAAGCCAGCTCACCTCTGCAGAATCACCCTTAGCATAATTCTGGATTATAACATACCAAGGAAGGAAAACATGGATAAAACAGGCCCCCTCGCTCCTGGATTTTAGAAAAAAATTAAAAACCTGGCTCTGTGATCTCGCCTGGGGCAAAAAGGAAAGCAGTCAAGCCTGGGGATGGCTGATCCCCTAGTGCCACCTTAAATATCTAAAATATTTTAAATATATTCAACGTCACTTTAGAACTATCTGCCTCTTGGATTTTATTGTATTTTTATTGTAATTTATTGTATTTCTATTTTTATCACAGTTTTTATTGTATTTTGTTGATATTGTGTTGTGAACCGCCCAGAGTCCCTCCTTGAGGGGGAGATAGGCGGTTATAGAAATTCAACAAATAAATAAATAAATAAACAAATATGCCGCAACAGATTCAGTCTGCATTTTCCCATTTGCCTATCAACTCTGATCTCTGCTTATAAATTAAATTAGGTTTTAGAAATGGCAAATGTTCTGCAGAAACACAGGCTGTGGATGTAGCAGTGGACCAGCAGCAGGAAATCTCCCTCCCCAATCCCTTCAAAAATTCCATTGTAGTTTTAAACTTTAAATAAAGTGATGCAACAGTGAAAGAACAGGTAAGTGCATCAATATTTATGGAATACTTTTAAAAATAGGGAAAGGCTACATAGCCTAACTAAAGTATGGCAAAGATACCAAGGTTTGTGGCTAAGGCAGCAACTCAAGGCTACCACTCCTGCTTTTCGTTGCATTGCTCTTTCATGCTCAGGGGCGTGATGGCTCAGCGGGTAAGACACCAGGCTTGTCGATCAGAAGATCGCAAGTTCGGAGGTTCGAATCCCTAGCCCCACGTGACGGAGTGAGCTCCCGCACTCGCTCCAGCTCTTGCTAACTTAGCAATTCGAAAGCATGCAAATGCAAGTAGATGAATAGGTACCACTTCAGTGGGAAGGTAACAGCGTTCCACATGCATCATGCTGGCCACCTGACTGTGGAAGCATCTTCGGACAATGCTGGCTCTTTGACTAACAAATGGAGATGAGCACCGGCCCCTAGAGTCGGACATGACTGTGCAGGGGAAACCTTTACCTTTACCTGCTCTTTCATGCTGAGCACCCCATCAGGTCACAACACGGGTCATTGGTAACTTTGCAATGGGGAGTTTCCTTTCTTTCTTGTCTGCATGCACATACTGTCTTCTCATTGCAGAGAGCTAATTCCTGTCCAACCCAATGACACTAAATGCGATGCATTCCATATTCAGAACACTGTTGTGCACATATCACAAGGACTCAAATTCTTTATATGCAACATAACCACTGTAATACAAAACCCTCCCCTTAGGTTTATTTCATATATATTGTTTTATATTTTATTGATGGGCTTGAGGTTTCCAATATCAGGCCAGGCAAATTAGCATCTAATTTACATTTACATTTCTGCCCATTTGCATCCCTACATACAAGCCCTTCATCCAAGGGAACGTTTTGTGCAAAGATGGGCATGATAAAGGACAAAAAAGCAGGGACCTAACAGAAGCAGAGGAGATTAAGAAGAGGTGGCAAGAATACACAGAAGAACTATACAAGAAAGATCTTAATGTCCCTGATAAATATGATGGTGTGGTCACTGACCTTGAGCTGGACATCCTAGAGAGTGAGGTCAAGTGGGCCTTAGGAAGCATTACTAACAACAAATCTAGCGGAGAAGACACTATCCCAGCTAAGCTATTTAAAATCCTAAAAGATGATGCTGTTAAAGTGTTGCACTCAATATGCCAACAAATTTGGAAAGCTCAACAGTGGCCACAGGATTGGAAAAGGTCAGTTTACGTTCCAATTCCAAAGAAAGGCAATGCCAAAGAATGTTCAAACTACCGTACAATTGCGCTCATTTCACATGCTGGCAAGGTTATGCTCAAAATCCTACAAGCTAGGCTTCAGCAGTATGTGAACCGAGAATTACCAGAAGTGCAAGCTGGGTTTCGAGGAGGCAAGGGAACTAGAGATCAGATTGCCAACATTCGCTGGATCATGGAAAAAGCAAGAGAGTTCCAGAAAAACATCTACTTCTGCTTCATTGAGTACACTAAAGCCTTTGATTGTGTGGATCACAACAAACTGTGGCAAATTCTTAAAGAGATGGGAGTGCCAGACCACCTTACCTGTCTCCTGAGAAACCTGTATGCGGGTCAAGTAGCAACAGTTAGAACCGGACATGGAACAACCGACTGGTTCAAAATTGGGAAAGGAGTACAACAAGGCTGTATATTATCACCCTGCTTATTTAACTTATATGCAGAGGACATCATGAGAAATGCTGGGCTGGATGAATCACAAGCCGGAGTTAAGATTGCCGGGAGAAATATCAACAACCTCAGATATGCAGACGATACCACCCTAATGGCAGAAAGTGAAGAGGAACTAAAGAGCCTCTTGATGAGGGTGAAAGGAGAGAGTGCAAAAGCTGGCTTGAAACTCAACATTAAAAAAACTCAGATCATGGCATCTGGTCCCATCACTTCCTGGCAAATAGAAAGGGAAGAAATGGAAGCAGTGACAGATTTTATTTTCTTGGGCTCCAAGATCACTGCAGATGGTGACTGCAGCCATGAAATTAAAAGACGCTTGCTCCTTGGGAGGAAAGCTATGGCAAACCTAGACAACATATTAAAAAGCAGAGACATCACCTTGCCGACAAAGGTCCGTATAATTAAAGCTATGGTTTTCCCAGTAGTAATGTATGGTTGTGAGAGTTGGACCATAAGGAAGGCTGAGAATTGATGCTTTCGAACTGTGGTGCTGGAGAAGACTCTTGAGAGTCCCTTGGACTGCAAGGAGGTCAAGTCAGTCAATCCTAAAGGAAATCAACCCTGACTGCTCATTGGAAGGACAGATGCTGAAGCTGAAGCTCAAATACTTTGGCCACCTAATGCGAAGAGAGGAGTCACTTGAAAAGACCCTGATGCTGGCAAAGACTGAAGGCAAAAGGGGAAGGGGACGGCAGAGGATGAGATGATTAAATAGCATCACTGATATAACGAACATGAATTTGAGTAAACTCCGGGAGACAGTGGAGGCCAGGAAGGCCTGGCGTGCTATGGTCCATGAGGTCATGAAGAGTCGGACATGACTAAACGACTGAACAACAACAACAACAAAAATTCAAATCTGAGAATCAAAGAATTTTGGAAAATAAATTTGAAAGTAATTGTTATGGCAGTCCAGGGAAACATAGGTGCACTTGATATTATTATCACATATCACAGCATATGAATTGTAGGTGGATGTGTGAATTGACTCGTTGGCAACCCACTGAGTGATTCTGATGAGACATTAAAGTTCTATTTATGATACCTGATCTGTAATTGTTCATATAGGTAAGCCAGTACTAATGCAGTACTGATCAAATATTGAACACAATAAATGGACAGTCCTAAGTCATACGCACAGCAAGAAACTTAAAGTGCACAATGAAAGTTGCTGTCAATGGGATTTAAGTAATACTATTTTCATGTTAAGCCTGGGAAAGACACAAGTTCAAATCCTTTCTTAGCCATGTAGCTCCTTGGATGACTGTGTACCATTTGCTATCTCTTAGCGCCTCCACATGCTGTGATCCTAAACCAGATCGCCTTCTGCCCTGTTAGTGAAAAATAAAAATTTTAAAGTTAACAGTCAAAGCTAAAAATCTGACTCTCCTGTGCTTAAAAAAAGGTAAAGGTTCCCCCCCGCACATTTGTGCAGTCGTGTCTGACTCTAGGGGCCAGTGCTCATCTCCGTTTGTTAGCCGAAGAGCCAACGTTGTCCGAAGACGCGTCCACGGTCCTGTGGCCGCATGACGCGCGCGGAACACTGTTACCTACCCACCGAAGTGGTACCTATTGATCTACTTGCATTTGCATGCTTTCGAATTGCTAGGTTGGCAAGAGCTGGGGCTAGTGCGGGAGCTCACTCCGCACGCAGGGCTAGGGATTCGAACCTCCGAACTTGCAATCTTCCGATCGACAAGCCTGGCGTCTTACCCGCTGAGCCACCATGCCCACACATCCTGTGCTTATCCCATGATTAATATATAATTCATTTAGGCCCTATGGCTTTCAGAAAGACACTGAGAGTACATGAGTTCAGTAAGACTAGACTAGATATTTTCAGCTTGTACTATGATTCCTATCTAGAAGGCTATTTATTTATTTATTTATTTATTTATTTACCGCCCATCTCGTATCGCAATTAATGCAAGAGAATAGCAACAAAACCAGTTATGATTAGAAAGGTGAAAATGATGAAACAATAAATGAAGATATATTTTGGTGGCAGAAAAAAGTTTGGTAGATAAAATTTCTTGAGGGGGCATTGGGGAAAATGTATCATTTAACAGAGTAATTTGTTTTGCTAAAGAAAAGAAACTCCAGTAGAAATATGACCAAACCAGTTCCGTACTATTCTATTTTTTTTCGTCTTGCCTTGACCAGAAAAAGTAGCTCTTTAAGTGTGAGGAGATGAAACCTCTGTGATGTCATATTCAAATGCCAAACCTTTTGCTTTCCACATCTGCAAACGTCAAACATGAGAAGATATTCAGCAGAAGCTGTCATATTTTTAAAACCTACTCAGGTCTTAACAAAAACAAGGTGCTATTTCAAAAGCAGAATTAGTAAATGAATAGCATGTTCCATTAGGGAAAGTTTATACTGTGAATTCTAAATATTCCATTAAGGGATTATTTACAGTTTTCCATCTTTGCAAGCTATTCAGGTAACGTTATTCTTAATGGGCCTTGGCTCTGCCTGCTGTGGATGTCCACAGTTGCAAGTCCATTTCCTCTCTTAAGCGTTTATTTGCTTGGCAGCAGGGATGGAAAATGACAGCAACATTTTAGGATACAAAATGTCTAACATTGGCTGATTAACCGTGTGAGTGGGTGGGTTGTGAGGAAAGAGGGTTACCTAGGCCCATGTTGTAGAGATGTTTCAGAAGATCCTTCAGTGTTTTGAGAGATCAATCCAGGCGTTATGTCACAATGGCTTTCTTCTTACAGAGATCCAGGCTCTTTAATTATTGAATGAGAGTGGAAATGCTTTTTTAAAAAAAGCATATTCCTATTTCTGTTCCTCCTCCACCACTACCACCCAGCCAATCAGTCCTTGGTACAGGATGGACGCTCTGTTTCCCCTTCCATCCACTTAATAGGAAATTTACAATGGTCAAAACGCTTTTTGACAGACGCCTACATCTTTGGCTGTACTTACAACTCTTGCAGTAAAACAGAAGTCTGTGTGTTGAATCCAAAGAGCCCATCCTTACAGAGTTGCTTTCACAAATAGGGGAGGTGCACCATTTTACTTTCATTCCCTTGCAGACCTAGATCTGAGTTTAACAAGCAGTCACCATTGACCTGTCCTGGATCAGATAACATAACTCAATCACATCAAGAGCTGTACCATGAAGTTATTAAGAATCTAAGAACATGTTCCAGGAAAGACACAGCTTGCAGTATTAGAATGAAGCCCTGCTGGGATTTACTTGCCCTGAATCACTGTATGTGCAATATGGATCTATAAAAGAAGATCTTGAAAGTGCAATTAAATAAAAATTTAAAGAAAAAATTCAAAGAAAGTGAGATCACATTGGAAAGTCAAAACATGAAAGCTGATTACATATAAAAATGAGGTTGACTGACTAGAAGATCCTTTTTTTAAAATTTATTTTCTTTCATGTGTTCAGGCATCTCTTCTATATGTTGATAGCACAGATAACGCACTCAGAAACACATAGGAGCAGTCACAAGAATTACAGAATTTGTGGAATAAATAAAGTTAATAAAGCTGGAAAGCAAGTGCAGAAATCAGTAATCAATGTGCAGATTCTATAAAGAGTTTTTGATGCCCTAGGTCACATATTGGCCTGATTGTACATGAGATTAAGCCAGAATTTTTAGTGATGATTAATTGAATATGCCATAGCAGCTTGGCATGAACTCAAGTTATGTACCAGGTGATTATATGAGTGAGGGGGTGTTCCCGGCTGCCTTTAAGGAGGCGCTGGTGCACCCCCTCCTCAAAAAAACGTCTTTGGACCCTACTATTCTGGGCAATTTTCGCCCAGTCTCCCACCTTCCCTTTTTAGGAAAGGTGGTTGAGAAGGTGGTGGCATTGCAACTCCAGAGGATTCTGGAAGAAACGGATTATCTGGACCCTTTTCAGTCAGGTTTCAGACCAGGATATGGGACAGAGACTGCATTGGTCGCGCTTATGGATGATCTCTGGCGAGGGCGGGATGGAGGGAGTGCGTCCATCCTGGCTCTCTTAGATCTCTCAGCGGCTTTCGATACCGTCGACCATGGTATACTCTTGGGGCGGCTCAGGGAGTTGGGGGCGGGTGGCGTGGTTTTGCGCTGGTTCGCCTCCTTCCTCCAGGGCCGTTCCCAGTCGGTGTTGATAGGGGAGGAGAGAGCTGACCCGAGACCCCTGTCTTGTGGGGTGCCGCAGGGATCAGTTCTCTCTCCTCTCCTATTCAACATCTACATGAAGCCGCTGGGCGAGAACATCCGTCATCACGGGATGAGGTATCACCAATATGCTGATGATACCCAGTTATACATCTCCATCCCGGGTGAAGTAGGTGATGCGGTCGATGCCCTATCTCAGTGTCTGGAGGCTGTGGGGGTCTGGATGGGGAACAACAGGCTTCAACTGAACCCTGGTAAGACGGAGTGGCTGTGGATTGACGGCCCCCCTAGATCCAGGAAGTTGTCATCTTTGGTTCTGGGTGGGGTTGCACTACCTCACTCAGATCCAGTGCGGAATCTGGGGGTCCTCCTGGACTCGCGACTCCTGCTCAAAGAGCAGGTGGCAGTCGTGGCCAGGAGGGCCTTTGCACAGCTCCGAGTTGTGCGCCAGTTACGCCCTTTCCTGGATCAGGAGGCCCTCCGAACAGTCACTCACGCCCTTGTCATCTCCCGCATAGACTACTGTAATGCGCTCTACATGGGGCTACCCCTGAAGAGTATCCGGAAGCTTCAGCTGGTACAGAATGCGGCGGCGCGAGCAGTTACGGGTGCCATAAGATCGGCACATGTAACACCTCTGCTACGCGAGCTGCATTGGTTGCCAGTTTGCTTCCGGGTCCAATTCAAGGTGTTGGTGATTACCTTTAAAGCCCTATATGGCATAGGACCAGGGTACCTGAGGGACCGTCTCGTCCCAATAACGTCAGCCCGCCCCACCCGTGCGTGCAGAGAGGGCATGCTTCGGACCCCCTCAACAAGAGAACTCCATCTAGCGGGGTCCAGGAGGCGTGCTTTCTCTGCGACAGCCCCCGCCTTATGGAACATCTTGCCCCCGGAGGTGAGACTGGCCCCTTCACTCCTGGCCTTTCGGAAGGCCCTTAAGACCTGGCTCTGCCGCCTGGCCTGGGACAACGGAGGTGGCAGTGCCTCCTGGGGTTGGCTGGCCCCGTAGCAATAAGACCTATGCTACGGTCTCCAATCTATCTTGGATTCTATTTTATTTTATTTTATTTTATTTTATATTTGGATTTATTTTTATACATTTCTACTTGTATGGTTTTAATATTAAATTTTTAAGTCTTAATTATTGTAACCCGCCCAGAGTCCCTTGTATGGGAGATGGGCGGGGAATAAATTAAATAAATAAATAAATAATAAATAAATAAATATATATAGAGATAGAGCAGAGCTTTCCAAACTGTGTGTCGGGACACGTTAGTGTGTCGGCTGCAGTGTCTGGGTGTGTCGCGGCTGCTGCCACCTCCGAGCCCTGCCAGGATTCTGCACAGGTCCTAGTGCCTCCCTTGTGCCCTGCTGTAAGAGTGTGTCGCGAAATGGTGCATGTCTAAAAAGTGTGTCACCAACATGAAAAGTTAGGAAAGCTCTGAGATAGAGATTAGAGAAGTACATAGGTTTCACACATTCTGCTAAACCATAATAGAGTTTGTTTGGTTTTCATTTAACACAGTGTATGAACCTAGTCATGGTGGTTTGTAAGAGTCGGTGTAAAGCAAGCAGTACCTTCATTTTTTCAATATGTGTTTAGTGGTCTTGTGAAAGAGTGGTACACCTACCTTTAAAAAGAAAAAAAGGAAGAAGTGCCTCTCAATGTTCTGGAAAACCAGCCTTTTGCGGTATCCCAGCAGACAGATCAGCGGGGTATACAAGGGACACACACTGAAGTGGAGGGAGCTCCATCCATATGCTGCAAGCTAGCCCCTGCTCCACCTCACAGACCTGTCAACTAGTATATTTTTGGATGTGGCAATATCAATCTTCTGGAAGACTAGGTCCCTCTGGGGAAAAAAGTACTGCAGCTGACAGGTCACTAGGGTGTAGGGGGGCACCAGATGAGCTTGTTCCTATTCCACCCCACATCTTCCACCACTCCATCAAAGTGTCAGCCAAGATATTTTTGAGGGATATCTTCTCAATTCTTCTGATTCCAATGTCTCTCATACACACACACATCTACACATGCACACATTCATATCAAAGGCTTTTTTTTTTTGCATCAGATGGATCTATCACTGCAAGCTGAAGCTGGGTTAGGGAAAAAAGGATGCTGAGCAATCTACCAATCATTGCCCTGAAACTGTCCTGCATTCGATGTGTGAGAACAACGCAATGTGCCAGTTTTGTTGCTGAGGCACCTGAAAGCTTGGCTGTGAGGACAGCACAATTTATATTAGCATACAATTCTTCCCACTTAAGGACAGGTGTGTGTGTGTGTGTGTGCCTTTGAGTCAGTGTTGACACCTGGCAATTGCCTGGACAAGTCCCTGCAGTTTTCTTGGCAAGATTTCGGAAGTGGTTTGCCATTTCGTTCTTCCTAGGGCTGAGAGAGAGTGACTGGCCCAAGGTCATCCAGCTGGCTTCATGCCTAAAGCAGGACTAGAACCCACAGTCTCCTGGTTTCTAGCCTGGTGCCTTAACCACTACACCAAACTGTCTCTCTTAAAGGACAGGACAAAGGCATATTAAGGCAACAATATGCCCTCTGTCTGTTCTGTTCTCAGATCCTTCTTGCCCATTTTCTAATTGTAGGAATTGATACTGTTGGCAATTCCATAGCATCTGAAAGACTTGCTGTTTCTAAAAAATCCCTAATGATTGTCTGACAATTGGCTGTATTTCCAACAAAATAACTACAGGTTTAAGTGGAATATTATAACTGATTCCTATAACAATATAATATAGAGTTTCTTCTCCTCAGAATGAGTGTATCTTCAGGGGAACCCCATATGGCAACATTAGTGCTTCGTTCTATTATTCCTGGTCTACAAAGGTGGCCACAAAAATCTACCAAAATCTTTATTTCTTTGTTTCCCCCTAGTGGTTGTCCAGTTCTTTGCAGCCCAAATACAATGCCCTGAGTTCTGCAAGACTTAAATGATGAAAATATTTCTCAGTTAAATATAGCCTTGTTACAATTTTCCTTGAGGTTAAAGGAATGGTGCCTTAGGACCGATCCAAAGAAAATAAAGTTGTCACATTAACCATTTGTTTCATTTTTTTCTACTTCAAATGAATTCCCAGCTTATCTTCTATTAAAATACACTTTCATCATATTGTGTTTACTGTTTTATTATCTATAATCCTGATTTTAATTTAAATCTTAATTGTCTTTAAGGTACTATTCCCATTCCTTAGATTTGTTGCAATTAAATTCCTTAACTGAAAAATTAGAACCATGGAAAGTTATTATTATCTATCTTTAATCTAATTCAATTTATGCTCAAACAGCTGCCACCCAGTTTATTAAATCTCATTAGGCTGTGCTTTGTACTATTATCTGGATATCTAGATATAATAAATTCATAATAAAATATGAAAAGAGGTTTGCAGTGATATTCTGGACTCAAAGTTCATAGAAATTAAATAAATTTCTTTAAAAAGGTCATATTTTTTACTCTCTACACCAGTGCTTTCCAAAGCCCGCCGTTGGCGACACACCAATGGCGGTGGCGGGGCAGCGGGGGCGTGTATGGCGGCGGCCTCATGCATCGCGCTAAAACCCGGAAGCGCTGATGGCGCGCTGCTGCCACCACTGCATGCGCTGCCACAGAGGCGGCGGCGACGCGCCATCAGCACTTCTGGGTTTTGTCGTGACACACAGTTTGGAAAGCTATGCTCTACACCTTAGTACTGCTTAATGTCACCGATGTGACAAGGTTGGTACTTCTGTCACAGGAATCACAAGAGTCATTCTTGTTAGGCAACCCTATTCAAATGTTCTCTCCTCAGGAGGAGAAAGCATTCCTTCTTTTCTTTGCATTCCTTCTTTTCTCTGTATTCCTTCTAATGAAATGAAATGCTCAAACTTGAATTGCTATTCTTCTTCACTTTCCTTCATATCTAGAATTGCATGCATTCGTTCTCCTGTAGATTTTCCATCCCTTTCTTCCATGGCCTTCTCAACATTCCATTTTAAGCTGCACTTCATCTGAATTCACTGTAGTCAGAATGGACAAGATAATTCCTGATGTACCACTAATATCCATGTAGGTGATTGGTGATCTGTGAAGTGACCCCATAGGCTTCTGCACTAGTTCAAATTTACTACAGCTGCTACTAGGACAAGAAGCAATCACAAAGTCCTATAGGTGGAAGGGGCCAAACGTGTGAACCCAGCCAATGAGTCTCTGAGTGCAATCCTATATGTATTGGGAGTATGTTACAAGGAACTCAATGGATCTTAGTTTAAATAAACATAATAGGGTTATGATATCTGTCACATTTATTTACTGCCAACAAGGTAATAAGAAAAAAAATTCAATCATCTTTTTAAACTGCTTCGGTTCATCTGTTTTTCTGCAGCTCCAATTTCTGCATACTGGGTTGCTATTCAAGATATATATGTCAGGACAATTTAAAATAAAAGTGACAACCCTTCTTTAAATAGTTTTACTTAGTCATGATACAAAGCAGGACACCAACTGTTTTGGAACTAACTGGCAGAGTGAAAAAGTGCCTGAGTAGGCCTGGAGACATTTAATCCAAACAACATTTATAATATTGATGAAATGAGGGAGTTTTGCTAGAGAATCCCCTGATAGAGGTTGCACCTTTAAGCAGAAGGTTTTCTTGCGGAAGAATTTTTAAAAAGTATATATTCTATACAGTACTCCCCTATTTGGGGAGATGGGCGGGGATAAATTTAAATAATAAATAAAATAAAATAAATATTAGTGCATTAATTTTCCGTATGATTTTTTGCTTTTAGTGGGTGGGAGGACAGTTACGCTGCTTATAGGAAGGTCGAAATAAATTACGTATTTTCTTAGACACAGGAAAGCTTCGCGGGGCTTTGTGAACAGGCAGTCCTAAGGCAGCGCCTGCAATCCCTGCTCAGCATATTCAGATTTGGATCAGGCCACTGAAAATGATGCTCAAAGAGTTGTTCGATTCATATACAGCTGTTCAACTCATCTTTATACTATAAAACTCTTTGGGCATCAGCATCAACTCTGGTTTTTTCAACCTACAGTGTCTATAATAGCAGAACTATTAAGACATAATTACATTTGTCCAATAAAAATGTTAACACTAAAGATGGACAGAATTGATAATCCTTGATAAACTGATAAACTGCACTATCAATTGACAGTTGGTAATCCTTCCCTTTCCTCAACAGGGAAATTTCTGGTGGGTTAGCCATGTTAGTTTGTTACATCTTAAATAATGAAGACTAACACATTTATTACAGTACAAACTTTAAGCAACTGGATTCTGCTTCATAAGAACTTGCTAAGCCATATTGTGGCTTATTTGTTGCATAAGCCATGGTTTTTGCATTCCCCTCAAAGTTAATAAATAATAGTTAAAAATATTGATTAGCAATATTGATTACCACAATATATGAATACAACCATTGCTTCATAAAACCAGCTCCTTTCTTCTAATTGTAACCCCTATCATTCTACCTCCACCCCAAATAACAAGGGCTTGCACCTTGCACATCAGCTTTGAAGTTCAGGGAACATCCAAAAGAGACTAAACCAATGTGTTAAATTTATGGACAGAAGTTTGCTGCCACCTGCTGTTATGATATAAGAATAACAATCTTATGTTTTAACATGGGAGACAGTGGAGGACAGGAAGGCCTGGCGTGCTATGGTCCATGACCTCACGACTTGTCACGACTAAACGACTGAACAACAACAAACTCCTGTGAAATATTACATTTTCAATTACAGTAGTATTTATATTTACAAGTCCTCTGAAAGTGAAGGAAAAAGAAGAGGTGGTTTTGCATTGGAAACCTTGGTTCAATATGCTTCCAATCCACTATGCTGCTTATTTGTCCTATAAAAGGAGAACGTACACCAGAAACTATCATGGATTACATGCAATGCCTGTTGCAAATTTCAGCATCAGTCAAGAATCTCTCAAATGATAACAGGTTTTCCTCTAACCACGTGGATTGCATGGAGACCAATTTGAGCTGAAGAATATGAAGAGAATGGAGAATCAATAATACACAATTTGCATGACTGGAAAGAGATTTTTGGCCAAATCCTTTCATGTAAGCCAGAAGAACAGGGCTGATTACTGATAGAATTGACTGTCAGGATGGAGCATCCTGCCATCGCAGTTATGGGGGTAGGGGTAGACTGGCATTCCTGCAGGGTCGTTAGGAATGCTTTGTATGAGTTGTCTGGCATGCCTGTAGGGTCGTTGGGAATGTTTATTGGGGTTGCTTAGTCAAATGGTCTGACACCAAAGTCAGCCCGAATGCCACTGGCAGCCTGTTAAGTGAAGGATACGTGACTGGGAGTATGGAACTGTGAAAGCGTAGGGAGGGGCTACCATGGAGTGACTTCCCCAATGGGGGTGGGGGGGCTAGTACAAGGTGAAAGATGTAAATATCGTTTGGCGTGGATTGTCTCTCAGTCTAGTCTTTGCACTGGAAATTATCACTTGCTCTAATAAAGAACTCTTTATATCCTTTGATGGCTTGTCGTAAGAGTTTCTGATTAATAGCTAAAGGATCAGGACCACATTGACACATTGCACTAAGCCATAGTTTGCTTAATTCTGGCTTACTCAGTTACAGTCACATCACAATGTGGCATACATTGAATTAATTAATTAATTAATTAATTAATGTAGAATTCCCAGCAGGGGACAATCACCCACAGACTTTTCTTCCTACTAAGAATGGGAAGGTGAATGATTGAATTAGCTACCCCTGTCATAACTTAAAATGTATTTAATAAGATAGGGAACTGCTTTATATAAAATTGGTCTATAATTTATTTGTTCGTTATATTTATATCTCCCTTCATTTTATCCCCACAACAAGTCTCTGAGGTAGGGTAGCCTGAGAGTGAGGTATTCCAGTGAGTTTCCACAGCTGAGAGTGGACTTGAAGGTGGGTCTCTCCGCTCCAAATCCAACCCTTCCACCATCACACCACAAAAAGCCAAGACACGACGTTGTTCGTTTGACTTTGGTTCAGCCCAATGGGTGAATTCAGCCCCTGGAAGGCCAGTAGGACTAATTTACCAAAACACAGACAAACAAACCACAGTTTATGTGTGAATCCAGCATATTAGTCCATCTAGATCAGAGTTTCCCAACCTTGGCAACTTCAAGATGTGTGGACTTCAACTCCCAGAATTCCCCAGCCATTTTCCTTAAAAAGGGAAAAAGTGGACCCAATCAGCTTGACATCAATACCTGGGAAATCCTAGAAAAAATTATCAAACAGTGGGTTTGCAAGCACTTAGAAAGGAATAGGGTTATTGCCAGAAGCCTTGATGGATTTGTTAAAAACAGGTTGTGCCAGACAAATCTTATTGCTTCCTTTGACAATGTGACTATATTAGTGGACCAAGGGAACGCTGTGGTTGTAGTGTACTTAGACTTCAGTAAGACATTTGATAAAGTAGACTACAGTCTCCTTCTTCATAAACTGGAACAATGTGTGATGGAAAGTCCCACAAAGTCCCACAAAGTCCCACAAAGTCCAGGATGGGGGTATGCAGTGGGGTACCTCAGGGTTCTGTCCTGGACCCAGTACTCTTCAACGCCTTCATAAATGGCCCAGATGAGGGAATAGAAGGGATGTTCATAAAGCTGGAGGAGATTGCTTACATCTCAGAAGACAGGCCCAGAATTCAAAAGGATCTTGAATATTGGGCCCTATCCAACAAAATGTTGTTCAATTGTGAGAAATGTAAGGTTCTGCACTTAGGCAGGAAAAACTAGATGTACAAGTACAAGATAGGTGATATATATTATAGGTGGTACATGCTGCACTGATCAGACTACACTTGAAGTACTGTGTCCAGTTCTGGTTGCCACAATACAGAAAGGACACTGAGGAACTGGAAAGAGTGCAAAGATGAGCAACAAAGATGGTAAGGGGCTTGGAGACTAAATCCTACAAAGAGTGGTTAAAGGAACTTGGTATGTTGAGCCTAAAAAAGAGAGGGCTAAGGGAAGACATGATAGCAGTCTTCCAAAAAATGAAGGGATGTCACAGGGAAGAGGGTGTGGATTGATTCTCCAGAGCACCCAAAGGTAGGACAAGAACCAATGGAAGCTTTACAGTGAGAGATCCAAAACTTGAAATATGGAGAGCTAACTGTGAGAACTATTAAGCAGTAGAACAACCTGCCTCCTGATGTCATGGGTGTGCCATCACTGGAAGTTTTCAAGAAAAATTGGACAGCCATTTGTTCAGGATGGTATGAGGATTCCTGCACAGTGCAGTGGATTGGACTAGAAGACCTCCAAGGTCTCTTCCAACTCTGATTCAGACCTTTATTTTCACCAGTCCAGCCTCCAAACACAGGCCAATGTTTGAAACACAACTGGGGCTCTCAAATACTATTCTTAAGAATGTTGACTGCACAAATTCTAAAAGGGCAATTCTAGGAAAAGACCCAACTAGGCACTTGTCAGAACTCTAGCAGAGTCCTGCCACTCAGACAGACGATTATGTGGATTAAGGGGGAAAAGAAACTGACGCAAGAGAGGCAAGCGTCTCAATGCGGAGACTAATTCACACCAACCGTGAACACTCAAGTACACATCAACGATAATGGCTGTCTGAGCACCCGGAACCAGGAACACAAAACGAGGCGGGGAAAACTGGACAATGGGGAGGGGAGAATTCTATGGGGCTAGTAATGTTTAAAAATACAGAATCATGCTCTATTAATTCATTCAAGTCTTTCTTTTCGTGCCAACCTTCTTGCATCCTAATAAACCGTTTACTGCTTAGCAAAACTGTGTCTGTCAATTTGCGTGAGAGAAACGAGTATTGGGGCAATGGAGCGGAGCACCTCACAGCACCATAAAGAAGCTTCACTAATACTTCGGCTTCAATAACATGAGGGCTGCTGCTTTATAGCCACCTCCTCTCCATCAAAAGAATTTTAGAATTGGGCTTCTGAGGGCTTCAAGCAACACAGAAGCCATGCGTCTTCCTACTATTGGAAGTAGGGAACACCACCCTCAAAAATTGGAAGCATGAGACCTGCTCGATTGGGTGCCCATTTTGTGCCAGGGCTGTACTTGTGATCTCATGACAAATCCATGATGCTTGGTCTGTTATCATTTATTTCCAAGTAACCCTCACTGCAGTATTGCACAAGGGCCCCAAGGCTCTTCTACAGTTAAAAGGGATCCTAGATAGTATTATTGTATTGTCTGCATGCAACAGAATGGAGATAAATTTCTCTATTAGCACAGCAGGATGAAAATCCAATCAATTTAAGTAACTCACTGTGCAATTTAAGTAGAAATTAAATAAAAAGCAAGCTAAAATACAATCTTGTTTCACACCCTTTCAGATTGACACAGCACATGATAAATGGCCTAACAGTTATAGCTCCTGTTTTCTAATGGTTACATCTGACTCTCAAAGATGTATCATCACAGAAGTTTCTCATTTATAGGAACTAGTGCTGATTAGTCAAGGAGGTCTCCAATATTTCCCACAACATAATTCAAGACATGGAACTAAGAGCCAGTTTAATTCCATATTAAACATATATGGAGATTGTAAAGCAATCTCTGGGGTGTTTCTCCATTAAATGTTGGAGTTCTAATCATTGGTCAGCGGTAGATCAATTTTCCCCAAATCCCGTATGTTCCTCCCATAGGTGGTTTTCTTTTTCTAGCCAGTTGCTTTACTTTTAGTGTATGTGTCTAGTGTAATGTTTACTATTCGTATTTTGCAAACTGATAAGTCTATTGTTTTCTGGGATACCCTGCCTTTCTTTTTAAAAAAATGAGGACTATGACCGCTGGCCACCAATCCCCGAGGCTGTGACATACTTACCTAAGGTTGTGAACAGGGAGGCCAGAATTGGCGACCACCAAATGGGGTTATGTTTAACTAGTCCAGGGGGAATAAATCCCTGCCAAGAGCATTTTCCAGTTTTAAATCCTTGACCTCTGCAGTGGTCAAACTATTCTACAGCATGGGAGGTGTCTTTATACTATTGTATACTACTTCATCACTATGCAGATCTCTGAAGTGCCTTTCCCAAATCTCTAATGGGCTATAACTTTCCAAATCTGCCAGTCTGTTATTAGGATGGTCCACATCTTGATAAAATGGGGTCAAATCTTCAGCTCTTACTGTTTGAATCTAGGTAATGCACATAAGATACAAAAGTGAACACTTCAGAAATTCTCTCTTATTTAAGTAACACAGAAGTGGTAACTGTGCTGTAGTCAGTTCATAGAGAATGAACATGGTCACATAGTATGTCCAAAGCATGTCCAAAGTGCAACAGTCGATTCAGGGAGAAGAGAAAATCTACCTTAGGCAGCTGATTTGAACCATACAGAACTGAATGCATATCCGTATATGAATCCATATTTTGGACACTGCTCCACACGGGGGCCAGGACTCTCTTTCAGCTTCATTTTCGTTTTTCTTGATAGGAAGACATATAATCTTTTAATCCCTGAACCTGATTTGATCAAATTAAAATAGAGATTTTGATTTCACAGTTGACCTGGACATTCTAACAACCATTTCTTCTCAGAATAAAATAATACTATAATAAAAGCATATGCTGGCGTCCTGTCGGGGAGTCGCCCTCGGAACCGAAGACGAAGATCTGGAGAAGCCCGTGGATGGCGGCTGAACGGCGGCAGAGGACGACGGATCCCAAATTAACAACTTCCGGGACGTCAGCAGACGGCTCCAAAAGTAAAGCATTCTGGGGCTTGTAGTTCCGATGCCTGAAAAAGAAGAGTCGGTTCCCTCTCCCCCTCCCTAATCGCGCGGTGCACTGTAATATATATATATGGATGTATAATTAAATATGTAATGATGTTGTAAGCCGCCTAGAGTCCTCCATTAGGGAGGGGATAGGCGGGGTATAAATAAGATAAATAAATAAATAAATAAATAAATAAAGATAAATAAGATAGATAGATAGATAGATAGATAGATAGATAGATAGATAGATAGAGCCAGGGGTCTCTTTTCTCATTAATTTGGAATATATAAATGTTTGCGATAGAATCCCAGTATGGTGCAATTTCACCAGGACACTAGCAGCTAACAGTTCTTCAAGGAGGCTCCCCAGAGATCAGTGATCTTATTGAAGAACCCCAAATCACCTTTTATGAGTTCAGGAGAAAAGGATTAAGAAGCATAGTAGAGCCAGAGCCTGTTGCACAGATATCAGGATTTATTCTACAAATTGTATTCCATACTCTGCATTTTATGCCCCTGTGCTTAACATGTTAAAACTGTTCTATCAGGAAATCAGTCTGTGGGCTGTTCACCACTGTTGGGTTGATCCATCCTTGTGCCAGTAGAAAAAAATATCAAATATGAATTTCAACATGAATTTGTTATTCCCATTGCCAGTTCCTATCCCGTCTCTGTCGCCTCATTCACTGCTGGTTACCTACCTTCCCTCCGATGGGTAATGAATGGACTATGCCTAACAGATTTTATACACCTTAAACGGTGTTAGAATAAGGAAGAAGACATTACTGAACACCAGAAAAGGAATGGCAACTTCAGCTTGTTTTACTCATGGGCTGGGTGTGATATGATGGCAATACCATGAAAAGAAATGTTGCCAATGCATGTTCGGACTGTGGTTTGTTGTATACACTGGTTTTTGCTAAAGTAAATAACACTCCAATTATAAGAAAGATCTTTCTCAGGGAAGGTGTGAATTTTAAAAAGAGAATGTATTTTTGTTCAGTATATTTTGCAAATATGGTAATTTGGCTAGAAACCAAAGGAAGGCATTACTAATTGGTCCTATAGCAGAATACCCATGCAGAGTTACAGCGGATTAGCAAGAATCCAGGCATGTGCTGACATTTCTCAAATTAGCAGCAGGTATTTGTGCACATCTTGAATAGACATTAGTTTAAATAACCACAGGAAATACATCAGATAGGTGAAAAGGTTTGGACCTTAGTATAGCCTGGGAGCAGATATAAAACAGAAACTAACTTGAGAGGCTGCCAGAAAACATGCCTGTCAGGTCACTCCGTGAACGGAAGGACTTCTTGAAATAAAGGTGTTATTACATTATATATTTGGACCAGTTGTGTTAGGAACTTGTACTCATGGGGCCAGATCCTCAGTGTTTGGCTGCAATTTCTACCATACAATTAACTGTTGTGTTCATGGGAAGCACAGAATCTTCCAGCACAGGAAACTGCTCTTATACCAATGAACGAAGTGTTCAATCAGCTCACAGTCCGTATCTCTTCCAACACCTTCATCGCTATCCCTGTCTCGCTCTACAGTTCATTCTTTAGTTACTAATCTATTACTTTTCTTTTAGAAACCATAATAGAAAAAAAAAATTTGAAGCCCAAATATAGCCTTTTACTATACTTTTTACTATACTTGTCAGTGTAGCGAACTTATGTGAGAATTGCCAGTTTGAAGGGCATAAAATGAGAATGAGCTTGACTAGTTAAAGCAGCCTTTCTCAACTTTTTGACCCTGGAGGAACCCTTGAAATATTTTTCAGGCCTCGGGGAACCCCTGCACATTCAGGCTCAAATATAGGCCAGAAATTACAAAATTAATATATTTGTTTCATGGGTAGGCCTATACAGTATATATGCATTAACAGTGTTCTTAAACCAAAAATAAAGAATGAAACTTACCTCTTTAATGTGAAGTTGCCCGAATTTGAAATAATTTTTTAAATAAATCGTGATCTCCCAGGGAACTCCTAGTGACATTTCACGGAACCCTGGTTGAGAAACCCTGAGTTAAAGGATAGGAAAAAATGCATGGGAAGGAGAATTGTGTTGTTAGCAGATTAATGGGAAAGAAGGAGAAAAATAATGACATGTTTTGGAGAAATGATTGTAGTATTTATTCTACTTCAACTATTGTTTTATTATGCTACTGTTACAGTCAGTGAGTTGTTTTCATATAAGTTGCTCAACCAATTCATTGTAAAATAAAATCAGATCTAGATTTAAATCTATTTTCTAGTCTAAACTCAGTTAAAACTTGGATGCACCCTCATCCAGAAGTTTCTTCTTAGTTTTGGCAATCACTCACTTGCTCTTTGGAACATAAAATAGAAAAGATTGCTGAAGCTCAAGACAGACTTACTTTGAGCCCATTAATGAATAGACTTTTGGTGACAATCAGATTCCTACTATATCTCAAGACAGTGAGAACACTTAAATGAAGAATCAAAATCTAAGGGGAGGAAATCTAGACAAGAATCACCTTTTTTTTTGGTGGTCTGGCATGTATGTTTTAATTTTTTATTTTAAAATGCAAATAATACATTGTATTATTTGGGTACAGTGGTATTTATACAATGTTGACTGGAGATGATTAACACTCTGATTATTTAGATAACTTAAACCTTTAAAACTAAAAGAAAAAAAGGTTTATATCAATATTAACTATGATTTCTAAGGTATTAATGTTGATAACCATAAGGTTGCTTAGATTTTACATCTAAAGCCTAGGGTGGCATCAATAAACAACTGCAAAATACATTAAATTATTTGTTATAAGCTAAAGTTTTCTATTTTAAGCTTAATACTTGATACTAAGAACTCCACTGTATTATTATTTATTGTTGCTTCTTTAAAAAAAAACAGAAACAAGAAAAACAAGAAAAACAAAAACCATGCTACAAGTATTTATATTTGCCATGCTGTGTTATATATTGTACATATGGGAACCATTCTTGCTTGAATTTAGTTAAAGTTCTGTTGTGAATATATGCTGTTAACTTTGCCATTGCTGCATATTCTCCAAGTTTAAGTTGCCAATCAGATATCGGCAGAATCGTATTTTTCTTCCAGTGTTGGGCAAAATTTATTCTCATTGCGGTGAGCATGTATCTCAGTAAATTATGATATTTCTTGTTGATATTTTCTGGATTATGTCTAGTAAGAAAAATTGTGATTTCATTGATAGGATGTATGCTGGCTTATAGGGAAAAAATCAAGGCTTGAGAATAAACCAGACAGAGTGCAGCGTTTAGGGCTAAAAGTGTTTACTTGTAGCATAAGGCAATAAATGCATATATAGTTAAGGTAATAAATGCAAATGTTACATTATTGCAATAAGGAAAAACAAAAACAAACTTATAAGCAGAGATCCGTGTATTGATCCCAGGGCCAGAGTTCATGCCACGGCCTATACCCAAAGCCAGGCATAACTACGCACTGCCCAGTCCGCAGAAGTAGAATACACGTGAAGAACTACATGGCTAAAGACACAAAAAGTCAAGAAGCATAGAACACCATTTTGCATGGTTAGATATTCAGTTCTTCCAGCTTTCTGATTGGCTGGAAGTTAGGTGTGACACACACCAGGCCCAAAGCATAGGCTATAGTACAAGGTGGCAGTGCTGCATCTAAGCAAGCACGTGATCTCCCCCTCCCTGTTCTCCCAGGGCTTCCCACGAAGTAGTCATCCAGAAACTAGAAATGGTTTAAAAACACTTGTTACACATATGTATAATGCACAATATACACTTTATGCAATGTTTTATTCAGATACATACAAATACATCAAATACAGATTATGCAGTAATAGAACACAGTAAATAGAAGAATCGCCCATATAAGTTCTGTCCCCTCCTTTGCGGAAATGCAGCTGGTATAGATAAGCCGACCTTGCTAGCTGCTTTCTGTTTGAAGCAAAGCCTTGTTTTGATTTTTAAGAAAACCACAGGACTGTTTCACCCCTTTTCAGCCTCGCATAGACGGCTAAACCATTTTGTAGGCTTGGTGTTTTTACCTGGGCAAACTAGGTAAACTAAAACAGGGTGTATTCACTGTGTTACTGCAGAGTGATATACAACAAATTAAGGATAAGCCTTCCTTACACAAATGATACTCTGTAGGAAATCAAGAACCATAGGATTCTCTGTTCTGGGCTTTTGAACCTTCAACACCAAGATAAATGTTTGAATTTGTGCCTAACTCCCTCAGCTGGAAATACTATCTCAGCTGCCTGACAAATTATTATACAAGGTGGAAAAATTCAGTTTCTAAGCAGAAAACAACTACATAAGTAAGAAGTCCTACACAAACTTCTACACTCTCTTAGGTACACACAGAAAACAGCACGTGACTGTTCTACACATCCCAGTTTTTGTCAGAATCTGCATCTTTCCAAAAATGCTATCAATGACTGGCCTGCTTTAAGATCCATAAAGCGCCCTGTGAAGTCAATGGACTTTCTGGGAATTGTTACACATGTAGAGCCAAAGGCTTGCCTTACACACACTGTTTCAGGGAGATCTATATTCTAATATGCTGTGTCAACATCACACTATGTAAATGGACACCTGTTTCACACTACGCAACCAGAAAACATACCGCACGTAAACATTCTGGCCTAGCTGTGGGTGCATACATTAGATCACAGTTCACAAACTCCTCCTGTGAAACAAATCCCTGGGCAACAAAGCTGGCTTTACACTGCAGAGTAATATCAGGAAGAAATGTCTTTCTGAACACTCATCTGGAACCTACAGCTTACTAAAACAAAGGACAGGTTGGTTACTTTTAACACTTCACCAAAACTCTCAAACTGACTATCCACAGCTGTGTTCCACTGTTCTTCTTGCCTCTCAAAAGGCAGGAGCAACACGTCTTGAAAAGACTAGGTTTTCTCAGGTAACTTGACACACTGTCACCTGCTAAATCACAAATCTGTCAGGCTTCACACCCTAGACTAAGAGGACCCATGAGGAATGACCACTGTACTTCCTCATCACCGTCTTCTTTCCTAATACCTGACTCCCCCTCCAGGCCCTGTACCTGCTCAGGTGAGATTTCCACTCCCTTCACCTGAGGGGCCCTTTAATACACTCGGAGACCGGGGAACAGAAGAAACCTGAACTGGTTTTTGCCCATCTACTGAAGCATGGACAGTAGGTTTTACACTAGCAATGCAGCAACACTTCTGCAACCTTAGCATACAACCTTTCCCAACCAGTAGGCTGCTTAAAAATAAAGCACTTCTGGAGATTTGGATTTGACCATGGCCTAATGAAACAACGATAAGCCTTGGATTTTAATCAACAACCAACAACCAACAACCAACAACCTGAAGCACTGTGCTTTTGGTTGGTTCTTCCTTCGCTGTGACCTGGGGATGTGAACACATGCAAATGTTCCACAGACATGCAGGTACATCAGTGAAGGGCGCTTGCCATACCAAAGAAAAATACTGAACTTCTTTTTACAGTTGAATTCTACAACCTGTTAGTTAGAAACACACTGCAATCACGGTAGCCTCTCTCCAGACATGGGATGGCACCTGAGCAACTAACATCAGGCTATTTTAATGGTATTCACAACACCAACACTCAGCTAGAATTCCAACATTGGCAAGTCCTTGGGAGAATACTTTCCTACAAAGCCAATTCTAGAACACATGGCTCAAGAACTCTCCACTACAATCAGACTGGAACTGACCTACTAGATAACCATTTTTTCTTCTTACTATTGCTACATACACTTCAAAGCGAGCACAGACCTTCGCTTTAGACTTCAACAAGTAGCAACAACACAAACAGGTATGATCATCAACCAGAAGGAACATGAAACTCGCACCCCACCATTACTTGGGACATGGGGGCTAACTAGATCTCTATGAACCAACTGAAATGGTCTAGTTAACATTCTGTCACTTTGCCTAGCAACAGATACAGTCCTGATATTAGATTGTTTACACACAGTTTACACACAACACAATCAAGGAACTTTTGCACATTTCCTGGGTTCTAACTCAGAATGCATTTGGCTATCTGAGACACACTCTCCCATCCCGGGATACCCCAGTACTTTGTGAAAACTTTATGGATGCATTTATGATGTGGGGAAACATTAAACACACAATGTCCTGTCCACACAATTTCCTTCTCAGGAAGCATCTCACACACTTGATTTTACAGTTTTTCTCTAACACACTCAGCCTCTAACACTCTTAGTTTCACATTTCTCAATGAAACATCCGGCACCTTTGAACACAACAAGTACACTCAGACTTGACCAGGGCTGGAACACTGAGGAGAGAAAAACAAGTGTACACATACACATTTCACACACTCTTATCACAGAAATACCAGCTAAGATAAATTGCTGAACTCAAGGCTGCAAGCCGAATTCAAAAACCAACTCTCTGGAGAAATGCTTACACACAGCAGCCGACAGAGTGGAAAACTTGGATTCGTTGTTTAGCTGACTTCTGGCTTCTGGCTTCCCCTCCCTTCGTAAATCAGGCCTCTTGTGCACAGACAGCATCCGCTGGACGATACGGCAGGGAACAGCCTTCCAGAGATTTTCTGAGAAGAAGAATCACATCGAACCACAGCAAATGTAGATTCCATTCCAGGTTTCACTTCAGCTGGAACGCTCTGTTTGGAAATCTCAGGAACAACAATAACAGATGGCTTCTGGAGGTGGCTTGTAAAATAATCCACAGGAAGGTCGCAGGGAGATAGCGTCTTTGCTTTCTCGACCAGTAGCTCGAAACTGCTGTCCAAGCTTGACAAAATCACGCATGCTTTTTCATACTCCCAGAAAAACATGCCTTCTTGTTCAAATGCAAAGTCTTGAGCTCACCAAGGTGGGTCATCACAGTCTCAGCCTGGTTGCAGCTTCAAACTATAAAGCTGTCTTAACAGACCACCAAGGGCAACAGAGTTCTACTTTGTATAGCCTCCCAGCACTCATTACACAGTCCTTGAGTGGCTGATATAATTCCGTTCAGAGGATTTGAGTCCCAAAAGCAAAAAAACTATAAGCACAGTCCAAACACGCTTGCACTTCTTCAGAGGGATCCTCTGGAGGTGGATTTGCCACATACTGCCACAAATCTTCTTGCGAACAGAACGATTTCATCTTCACACACCAGGTCAGATAGTTTGTGCCATCTACAGGCTCAAATGGCAGACTGACCAGACTCTGTTCAGCCATTGCTGACCACTCAAAGAAAACATGTTTACTCTGAAATCAGCCTCTAAAAACAAACTCCCTTTTACAGCCAGGTCCCAACGCAGCAAAGAAAACGCAAATTTCTCTCTGGGCAACATAACCCAATGGGATGTACGCTGGCTTATAGGGAAAAAATCAAGGCTTGAGAATAAACCAGACAGAGTGCAGCGTTTAGGGCTAAAAGTGTTTACTTGTAGCATAAGGCAATAAATGCATATATAGTTAAGGTAATAAATGCAAATGTTACATTATTGCAATAAGGAAAAACAAAAACAAAACTTATAAGCAGAGATCCGTGTATTGATCCCAGGGCCAGAGCTCATGCCACGGCCTATACCCAAAGCCAGGCATAACTACGCACTGCCCAGTCCGCAGAAGTAGAATACACGTGAAGAACTACGTGGCTAAAGACACAAAAAGTCAAGAAGCATAGAACACCATTTTGCATGGTTAGATATTCAGTTCTTCCAGCTTTCTGATTGGCTGGAAGTTAGGTGTGACACACACCAGGCCCAAAGCATAGGCTATAGTACAAGGTGGCAGTGCTGCATCTAAGCAAGCACGTGATCTCTCCCTCCCTGTTCTCCCAGGGCTTCCCACGAAGGCTTCAGGGGGACTTGTTCTCATGGGAAGTTCCCATTGCTTGTGTGGGCACTAGCCATAACAATACACACGTGACAGTTGTTATCTGGCACCTGTACTTCACGTCACCATGAGAAAGCTTCGCTGGTAAAGGATGCAATTTGCCAAAACAATTTTCATATGGGGAATCTGACACCCCTCCCAAATTGCATCTGACACATAGTAGCAATGATGGAAGTTGTTCAAAGCTGTAAAATACATTTGTACAGAAACAAGAAAAACATGGTTAGTACATGTATTCATTTACACTGTTCCAGTTTTTAAGTTTTTACAACCAATAGTCATCCAGAAACTAGAAATGGGCTCAGAATAAACAATCATAAAACAAAGATGATAAATTTGAATATGAATCAAAGTAATATTTATAATATGGAACAGATTACAGGATTTGTAAATGTTAAAAAACTAAGATATCTAGGAGTGGACATAACATCTAATAATTCAAATTTATTTAAAAATAACTATACAAAATTATGGACCAATATAAAAAATGATTTAAAACTTTGGAAAAATTTACACCTATCATTCCTGGGTAGAATTTCAACAATAAAAATGAATATATTACCAAAAATTATTTTCTTATTTCAAACTATTCCAATTGTTATAACCCAAAAAACCTTTCAAAATTGGCAACAAGAGTTGGCAAAATTTATCTGACAAGGCAAAAAGCCAAGAATAAAATACAAATTCTTACAAGACACTAAAGAGAATGGTGGTTTTGATCTTCCCAACTTAAAATTATATTATGAGGCATGTATTCTATGGTGGCTTCGTGATTGGATAAGCCTGGACGATAAAAAACTACTTAATCTGGAAGGTCATGATTTAAAATTTGGTTGGCATGGATACCTATGGTATAACAAAATCAAAGCAAATGTAGCATTTAATCATCACCCAAAGGTTGTTTGGTTTCTCCAATGTAGAGCTCAGAGCACTCCTCACTGCACTGGATTGCATACACTACATTGCTTTTCTTGTGTTTTGGAGTTTGATCTTTGGGGTGTACAAGCCTCTGTCTCAGTTGGTGGGTTTGAAATATACAGGTTTGTACAGTGCAGTGAGGAGTGCTCTGAGCTCTACATTGGAGAAACCAAACAACCTTTGCACAGGAGGATGGCTCAACACAGGAGGAGCAACACCACAGGACCAGAGTCAGCAGTTTACCTTCATCTAAAGGAAAAAGGACACTCATTTGAGGACATTAATGTTCACATTTTAGACAGGGAAGATAGGTGGTTTGAGAGAGGGGTCAAGGAATCCATTTATGCCAACTTGGAAAATCCTTCCTTGAATAGAGGTGGGGGCCTCAGGCACAAACTCTCCCCTATTTTCCTTCCTGCTTTGTCTTCTGTGCCTAGGAAGATTAAGACCATTTCGCAATCTCAACAACAGCAAGGTAATCTTAACGATCCTCCTTTGGATGATAAAGGGACTTAGAAATTAACATCTCAAATAACCATGACCTAGCCCCAGGTGCAAGGTCACACAGCCACCCTAGAAACATATTTAAGGATTACCTTACTAACTTTGCTCAGACTGAAGAAGCTTCTTGGATAAGGAGCGAAACATTTCCACTGAGAAAATAGAAATCCAGTTGACATGATTCAAGCTACAGACATATCTAAGTAGGAGTTTGTATATGCACCCTAACATATGGTTTTGGTTTTGTATAAGCATTTCAATTTCTGTTATTTTTCTTAATGTCCCTCTCTCATTCTTAAGATCAGATTTTATCCTTCCAGCAATTTGTAAATACATCAACCATGGTATATTCTGGCCTACACTGAATAATTCTCACTGTGTCTTTAGTCTATTCATTGAGTCTGGGTGGACCATATCTGCATATGTGATTACATTTTTCTTAAGACATTTGAAGGAGAGGCTAATGGTGAAATTGTTTGACTTATTATTTTCCTTGTAGGATTCCATGCTTTTATCAAACTTTGTCTGATAACATGTCCTTTTACATTTTTACCCTCCTTTGTGTCTCTGCACCATAAATACCTGTAAAGTCCATGGGCTAGGCAGATCCTTCCAGTATTGACATTCTGCTATTCGGGAATTTTATCTACTCTGTTCTCCATGACAAGCAACTAGCAGCTTTATGATACAATTTAATATTTGGAAGAGCAAGACCTTCCAAGACTGTCTTTTGAATCCTATCAATTTTTTAATTTACAAGGCAAGGATCAACTTAAATGGATGGAACAGACATAATTTAAGTCTAAATATGAAGATACAAGGCCAATTAATTAGAAGGATGAAATCATGTTGGAAAAAATACGGCTATTGGATGGTTGTAGAACTGTAGATAAAAGTTAAAGATTACCTTTAATATTTAAAGGGATTCAAGTAAGAAGACTGAAGTTATGCAGAACCAGAATAAAACACAATCTACGGCCACAAACCTAAATGTCTTTTTCTGCTATGGTTGAGAAACCAGGATAAAATAGAAAAGATCCATTGAATTGTTATTTATCCTGAATTACCCAAGAGTTGTTTTTCCCACACTGGAAAGTAGGAAAGAGGACAAAAAGCCTGTGAAAAGTAGGGAGCCCATTCTTTCATTCATACAGTGGTTTTCTCAGGTGCAATCCTCTTTCAACAGCTATGGGGCAAACGCAGGGGATGAGGTATTTCCATTCAGAAGGTGGTTTCTGCTTTATGGCTATGTTCTTTATTTCCTTCTACTAAAACACTGTTTTTCAGAACTTTTCATACAAGGACTGAGTATTTGGGAGGATATAAAATGTTTTCACCGTAGGGTTACTGGGACAGTGATTCTGGAAGCATATGGGTCATTCATTTGTTTGTCTCTCCAACTGTATTGGCCATTTCAAGATCTTGTAACTCTTTTGATAGTTATTTATTTATTTTATTTTATTTATATAACCGCCCATCTCCCCCAACGGGGAACTCTGGGCGGTTTACAATAAAATAAATTAAAATAGAATATAAAATATAAAAACCACCAATTTATACAATCAATATAATAAATAATTATAAAATCCAGATGGAAGGTAGCATAATAAAAGGAAGGACGTTATGGAATTAACCACCCCCATGAGGAACTATCCTTTCCTCCTTCCCATGCCAGGCGGCAGAACCAGGTCTTCAGTTCTTTCCTAAAGGTCGGGAGGGAGGGAATCTGTCTCAACTCTGGGGGCAAGGTGTTCCAGAGTGTAGGTGCCACCACAGAGAAGGCCCGTCTCCTAGATGACACTCTGATTGATGGGGCTCGTAGCAGGCCCTCCCTGAATGATCGGGTGGGGCGGGTCGATAATATGGGGATAAGACGGTCCCTCAGGTATTCTGGCCCCATGCCATGTAGGGCTTTAAAGGTGATCACCAACACCTTGAATTGTACCTGGAAGCAAACCGGCACCCAATGCAGCTCGCAGAGCAAAGGTGTTATATGAGCAGATCTTGGTGCACTCAAAATTGATCACGCGGCCGCATTCTGCACCAGCTTATTCAATAAATATTGGCCGCATTTGGCTATGTGTTAATTGCAAATGAGCAAACATGCTGGGTTCACAGTTCAATCACTCCCACTTAGTTAATTTTCTTTGGACAAGGAATCCTCCAGGAGAGGCTTGACCCCAAAACAACACAACAATAACAACAACCCCAAAACAAATTTCCAGTATTGATTTGAACAAGTCTGTGAGCATGACTGTTTTTGCACTGGTAGAAAGGCATGCCATATTCTGTTGTTTATTGCTAATATCTGGATGTAGGCAATTACTCCATTGGGATAAATTGGAGAAGAAAAAATATTTTGGGGGTGGGATTCAAAGCAGCGATGCTCAGAGAGTGGGTTGTGCATTTGCAGAGCACTCCTCCCCGTTTAGCTGATTTTGCACGTTGCTGCTCTTTGGCTCTCTGCATTTCTGGTATATCAGGGTGCTTGGGGACATGACAGACATGGCCACAGCTTGGCTTTCTTGGTACGGCTCCCTCTGTTTTTATGTGACATACAAGTGTCACTGTTTGTCTAGTTCTGTAGAAGTCTCTCTGGGGAGCCTTAGGGCATGTTATTCATTTTATGCTGGTTTAGCATTTTCTGGTTATCTTTTTCTTTTCTCTCCCAGAGAACATAGTATAGTAGTGGTAGAATAGTAGCTACTCCAACAAGATAATGAAGATGGTGTCTTTCAAGTAGGAATGCTTATGGTTCCCTCCCTGCACACATGAGATCTAGGACAAGGCAAGCAACTCCCGTTTTTCATCAATGACACTCAATCACCATCAATGACATCAATGACTATTGAACAGCTGATAAAATTTCTGATGTATTTCCAGGAATATTCTATGTGACTATTATCTTTATTTTGGTTTATTGTACACTGCTATGAGTCCATCTGGAAATTGGTGGTATATAAATAAAGTAAATCAAACAAATGAATCTCTAGTCCCAACACTATTTCAGTATATGATGACTAAGCTTATATTAAGGATCCATGACTTTTGACTTCAACAAAAATTTGAAGAGTTCTTACATTTACACATAAATATGTCTAGGTATTCTAAAATGTCAGTATGAAGATCTTCCAGAAGAAATGCCTTCATTCTTTGGGGATGTTTAATTTTTTTAAAATTTTCTAATTTTTTGAAATTATTGTTCCTTTAGAAGGGTTATATTTTCAAGAGATGTTGTTGATCAAGAAGTAACATCATTTCAGAAAAAAAAGGAAATCAAGAAGAGGAAAAGGTAAAAGAGAGTCTCATATATCCAGACTGAAAGCCAGCTGTTTTTTTCCCCCTACCCTATGAAAAGTTTGGGATGGTTTAAATAGTTGTTCTTTTCTTGCCATCCTCACATTCATGTCAATGTCAAAAGTTCACCATGCAATTATGATGCCAGGAGGTGAATAATAGTTGAAATTCCTTACCCCAGACAATTCTGCTATAGGATCTGAGTGAATCCTGTTTGTCTTCAGTTCCTGCCCAGGAAGGAGGATGAATTGTTCAAGGGGTGTGTATATTCTTCTAGGCTCTTCATGCAGGCATAAAAAAAATATTCAAGAGGCTAGAGTCTGGCCCCCTCCAGCAAAGGAGCAGCTGCAACTCACCTTTGACTTCTATGGATCATGTCAGCAGAGACAAATGTGGGAGTAAATTACTGATGATTCGCACACTGGCTGGAAAACATGTAATTTAGCCTGCCATGGTAATTTAGGAAGTCACCGGCTGATGTTTGCAGGACAAGAGGGTCTCGGGTGGGCCAGGGAGTGAGCCTGAGCAGAGATGCTTCAATCAGGAGAAATTAATGTAGAAGGCAACAGAGGAAAACAACTCATGGTGAAAGCGAACAAGTCCAGGCAGATATAGAAATTTTGCACACAGTTTAATGATAGTGCAGGAGCAAGTTTTAAAAACCTTATTAGCTATCAGAACTAGTTCTCAGGATGCTCTCAAGGAAAATGCTGGAAATGCTTAATTTTTAAAAAGAGTTGTCTTCAGACTCAGTCCTGGATGGAAGGTATACCATCTGTCCTGAAAGGAATTACTATTAAATCCTTTGAGATGGGCTGTAATGACGAGTAAGGGCCCTGTGTATGTTCAGAAGTACTATATAAAGCCCAAAATGGCAAAGAGTGATGCTAAATTGGTCTAAGTAAAAGAGGATGGCTAGGTCAGTAAGATTTACCCTGACGTTAATGGCAAGTTGAAAGGATTTTCTTTCCTTTTTACGTCACTGAAAGAACTAGGGACAATATTCACTTTCCACTTAACGTTTTGACAGCAATCTCAGCAACTTCCTTCAGATCAAGATATCAGGACTATCATAAAAACAGTCAGGCTGGGTTAGACTAAAAGCCCATCTAGTCCAGCATTTTGTTTCTCCTACAGCCAACCAGATGCTAATGAGAAGTCTACTAGTAAGGCATAAGTGCAATGCCATCTTGCTGTAGGAACTGGAAGTCAAAAACGTATCATTGATACTGGAGATAATAGATTTATGAGGACAAGTAAGGTTTGATCATTTAACTCCTTGAATTTTTCTAATCCCCTTTTAAAGCCATGAGGGTTGGTGACCATTACACATCTTGTGGTTGTGAGTTCCATTGTTTATTTATAGATAGCTATGTGCTGTGTCAAGAAGCAGTCTTTCCCCATCTGTGGGATGGATCCCTACCAACTTTACATCAATCATCCTGCCTTTCCCTCCTACAACTGTCTCAGAGGGGTAGCTGCTCAAGCTAAGCTACACACACTTACCTGCACACACCATTTATTCAGACTAGACCCCACTATCCACTGATTCAAGAGCCCTCCCAACCCACTCCACTTCATCTTTGTTGGGGTTAAGAGAACCCTTCTCATTATTCTCTCACTCCAGGTGTGGCCCTCTCTTACTCAGGCACAGAGAGTCAGATATTCCACTACAGCCCAAATCTAGGATTAGCACCATCCATAGACAAAAGATGCCAGCAGTGCTGTAGCCTCTGCTCACTGCAGATGTGTGGCACCCACTTAAGAAAGATCACAATATACAATTCTTGGATCTAACCTAAGGGATCAGATGCCAATGCCTCAGTAAACAGAATCTTTTATTAACTTTTACACATGCACAATACAAGCAAAACTCATGGTGCATACTGATTGGCTGAGGTATTCACATTACATGGAATGCAGACATCTAACAAATTACAAATGAAAAGTTTGGGCTGCACTACAGGTAATCATCAGGTTACAACCACTCGTTCAGCGACTGTTCGAAGTTACGATGGCACTGAACGAGGGGAACTGTGGTGGATTTCGGTGGTGCCGCTGGTTCTCAGGAAGGAGGGAGCACATTCCAAGGAGGTGGAGGAGATAAGCGGAGGCACAGTCCAGGAGGCAATGGTGGGAAAACGAAGAGGTTCAGGATAGCCCCGCCCTAGAGTCTCCCAAGTTATTTCCCCTTAGGTTAGGTAGTTGCTTTAGTCTGGCAAGATTCTGTCTATACGGTGTGAGCAAATAAAGAACTGGAGTTTGAATGGATTAACTCTTCGTTGTTCTTGGGCTGGGCCTGACAGGAACTTACAATGGGTCCTCAGAGTTCCAGCCGTCACAGCATCCCCATAGTCACATGATTGCGATCCAGGCACTTGGCACCCAGCTCACAATTACAACATCGCAGTGAGACATGGTCATGTGATTGCAATTTCTGATATTCCCTACTGGCTTCCCACAAAGTCAATGGGGAAGCCAGCAGGAAGTCGGAAGTCATTATCACATGAGGTTCTTGCTTAACAATGGCAACCAGGCCTGATGGAATTGCCATAACTAAGTGACGCAGTCGCATGATGTAGTGCTTTATGACCACGTTGCTTAGCAACAGAGTTCCTGGTCCAAATTGCTGTCATAACCCAAGGACTACCTGTATTTCATTTATCTCTCCTTTGTTCTTTGTTTCCTACATGACCCATTCCTTTTGTCCTTCATATTCATGTGACTGGTTTGGCACAAGGCCTATTTTCTAATAATGCTGACTTATATTTTTCTACAACAAAATGTATGTAAGGAGTGCTTTGCAACTTGTTTAATGAGCATGTGAAGTCTGCACCTGTGCCTGATTATTGGAAGGATGCTGTTCCTGTTCCTACAACTACAGGGGCATTAGTTTGTTAAGAGTGACTGGGATGATGCTAGCAGATTTCTGATTGAAAGAGTATAAAAGATGAACATGAGCAAAATTTGGGAATGAAGTGTGGCTTTATATTGGGCAGGATGGATGCAGATAAGATTTCTGTTTATATATACTGTATATAGTTTTAAAAACAAAGGTTAAAACTAATACAAATTAATATAGAATAAGGAAGAAAAAAGAAAAAAAGAAATCAAAGAAATGTATTGTCGAAGGCTTTCACGGCCGGAGTTCAATGGCTGTTGTGGGTCTTCCGGGCTGTGTGGACGTGTTCTGGAAGTTGTGGTTCCTAACGTTTCGCCAGCATCTGTGGCCAGCATCTTCAGAGGGCAGGAGCACAGACAGAAGTGCTCTTTCTGTGCTTAGGTAGAATGGCAATGTTTGGCAATGTTTGTTTTCTATTTATAGAGCTAAATTATAGGAGATTAGGTGGGGTTTTTTGTTGTGTTGAAATGTTAACGAGTGGCTGCTGAGCGTGATTAGCATGTTCATTGTTAGAAGTATTCCCATGTCCTGGTAGTTGAGCTGAGTTCGTTGACCTTTTGCAGGCTGTGTTTTTCAGGACTGGTAGCCAGGTTTTGCTAATTTTAAGACTTTCTTCTTTTTTATTGTAACTGTGCTGGTGTTTGTGAATTTCAATGACTTCTCTGTATAATCTGGTATAGTGGCTTTTGGTGTTGTCCAGTATTTCTGTATTTTCAAATAGGATTTTGTGTCCCGTTTGCTTGAGAGCATGTTCAGCTACTGAAGATTTTTCCGGTTGCTGTAATCTGCAGTGTCTTTCGTGTTCTTTCATCCTGGTGTGAATGCTTCGTTTTGTGGTTCCGATGTATACTTGTCTGCAGCTGCATGGTATACGGTATACTCCTGCAGCGGTGCGGGGGTCCCTTTTGTCTTTTGCTGATTTTAGCATTTGTTGTATTTTTCTGGTGGGTCTGAAGACTGTTTTAAAGTTGTGTTTTTCCATCAGTTTTCCCATGCGGTCAGTGACTCCTTTGATGTAGGGCAGGAATACTTTGTTTGTGCGGGGCTGTTTTTCTTCAGTTGGATGTTGTTTTCTTGGTTTAATGGCTCTTTTTATTTCATTCTTAGAATAGCCATTCGCCTTTAGGACCCAATTCAGATTACAGCAACTGGAAAAATCTTCAGTTACATTGTACATTATTTTCCCCATAACAACAACAACCCTGTGAGGCGGAGAAAGAATGACTGGACCAGAGTCACCCAACTGGCTTTCATGCCTAGGAGAGGAATAGAACTCACTGTCTCCCATTTTCCAGCCCAGCCCCTGGACCACTGCACAAGACTGGCTCCTCTCAGCTTGGAGAGGGCTTAGAAGAAGCATGGGTGGTTTATAAGTACAGAATAGTATTGTGAATAGGGTTGATGTAAACTAGCCATATTTCCTTTTCTTTTTCCTCTTTATGCATTTAATTTCTTTGGGTTACTATTTCTTACTCTCTGTCCTTTCCATAATGTTGCAGTAAGTATGTATGCATGAATATATTAAAGGCAGTATATGAATGTTATTATGTGTTTTTTAAAATATACCATTTTATCCTCTCAACAATCAGAGGGATCTGCTATAGTTGACGTCTCTCAGAAAGAAAGACTTGGTCCAATATTTCTGAGCCCATCTTATGCTGATTATTACGCTAAGCTTTAATCCTGTCAATTATGGCTTATTCAATAAATCATGGGTAAGCAAAGAGTCGCTCTTTGAGTGAGATGGGCAGTGACGAAATTCGAAATATAAATAAATAAATATATACACTGGGTAATTGTGGTGCTGCTGATTATAGACACATAACTCATTCGGTGTTCATAATTTTTTAAAAGAACAATTCATATCCAAGATCACAATTACATTTTAAGCAACAGAAGTTTAATAATCAGTTTCTGCACTTCCATTTATGGGTAAGTAAATGCAAAGCCGGTTGAATGTTTTCTTTCACTGAGCCTGTTTCTTTTAGAAAAAGATTGGCTAACAGTCTCCGCTGGTCTATAGGCTGATGTCATACATCTTGATTACAGACCATGTCATGTAGAATTGCATATGAAATGGCTCCACAATCACGGTTTGGCAATACCAGCCCAGGCCTTGCTGTTTTGTCTCATAATCTTGAGTCAGCTGACAAAAAGGCCGAAATCTGAGCAGACCTTGAGATCACTTCCTCAATTTGTCCCTAAGTGATTAGAGTGACACCCAGAAGCTCAAGGATCTACCAACAGCTTAGCCTCAGCACAGAGGAAGCCACCCTTTGAAAACTTTTATGGTGTGATTTGTAAGCAACATTTTTCAAGGAGATAGATGAGTTTCGCCAGGGATACTCACGGTTGCCCCGCAAAAGTCTTTGAACAGATTTTGTTTTTGTTTTTAACTGCTTATAAAACGAACAGGTAGGTAAATGGCATGGAATGTTTCCGTTGAGCTAAGCAATATCGATCACATATTGCTGATTTCAGCTTAAACCCTCGCATTCATTCTAGGGTTTTGGAGGTGCTGCCACCCTTCATGTATCCTACTGAGATGACGTTGTGCGGCTCTTGTTTGTCTGCTCGAGTACAATTGCAGCCTGCCCGAAAAACCAGAGCACTGCTTTCAAGCTTGCGTGTGTTGAAAGAAAGACATCTGCTTTAGCACTGCACTTGAGCTGCTTGACAGGCTGGTGGATTTATACTCCATCAGCTGCTTCTATATTAAATGCTACGCACGTAGGTAAAATTAGAAATTAATCGGATCAGATTTCCAAGGATGGATTCTGCTATACATCCCAGACAGATCAGGCTCCACGGCCTGGGCTTCCCAGCACTGAAGGAGAGATTGTTTGGCAGAAATGGAGGCCTCTGCTATTCCATTAATCCCAGAAATCCACATCCCCTTGCTATCAAACCACCTCATTATGTTTGATGGCTTTGCAGCATATTTTGAGGCATGCTGCAATCTCTGAGAAAAAGAATCCTCAAAGGATATGATGTGGCCAAAGGCCAAATATTGGTGTGCTGCTTTTATAAGACAGGTAACCTTTAAAAATAAAGCCTCCCACAGGTTTTAGCTTTGGCAGTGGTTTTAGCTTTCAAACTATTTGGCCTTTGAAATGAGTCTTTTGAGTCAGTGTTGTTTGTTAGCCTACAAAGGCCAGGTTTAAAAACTCAAAAGTAGCTGGGAAGAAAGAGCAATAAATCTAGTTACACAACAGTAGGATTGGCAGTTTTATGATTACAGTCACAGGATCTATTCTTAGCTTCCTCTGTGACCCTCTGAAAGTTATGAATTACAATATCCATAATTTCCAGTAACAGCTAGTTGGGGTGATAGGAACTGTAGTTTAACATTTCTGCAGGGAAGCAGGATAGGGAAAAGTGATATATTCCATTATTTTATTTTGTACTTTCAGGAGGCAAAATGAGGGCAAACCTTTATATTTTTAAGAGATTCTGTTTAATATTTACTTGCAATGGAAATCACTATAAATTCCACCCATGGCTATGTGCATACATGATGGAACTGGTGCAGAGTTCAATTAAGTTTCCCTTTAAGGCAGGTACACCAGCATTGCCCATTTGACAAAACTGGGAGCCTTCTAATCCATCCTGAATGCTCACTTGGCTGGAATGGTTTTCATGAGTTTTATCTTTTTATTTTCAAGTGACTAATATGTAGAGGTTTTTAAAGAAAACTTTTATGCGTTCACATATCAGATGAGATCTAATTCAACACTGTGCCACTAGATTCATTTCATTACTATGTATCAAGCTGTCTTTTAATTATTAAGCCATTTTCTGATACTAATACAAGGATTGCTGCAAAATAAATAATACATTTACAAAAGAATCCTGGATTACAACTCTAAACAGGGGGTCTCCATGAAAGTTTCTGGAACAGAAAAATACCAAAGTGGTTGTCCATTTACAGCGGATGGAATGATTACAAGAGTTTCCTTCATGTCCAGCCTTTTTTGCAGTTCTCTGAAGGGTCAGATAATATTACTGCAATGTGCTGTGTGTAAGATCCACTCCTGGAGGCTTCTCAGAAGCTGCAGCAGGTGCAGTTTATGCCAGTTTAGCACATGAGAGTTGTGGAGAACATATTATTCATCTTCTGCAGAAAGAAGCAATTCTGGTTTCCTAATTTCTTCTGCAGGCTATGGAACCTGATGTACCATCTGAAAGCCCTATATGGCTTGCATCTAAATTAAATTTTGTCTGAAATATTTGCAGTGTAAGGGCTGAAGTTTGACCCACATAACTGGCATAGACATTGGACTACCAAGCTAAGTACAACAGTGATTGCAAAACAGGAAGTGGAGCCTGTCAATAGGGCTATTCAGTTCTGAGCCAGGATATGGAACTGAATGCTGTGATTCCCAGGTTACAAGAGCATAAGAAGAGTCCTGCAGGATCTGGCTATGGATTAGCCCAGCATTCTGAAACAAGCACTGGCCAAGCAGATGCTGGAGGGCGGTAGATCAGGTATCAGATAATTAGAAGTCTCCTAACCCAGGATGATTTCATTCTGGAACTAAAATGTTTGCAACTCAGGAATGGATGTAAACTCTAGGATGGTCACGTGGCTACTTCAGAAAGGAAGAGGAGCTTCTGTTTTCTGTAGGTTAAAGAGAAAAAAAAGACAGAAGGGGCTACCTTGTATATTTTAGAAAGAAAGTAGAACCTCCCACCTGCCCCCACTGGCTGAACTTCATTTTAGCTAGAAGTGGTTCCATCACAGATTTCCTGATAGTCCAATACACATTATTTGTTATCAGTCCTAACAATATCCCTGCCCATATACTGCTGTCCCTGTCCCTGCAATTATTACTTTATAAACTCTGTGTGTGTGTGTGTGTTTGTGTGTGTGTGTGTACGTACGTGTACAGTATGTTGGAATTGTGTTTGGCCTATATTTTGTGGACTTTGTGCTCTAACACTTGTGTGTCAGAAACTGCAGGACTATATGCCAGATAGCAAAGGATTACCTTCTCCCAAAGAGTCATGCTCATGACCAGTAAGCACAAGGTGACACCGAAGGGGACAGGAGAGGGCAGATCTGGCCATGGCACGTCAGTCAGAAGGAAGAGCTCTGGGCTGGTGTTTTAGTATTATTTTCTTCAAAATGAATGGAGCCCTAGCCCTTGAGGAAGACTTTTTTATGGTGAGGGTTCCTCCAACGACTTGGGGAGAAACACTGTACAGTTCCCAAATATTTGAATAATTGCTTAATCCACAACAATAAATCCTGGATACTTAAAAAAATGTGAAAGGCACTGCCAAATCTGTTGAGAGATTTTGAGGATGGCTGATATTATATGTTGGAATTTCTGCTACATTTTAAGAAAACAGTGCTTCTCTTAGGAGCAAAAAAATGCAAAGGGCTCATGCAGACATCTAAAAAAAGTAGGCAGCACAATTAAGGTTTTTTTTTATGGTGTCAATTCTATTTAGACTCGTGGTAGCTTACAAAAACATCCCCAGAACAACATGACGATATCAACATAAAATGTTCATGGTAAGAATATAACATAAAAAAACACCCACAGTAAATAATAGCATCAAAACTTTTCTATTTTAGTATCATTAGTATTTTAATGTTAATAAGGACATTAAAAATCACAATCTAAATTAGATGCATGCACTCACACACATTGTGAATTTTTCTATCATCCATTTTGTTTTCTCGCATTCACTTTTTCCATTTATTTCCATAGCAATATAATAAAAAGCTGTACTGCCTCTACACTGAGCTTTTTTATCATCTTTTATGTTATGTGGCCATAAGTTTCCTGGGAGCCTGTTCTTCTTGATGTTAGTTAAATAGGGAACTATCCTTCTCTACCTACTTGATGGGTCCTGTGAAACACTGAGAAAGGACATGCAGGGGGAAGGCACAGAGCCTTTGCTTTCACAAAGGAACATCTTAGATGGCTTCTGGAAATGTGGAGCTGAAAACTGACGGACAGATGAAACACAATCATCAGCTATGGTGGATTCAGATTAAGAATCCCTTTGATCCAGTCCTCTGTTGCTTTGCACTAGATCTAGGTGTAAATATCTGGTGGCAAGGTAGATGCCTTGTAATTGTGTCCCTATGCTACTACTCGATTACAGTTCAAATGATTGCAAGGGGAAGAAGTGGGACAGGATCCAGTCCTTTAGATCCATCTCCCTCTGGCTAGTTAAGACTGCCCAGGAGGTGATGTGTGGTTGAGTCCATATGGTGATGAATGCATCTTTGAGTGACAGGGTTGCATTGGTGAGATGGATAGCCATATAAGTTGATAAATAAATAAAATAAAGGAGGCAGAGGTGTGCCCCCTTCTTAAGAAGCCGTCACTGGCCTGGTGATGGTGCTAGGAAACTTTGGTCAGATTGCAGTTTCAGAGGACCCTAGAGGACATAGTTTATCTGGACCTTTTCAGTTGGGTATTGAGCCAGGACATAGTAAAGAGACAGCATTGAATGCAGTTGTTAATGACCTCTGGAAGAGCTGCAATGTGGTGGTACAATTGTCCTGATTCTCCTCGATCTCTCAGTGGCCTTTGATACCATCAATCATGGTACCCTTCTGGACTGACTGCAGGAATTAGGAGTGGGAGGCATGGTGCTGCAGTGGTTCTCTTCCTTTCTCAGCAGTCAATGTTGATTGTGGGGGGAGAGGTCAAGCCTGAGGCCCTAACTTATGTGGTGCCATCGGGTTTTACCTTCTCACCCCTCCTGTTTAACATCTACAGGAAGCCGGTGAATGAGGCCATCCATTGACTTAGATCAGATATTATCAATATACTGATGCTACCCAGTTTTATAACTTGATCCCAGGCCAACCAAGTGATGCTGTTGAGGTCTTGTCTCACTGTCTGAAGGATGTTGGCATCTGGAGGGGGAGGAACAAGCTTAAACTCAATGCCGATAAGACCAAGTTACTGGGTATTCCTGATTCTTCTGGTACCAGGAATTTTTCTTCTTTATTTCTTAATTGGTAGCTCTCACCCAAACAGAACCGGGGCACAATTTTGGGGTCCCCCTGGACTTACAGGTCCTGCTGAAAGATCTGTCTGGTATGCCAATTGTGCCTTGGATGAAGAGTCCCTTCTCACAGTCATTCACACATTAGTCACCTCATGTGTGGACTTACTGCAAGCACTCTACATGGGGCTGCCCTTTAAGACCACTTGGAAGCTGCAGCAGGTCCAGAATGCAGTGGTGCAGGCAATTATGGTTGCATCTCCATAGGCCCATGTATCATTTCTGCTGCATGAGCTGTACTGCTTATCACAAATTCAAGTTACTGGTTGTGATCTATAAAATCCTTCATGGCATAGGGCCTAGCTATCTGAGCAATGGCCTTTCTTTCATTGCTTCTGCCTGCCAGTAAGATCTCATAGAGTGGATGCGCTCCAGGTCCCATCTCTAAAACAGTGTCATCTGATGGGACCCAGGCAGTGTGCCTTCTCTGTCACAGTGCCTACTCTCTGGAATGGTATCCCTTGGAGCTTCAAGTTATCCCAACCCTGCTGTCCTTTAAACAGGCCTTGAAGGCCTGACGTTTTCTGCAGTTCTAGTTTAGGGGGAGTTCTATGTTTTCGCAGTCCCTTAGTATCAGCTATGCTGGAGCTGCTGGAGTAATTTCCTATGGGAATTTTATTAATGTGTTTGGTGTATTAGTCCTCAGGTTATCACATTCTTCTGCTTTTATTGTATTGGGTGTATTTCAACTTGTACACCAGCCAGAGTTATTATATTATAATAATAATTATGATGGGTAATCCTTATAGATTGGATAGATAGATCCCAAATAATAGAACTGTTAAAGAATACAATTTCTTAGTACATAGAATTGTTTTTATATCATCAATCCCCAATTCTTATTTATTTATTTATTTATTTAATTTATATAACCGCCCATCTCCCCCAACGGGGAGATTTTCTTCTAAAAAAAACCCCTCCCCCCCAAGAATTGTGAAAAATACAAGTATACAGGAACCCTAATTTTAAATGTTTGCTTCCTCTGAAACTGGCCACAAGCCTGTCTGGCCATTAATGGCAACAGTGCAAGTTATATATAACAATACAGTTTATATAATTGGCCTTCACTTGAAGCATTTTAAAAATCAAAAGTGAAAGAAACATTGTAGCAGGCTAGCAGAGGATCCAGCTATCCTCAACTGGTGTCCTTCAAACTTGTTGGGATCCCATCATCCCCAGCCAATATGGCTATTACATTTGGAAAGTACTAAGTTGAGGATCCAGTAAAGGTGAATGAAAGAATTCCATTTGATTCTGTTGGATTAACAAAACTCTGTTTTAATATATTTATATCTTTTTATCTGATTATGATAAAGTTTTGTGTTTTATGTTTCCAAATTGTCTAAATATTTCTTGAAAATAAGTCTTAAATATTGAACTTTTAAATAATTGTATCACACTGTTCAGGAAACTGCCAAATTTGTAATTACATATATACATTTCTTTTAGAACAGTGCGGAATGAGGAAATGAACTTAGAATCACAGGGTTGTGGTTATTATTATATAACCCAATCTTTAGGTGTCTCAAACTGAGACAAAGTCAGAACTTCCAAAAACATACCCTTAAGTACCCATTCATATCCAGGAACATGATTTAAAATAATTTAATAAAACTAAATTATAAGAATGTACAATCAGGTTTTGAAACTCAGTCTATTCATGTAAATATTCAGCAAAGAGATGATCTTCATTATGAAGGCATTAGTCTTGCTTCATGTTGCAACGTGATTTCCCAAATTCATAATATCCAAGTCAGTGGAATACTTTGAAATTGAACAATGGTTATTCAATAGTATCTGTTGAATACTACTGAAGGAAGCTGTCTTCTTTATGAGGAAGTTATAGAAATTCCTTTTCACACCCCACACTGCTAGGAGAAATGCCGACTGCTTAACAGTTTTAAGAGACTGTCTGCTTTTCAGATGTCTGCCAAAGTATTCCATGGGGCCTCCATGATATTTTCTTAACCCTGTCTGTATTACTTTTGTCCCTATCTTGGAGATAACATAATTGTGGAAACATCTCAGCTATTCAGGTAGTCGTCATTATTGTTTCTATCAACAGCATGATCGGTATGTACCTTATAATATTCCTGGTATTGGATTGCAAAGGTCCTCTCTCTTCATCTGGCAGAGTCTAATTCCGTCATCTTCACTAATGTCTAAAATTACACCAAGTAAAGGTTGCGATTTACGTGGAACACTGAGCTTGCTAAAAAGACTCCCTTAGGTACAGACGATGGCATTTTTTCAAGGACATGACCAGTACAATACCAAGGCTACTGCCAAGGCAAATTAGAAACTTCTCATGTTGGAAAGATCATGGAAAGACGGGCCAGTTTTGTTTCGCAGTGTTTGTATAATGTATACTTTATTCCACTAGATGGGTAATGCTTCTCTTGAATAATGTGAACTTACTCCAAAGCAATTGTAATCAACTAGGAGCAAGCTTCTTTTGCCTTGCTTGTTGACAGCATATTTAATATCTAAAATTAGCAACTGAAATCTGCCAGGAAGACATCGCCTGTTATGTAGCAGTGGAAATCTTATTCCTTCACAACAAATGTGTGGAGCAAGCTGCGATTACCCGGTGGAGACTGAAATGCCCTCTGCACATGCTCACAGGAACTCTTAAGATATGGATGGGCAGCCTTGAGGGCTTCAAATCTAAATCCTGCTACTTTAATATATTAATATGGCACGTTCATTGGGCACTTGCACTAATTTATATTGTTCCTGTTATACTAGAAGAGAAGCTGCACTAGGGACAAGGAACAACTTTGGGCAGTAAAATGGACTTTGCACTAAAATCCCTATCTAGATCTGAGGGTTGTGCAAATGTTATTTGAAAGGAAAGGCAACGGCAATGCTGTAATACATGTAACATAGCATCTGGTTTGGCTTTTATTCTTTCTTTTGGAATACACCATGGGATAACTTGTAGCACTTTGTTAAGACAAGTAAGGCTCATAAAAGAGACTTCTTTTACTTTCTGGCTTATAGCTTCAATCATCATGGTGTTCAAAGAGGGAAATTCAAAGAAGAGGAAAGACTTACCAGGCAAGAGCAATATCTGTGCACAGCCAAGTGCAGAAGGGTCTTTCCCTTTATAAAATTTACCCGGGAAGGAAATAAGCTTCCCTCGCAACTCACGTGCAGTGGTCCCAATTTGGCTCAGGTCTCCATGCGCTTCATCTAATGAAGATACAAATAGTCAGTTTACCTGTATTCTGCACAATGAACATGCGATGTGTTTTTAGAAGCCCTGGAGAGTGGCCATCAGTCAGGGTGGGTAATGCAGGGCTGAAGAGGGCTAAAAGACCGATTCCTCATAATACTAGATTTTAAAAAGTGATTGGACATACATTCTCTTCACTGGCTTTGCATGCCAACTAATTGTAAACAGAGAATGATGCAGCAGAAGATTCAATCTCTCCTTTAATGCTCCACTACAATGAGACATAACTGTCCAAAGGAATACCAACTCCTTTCCACCTCTAAATTCTCCACTCTAACTCTCCAGGAAGGGTCTCCCATACATGCTCACCTACTGTCCCTGAAAACATGCTCCAGGGATTAAGTCATGTGCAGTTGCGAAACATAGTGGATCTGAGCCCAAATCTGCTTGTAGGGTACCTAATTCATTTGGAACCAAGTACTTCACCTTGCTAAGATCTGAGGGCATGGGTCGTGTTGATATTTATCTGTAAGGCTGGTGTTCCTGCTATGGTAAGGCTTCTGCTTCAAACTGACGCATGCTTCTCATTTGCCAATAGATTGCCAGTTAGGCAAAAATAGCGGGTGATCTGAGAATAATACCCATCCCTCAGGGGAAAGTTCGGTTAGCTCTGGCCTCATTGCTATGCTACCTGATCCATTGAGAATGGAAAATAGTGTAGCAAATAGCTGACCTTGGGCTCCGAAGCTAAGCTGACCCGGCCTGGTTGGGACTTGTAACAGCTGGGAAGCAAAGCAATGGCAAACCACTCCCATATTCTACCAAGAAAGCTTCATGGACATGTCCCTGAGGTCACCAGGAGTTGATCTGTTAAATTTTAATCCTGTCATAATGAATAGAAAATACTATGGGAAGTTGATATTAATGTCTGAAGCTGGGATAATTACATTAAAGAGATTTTTTAGAGAACAGCTATCTTACCAAAGTACACAATTATTTACTACATCAACCTTTGGGCGGGGGGGGGGGGGCGGTTTCCATATCCTAGCAGCATCTGTGTGACTCTCTTTTCATACACTGGACTGGGATATGGAATCTGAAGCCCTGCAACTGTGGCTGAACTTCCACTCCCAGGATCCCTTAGTAACAGCCATACTGGGGCTGCTGGAATAACTGGAAAACCTAAATTTTCACAGCTCTGGGTTAGAGGCAACTGCACCTTTGTCCTCAAAGGTGTTCTTTTTTTTAACACTGGAAAACTATTTATTGAAAAATCCCTATCTCTTTCTTAGATTTTTTGAGAGTACCCATGACTTAACCTTATCAAATGAAGAGAACACAAGGGGCATTATATAGGCTGAACATACATCCCGTTTTGAACGGGACAGTCCCGTTTTTTAGCATTTTTCAACCGTCCCGTTGTTTTGATAAAAATCTCAATTTTGTCCCGTTTTTTAAACACTGCGCGAATAGCACAGAAGGAGGATCCAAGCCAGAGCTGCCGATTGGAGGCAGCCCGGAAGAGAAAGCCCTCCCACCTATCAGCGCATGGCAAAGGAGGGAACAGAGGGCGAGGTTTGCAGGCGGGAGCCAATTGCACGGACCGGGAGTGGGGGTTGCAGGTGGGAGCCAATTGCGTGGACCGGGGGGCGGGGACCCCTATCTTTTTCATGAATACAGAATATTACATAAGACCCCGTCCCGTTTTGCCATCTCAATGTCCCGTTTTTGTCTCAAGAAAATATGGTCAGCCTACATTATAGCAATGATCGATGAGCTTCAGACATGGATCTCCTCCTCAAGAAACCATCCCTGGACCCTACCATCCTGGGCAATTTTCGCCCAGTCTCCCACCTTCCCTTTTTGGGAAAGGTGGTTGAGAAGGTGGTGGCGTTGCAACTCCAGAGGATTCTGGAGGAAACGGATTATCTGGACCCCTTTCAGTCAGGTTTCAGGCCGGGATATGGGACAGAGACCGCATTGGTCGCGCTTATGGATGATCTCTGGCGAGAGCGGGATGGAGGGAGTGCGTCCATCCTTGCTCTCTTAGATCTCTCAGCGGCTTTCGATACCGTTGACCACGGTATACTTTTGGGATGGCTCGAGGAGTTGGGGGCGGGCAGCGTGGTTTTGCGCTGGTTCACCTCCTTCCTCCAGGGCCGTTCCCAGTCGGTGTTGATAGGGGAGGAGAGAGCTGACCCGAGACCCCTGACTTGTGGGGTGCCTCAGGGGTCGGTTCTCTCTCCTCTCCTATTCAACATCTACATGAAGCCGCTGGGCGAGATCATCCGTCACCACGGGATGAGGTATCACCAATATGCCGATGATACCCAGTTATACATCTCCATCCCGGGTGAAGTAAGTGATGCGGTCAATGCCTTATCTCAGTGCCTGGAGGCTGTGGGGGTCTGGATGGGGAACAACAGGCTTCAACTGAACCCTGGTAAGACGGAGTGGCTGTGGATTGACGGCCCCCTGGATCCGGGAAGTTGTCATCTTTGGTTCTGGGTGGAGTTGCACTACCCCACTCAGATCCAGTGCGGAATCTGGGGGTCCTCCTGGACTCACGACTCCTGCTCAAAGAGCAGGTGGCAGTCGTGGCCAGGAGGGCCTTTGCACAGCTCCGAGTTGTGCGCCAGTTACGCCCTTTCCTGGATCAGGAGGCCCTCCGAACAGTCACTCACGCCCTTGTCATCTCCCGTATAGACTATTGTAATGCGCTCTACCCTTGAAGAGTATCCGGAAGCTTCAGCTGGTGCAGAATGCGGCAGCGCGAGTAGTTATGGGGGCCAGGAGATCGGCCCATGTAACACCTCTGCTTCGCGAGCTGCATTGGGTGCCAGTTTGCTTCCGGGTCCAATTCAAGGTGTTGGTGATCACCTTTAAAGCCCTACATGGCATAGGACCAGGGTACCTGAGGGACCGTCTCGTCCCGATAACGTCGGCCCGCCCCACCCGTGCATGCAGAGAGGGCATGCTTCGGACCCCCTCAACAAGAGAATTCCATCTAGCGGGGTCCAGGAGGCGTGCCTTCTCTGCGATAGCGCCCGCCCTATGGAATATCTTGCCCCCGGAGGTGAGACTGGCCCCCTCCCTCCTGACCTTTCAGAAGGCCCTTAAGACCTGGCTCTGCCACCTGGCCTGGGACAACAGAGGCGGTAGTGCCTCCTGGGGTTGGCTAGCCCCGTAGCAACACTATCTATGCTACGTTCCCTACGTCCCCCATCTTGTATTTTATCTATTTATATTGCATTTTTTAGACTTTTATTGTATCGTTTTTAATCTTGATTATTGTAACCCGCCCAGAGTCCCTTGTATGGGAGATGGGCGGGGAATAAATTGAATAAATAAATAAATAAATAAATAAATAAATCTGGGATTTGACTTTAACTGTGTTAAGCCTATGAAGGACTTACACTGCAGTTTTCATAGGGTAGCTGCCTTAAAACGGCAGGAAACCACACCATGCATTGTCATGCAGAAGAGTCTCCATGGCTGCTTGAAAAATGAGGTCCAAGGGTTCCATGCAGCAATGGAAGCAGAGATCACCCACGCCTGATCTAAGCAGTCCTCCTATTCAGTTTGAGAGCTGTACAATTAGATGTCCCACCAGGCAAAGCTTCTTCCCTCCCTGTGGAACTGGGGGAAGGTTATTCACTACATGCCTATTCACTTTAAATTAGACATAAATATGTAATGGTATTTTTGAATTTAGTATTAAATCCAAAGGGAGGTTAAACCAACCCCATTGGTAGATTTGTTTGTTTGGTCTGTATAGATTAAAATTGGATTATTTTTAGACCTGGGCATGTGTTAAATATTATTATTGCTATAATTATTTTAGCATTCAATTTGATGTATTATGGCTTGGTTTGGTTTTGATCTTTTGTGCATCATCCAGAGTCACTGCTATGAGATGGGCAGCTATATAAATTGCTTAAATACATACATGAATAAAATGATATTGGTCAGAAAGCCCTATGGATAAATGTAGATTTACTTCTAGACCCAGAATTTGTGGGGTTATCTGCGGTTGTTAAAAAAAAATAAAGAGTACACTATGAAGCCAGCATAAATAGTGCTTGAGTTTGCAGAAGGACCAAACGTATTTGCATTTGCATTTTTTCAGTTTTGTATTCCATGGCATTGCCATAGTACAGTACAAAGATTGTTTCATTGTGCATTATTGGCCAATAAAATGACTGTTTATTGCTTCATTTATTTATTTCCCCCTTAAGGAAGACATGGAAGACCACCAGTCTCTCCCTGACTTGGTTCCCCAGCCAATAAGAGTTCAGCAGCAACAATAAAGAACGACATGGTTATTCCATTTTAATTTGGCCATTATCTGTAATTCCCCAAATAGTAGGTTAAACATTTTCATTTTCTCTTTATCTTAACTTAAAATGATCTCAGACAAAATCCCTCAAATACTTAGCCAAACGTTGGAACTCCAGTTTGTCTTCATAGACTTACTCCTCTTCCTGTTTAATCTTCCTCCCATTGGAACCAGAACTGGTTTATCTTGGACATCAATCAGTGTGAGGATTAGAAGCCATCATGTGCCTTCCCTGGAGCTTAGCCATTTGTCATCTTCTTCCAAAGACATTTAAGAAAGGACAGTTGGATCAAAGCAGTGACTTAGTATAGACATGGAAAATTCAAAACATCCATGGATTTAAATGCCTTTCAAGTGGTTGGGGAGAAGTGTAGGGAGAGATTACATAGATTTCTTTTTATAAAATTATGCTCAAGTAAAAAGCAAATGTCTTCCGAACAATAGTTTTTACATCTATTCATTGAGAAGTAGGAAATTTCAGGGCGGTATGATAGAATGTTTCCTTGTGAGGGAAGAGCTCTGTACATTTGTTCACAAGCAAACAATGCAGTCATTCAGTAGGCCACTGGAAAGTTGTGGTGGCAAAATTAAGAATTACACAGTTCTCACCGTGATTCACCAAGTGGCAGAATGTTTCTATGTGGATTGTGAAATCAGTTAAAGTGATTACTGGAGTGTGCAAATTGTCCACAATTTTTTTTCTTTTATTTATGTTGTTTCTTTTTTTTAATAATAATATTTTATTACATTGTTGTGAAACATATACAATACATAATATTATTTCGATACAGTGGTATATTCTACTGTATTATTTACATTCTAATGTTTAGACAACTTAGACTATTGAAGATTTTAAAAGATAGAAATGTTATATCAATATTATGATTTAAAGTGTAAATGTTAATGAGCGTAAGATTATTTAGCTTTTTCACCCAGAATTGAATATAACATTAAAAAACTGCTGCAGATTGCATCAAAGTATTTGTTGTACAATAAAGGTTTCTGTCTTAAGCTGATTACTTAGTATTAATGTCTCCACTGTATTATTACTTAATAAACTGTCCCCAAATTTGAGCCATTTATTTTAAAATAGCACCATTTGGTGGCTGGGGGATTCTAACAGAGGTTGTTTTGTATTAAAACATACAGTACTGCAAGAAAGATTTGCTATAAATAATTACTACAAATAATATTTATTTATTTAATAATATTTATAATCTGTCCTAATCCTAATGGATGACATCATCATCATCTCACAATGCCTATATAAATTGAGTCATTTTCAACCAACTTGACTTGACATAACTTGCTTGAGAAATAACATGAAATTGAGTAGATATGCCCTATCTCAAATCATCTATCAAGTCTACTGACTGATAGGAGTTTAACATGGAAGTTGTTTATTGCACTAAATCATGACTTATTTAACCATGGTTTACTAAATAAACTGTAATCAGTTGTGCTTACATATCTTGTTAAGTCAACACCAAACCAACCAAAAATGCTTAGAACAATCTCAAAATATCAATACTCCTGTTTCACATCCAATTAAGCATCTGTTTTCAATACTATAGTGATTTGTCTTGGTTACTTAATGGTCATCAGTGAGAGACCTCATATATTAACTTGCAAAGGTGTCTGAAGATACCTTGCTCTATCTTCACGCAAGCAGGTACATGATTTGGATCTGTATATGTTGTGTTGGGTGGTGTAGCAGCTTTTGCTATGGAGTTGACTACCAATCCTCTGCCATGCAGTGTGCTATGGAATCAGCATACTATAGCTTGTTGGAGCTAAAATATATTAACTAGCATCTAGGACTATTTTTAGTTGTTGCAAGCATTTATTTGTTGCGTAGCTTATGCAGGACTGCAATAATTCAAAGTATAACAGGGCTTATAGCTCACAGTATAGATGAAAATACTGTTAACTTAAAAGTTAGCCCACTTCTTATCTCTCCTTCCAGGTTTTGCAGTATGTAATTTAATTGGTCTTTATTATTTTAGACATGAAGGACTGACAGTTTAGGAATGGAGGAGTCTGATAAATTACAGATACTGTATCAAAATATCTGTATTAGTTCAAACAGGATATTTTGGGGTTGGTTAAACTCTCTCGCTCTCTGTTATATGGGCAAGAGTTTGAATAGAAGGTAAAGATAGGTTAGAAGTAAAAGAAGTTATGCAGTTTTGAAATTAATCTTCTGCAACTTGTGTTTAAGTTATTTGTTGTAAAGTCACCTCAAAGTAAAGCTGTATCCTGTTTATTTTTATCTGAAATTTATTTTAATCTGAAACAAAGATTATTCTGCTGATGAAAAAGGAAAAATGCAGTAGTTTTCATTTATATGTTCGCTTTTGAAGTTAGAACAAAAAACTATTAGTAGAATCGGGGGGGGGGTATTAAAGGTTATAGTACCTTCCTATTTTGCTTTGTTTTCATCCACATTTTCTACAGATGATATACTCAACAAATATCAGAATACTGGGCTAAGGTTTGCATATCTTCTAGCTTGGTACCCAAAGCTACTTAAGGCTGGTTGTGCTGGTATATCAGGGCACAAATTCCATGTGAATAGTCATAAATATGTGACAGTTGTTGTCATGTATTTTTTCTTCTTTTAAATAATTTTGTGAACTAGCTAAAGGGATTAGTTTCCCTAGAAAGCTTAAATAAAGGTTGGCAAAAAGGCTTCATCGTAATCTAGTATATCAGTCCCAGATAATACATTTTTTCTTATGTTTATCTGCAAGATATGTTTATCTGGGGCGTGGTGGCTCAGTGGGTAAGACGCCAGGCTTGTTGATCAGAAGATCGCAAGTTCGGAGGTTCAAATCCCTAGCCCCGCATGACGGAGTGAGCTCCCGCACTAGCTCCAGCTCTTGCCAACCTAGCAATTCGAAAGCATGCAAATGCAAGTAGATGAATAGGTACCACTTCGGTGGGTAGGTAACAGCGTTCCACGTGCGTCATGCGGTCACATGACCGTGGAAGCGTCTTTGGACAACACTGGCTCTTTGGCTAACAAACGGAGATGAGCACCGGCCCCTAGAGTCGAACATGACTGCACAAATGTGCGGGGGGAACCTTTACCTTTACTTATCTGCAAGAAGGGAGAAGGATACTTAGCCATCAAAGTCTTATACTTTACACTTTGTGATTGCAGCATATTTAATTTCTTTTACAGATGCAGAATCCTTCCCAAATGATTGGATCTGCCTATGAAGCAGCTCCTGTGTTCATAAAGGTAAGAGATATAATCTCAGTAATAACTTGGATTCAAAGATCTCCCTGTGGTATGTGCAGAAGCCATTATTACTCAGATGGAAATGTCACTATTCTCCTGTCCATCTGTCACCTCTTGAAAACAGGCCCAGACAACCGGGGCGCGGTAGCTCAGTGGGTTAAACCACTGATGCTGTAGGACTGCTGATCAGTAGATTGGCAGTTCGAATCTCCGCGTGGTGAGGTGGGCTCTCGCCACTTGCCCCAGCTCCTGTCAACCCAACAGTTCGAAAGCTAATGCAAGTAGATACATGGGTACCACCTTACGTGGGAAAAATGTGCTGGCGTCCTGTCGGGAATCGTTCCACTGGAGGAAAAAGAGCGGAGGAAGATTGAATCGTGCTGGTGAGGACAGACCCGGATGTGACATCAACAGGACGTCAGCAGCCGGCTCAAGGCATCCTGGGAATTGTAGTCCAGAGCCTTAGAAGAGCCGGTTCCCTTACCCCATCTCCTGGTGCACGGGTGAATTACACACTTGGTGATATTGTATAATGTATAATGATAAAAAAAAATGTATATATAGATATGTATGTAAGCCGCCTAGAGTCCTCCGTTAGGGAGGGGATAGGCGGGGTATAAATAACACTATAAATAAATAAATAAAAATAAATTCCCATCTCCAGTAGGCCTACCATATCTGGGCTGCAAGGATCCAGACAACCACTAGGTAGCAGAAAATATATGCAGAAAACTTAACTCTTGGACATCATCTAGAGTGGTCATTCAGGTTTTTGCAGCTCAGATATAGTAGGTCTAATCACCAAACATGTTCATCTTTGGTATCTCAGAAGGAGGTAAACGGCATGGTTGAGTGCCAAAAAGTATTTGCAGTTGAGTCAGTGTTGACTCCTGGCAACTGCCTGGACAAGTCCCTATAGTTTTCTTGGCAAGGTTTTTCGGAAGTGGATTGCCATTGCCTGCTTCCTAGGGTTGAGAGATTGATGGGCCCAAGGCCACCCAGCTGGCTTCGTGCCTAATGTGGGACTAAAACTCATGGTCTCCCAGTTTCTAGCCTGGTGCCTTAATCCCTGGAGAGGGAAATCCTTTTGGATATTTGCATAATTCCAGAGCCATTGTCTCTAAGGATTATGGGAGTTTGAAACAGTGTGGTGAAATGGTTAAGGTGCTAGAGTTAGAGTGGGGAGACTCAGATTCATTTCTACCCTCAACCATGGAAGCTCACTGAGTGACTTGGGGCCTGTCAACCTCTTTCAACCCAACCCAACCTTAGGGAAGGAACGGAGGAAGGAATGCTACGTACACAACCCTCAGCATATTTATTTATTTATTTCATTTATTTATCCAACTTCTATCACCGCCCATCTCCCCCCAAAAGGGGGACTCTGGGCGGTTTACAACAAAGTCAGCAATTAAAACATATAAAATACGATATATTTCCTTTTCTTGGAGGAAAAGTGACATATAAATCTTAACTATAAATACAGGATAAATAGTCCAAGAAATCTGGAGGCAGTTTGTGGGAAATGGTTGTAATCACTCACTTGGGAATAAGAGTGATGGTATTCAGTGGTTTTTAATTTTAAACAGATGCTTATAAGATTACTCTGCACTTCATCCAGTTCAAAAAAAAATTTAAAAAAAAGAAAAGATGATTTTAAACAATGTTATTCTAGAACTTATTTTCTTCCAATTTTGGCCTAAACACATGAAAATGTTCTATAATTATTTACTTAAAGGGTTTTTTTAAATTCAAAACTGCATTAATCCCAATTTCTCTCTCAAAGGAAAAATTAAACTTAAGTGTGTAGAAGTTTGTTCCATACATAGCACTTTTAATTTTTAAATTTAAATTTTATGTTTTGGCAATCTTTCAGAGCCCACACAATATTACAGCCACTAAAGGCCAGCTGGTGGTGTTTGAGTGTCGAATACAAGCCTCTTCCACTCTTCAAGTTCGCTGGTACAGAGACTACAATCAAATAATAGATTCTGCAGACTTCCGCATATTAAGAAAAAGTAAGCATTTTTGTTCTTCAAATGCCCTCTATCTGTGAGATAGATAGATTCTGTTTTATAAATCATAATCTGTAAACATGTGTATCAGAGGGGAGGAAATAGAAGGTGCGCTTGTTTGAATTGTAAGAACCTGGTCTTCCTTGCTTGACCCCAGTACAGTAGATGGGGGAGGCGGTCCTCGGGGACTTTAAAATATGCCTCTGCTTGAAGGCCTTCCAAATCTGGACATGGCAGCTAGTAAGCCTGCTAAAGTACAGATGAGCCTCCTTGACCAATATTTTATTTCTGTTGCTAAGGGTTAATCCAGACATTACCCCCATGACAAAACTCTTTCTGCAGGGCAGAGGTTGGCGTGCATCCTTTCTCAGGAACTTGAGGCAGGACTCTAGCTGGAGAGGCCTATACAAAGAGACACTCAAAACATGGCATTCTCCTCCCAGGGAAGAAGAAAAGAAGAAGAATGTAGAACATTTGCACATATTCAAGTTTCTACCATGAAACTTGCTGCCAGACCCTGTATATTTTTACTCAAATTAAATTTGCTAATTTGCAGTGGGAGGCATTCTTTTGTAAATATACACACAACTGCTGTCTAATAAAGTATCACAACAGTGTGTTGCTGCTGATCCACATCTCTCCCATGTGTCTCCATCTGTAATATCTAATAAAAGAAACACATAACTGAGTCATGTTTAGCCTTGCCCTGAACATAATGCAAGCAGCAGTCGGTGAATTAGGGCAAAGTTATATTAAATGCAATTTTTGTGTGTTTCTTTTTTTTTTTAGCTAATACTGATGTGGAGGAAATGTGGACTGACAGCAGCCAGGTATTCTCCATCCTTGCACATTAAGCTAATCTATAATGCAGTTTGTTTGTTTTCAGCTTTCTGTGATGTGTGAATCACTGTGACTTGTATATGGTTGCTTTCTTAAAACAGGGTGGCATATCACAGTAAAGCAAAAATAAACTAGCTGAACTATAGATTAATATTACATATGAACTTGACCAAAGTTTAATTATACTCTAAAGAACTTTAACATTAAACTTTTGGTATCGGACAGGACTTTCAAGAAAATCAGATAGTTTTTGGATCATCAGACAGGTCTATTTTCAAATAACATAAAGAAGAAAAATAACAATAAAATTATAGGCACAGATGCAGATCTTCGAAAATGTTAATTGATTCAAGCATAGTGTACCCTGGATATTCCATCATAAAATTATTAAGAAGGAATTATCCTGGTCTAAAGACTCATAAAAAAACAGCAGTGTTTTGTTGGAAAATGTAAGGTTGAGATGAGTAAATGGAATTGGAACGCAGGCCTGAATTGTCCCACAATTAAGAGTTCTCGCTCTTCTCCAATAACACCTGTCTTTCTGACTCACCTGCTCTCTGTAAGATATGTAGAACGGATACAGAGGTAGCAACAAGTGGGTCTGAGCAAAGCAAAGAGAGGCCGCAGATCAGGAATTAAAATGAAAACAAATGTGTTGTATTAGGTGACAAGTAGAACAGATTAAAAACCAATAAGATGATTAGCATGGAACGCAAAGCTTGTATGGCATTTCAGACGGCATTTGTACAGAACCCATACTTCATCTCAAATGTCCGTTAATACGATAGACATTCCAATTAAATTATCCAAAGTTTCCATTCACAGGTGGGGATTCATATCAATAAGGCTACCCTTACTTGATGTTTACTAGGCTGGAGGGTTTCATGTTAAAATAAATATTTGCATATTTTACAGTATTTGCTAGGATCATCTGAAGCACCTGTTTAGTTCTTGGCACTCAAACAGTAGAAGTATTACAACATCCATACTTTCAAGTGCTGCTTCTGCTACGTTGGGCCTTACATATAGATCTGTTCCTGGCTCATTCTGCCTTTTGTGGGTCTGAAAAACAATAGGTTCAGCCAATTAATATACAAACCCTCTGGACCGCCAGCCCATAAGGATCAACAGAAGGGCAAGAGCATTATTGATTCAACTATCTAACACAGTGTTTCTCAACCTTGGCAGCTTGAAGATGTGTGGAATTCAACTCCCAGGATTTTCCAGCCAGCATGGCTGGCTGGGGAATTCTGGGAGTTGAAGTCCACACATCTTCAAGTTGCCAAGGTTGAGAAACACTAATCTAACCTGATAATTTTATTAGTTTCTTGAGTCTCATAGTTTCCATTGCACACTATTAGAAATAGAAGGTCCATTCACATAATTCTTGTGATTCAAAGTCCACTATTTGGGCAGTATTGAATTAACCTCAAAGGCCTACCAAAAGCCAAAATATGAAGTACAATATAGCTTCTCTCTTTAAAAAAAAAAAAGAAAGAAACTTTCATCAGAATTGTTCTGAGGCTTGTTCTATCCCTTCTGGCTGTTTTCTGCCTTATCATAGCAATATTTTCTTTTCCTCTGAGGAGAAATGAAGTTTATGGGTAAACAGCAAAATGGCTGATCAGAAAAGGATTCAGCGGCCCTTCTCTGCTACTCTTCCTCCACTGAATCCTGCAGGCCTGGATGCTGCTTTGGGGTCAATGCAGAAGTCAGATAAATGAATTTGTAATGCCAGTAGGTTATTTCAAGATTTAATAAAGTGATTTGCAAAGCAGGATGGCCAGATGCAAAATGGGACAGAATTCTTACACTTTTTAATAGTTGTGTGTAGGTCTGAAGCTTGGAATAGTGGAAGGGGACAGAATCTATGCCACCAGCTGGTCCCCTGTGTGAGTGGGGACTAGCAGATGGGTGGGTTCTGTGATTGTGGATGTGATCTGCAGTTGTGGCGATTGTCTTTGAATAGTTGTTTTACATTTCTACTTTTTGAATCCACAAAATAGTTGTTCACAATTACATTCTCTCTCTCTTTCTCTCTCTGTCTTTAACAGAGGCATCCTCATCCAAGGTCCCTGGTAAGTATTTTTAAATAAAAACACAAGTTGCAGAGAACTGGGAACGTGACCCAAGATAAGAATCCAGCTAGTAGACTCAGCAAGGCCTAGTTCAAGACAGACACGTCTACACTACTTCCTGTGTCACTATGCTCAGGATTTTTTAGCTGGATGTGAAAAATAACATTTAGCAAGTTATATGTTGCTCATGTAACCCATGAAAAATTCAGCAGGTTTCAAGTGGCAAACTGTTAAACAATAACATCCACCTAATAGTTAGGTTCTTACATACTGTAGAAGGCATATTTGTTTCTACATCACTCTCAAGATGTTTGCTTGGCAATCATTCCCACTGATTTCAATAAACTTACTCTCAAATCTGTAATTAGCACACACTCTAGTTGGCTGCTTTCCCTTTTTTATGAAGTCTATGGCTACCAGATTTGATCTACAAAAATTACTGGATAGCAGCAAAGGGTTGGAGGCTTGTTTTCCGCCATCTAGTGGTTTTTTGGGGTTTTGCAACCTAGGTCTGTTACTCTACAGCATGGTTCCTCAACCTCAGCCATTTTAAGATGTGTGGACTTCAACTCCCAGAATACTCCAGCCAGCAATGCTGGCTGGAGTATTCTGGGAATTGAAGTCCACACATCTTAAAATGGCTGAGGTTGAGGAACCCTGGGTAGCCCTCATTTAGTGATTGCAGTTGGGACCAGCAACTCAGTTGTTAAGCAAAGCAGTTGCTAAGTGAAACCATGACTGTGCTTACAATCTAACTTCAGCTTTCCTTTACTGTACAGATCTGCGAAGGTCGTAAATATGAGGACTGGTCGCAAAGTTGCTTTTTCATCACCATCCTAACTGCGAACAGTCACTAAACGAGGCAGTCACTAAACAAGGACTACCTGTGTACTAAATTCAGAATCCTTTGCATCCACCAAGACAAGTCTGTAATAGATTCAGTTCTGTCTCTGAGGCACTATTATGGTAGCATTTGTTCAAACTGCAATTGCTGTTTCTTGGGAATATGATAATGTATTCAGCAGCTTTGTTCTATTCACTGTGTAGTCATTGTATGTGCTGATTGCTTTTGGTTGTTCTACCTCCCCCCCTCCAACTTTTCTTTAATAAATGAGCTCCAAACTGTATGCATTCTAGGTGTGAATTAGGAACACCATCTGTAAAGCTCACCTACTTCAGTAGTTTTTGTTTTTCATCTGGTAACTGGTTTCTTTTTAGTAGTATATTGTGAATGTATGTAGAAGAAGATCAGTTCCTACTAACCTGAGCAGGGCTGTGATATGACAATGTGCTTGTATGTTTATTAATTACCTCATTAACCTTTTCTTTTCTCAGAGGAAGTTTGTTCCTTGGTGATAACAGAAGCTTTTCCTGAAGATTCGGGAATATATATATGTATCGCTGAAAATGATTTGGGGGCGGTGGCAGCTAGTGCATTTCTTTGGGTTTATCAAGGTAAGTCTTGGATTCTTTCCCTTTCCCCTGAGGTCTGGACTAGAGAATTTTCATATAGCACGTGATGCTGTTGACTTCTAAAAGCTAAGGAGCCTCACGTTTATTTCTTTTACTGGTTTAATGTATAGTTTTTATTATCACTTTTCATTAAAAGAAAGCTCAAAGTGATTTTTTTCTCCATGCTAGGCAGGCAAAATATTCCTGAGACTCCCACACAAGTGTCTGTTTCTAAATTACTGAATTTCACCTGAAATATCAAAATAGTTTGAACAAAGAAATAGGGTGGAATTTCCAGATGAAAACAGGGATTGCTGTAAAACCTCTCTGAAATCACTTTTCCACCTTTACAATGACTGAGGTACAGAGCATCATCTTGGGTTTTATTTCTTATGTATGCCACCGGTGGCTGTACTTTTCAGGAACAGAAGAAACTGGAAGTTTTGAATCTGCTCCCGTGTTGTCGGGTATGCTAACCAGCACGAACATCAGCTCTGCACCAGACAGCCAATTTGTAGTAATGGGAAGAGAGGCAGAGGACACATCTTCTGATGCAGGTGGACAAGATGCCTCTGGTTCAGCAAATGAAGTGGAACATGAAAGCTCCCAGTGGCAGAATTATAACAATCAGAGCAACAGTTTTCCTGACGTTTATGAAAATCCCTCTGACAATTCATATTATTGGTAAGTCAAGCAAAGGTTGTTGCTTCAATCCATGTCAGTTGCTTTTGCTAGAAACTTCTGCAAACACACATGGATTTTTAAAGCTCTGTTGCTGGTTGGTTGGTCTGTATGCATATATTAAATTGCTCTGTAAGCGTAGGCATGCTATTACAAAGACATTTGGTGTGTTAATTTTTACATATAGCTGAATTAAGACATTGATTACAGAGATTTCTGAGCCAGCACAAGTTGCACTACAACATAATGACAAGCAAGGACTGATACAAATGACTTCAACTGGCCATAGATCTGTTGAAAGATTAATTCCCCACTACTAAAAATCATACATTTGGCCATTTTGCATGACTAATCAACATGAATACAGAAATTATTATCTGCTATAGTAAACATTGCTTGAACCCTTGCCCAGTCTGCTAAATAGCTAACCCAGCAATCTTACAGTGTATTGCATGGAACATTATTGGTTTCCTGTGATGGATAGCAACATGTAGTTCAGTAGGTTTGATTATCCTATTTCTAGAATTGACAATCAACATTTTATATGTAACTACTTGATTTGAGCACCAACACGACAACCAAGCCATAAGAGAGATTAATTTAACGAATTTTGTATAGAATGATTAGAAATTTATCTTCGCACAACTTGGAAGTTAACTGTAACTTTTATTCTGAACACACAAATATTGAGGCTGAAGCAAATTTGCCATATTCATCTAACAGTAATATAAACAACTGGAACAGGGAATTGCCCAACCTAAAGATGAGACTATACGATATCTGGTGTAAAAAAATATTTTCGTCAATCATTTGTAAAATTGGACTGGAGATTAAGCTCCTTTGAACTATCCTGCAGGAATTCTGTTCCAAATCACTGAATGTTAATGAGTTGATTTTCCATTAGTTAAATGCTAATTTTAATGTATTAAGCCTTAAGATAGACTTCAAACAATCTAGCATCCCTCCCACAACCTTTGCAAAGCACTGGGGGACCAAATTTGGGGCAACATTTTGTGGCTTCTTCTGAGATATTTATTTATTGGTAGATATTACATTATTGGATACATTATACCAGGGGTCCCCAACCTGTGGGCCACGGCCCACTAGCGGGCCACGGCCTGTTAGGAAGTGGGCCGCACAGCAGGTGAGCGGTGGTGGTCTGTGTGATTGGCTCCTGCCTGCAAACCCCACCCCCCGGTCTGTGCGATTGGCTCCCGCCTGCAAACCCTGCCCCCTGGTCTGCGCAATTGGCTCCCGCCTGCAAACCCCGCCCCCCCGGTCTGTGGAAAAATTGTCTTCCACAACTGGTCCCTGGTGCCAAAAAGGTTGGGTACCCCTGCATTATACTGTATCTTTGTAGACTGGGTACGCACTGAAAAAGTTGCTGAGAAAAGAACAGGAAGCTAGATTCGCAACAAAGAAGGTCTTGTAGCATGGCCTTGAGCAGCCCCACCCCTCATTTCCCTCTTCTTTTCTCCAGAAATCCCTTGGCAACAGATGAAACCAAAATCAAAATGCAATTGTTTTCTGCTTCTCTTTGTCCTTTTTTGTCCAAAACTGGACACGTTTCACATCTTTCCTGTGCTGTGCTGCTGGTCTGGAGCAATTCCTTAAATAGTAGACATTAGCAAACAGCAGTCTGCCACACTGATTGCTCAACAAAAAGCATCCATTTGAAGGTTTTGTTTTGGTGCCTTCAAGTCAGTCTTGACTCCTGGCAACTGCCTGGACAAGTCCCTGCAGTTTTCTTGGCAAGGTTTTTCAGAAGTGGTTTGCCCTTGCCTGCTTCCTAGGGCTGAGAGAGAGTGACTGGCCCAAGGCACCCAGCTGACTAGAACTTGCAGTCTCCCGGTTTCTAGCCTGGTGCCTTAACCACTACACCAAACTGGCTCTCTCCATTTGAAGTTACAAAACATTAATTTTTACATAACTATTTTGCTTGTTTCAGAGAAACAGGTTTGTACAAATCAATTTAAATGGTCCTGAGTTACGGTTGAACAGGTTTAGACCAGGTAAATTGGAAGGGAGGAGTATACTTTTCCCTATTCCAGCACTGAAACAGGACTAGATGGTTTATATCAGTTATGACAGACATGGCTGAAAATAACCTGAGACTGCTACTTTCTGTATATACTGTAGCATGAACTAATTTAATCAGAATTAGTAACCCTTGCAACAGCTGTTTAAAACTTATTCTATGACCTGAATCAAATGGGAATCTAGAATCCAGTTTTGATTGTAAGTTTGCCTTTGAATAAATCACAGAGATGATATTAAGATGTCAACTTACAGACACAACTATAGAAATGATTCAATTCATAGTGCAAAGGGACCATCAATTTTTATTCAGCTTCAATGAAATAAAATTAGACAGATAGAACAGACTATTATATAGTACTACTATACAGGTTTATATGCCATTTGGCATATTATTAGCATTAGCTCTTGGAAATAAGTCTCACTGATTTTGAGCCCTTTTACAGGGAAATAAGTATAAACAAGTGGCACATGTTATTGAGGGCTGCTGTTGAGGGTTTTACTTGCTATACCTAATCCCCACTCCACCACACACACCCATACCAGAGTTACTTTTCCATAAGCAACCTTCTATCCTTTTGCGCCTCCTTGCAGTCAATTTGCATTCCATGCATAACAAGCGTTCACCAGCTTATTTTTATTTTTTTTTCTAAGATCCCAAATGCAGAAGAAAATCCTCAATGGCTTTTAGGGTGGCATTGAACAGATATCCATGTCCCCTTCCTAATTGTATTAACATATTGGCTTTTTTCTACAGTCTTTTTCAGGTCTCTGGTCCCTGAATATGTCTTATAGCAGTTTGTTACTGTGAATCAATAATTATCTAGTTCAGGGGTCGGCAAACTTTTTGAGCTGAGAGCCATTTTGGTATGCTCGTGCACATTTTGAAGTGCTCGAGAGCCAGGGGGCGGGGTTTGCGGGCGGGAGCCAACCGCGTGGAAGGGGGCGGGTTTCGCGGGCGGGAGCCAATCGCGTGGAAGGGGGCGGGTTCTGCGGGCGGGAGCCAATCGCGTGGAAGGGGGCGGGGCTTGCGGGTGGGGGGCAATTATGTGGAAGGGGCGGGGTTTGCGGGCGGGAGCCAATCACGTGGCTTATAGGGGCGGGTGGGAGGGCCCATGTAGCAGTTTACCCCCCCCCCACCGGCTTCCCACCCCTCCCTCCTTGCCTGCAGAAGGCGGCCGGCCTTCTCCCCCCGCTGTTTCCGGAAGTGATCCAGTGCCGATCTGCGGGCTGCGGGGGCTCCAGCTTCGGAGGGCGCCGGCTGCCAAGCTGTTCCGAACCAAGGAGCCAGGGTGGAGCCGGGGCAGGGGAGGAACGGGGAGCGCCAGGGGACTCACCCGCTGCTGCTCGGCTGCCACCTTCCTCCTCCGCTTCAGCCGCCCGCCCGCCGAGTCCCGGCCCTTCAGCCCCCGCTGGGGGGAGGGGGGCAGGGACTCAGCGCCCGCACGCCCGGAGCCCGGCAGAGCTGCGTCTCGCCCCGCCCCGCCCTCCCAGAGTGGCCAGCGGAGCGCCCACCTGCTCGGGCAGGTATCAGCCTCTCTGTACGCTCCTTCCGCTGCTGCTGCTGCTGCTGGGAGACGGCGTCCACCCGGCCCAGCTGCCCGGGGTCCAGGGAGATCAGCTCCGGCGGGATCTGTGCCGAAGAGCCCCGCCCGCTTGCCTCCCTCCGCGAGGCCCAGGCGCGCTGGAAGGCAGCGGGGGGCCTCGCGGAGGGATGCTGAGCTCCGCAGCCGAGCCTGGGCGTGCGTGCGGGACGGAAGCCGCCATCGCAGGCTTCCTCGCCGAGTTTGTCCGCTGCCTGCAGGGAGGGAGGCGGGGGGACAGGGCTGGGTGCGGGGGCAGGGGCAGGGGCCGCGGACGGCAGGCCAAAGGGAGATGCCAGGGCGACTGTAGCGACCGGAGGCGGCCAAGGGGAGAGCAGGCGGCTCTTCGCCCTCGGCGCGCCGCGGGGCCAGACGAGCCTCCAGCCGCTGCTTCCTGCGCCCGTGGCCTCTTCGCTGCCGCCGCCGCCCACCTCTTCCGCTCTCCGCTTCTCCGCAAAGCTCCTGGTTCATCTTAATGCAGGGCTTTCCAAACTTTTGCCGTTGGCGACACACCAACGGCTGGCCCACGAAGACCTGGAAGCGGCGGTGCTTCCGGGTTGCTGCCGCTGCGGCGGCAGGGGCTGCCCCTTCGAAAGGGGCTCCGGGGACCCCGAAAATGCCCTCGGTTCCGGCAGGGAGGCGAAAATTGCATGCGCATGCTGCTGGCTTCCCAGTGCACAGCTGATCGGCGCGGAGAATTTCCACCTCAGGCAGCCCTGCAGCATGCGTGATTTTCTCCTCCCTGCCAGAACCAAGGGCATTTTTATCAGAGCTTCCGGGTTGTCACGCGACACACTTGGAAAGCCCTGTCTTAATGTTTCCTTTTCCTCCCCTTCAATATGTTCCAGCAAGCGAGGTGGAAGCGGAGAGGCCACGAGCGCAGGAAGCAGCAGCCGGAGGCCGCCTCGCAACCCGGAAACTCTGATGAAAATGCCCTTGGTTCTGGCAGGCTCCGGGGACCCCGAAAATGACCTTGGTTCTGGCAGGAGGGCATTTTCGGGGTCCCCGGAGCCTGTCCTTTCAAAGGGGCAGTGGTGGCAGCAGACCATCCCCGAAGCGCTCGCCAGGCAGGCAGGAGAGCGTCGCCATGCTGGGCGCGCTGTGAGAGGAGACAGCGCAGCTGCTGGGTGACTACCTGCAGCACCGGCTGGGGGACGCGGCGCTGCCCCCCAGCCGCACGGCCGAGACGCTGCGGCGGGTGGCCGACAAGCTGGAGAGGTGCAGCGGGATGGGAGCATCGCCGGCGGCCCGCGAGGACCGGCCAGGGAAGGCGCGCGGGCGGAGCTGCCTGTCTGGCACTCAGGCGCTCCGGCTGGGGTGCAGCGGGACGGGAGCTCCGCCCGCGCGCCTTCCCTGGCCGGTCCTCGCAGGCCGATCGCGTGGGAGGCGCGCGGGCCGAGCTGCCTGTCTGGCACTCGGGCGCTCCGGCTGGGGTGCAGCGGGACGGGAGCTCCGCCCGCGCGCCTTCCCTGGCTGGTCCTCACGGGCCGATCGCGTGGAAGGCGCGCGGGCGGAGCTGCCTGTCTGGCACTCGGGCACTCCGATAGCGCGGCCCCGCCGCCGCCCTTTCTCTCCGGCTTGGGTCCCGGGAAGGCAGCGGGGGACCTCGAGGAGGGAGGCAACCAGGCAGGCAAGCGGCCCGCCTCTGCCGCTCTCCGCTTCTCCGCAAAGCTCCTGGTTCATCTTACTGTTTCCTTTTCCTCCCCTTCAATACGTTCCAGCAAGCGAGGTGGAAGCGGAGAGGCCACAGGCGCAGGAAGCAGCAGCCGGAGGCCGCCTCGCCTCTTCTGCTCTCCGCTTCCACCTCGCTTGCTGGAACGTATTGAAGGGGAGGAAAAGGAAACATTACGACAGGGCTTTCCAAGTTTGTCGCGTGACAACCCGGAAGCTCTGATGAAAATGCCCTTGGTTCTGGCAGGCTCCGGGGACCCCGAAAATGACCTCGGTTCTGACAGGAGGGCATTTTCTGGGTCCCCGGAGCCTGTCCTTTCAAAGGGGCAGTGGTGGTAGCAGACCATCAGCGCTTCCAGGACACCGCTGCTGTCGCTGCCCCTTCAAAACGGCAGGCTCTGGGGACCCCGAAAATGACCTCGGTTCTGGCAGGGAGGCGAAAATCATGCATGCTGCAGGGCTGCCTGGGGTGGAAATTCTCTGCGCCGATCAGCTGTGCGCTGGGAAGCCAGCAGCATGCGCATGCGATTTTCGCCTCCCTGCCAGAACCGAGGTCATTTTCGGGGTCCCCGGAGCCTGCCGTTTTGAAGGGGCAGTGGCAGCAGCGGTGTCCTGGAAGCGCTGATGGTCCGCTGCCACCACTGCCCCTTTGAAAGGACAGGCTCCGGGGACCCCGAAAATGCCCTTGTTTCCGGCAGGGAGGCGAAAATCGCATGCGCATGCTGCTGGCTTCCCAGCGCACAGCTAATCGGCGCAGAGAATTTCCACCCCAGGCAGCCCTGCAGCATGCGTGATTTTCGCCTCCCTGCCAGAACCAAGGGCATTTTCATCAGAGCTTCCGGGTTTTCACGCGACAAACTTGGAAAGCCCTGTCGTAATGTTTCCTTTTCCTCCCCTTCAATACGTTCCAGCAAGCGAGGTGGAAGCGGAGAGCGGAAGAGGCGAGGCGGCCTGTGGCTGCTGCTTCCTGCGCCCGTGGCCTCTCCGCTTCCACCTCGCTTGCTGGAACGTATTGAAGGGGAGGAAAAGGAAACAGTAAGATGAACCAGGAGCTTTGCGGAGAAGCGGAGAGCGGCAGAGGCGGGCCGCTTGCCTGCCTGGTTACCTCCCTCCCCGAGGTCCCCCGCTGCCTTCCCGGGACCCAAGCCGGAGAGAAAGGGCGGCGGCGGGGCCGCGCTACCGGAGTGCCCGAGTGCCAGACAGGCAGCTCCGCCCGCGCGCCTTCCACGCGATCGGCCCGTGAGGACCAGCCAGGGAAGGCGCGCGGGCGGAGCTCCCGTCCCGCTGCACCCCAGCCGGAGCGCCCGAGTGCCAGACAGGCAGCTCCGCCCGCGCGCCTTCCACGCGATTGGCCCGTGAGGACCAGCCAGGGAAGGCGCGCGGGCGGAGCTCCCGTCCCGCTGCACCCCAGCCGGAGCGCCCGAGTGCCAGACAGGCAGCTCCACCCGCACGCCTTCCCTGGCCGGTCCTCGCGGGCCGCTGGCGATGCTCCCATCCCGCTGCACCTCTCCAGCTTGTCGGCCACCCGCCGCAGCGTCTCGGCCGTGCGGCTGGGGGGCAGCGCCGCGTCCCCCAGCCGGTGCTGCAGGTAGTCGCCCAGCAGCTGCGCTGTCTCCTCTCGCAGCGCGCCCAGCATGGCGACGCTCTCCTGCCTGCCTGGCGAGCGCTTCGGGGGGGCCGGCGGCGGCCGTTGCAACGCAGGCGGAGGAAGCGGCGGCGGCGGCGACCAACCAACTTCCCCACCCGCCGATCTCGAAAAAGCGCTGCCCGACTCTGGAAGGCTCCCGAGGGCGGGAGGAGGAAGAATCAATCGCCCTCCTCCAGCGCCGGCCATTTGGGGGCGGGATCCAATCGCGTGGAAGGGGCGGGGGTGAGTTCAGCTGCAGAAGAGCCACACTCAAGGGGCCAAAGAGCCGCATCTGGCTCGCGAGCCGCCATTTCCGACCCTTGATCTAGTTAACATAGTTTTTTCTATACAATTCTGATATCTTTGTAGCATCCTCCTTCCTCTGTTTCCCAAAAGCTGATTGTCTTTTTCTTTTTTTTTCTGTCATGCAACACTTTATATTGCTGAATCCTTATAGGGAAGAGCTGTACTTTCCCTTAATTCTCCTTTTAAGGTTTTGTCTAATTCTCAGTTTTCCCTGAATCTATTGCTAACTCCATCATTGGGGCAAGTGATGTCATTTTGAGTATTGTTCTATGAGTGCACAAAGATTTAAACTGGTTATAAAAGGATCAGGAAATGAAATCTGCCCAGAGTCATTGAGAGTCGGGTGGCATACAAGTTTAATAAATTATGATGATGATGATGATCAGAGTCACTGTGACAAATTTTTAGAAAAGCAGCACAAATGATTGTGTTTATTTCATAAGGAATTCTGGAACTTAATTATATTTGCATAGTTCTTTTAATGGACAGCAGAGTTTTTAGAAGTTATACTATGCAGTACTGTTATATTTTCGGCTGGCACCAGTCATCCAGAACAGGAATGGTTTGGGAAAGCTGTTTATAATGACAATCTAACTTAGGGCATAGCAAACCGCCCAGAGTCCCTCTGGTAGGAGGAGACGGGCGGTGACAAATCTAATAAAGAAATAAACCTAGCCCTGTTTGGGTCATGCCATCTTGCACATGAGTTTAAAGTTTATTTTGGGGTTCAAAATATTGAATCATTATTCATATTTATCAGCTTTAGAGTCATCACATGTTAAAGCTCTACTAAAACATAGCTTTAAGCCAAAAGTGATGCTGGGCAACTGGCAGGGGAAAGTCTCTCCCGTGCCAGAGGTGCTAATCTGGCATGGCCCAAACTTTATTTGGGGAAGCAGAATGTCACAAACTTAAGTGCCTGATTTACTTATAGAGACTAGGAACCAATGTATTGTCAAAGGCTTTCACGGCCGGAGTTCAATGGCTGTTGTGGGTCTTCCGGGCTGTGTGGCCGTGTTCTGGAAGTTGTGGTTCCTAACGTTTCGCCAGCATCTGTGGCCAGCATCTTCAGAGGGCAGGAGCACAGATAGAAGCAAAATCTCTGTGCCCAGGTAGAGTGGCAATGTTCTATTTATAGAGCTAAATTATAGGAGATTAGGTGGGGTTTTTTGTTGTGTTGAAATGTTAACGAGTGGCTGATGAGCGTGATTAGCATGTTCATTGTGAGAAGTATTCCCATGTCCTGGTGGTTGGACTGAGTTCGTTGACCTTTTGCAGGCTTTTGCAGGCTCCTATAATTTAGCTCTATAAATAGAACATTGCCACTCTACCTGGGCACAGAGATTTTGCTTCTATCTGTGCTCCTGCCCTCTGAAGATGCTGGCCACAGATGCTGGCGAAACGTTAGGAACCACAACTTCCAGAACACGGCCACACAGCCCGGAAGACCCACAACAGCCATTGAACTCCGGCCGTGAAAGCCTTCGACAATACATTGAACGCCTCTACGGGGAGGAAACGTTCCGACAGACACGGAGACTGGAAACACTCCGGAACAGAAAAGCACACCTTCTCTGCTCCTTAACCTTCCTATGCGATGCAGAGATACCAGGACCATTCCAGCTTTTCTCAGAACGAAAAGGACCTTCAAATTGTCACAAGCCAGCCGCATTTACGACCGCCTTGAACAAGCCCTCCTGCGTGAGAGAATTCACACAACCCGCCGAAACCTTGCCATCACAGAAAAAGATCTATTCGACACACATATGAGCCTTAGTCACAAAATGAGAAGCCAGGATTGGGACAAGATTGATACCATATCCTACAGAAAAATGGAAAAGGACATCTTTGACTACACAAACAGACAAAAGCAAAAATTCAACAAATGCCAAAACAGTCAACCAAAACCGGCACTGGATACTTCACGCATTGTCATCAATTTGACAGAACGCCTGCTCTCTCCTGAAGAAACCTCCATCCTAAGCAAAGGAGGAAACTTTGCAATTACACCCACCAGAATTCCAGTGGAAGATATCATTGCCAATGTGGAATCAGCCATTCACCAACGTCCAGAGGAAGAAGCAGAAGAAATAAGGGGTGAAGTGGCAAGAATCCTAAGGAAAGCAAAGCCCCCCACCAGCAACATTACTAAGAAGGAGAGAAATGCCATAGAGACCCTCAATTTGGACCCAGACATCATCATCCTTCCAGCGGACAAAGGCAATGCCACGGTAATTATGAACATAGATGAATACAAAGACAAAATCAGAGAATTACTAGACCCCACCACATACAGAACAATAAGACGGGATCCGACCAGCAAAATCATGAAGCAAACCAACACACTGATAAAGAGCTCCTCCCTGCATCCCAACGTACTACAACGTATTTGCAAGATAGAAGCTCTCTCACCTAGACTATACGGACTCCCCAAAATCCACAAAGACTCGATCCCACTCAGACCCATTGTAAGTGCCATTGGCTCCCCGACATATGAATTATCCAAACATTTGGCAACCCTTTTACAGACCCACATCGGACAGACTCCATCCCACATCAAAGACTCAGGACACTTCATCAACAAAATCAGCACCCTAAAACTCAACCACACGGACAAACTGGTCAGCTTTGACGTGGTCTCCCTGTTTACCAAGGTGCCAGTAAGGGACACCCTGGCACTCATCAAGCAAATCTTCCCAGAAGACATTACAGCTTTATTTCAACACTGCCTAACAACTAGTTACTTTCAATGGGAGAATGAGTTCTACGAACAGATGGATGGCGTTGCCATGGGAAGCCCCCTGAGCCCAGTCATAGCAAACTTTTACATGGAACACTTTGAAAAACAGGCTTTGGAATCGGCTCCCATTACACCAACAGTCTGGTTCCGGTTCGTGGATGACACCTTCGCAATTTGGAGTCATACTGAAGAAGAACTGGAGAAATTTCTGGACCACCTAAACGGCATCCACCCCAATATACAATTCACCATGGAAAAAGAAACTGATGGCAAACTTCCATTTTTAGATATGCTGGTCATACGCAATCCGGACCTCAAACTAGGACACAAAGTATACAGAAAACCCACCCATACGGACCGATATCTACACAAAAATTCCAATCACCACCCACGACAAAAGAGAGGCATGATCAAAACCTTGGTGGATCGTGCTAATCGAAACTGTGAAACCCAATTTCTCAACAATGAACTCAACCATCTGAATTGGGTCCTACAGGCAAATGGCTATTCCAAGAATGAAATAAAAAGAGCCATCAAACCAAGAAAACAACATCCAACTGAAGAAAAAGAGCCCCCCACAAACAAAGTATTCCTGCCCTACATCAAAGGAGTCACTGACCGCATGGGAAAACTGATGGAAAAACACAACTTTCAAACAGTCTTCAGACCCACCAGAAAAATACAACAAATGCTAAAATCAGCAAAAGACAAAAGGGACCCCCGCACCGCTGCAGGAGTATACCGCATACCATGCAGCTGTGGACAAGTATACATCGGAACCACAAAACGAAGCATTCACACCAGGATAAAAGAACATGAAAGACACTGCAGACTACAGCAACCAGAAAAATCTTCAGTAGCTGAACATGCTCTCAAGCAAACGGGACACAAAATCCTATTTGAAAACACAGAAATACTGGACAACACCAAAAGCCACTACACCAGATTATACAGAGAAGCCATTGAAATTCACAAACACCAGCACAGTTACAATAAAAAAGAAGAGAGTTTAAAAATTAGCAAAACCTGGCTACCAGTCCTGAAAAACAGCCTGCAAAAGGTCAACGAACTCAGTCCAACCACCAGGACATGGGAATACTTCTCACAATGAACATGCTAATCACGCTCATCAGCCACTCGTTAACATTTCAACACAACAAAAAACCCCACCTAATCTCCTATAATTTAGCTCTATAAATAGAACATTGCCACTCTACCTGGGCACAGAGATTTTGCTTCTATCTGTGCTCCTGCCCTCTGAAGATGCTGGCCACAGATGCTGGCGAAACGTTAGGAACCACAACTTCCAGAACACGGCCACACAGCCCGGAAGACCCACAACAGCCACTAGGAACCAAGTTCAGTCTCTTTCCTTTCCATGCCTGTCTTTATCCACTCAGCTTTTGGTAGACAAAGAGCTGCTCTTTAACAGATGTCTGACTCTTTAAAATCAGTTTTCAAGTAAATAGGCTGACTTCCTGGGAAGTCAGAGGTGCTAGAGTTTGACTTAACAAAAGAGAGATGACCTTTAACATTCTCATGGCGTTTTACAAAGCTGATCAGTACAGTACAATGTTCTCCTACAGTATGTCTGCTAGTTCCTACTTCTGACAGAAAAGCCTTCGTTTTCAAAGGGTGCCCATTATCTTTTCATAATCACTTTTAAGAAGGAATTTATGTTAGTAACCAATTAACATTTATAGAGGCATCCAAATCACTACTATGCAAGTCACAGTTCAGTTCTATTCAGGATTATTCTTATGTTTTTTATCCTTGATACTTTTCCATCTTAAGAAAAGACAGGAACCAAAGAAGGTATCAGGTAAAAAAAATCCTGGATCAAAGAAGTAGTGCTTTTATATACACTTTGAATATATAGAGCAAGCTGAATATATTAAATTGTGCAGCCGAAGGAAATAATGTGGCCTAGCAAAAGTACAGCCTGATTATGCTTACCCAGAAATCAGTTAGGGTTATGAGTATTATTACATGCACACGTGCTTAGGGGTACTGTTTTACAGTAAAGTTTTAGACAGGAAATGAAAATATTGTAGCTACACTGAAGAATAGCTTGAATAAAGAAGATCATTTCCATACTCTGTGCAAAGGAAGGGAATATTTATTTCCTTTCTTCTATCTGTTTTGAAGCTGGGGTTTTAGCCCTGCCTCTGATATCACCTGGCCTTGCCCACCAAGTGTGTTATGGAGAGAACGTGCTCTTTGGCTCAATTCAGTTCTTCATTTCTGGCATAAATATTGCTAATATAAAATCATGCCGTAAATAAGGTTTAGGGAAAGATGGGAACGTACACCAACAATGGACCCTTTCATCTGTTCATCTTAACGCATGGATTGGAAGCATGGCCAGAAGGGTACACCAGTCATAGTTGCGGCTATTTTATGTAGCCCTGCAATCCTTGTCATGAGATCATTACACAGATGAATGGAAAGGGATCCTGAATATCACAAAATTCCTGGTACAGATGATTAATGTATTAATATTAATCTAGGTCTATAGGTAATTCCTTCCATTTTTAGGGTTTCTTTTAAGTAAAACCAGGATAAGTTTAGAAATGTTTGCTTCCTCTTAAAATATTTTCTTCAGTATCCAAGCTCCTTGCTTATAACTAGAATTTGGTTCTATTAAATAAAAGCTTGGATTATATTTACTGCTCAGTTTGGTGAATGTTCATATGGAAGTAAATTCCATTTATTTAGTGCAACATGATCCCTGCTAAGTTTGCACAGAACTGCAATTTAATAGGTTTTTATACTGCTCAAACAAATGTAAGCAGATTTCTCAAACACCTCTGCAAGACTACTTTTATAACATGTTCCAAGTTTCATAATCACATCTCACTTCTCTTTATTGTTTAAATTCAGCAATATGCTAGTGGCAAATTGGATCAGAGGGTTACCTTCCCCTTAAGACATTGTCTCCCATTAAATTGCCCTTTTCCAAACTGTTATTCATAGAGAGAGAAGAAAAACTTGTAGCTGTATTATTGGGGAAGGATGATTTCTACTGAATGAACAAAGTTTAAATTATTGGTGAAACTTAAAGTAGCTTATGCATGTTTCTAATATCTAACTCAAATATAATACCTAATTTGCTTACCAGTACATGAGATTTTTTTAAAGGTCTCTCACACTTTCTGCCCACATTTTTAGGGAACAGGATTAATCCCCGTTTCCCAAATTTTTAGACTTCAACTCCCCACTTCACAACACTGGCTCTGCTTGCTGGGATAAGGGTAATTCAGACCAGTTACATTGTAGGAAAATTGTTCAGCTAATGCTGATTTCAGTTTAAATTACTGTACACTGAGCTCAATTTCTAATCTTCATCTGCTCCTAGAAAGGGTCTTTGAATGGTCATCTGCACATTGATACATATTTCTATGTCTGCTTAGATGGCATTGGAACATTCCTGTTTATTGTCATACTTGGATGTCTATTGGACTTTACCTCAGTTCCTTTTAACTACCAATGAGGCGATATCTCAGCAAGGATCTCTCCTTGTAACACTTTGTTTGAGTTGATTGCTGAGTTTTTGACATAGTTGATTGTTCTATCAAAAAAGAGGAAGCAAAAGTAGTTTATTGGATTATTTACATTTTTCTGTAGCATACTTTGATTGTGTTTTTTATATATTGGTCTTCATTCTGCCAAGATGTTCTGATACATAGGTCTGAAAAGTGTTTAATGCAGAGGGAAAGTTCCCCTGTTGCTCTTTGGGCCTCATGTGCCTAGGTGAAGGACATTTTGTTGATTCTTGTTGTGATTGATAGGAATTTATAAAGTAGGTCAAATGCTTTGTTTGTCATGCCTCTGGGACATTTTATAGGAATAAGCCCTACACGCTATAACCATATTGGGAACAATACCAAGAAAATCCATCCCAAAGAGTCTGTGGACCAACAGAATGTACATTAACATGTAAAAATATGCTAGTTACTTCAGCACCTCCACTCCCAGTCCTATCAAAGACATCAGAACAAAATTCCAAATGACTATCCTCAGGATTGGTACTTAATCCTGAAAGCAACGTAAGGACCCTCATAAACTTGTCAATACTGAGTCTGATTGGAAGATGAGCAGATAATCACAAGAAGGTCATCGTTTGAAAGCAGCTTCTCTTCTTCCTGCAAGTTTGATGCTAGTTTACCCCATGCTTCTTTCATTGCGAGTTTCTCCTCTATTTGATTTCTAACATGACACCTACTAATCTGCTAAAGGATATTTGCAAAAATTCAGCATCCAAGCCTTCAATAAATCTTGATATCTGACTTTACCATTGTCTGGTCATTCCAGATACTCATCTTACTCTGATACCATACTAGTGAGGATCATTCTCAATCTTGTCCTGCATCATACTACACTGGTTCTTGGACTATGATTCCTACTGCCAGTGTTACTTTCTATGTGGTGGACAGAGGTATCAACCTACTATCAATCCCAATGCTGGGGTTTTGCCTTTGGAACACACTTGGCACTCTACTGAGGAGGTTCTACGCATGAGAGTGGCTTTAAGTCTGCAAGCTAGGCATTCTATTCAGTAAATGCTGAATCTGCCTTCCAAGCTGTATAGCCTGATGTCTCTACTCTGGTATCCATGCTGATTTAACCTACAATGGTGCTTGCTATCAATAACTGATAGTAGATACTTGCTTCAATGCCACTTATTTCAAGAAATTTTTACATTCATTATTGGGTGGATGGGGATGATCTGCCATTTCTTGTAGGCATCCACATCCTAAATCCATTATTGTAGAGGTTGTTCAATGGGGACATCACAGATCTTCTCCATATTAATTAATCATGAGTGGCAAATGTTGAATAGCATAAAATACAAATTTCTAGTTAAGATACTCAACTAGTAACATATCCTCAAGGTAGCAAACTAATAATCTCATATGTGTGCTGTAGTGGAACATCTGAGTCCACAAACATCTTAAACTACCTCTCCTAGAAGTCCACTGGGTTACACCCTCTGGCCCTACCTCTTGCTTTGGGATAGCTGCTTGGTAGTTCCTGCTACTTGATCTGGCATCTTCCCCCTAGCCCCACAGTATGTGTGAGAGATAGGGCTCTCACCCCCTATATTGCATTTCTGACTATTAAAAAGTAAATGTAGAGAGAAATAAAATAATTTCTATAATACAACCTCCAGGCCGAGTACCAGATATGCATGTAAGTAGAGGTTTCAGACCTTCCTTTTTCCTTTGGTATATAAATCAATTTCACAAGAGATACTGTATTATTATATTACATTATATTATCACACCCACACACACTCTCTTTCTAACTTTCACTATCCAAAATTCAAACATTTTATAATGAAATAAATCAGTTAGACAGCAGTTCAGATTGTGCAGCTTGATTTTTTAAAAAATGCAACAGACACTGTAATGCTCCAAATAATCCACAAGATGCTACAAGTCTAGCAGAAATCTTCTACTAAGAGACAGGATAAAGAATTCCAAATTAATATGTACATTCCAAGAAGATCCTAAAGGGAAAAAAATATGATATTCATCCACAGATGAAAGTTGATATTAAACATTCAATTTCCTAATTTGTTCAGAGAACTACATGCTTTCGTTTTGGTTTATGCAGCAACTTGGAATGCCAGAAAGAGGAAACAGACTACCTATACAACATCTTCCAACAAAATGGATACCCACGCAACTTTATCAAAAAGTGCATGATCACACAACCCACTACAGCACAACCAGTATAACCTATGAAAAGGATAACACTCCCATACATCAGAACCAACAGACTACCACTACCATACAGCACCACTGTAGGAACAAACCAACTAAACCCCTCCAAAACATCTTAAGCAAACCAAAAGACCCAGTAGCCCAAGAAGAAAAAACAGGAGTCATCTACAACAGCGGTCCCCAACCTTTTTGGCACCAGGGACCGGTTTTGCAACGCGGGCCATGGGCGGGGCTCAATGGGCGGGCTGTGCAGCCTGGTTCCTAACAGGCCATGGACTGGTACCAGCCCGCAGCCCGGGGGTTGGGGACCCCTGATCTACAACATACAATGCAAGGATACAACAGCCACTATGTAGGACAAACAGGCAGAAGATTAGCAGAGTGCATCCACAAACGTCAACTACCAGTCAGAAGACATGATGAAAACTCCTTAATCTCACTACACATGGACAAATTCAGCCACAATTTCAACTGGGAAACTATTAGCATTTTAAATCAAATCAAATTCAAAAATGCTAGGGAATTTCTGGAAGCTTGGCATTCAGACAAATCAGCCATCAATACATACATAGAGATAAACCACATTTACACACCATTCAAAATAGACAATAAAAAACCTAGAAAGGAAACAAAAAGGCTAGAACAGATCCCTTCCAGCAGCCAACACTCAGATAAGCAGGGATCAGCACCAGACAAACAATCAGGCAGAAAACAATAATCAAGGAACCACCAAGGAGGAAACCACACCCCCACCAAAACTGGCAGGGCAAGCTACTATATATAAAGAGGCAGCAAACCCTACACCAGTGCATTCCAAAGCCCCGCCGTTGGCGACACACAAACGGCGGCGGCGCGCCCGGCAGCGGCCTCGTGTTTAACGATAAAACCCGGAAGCACTGATGGTGCGCCGCTGCCGTCGCCACTGCCACCACACACACCACCGCTGTTGCCGCGTGCTCCGCCGCAGGGGCAGCGGCGACGTGCCATCAGCACTTCTGGGTTTTGTCGCGACACACTAATGTGTCATGACACAGTTTGGAAAGCTATGCCCTACACTCATTCACATTGATGATGTTACCTAATTGGGCAATGAAACGTCTGCAAGTCAACCACGAAGCTCAGAGAGCATCTGATCCTCACTCATTCCTCTTATATGACCAAAACACCTCAGTGTATTTCTTTTGCATTGGTCACTCACTTCTGTATGAGATCCACATTCGTTCTTGACTTTATCTCTTTGTACTTTACTAAATATACTCCTTAAGTAATTCATTCCCACTGCATTTAATTTTTCTTCTGACATGCCCAACTCTCATTTCCAACAAAGTGAGTGCAAGCACATTCCTATACATCTCCATTTTTGGTTCTTTGACACTTTCCTTACAACAGAACATAGACTACCTATTATACTTACTACCAGCATTTTCATGTTTTATCATTTCTCCATCCATTTCCCCATATTTAGTAAACTTTCTAAAGTGTGCAAATTCATCTGGCTGTCTTAATTTGTAGCCATTTATGTTTAAGTTGCAATCATTCAGTCCATATCCTCTTATCTTGATCTTCAATACATTAACTTTCAAATCCACATTCTTTGTTCAATGTTCACTACAAATCATCAGATTCTCAGCTAAAAACATAGTATCATTTGCATACAGAAATACACATATATTAATGTCCCCAACATACATACCTGTAATTATTTATAATTATTTATACATGTATCCATATATGCATTAAACAAACAGGGACACATTACATATCTCTTTTTTTTACTTAGTCTCACAGAACTAGGCTGACCATACATACCATTTTAAACAGGACAGTACCATTTTTTTTCACATTTCCCGACCGTCCCGTCGTTTTAATATAAATGTCCATTTTGTCCCACTTTTTAAAAAAACGTTACTTAAAAATTTGAAAGTTTTATGATAAGGTATTGAAAGACTGAAATTTGCTGCGTAAGATTACTTCATCAGAGAAATATTCATGGTACTATCGTGGTGAAATACAGTCCCCCTCTACATCTACCTAAATTTTGTATGAGTTCTGTCACTGAAGAATAATTGTTAGCTCAATATGTTAATGTAATAAAACTTTTTCATGTTAATGAAAACAAAAATCTTTTTATATAAACAGTAATCTGTTTAAGGACCAGCAAATGGATCTTAAAAACTCTTAAAACCTTTTTTTATCGTCTTACGTTTTCATGAATATGGAATATTACGTAAGTTTAACCCCATCCCATTTTTGCCATCCCAATGTCCCGTTTTTGTCTCAAGGAAATATGGTCAGCCTACACAGAACCCATTCAAGTCCTCAAGGAACCCAGTTTGTAAAACCCCATAGTAAGCAACCTTTGTTTTGATTATAATTAAGCCTAGGAATTATTATTATTATTATTTATTTTCTAGCCCGCCTTTATTATTTTTATAAATAACTCAAGGCGGCAAACATACCTAATACTCCTTCCTCCTCCTATTTCCCCCACAACAGCAACCCTGTGAGGTGAGTTGGGCTGAGAGAGGGTGACTGGCCCAAGGTCACCCAGCCGGCTTTCATGCCTAAAGTGGGACTAGAACTCTCAGTCTCCTGGTTTCTAGCCCGTTGCCTTAACCACTAGACCAAACTGGCTCTATATTATTTTATTATTTTATATTATTTATTTATTATTTATGTGTTTATTATTAATTATTTTATATTATTTTATTATTTTATATTATTTTGCCTAGTATCTGCTTGTTTGATTAGTATCTGCTTGTTCTTTTTTATTTATTCATTTTATTTTTTATTTTGAAAGAGTTTTAGCTTTATTGATTTTATTATATTCAAATGTTATTAGAAACCATCCTTATAATCTCCACCATACTGTCCCAGAGAGTAAGATATGTCATATATTACAAACATATTTTTCCAGTCTTAGACAATCTTCATAGTGAAAAAAACAGGACTACAATTAAGTATAAAGAAGACTAAACTAATGAGAGCAGATATAGCAACCAGTTTCAGAAATGATATGAAGATACTGAAGTGGAGGATAGCTTCTGCCTTTTAGGATCAACAGCAAAGGATCCAGCAGTCAAGATATACACTAACTAGCAATTAGTATGACTGCAGTGAAGACCTTTAAAAGAATATTCAAATGCTGTGATGTATCTATACCAATTAGCATTGTTCGGGCAATGGTTTTTCCTGTGACACTCTATGGTTGTGAAAGTTGGACTTGGAATGATGCATTTGAACTTTGGTGTTGGAATGAGACTTTTAAAGATACCATGGACAGCCTGGAAAACAAACCAATGGGTCATAAAAGAAATCAAGGTAGAATTCTCACTTGAATCACTAGTGACTGGGCTCTATTATATTTTAGACATATCATGCAGAGAACCAATTCCCTTGAGAAGTCCATAACACTGGGGGAAAAGTTGACAGAAAAAGAGAAAGAGGGAAGCCAATGCCAAAGTGAATGGATTTGACTGGGAGAGGCCAAGCTGAAGATAGATAATTCTGGAGAGTTTCTATCTACCATATGGCCTCTAAAAGTCAACACTGACTTGACAGCATTTAATTAATTTATCTAATATTCACTGCTTCCCATTTTGTTTCTGGTCCAAATTCATGGTGGTGGTATTAATCTGTAAGGCCTTTCACAGTCTGGAACCGTACTACCTGTAGCAACCCTTCTTCCTGGAGGTTGCTGCTCATTACCTGAAATCATCTTCAGAGGCACTGGTCCACTGAATTCTTTCCTCGTCTGAGGTGCGGTGAGTGGCTCATTCCTTTGAGCTATGCCTTTAATCCCTTTTCAGTACCAAAGATGTCTTTATAGTATTTTCCCAGGCATTTTAATCCATGAGTTCATTTTTAATATGTTACTATTCAGGAACTTTATTTGGATTTTTATTATTTTAATGTTATATACTTCGAGTATTGTTTTATTATATATTGGATTGGTTTATTATGTTGTGTGTTTTGTAAACCAGGGGTCGGCAACCTTTTTTTCCATCAGGCTTCGCCGCGCCGAGCTACCCGTAGGGGCCGAAAAAAACACGGGGAGCAAAAGTGGGGGGAAGGAAAGGTCTGCCCCGCACCCCGCTGGGGTGCCCCTTCAAAAGGACAGGCTCCGGGGACCCCAAAAATGCCCTCGGTTGCACGCACGGAGTGGCAGGCCTGCAAACCCTGCCCCCCATCCGTCTGATTGGCTGCCGCCCACAAACCCCACCCTCGTCCATCCAATTGGCTGCCGCCCGCAAACCCCACCCCATCCGTCCGATTGGCTGCCGTCCGCAAACCCCGCCTCCCGGCCCTTGGAAGAAAATTTCTGATGGAGGTGGTCCCTGATGGAAAAAAGGTTGCGCGCCGACCTACCCATAGGGGCCGAAAAAAACACGGGGAGCAAAAGTGGGGGGAGCAAAGGTGTGCCCCGTGCCTCGCTGGGGTGCCCCTTCGAAAGGGCAGGCTCCGGGGACCCCGAAAATGCCCTCAGTTCCGGCAGGGAGACGAAAAGCCTCGCCGTGCGTACACTGCTGCCGCCCTGAGGGGAAGCTGATTGGCGGGGGTGCTCCTCAGCCCGCCTCCGCTTCCCTGCTGCACAGCTGATCGACACAGAGATTTTCCACCCTGGGACACACCCGTGCACCAATCAGCTGTGCGGCGGGGAAGCGGAGGCGGGCCGAGGAGCACCCCAGCCAATCAGTTACCTTTCGTGGCGGCGGCAGCGTGCGCGTGTGCACGGCGAGGCTTTTCGCCTCCCTGCCGGACCCTGAAAATGCCCTTGGTTCCAGCAGGGAGGCAAAAAGCCTCGCCACGCACACATGCACACGCACGCTGCCGCCGCCGCAAGGGGTCACCCTGCGGCCCACTTCCTAACGGCCCACGGACCACCAGTGGGCCGCGGACCAAAGGTTGCCGACCCCTGTTGTAAACCACCTGGAAAAATCTGTCTTTGAAGGGTGGCACACTATTTTTTTAAAAAATACATAAATGTAAATAGGAGAGAACATTATGTACGCTGCCTTAAGTTGTACAAATCAAGGCAGGATATAAAGCTAATAAAATTAAAACTGAATAAATATATTTATTATATGAAAAAATCCACAAAATGCATCACAAGCTTGAAAGCCTTAGCATTTTTTATTAAAATGTTCTTAGCTGTTCCTAGTGTATTATCCTATACTGTACTGTTGGAAAGTGGAAACAGCCTTGAGGAATTTTAAAGATAAACTTATGAGTTATAGGAAAAGATGACACCAAACTCTTGTACTCTAACACAGCCACCTCTATGAAAGATGGAAAACAGGTTGACCTAAGAACGAATATATCCTTCCCCAGGCTGTGTTGGATGACAGCTCTAGTTAGGCAGAAGATAGGAAGTACAGTATTAGATATCTGAAGGATAATAAATTGGAGAAAGAAAATTCGACTAATAGCTTACAATAGGTTTACTCTGGGAGGAAAAAAGACCTAGGTCAGTACTGTAGTGCAGGGGTCCCCAACCCCCGGGCCACGGACCGGTCCAGGTGAGCGGTGGGCGAGCAAGCAAAGCTTCATCTGTATTTACAGCCGCTCCCCATCACTCGCATTACCGCCTGAGCTCTGCCTCCTGTCAGATCAGCCGCGGCATTAGATACTCATAGGAGTGCGATCCTACTGTAAATTGTGCATGCAAGGGATCTAGGTTGCACGCTCCAGAAACAAGCCCCCCCCCCCCGCATCCGTGGAAAAATTGTCTTCCACGAAACCAGTCCCTGGTGCCAAAAAGGTTGGGGACCGCTGCTGTAGTGTATACTACCCGCCCAGAGTCGCTCTTTGAGTGAGATGGGCAGTGACTAAATTTGATATATATATATCATATCCTGGACTAGATAACTGAAGGAATCAGTCAATCTTTCTTTGAATATGTAACGATGGTGGTGTGAATTAGAGTACTGGGCACTATATTCTTTTCTTCCTCAGGGCTGTGGTGTGTTGGTAACTACTTATTGAGTCCACCAGCTAGCCGTCCTCTTTTCAAGAGCGATAAAACGGAGGGGACTTGAACAAAAGGAGCGCCAGCAGGCTAGTTGGAAGTAGAGAAATTTGATAGGGCGCTCTAGAAGCTTGCGTTTGCTTCAGAATCAAAGTCCCCTCGGCTGGAATGCGGTTTCTTTTTAGTGTTCCTGAAACCAACTCGAAGGAGGCTGAACTTTTCCAGAGATAGGCCAATCCAACTTTTTGCCGCTTACTGTACGCCTCTAAACTCTTATTTCCCTCCTTCGCGCGTTCATGCCACTAAGCAGGTGCAATAAAATCGGTTCCTCTGCACCCGTTTCCTAACCACGAAGCCGCTTCGCGCGCATGCCCACCTCCGCAGCATTATCTCCTCACCGCTGTCTATCTAATAGAGGCCGTCAGCACAATTACTCTAGTGCAGTGTTTCTCAACCTTGGCAACTTTAAGATGTGTGGACTTCAACTCCCAGAATTCCCCAGCCAGCAATTCTGAGAGCTGAAGTCCACACATCTTAAAGTTGCTAAGGTTGAGAAACGCTGCTCTAATGGGTAGCGGCTTGCGAGCTTGTGGATCAAAATCGTGGTCTCGAATGAAGTCAGCAGCGGCATTTTTCTCCAGTGGAGGCAGAGAAATGCCCTGGACTGTAGCCGCAATCGGTGGATTCAAAGCGCTGCCCGCGGCGACAATCTTTATATATGTGTCGGAATAAAGCCTTTACAGGTTCCCCGCCAAAGCAGACAACGCATTGTCTTTGCCCGAAAATGGCCTTTTTACAGCATTTGAATAGCTAGATCCAGACCGTCCTATTCTGCTTTCCTCCCCCGCCCCGTCTCGCTGCTTCTACAGGCGCCCGGCCGAGAGCTTCAAGACTAGCTCCTTTTGCAACCCCTTTTCCGCCTAAAGAGTCAGCCCCACTGAACTGAAACTGAACAGTCTTGGTTACCGAGTTGCCTGTCTATCTGGAAACCCCTCATTTCGCTGCATGTTTCTGAATACAGGCAAGCATAAGGAACGCGCTGATATTCTTTCACCAGCCAAGCGCGTCTCTTTCACGCGGGCGCTAGTTTGGGCAGTTGGGCGGGGCGAAGAGGGGAGGGGTGCTCTTATTTTGACAACTTAGCCGGGTAGCTGGACAAGCGAATACCTCCGATGTCATTATTTGGCAAGGGATAATCGTCCGTGCTCTTATTAAAACTAAGTAGAGAGGTACTATGATTGTAGTCTGGGTTAGTGAATGGCTGGTTTCCCCCCACAACGCTGCTTTACAGGCCCTCAGGTGATCCCTTCCTTTGCTTACAGGTAAGCTCCTCTTTGTTCCTCCTCTCCCGGCTTGGCTCACCTCGCTGCAATTCATCATTCAGGATTTGCACTTCCAGTGCAAGCCCAGCGTGCTGTGGCAGAACAGACTTCGGGAGGGTTCGAATGAGGTGCCCCAATGTAGCCCAGCAGCAGTTTCTGCGAACCGGACCCGCGTGGGTGGTAGTTTAAGGCTCACTCGGAACACTTGGCTGAGTGAACGGAGGAGCGTGGTCGGGCCAGAGCAGCCGAGGCGCCGAAGATAGAAATTCTAAGAAGTATGTTAGTCGTTGCACCAGGTTGTGGCGAAAATCTGCATTTCAGAATAAGTTACGCAGGAAACGCTTACAGACATTCGTGGTACGTGTTTGGAATGTTGCATGTCTCTTGTAAAGACGCAGTAGATTACCAACTGGGCGGATCGGCTTGTTTGGGGGGACGGGAGGCTTTTTACGAGCTTCGTGTGAAAATACTGTAGTGGCGGGCTTTTAATATTAAAATATACAAGCTGTTCTTCGCGCTCATTTGAAGTTCATTCAAGTGTCTTAGTCTTACTTTCCTGAATGTTCTGGGTTGTACCAGTTGCTGCTTTTGTTTCATGATTAACCTAGAAATATAAGTATATAGTAATAATACTTGACCGAAATATTATTATATATAATAGTATAAGAAATATAATTATACGGTAATAGTACTTGACCAAAGTATTATTATTATACTAATTATAAGTATTGTAAGTACTATTATATGAAAAGTCAAAATGAAGGGCTTCTTTAATCTTACGTTAAAAAAACCCGAATAATTTGATCTGTCTGAGGAATGCATGACCTCATGGAACCTAGTTTAGGTTTGTCCTATGAAAGGAAGGCAATATACTGTATACATATATAGTAGCAAAACAGCTGATAAGAAATTCTGCAGAGGAAAAAGAGGTGTTGGAGTGATTTTGAATGGGAAAGAAAGGGATAGCCACTTTTTCTACTGCCATTTCTCCTCAACCTGCTTTTCCCCCAAGCTTCTTTGCACTTTTTTTAAAAAGTAAGTCTGTAGTTTGCTGCACTGAGAGAGAAATTTGCCACACAGCTGGGTTTTTGCACTATTAACTTTTTTGTTCAAATTAACTGAACATGTTAAAAAAATAATTTCCAATATAATTCATTTACAGTTTGCAATAACTACACACTAAAGTGTGGGGGATTAGTGTATGAAAAATGTCTTGACATGCACCTGTGATAGCAATCATGATGTATCAACATATTCAGTGAACACAATAACTAAAATTACTTCACTTATAGCCAGGTTTCTTGCTAACTATATCTGTAAATGTTCTGTTCTTTTAATCTTGATTGAAACAAAATACTGTTTGTCTAGACAAAAAATGTGTGAAAATTTTCTAGATGAACTTTATCTTTGTACTTCATTTTAATTAAAAAATCTGCTTCATACTGTTTCTCATTAGTTTCAAAAATATAATAGTTGGTCATTATAAATATTGGTCATTATATTGAGATATAATTTGGCAGATTTTTAGTACTAAGATCTGGTTAGAATTATATGTATATTTTCCATTGTAAGGAATAATAATTTGAGCATTCCCCAGAGAGGGACAAACACGTTCGACTTATTGATCTCAGGGATCATAAACGGTGTTTGTTTAGTTGGAACTTGAATTTTGCTTGGTTAATGGAAGCTTAGCAGTATATAAGCGAGGGACATGTTAATCTCATCTTTGTCATAATGTATTGGTACTGCATACTTTTTTATTTGAGTAAATTGTTTTAGGTGAGGTGCACTGATATAATCCAATAGCCACTTATAATGTTAATTTCTACTTATTTGCTGTAGAAAGGCTTTATATGGTTTTAAAAGTCTTGAGTAGTAAAGACTGCATTAGATGAGTGAGTTGTATCTTTAAACAATAACTAGAGGTATAGTATACTTTTGCAAAAAAATAGTGTATTGCTTTCCATTGATTTCAGAGAAAGAGTTTAGTATGTGTTTAATTGCCATGCAGTTCGCATGAGGGTGGGTTTTTTTTTTGGCAAAGAAAGGCATTATAAAAATAAATTACATATTCCGCATATGGGGAGGGTGGGTATTAAAATACCACTGTACATTGACAACTTTTAAGTGCCTATCAGTATTCATAGGTTATTTCAGCATGTTTGAACATTGAATTAATTTGTGAGGAAACTGTTCAAATAAAGAATTAATATGGGAGAAAAAAGATAAGGCAGGCAATTTTCAAAGATGTTTTAGATACAAAAATTATCTTGTTAACATTATCTTGTTCCTGAGAGAACTGGATAATGTTAACATTTCTCCATTGGTTCCCTCCTAATTTGATTGTCTATATAATCTTGTGGCATGCCCATTTATTTCTATTCTTATTTGCATTGTTTTCCTAAAGGGATTATCATCATCAAGACAGCTACTCTTTGCTGAGGCAGGGATTCTGTCCTACCTAGGATCCCAGCCAAGAAAGGCCACAAAACTTATCGTCTCATTCTTTCCAACCACCAACCCAAAGCCTATTTTCACCTTCTAAAGCGCAGGACAATTGTGAAAGCTTCCCCATGAGTGTCAGTAATCTCCCGTCTGTGTCCTCTATGTATCAACCCAGCATGTTTAATTATGAGCGTCCAAAACACTTTATCCAGTCTCAAAATATATATCAAGGGAAGCCACAGCCTCCAGCATCAGAGACCTCTGCTACGCTTCCGAGCAGGCAAACCAAGCAGTCTTCCATTTTAATCCAGCCTTGTAATCCTAATGAGAAGAAAGTTACTTCCTCTTCATCGCTGAGCTCGCCAATCTCCCTCTCTTCGCCTTCATATAGCGCTTCATTTCCCGTAACACCCGCATCTGCACAGTCTCCTGCTAGCTCATCATCTGGGCAGAGAATTTCATCCATGCATAACCAGTCCCCTGCAACATTCCTTTGTTCTGTGTTGCCCTCTCACTTTGATTATAATAATAGCCAAGGTCCTTCCTCAGTGGACTCCAAGTAAGTATGCTCTTTCCCTTGCTTTGAACTGTGTGTAGGTGCATTCTTGGAACCCTGAATGCGGTGTTCCTGTTACGAGTGAGCCGTACTCCGTGTAAGTGTGGAATGCAGAGATGGGAACTAGAAGGGGGAACCCAGGAATGGAAACTCTATAACCGCTGTTCATTGTGGAAAGTCTGTTTTGTTCCAAATGCTAACTTACGCAGGATAGGCGGTATGGAAGTTTCCAAAGTTCTATGTAAGCAGAGAGGGGCTGAAAAATACAAATATGGGCAGAATTCTATCCTACTTAAACAAGGCCTGAAAATGAAATCTAATTGTGGAGAAAGATGCACTAGTCTAGTTGACAGTAATAAAAATTATATTTATGAATGATTTACTTAAGGAAAAGATGAACAATGTGTTTTGAGACAAATTAATGTTCATTCTAGTTTTTAATTATTACTGATTTATCCTTTGTGGTTTGAATCATGTCAACTGGATTTCTATTTTCTCAGTAGAAACGTTTCACTCCTTATCCAAGGAGCTTCTTCAGAAACGTTTCCACGGAGAAAATAGAAATCCAGTTGACATGATTCAAACCACAGACTGTTCCACCTGGATGACTGAGAACCTTCATCGACTGATTTATCCTTTGTTTTTATCCTGGGTATAATACATAGTTCCATTAGTTTTAGCACAACTCCATCAAATAATTTAGGGAATCTTACTTGGGAGTAAACCCCATTTACTGTGGAAGGTTTTACATGTGTCACTAGATGTGTTTGATCTGGTTCAGTACACTGCACAGTCAGCCACATTTTAGCTTAGTGTGTTGTGGAAATCCAGCCCATGTATCATGTGAACCCAGAAAATTGGGTTAATTGAGTAAACCATGATTAAGGTAACTATGGGTATGCTTGTTGTGCAAATGCTACTGTTTTGTTGGGTATGTTCACTAGTGCAGCCTTTTCAAAATCTGATGAGTTGGATTACAGTTGCTGCTGTCATCTTCAGCCATTCTGGCTAGGATGAACTGTAGATCAACACATCTGACAGAAACAGTTTAAGTACATTTAGGAATTCAGTTTTAGTGAATCTTCTCCTTAGGGCATTTCCTGCTTCGGTTCTGTTTATCCAGGCACTAAGCAGCTGACCTGGAACAAATGGCATAGTTGGGTGCAATCCAGCCCTGAATGGAAAATACATCAGATATCAGTGAAGGCTAGATCCTGCCTCCTCTTCCCTACTTTTGCCACTGCATAATGAATCTTACCCTGAAAAATGGAAGAATAAAGGGTTTTTCTCCTCCTTTAGAATGTTATAAATGTTAAAAAAGTCAGCTTTCTTGAAAAATAGGAGCTAGGTAAACATCAGATTGGTAGACAGTTTTCTGAAAATAAGTGACAGCTCCCTGATTTCTCATAGAGCACAAAATGTTCAGGTGTTACCTACCCACAAATCTTTTTGCATGCAAATAAGCGGCATCTACATTCTGCATAAAAATCTGAAGGCACAAAGAGGAATGTTTCCTAGTAATAACAGGAGCAATAAAAAAGTAAACTTGGGAATAGCGGTGCCATCTGTAATATTTTTTAGATAATTTGCGTATAAGGATTATACATTCCTGAACTACCTACCATAATACATTAAAAATGAAAGTTATTTTTCAAGAAAGTTTTTCATTATGAAATTATTAAACATTTAGCTGTTGAGCTCAACACCTTGTGAAGCAAAAATAAAATTGATTTTTTAAAAATAAAATTGTTACATTTCAGTTAAATTTTTCAAAAATCATCTTGTGAGGCGAGAAACCCTAATTAATATACAAGATGGGATCATGATCTTACCTGGAATTAAGCCCCATTACAATCAGAGTTAATTAAGTAAATTGATAAGGGAATTGATTATGAGTAAACAAATGATGGTAGATTTGACATTACAAAGTAGCAAACAAATATGGGGTTGTATTATCAAGCTGCTGTTAGAACTAATAATTGTTAATGATACACTATAGATGCATAAAAACAAATTAATTGCCAACAAAAAATGAACTAAAATTGCTAGCTTCATAAAGGCTTGGAGATGAATATAGATTGTGCAATGCTTAATTTTTGTACATAGAGTATTAAACAGGTGATGAAGATTTGAGAGCACAGTCCTCCCCCAATGTACATTGCTTGAAAATGTTAGAATCAAGTGGAAAGATTCTGCCTGCAGTAGCAAACATATCACTATACTAAGGGCATTCTGGGAGTAGTTCAGAGCAAAGTAAGCTTTGGATACAGTGATTCTCATAGCTGCCCTACTGACTTACTATAAATTTCTTCACCAACTCTCAGCACAGCTGAGACTTTTTAAAGGGGAAAGGAAATTTTTATTTTGTTGTTTGACAGCAAGAACTATGACCAAACATCTGATTTTGCTTTTTTCCCCATAAAGGATTATTCTTGGTCTTCAAAAGCAATTGAACATAAGTAATACTTCCAATGAAGCATCACACTGTGTTTCTCATACTTTGTATTTTATAACCTCAGCTGAAAGATCCCACAGAAAATGATTGATGGACCAGTTATGGTTCCACAGCCTAGTAGTCATGTATGTTTCTCTCCATACTCTTATTTTTATATGATATGCGGCATATAGCAGACCCCATACACATGGCATGGATGGGGTTTCTCCTTGCACATCAGCTACAATATAAACTTCTAATGGAGTTACCTTCAATACTATGTCTTTTATATTCAGCTCTATTTAATAATTACAAGATCACCCTTCTTTTCCTTAAATTAGCAGTTATTCGAAGCCTATGTACAAGCCGCAAACCGGTAGCCTTAAACAAGTACCAAAGACTTCCGACAAAGAGATACAAGGAACGAAAGACGCCCTCATTCAAGACTTGGAAAGGAAACTACGATGTAAAGATAACCTTCTACATAACGGGAACCAAGTAAGACAATGTACAGAGAATATATCTGAAAGGGAAGCTAGGAAATTACTATTTAAGCTGAATTACTCTGAATTTTCTTTCCTTGCTTCCATATACTAATTAATTTAGCTAAAACCCAATTCTGAAGTATATGCATTTAAGAAACATCTGTATCTTGAAATGGCTACTTACACTGTTCAGTGCCCAACAAGATGACCCACCCTCAGGATTAATTGAGCAGTATGTTCAATATTGTATATACTGAGTTCAGAATTGGGATAATGCTGGATCTCTGTATTTCAGAGACCTGGCAGTATTAGAACATAAGTTCTCATTCATGCATCTTGGCATGAATTATTTCTTGGCTCACCAGTGCTTACATCTTGATCAAATGCCACTTACAGATGTAATCCTGGGATTTATAATTGGACATTGTCCAAGGGGAAAACATATCCAAGAAATCAGTTCAAACTTGTGATAAGAATGAATCCCTTCTGATCAGCCAGTTGTGAAAGAAAATAGGGGACAATTAATTACAAATAGCATAGGGGTAAAGCTGAAAATAACCATCATGTATTGCATGCCCACCATTTTCCCTTTATTGTGACCACAGCAATTTATCAGTGTTCTGACATCATTACCCTGTTTTCCAGGGAGCCACCAAGGAAGAGGTGGGCAATTGGGGAAAAAGCATATAATATGGCAAGGACATCCAGGAAATTGAATTAGATTTTAGAGTGGTAGAAATTGGCAGCATCCCTATGCTGTTTTTTAATGCATAGTTCATGTTACTCTCCATCTAAAGAGTGCTATTGCACTCAGTCCATCTTTCATGTTTCATTATGGATACAACCACAACAGATTTGTATTACTTTTAAGTTTCCTTTCGTGTGTTGTCAAGACTAAATCCTAGTCCAAGTGAGTTAATGGTTTTTTTTATATAAGTGTAGATATGGGAAGTTAATGTAATGCTTTATTCATTCATCAGGCAACAATTACCAGCTTAAGAGAGGCACCTTCCTAGCCTCTCTAGAATTGTGATTAGGTTTAGCACTATATTAAGCAACTGTTTGATTAACCATGGTTTATTTAATAAATCACAACAGGCTGGGTTCACTCAACATGCTAATCCTTAAAGCACAAACAATAGCTAGGTTCATTTAACACATAAGCCAAAATCAAGCAAAGTGCAAGAAGTAAAGTGTGTAGTTGAATCTTGCCCCATCCAAGCTGCTACAGGTCCTGCTGTACAAAAATCTTCTCGTCCCCCCCCCCAACTGCAGGCAAAAGGAAATTAAAAGAAATGGCTTGCAGTACCATTGCCCCATTCATATCCTCTTTTTCCCATTGTGTGCATTTGTTTGATCATATTGGAAAGAATTCAGGCAGTTCCTAAGGGGAGCTGAAAATCCATCAAGCCCTCTGTTTTTTGAGAGAAACCTGCTTGGGTGACTGAAACCTGGGAAGTGGGATAAACCAAGAGCTGTCACAAATCAAGTTTTACTGTACATTCAAATAGGCTGCAGCTGAGCTGAACATAAATTGGCTTAGCTGCTGAATGCGGAGAACTCTGAGAAATCACCATATGAAAGTGCTCTTAGTAGATAAAGTCACACCTGCACTTGGATTGTGTAGCCATCCTTTTAGCAGGCTGTAAGCATTTTTAAGCAACCAATAGAAACCCACCAACAACTCCAAAACCTGAATTAGTGTTTGTTTTAGTAAGGAGGGCAAATCCAAGTACATGGGGCCATATTGGTTTGCTTGGGGAATGGGATCGAGAACAGAGAGGAGGGGGTTTCTCAATATACCGGAAGTTTATTGCTGTCTCTGGAAGAATGAGAGGCAGTTATCAATAAGATACCCTATACTGTACTGACTTCATAGAAGAAGATGCAGCAATACAATAGTCTTAATCAGAATGTTGCAATAGGTTCCACTGACTGAGATGAGCATCCTGCATGTCATCAAGTTGTGATACCTTGGCTTACAGAAGGGGTTTGCAGTCTCTTTTCAGAGCAGAGAAATACATACGTTCTTTCGGTGATGGGCCTGGTAAAAGGGGGAGGTTGAGGCAAAACAAAACTATTCAGCACCATTAATAATTACCCTCTATGTATTTAATAGGAACTCTGGATGCCACAACAACTGCTTGTGGGGGGGAAAGGGGGAGAAAGGAGGTGTAGCCTGTGCTCTCCTGCTATAGTGTCTGTACATACAGTGTATGCATATATTTTAAATCGCATTTCTCTCTTACTGGAGCACAAGTATGTCGTCCAGTTGTAGATGCATGAGGGAGTGATTCAAACTCCTTTTCCTCTAGGTCAGCCTAGGTCATTCCTCTGTGAGAATAACAGTTTATGGACAAAAGTAAACTTTATTGACCTTACATTGTCTTCGTTTGTTGTCGTTCAGTCTGGAAACAACTTGTTTATCAGCTAAAGGTCTTTTTTCCCCCCAGGATTGTTCCTTTGATTTAATGCAAGCTGGCAGCCTTCATGGTGCATCAAATATTACTTTTCTTGGAGGAATAATAGGGTTGCATTCCATTTGTCTTAATCTTTCTTAATCCAAAGAGGAGCATAGGGTTGCGGGAGTTGCGGTGGTGGAGCCAACCTGGAAGCAACTATGGAACCTACTTCAAGAATTTGATCCTTTTCAAGGAATTATTTATAATAGCAACGTGGCAGCAAATGTGACAAAGAATCCTGCTGATTGGTTAACGAAACACAAAGCATTCCTCTCAAATCAACCTCAGGGAGTCCGATAAAAACATCCTGTGCATGTTTTTCCTTGTTGACTGTCCTCTTTCCCCTAGTGTTGCTTCATGAAGATTTAGCTTCTACTCAGTTGGAGAATCCCTTTAGTAAAAGTATGCTGCTTTCACATCTGTAGCAATAGTGATTAAAACAGTTGTTGGTAGTGCTCACTTTTATCAAAAAAGAGTAATTCCCAGGTAATCCTATAGTGAGCTCTGTAATACTGAACAGAAATTTAAGCAGTCGCTGATTTTCTTTAATGTTCATGTTCACTCTTCCTTTTGATAAGCGTTTAAGCTACGAAGAGAGAATGGCTCGCAGGTTACTTGGACCAGTGAATGCTGCATCTATGTTTGTACCACAGAATGAACAAAATGAACAGGACACACAAGTAAGTCTTTCTTAATTTTCCCCTATTCACCAAAAAACTCAACTGAAATCCAAGATGTCCCCCATAGTCAACCATATGACATAGAAGTTTTCCTCAATGCAGTATTTGAAGCCTAGCTAGCTAAAGAATGGGGAATGGAAAGACAGTAGCTCAGTTCACACAGTATTCTACATCACGGTTTGTTGAACAAGTCATAGTGACCAGGTTCACTCATAATACAGTTTACACTGTTTACAAACCACAATGGCTATGATATATTGTGCTAAATTAATTTTTTTAAAAAAAATAATGAATAAACTTAAATTATAGCCGAGGCAAAACATGGATGAGGTGGGATTTGTCTCCAAGTTGTCTGAGGAATTAGAATGATGTGAGAAGGAAGCCATTCTCTTTACTGATCCTGAACTGTTCTGTTATGGTTTATGTAACTGATGCACAAACCTTTCCACGCATAAACTGTTCCATGCATGGAACTGCTGTTTTGGGGTGGTCTGTGCCCAAAACATATAAAAATTGACATGGAATATGTTTGGTTAGGCCATGGACTCAAAATATGTTTATTCTAGATACATGTGTTGTAGGGTTGGAAGAATGGGGGGAAAGGCAAGGTCATCAGTGATGGCTAAAGGAAAGCAGGGAAAGGAAAGGAAGATGCTGAGAGGATCAGTGGAGGGATAAGTAGACTGCCCCTGTTCTTGAATTCAAGTGCAGCATATCCACCTCCTTGTCTCTCAGCACCTACCTTCCTCCACCTGCCCTTAGCTGCCACAGGTCTATCACCCTTAAATTCAAGGGCGGGCAGGCTGGTTGGATATACTAGGCTTGAACTTTGAGTCAGCAGGAGCTATAGGGAGGAAGGGGTAAAAAAGGCACCAGGAAGATCAGATGGCCTGCACACAGGCCATGCAAGGGGGGGGGGGGGAAGAGGGGTACTGCAGTTTTGCCCTTTTTGCCCCCTTGGTGCTTTCAAGTCAGTCTTGACTCCTGGCCACTGCCTAGAGAAGTCCCTGTAGTTTTCTTGGCAAGATTTCAGAAGTAGTTTGCCCTTGCCTCGTTCCTACAGCTGAGAGAGAGTGACTGGCCCAAGGTCGCCCAGCCGGCTTCGTGCCTAAGGTGGGACTAGAACTCCAGTTCTTCTGGTTTCTAGCCTGGTGCCCTAACCACTACACCATTCTCTTTAATCAAGTACAAATGAAATAATTGCTTTAGATATTTTAATGTTCAGAGTAGTTAACAAAAAATAAAAATAAAACATAATGAATCTTATAAATGATTGGTAGCTCGTTTTACTATTGTTTAGTTGTTCCTGTCTATAGTTTCTTTAGTTTTCTCAGTTCTTAGAATATGCAAATCAAACAGAGATCAAGGGATTTACAGGAACCTGGAGGTCTTCATAGTAACATCTTTTATTTTTATCATTACAGTATTATTATTTCAATTACCTTATTAATACCCATTCAGAGTTGAGTGGTATAACCAGTAGCACTACTAGCATCTCTCACCCCTTTACAGAATTGCACTGATTGCATAAAAGATCCCATACTGTGGAAATTGCAATCCAGAATAGCCCATTTGCTTTTGAGGCAAAAGGGGGGGTAAATAGGAAGAGAACAGAGCAAAAAGGCATGGAGTCACAAAGTCAGAGTTTCAGGATGCTTAAGGCTGGGGCTGGGAGCAGCCAAGCAGTCACAAGGACTGAGCATGTCCTACATAAATCAGAACAATGCTTTTTCATACACATAGATGGAAAAGCTGAGGGGGGCATGCATTTGCCCCATGAAATTGGAATGAGGGTGGTTAGGTCTCAGATACATAGTACTTGTCACATTGATTTGTATAGCAAATATGGAAAGGGGCCGTAGTAAGGTCTAGAAACTGATCAGCAGGGAAAAGAGGGAAACAACAAAATACGGAGTTAAACATTTTAGTTCTAGTGATTCCTTTGCGTCGGGGGCTTATTCAGCCTCTGGATTATTTCATGTTGACTACTTAAATTGTAGCTGGTGATTATATATTTATTTAAAAAGTAGCCAGTGTCTCATCAGGTCATAGCCAAATTGAAGGGCAAAGCATTATACTGTAGCTACAATTCATATGAAAGGCTTGATGAAGTTAGTCTGGTGAAAAGCGTTTCTGCACTGCAAAAATCCGCATTCCAAAATGCAGTCAGCAGATGTGAAAAATTTGTCACAGAGCTTATATCATACTATTATGGGTATGCACATTCCTAGAACTGTCTGTACTGCACTACCTATATTTAACTGTTCTTGTCATCACTAAAATGGTAAGAATATTACTGTGCCTAAATTATACTTTGAATTGCTTCTGTTTAATTGTTTGTTTCAGAAACAGAATATTAAAATAATATCTCGGTGAAGATATTATTTTAATATGTAAGCTAAAAAAAATAGGTTTCTTTTAAAGGTTACATAGCCATTGCATGTTGTGTAATATTTTGTGAAAGCTTAGGTAGCAGCGATCTAACAAGGAAAATATTTTCCAGTTTAAGATGTGTTGATTGCTATTGGAACCCTTTTGTGAGCATCTACAACACTGTGCTCTTGCCAATATTCTATTAAAATGACTCGACTGCTATTCCTGCACTGCTGAAGGACACTATGTCCCTAGGTCTTATTTTAGTGGGATAGTAGCCTCCCTTTTCTAACAAATGTTTGCCAAAATACTGTGCACGGAAAAAAACTGCATCATTCTATAGGGCACACGTGTTTCTCCTAACAACGCCAAGTAGCCCAATGTTCTGTCCTAGAGTGCTAGTGGAAGCCCACGAGCACGATAGAACCCTCCCACCCATATTCCACAACAATAATGATTGAGGTTCTTCCTGTGTTAATGTGATAGTGAACTTGTGCTGATATAGAAGATTGATATTTTATATGCTATAATAAAAGATGCCTGTGATTACGTCATTAGTTACCTGGCAAGTTTAAGTAGCAGAAGATCTGCAGTTTATGACCTTTTTGCACAACTCTGTCATGATAATGCAATGATAACTTATCTCTTTTTGTTTTCAACAGCAAAACTTGGAAAGTGTACGGCTGCAAGTTCCTTCTCCACACGTAAGGTACTGGCTATGGGTATGTTTTATGATGCCACATTTTATCCAAGCAGGAAAACTTTTTGTGTGAAATATTAGATCTACTGTACTAGGCCAAACAGTGAATGAATTACAAATAAAGCTGTATGTACTAAAAAGGCTTGACCACTGTTAGATTATGAGGTTTAAGTTGCACACTTAAAAGTCGTGATTCAGATCCTTTGGACATTTAGAAGATGAAAAATTCTTATGACAAATTCTATTTGGTTTGACTTACTGGAAAACCATTAATATCATAAGCCTAGGAGCTTTCATCTGTGAAATAGGCACAAGTTCTGGTAATTGTTATAGTGAAAGGGCAATCTAGAAGTATAATTTCATTCTGGGAAGATGATAATTGAGCTGCCATGCAGTGGAACTGACCATGCAGGCTGGGTGGCTTAAGGTAGGTGAGGAAGGAAGATTATTTAGAAATCACTTTATTGCCTGTTTCATTTGTAATATAGGAATAGGCCATCTTCAAGAGGAGAAAAAGGCGATCAAGGCTCCATTCAGGAGAAGTTTTTTCAACCACGTTTCTTGCAAGTACCTGAAGATACAACAGTTGAAGAAGGAAGATTCTGTAGGATTGATTTCAAGGTAATAAATGCATTGTTCCAAGTGCTTTTGGGGCACAATTGATACTGGAATTGTTTTTAAGATTTTTTTTTTTTTTGCTTGATTAAAGTTTTTGGAATCCAGGATTCTCTTTCAAGCAGGATTAAAATAGTTGGGTCTTAGAAGGTCACATTTGGGACATGAAGATCCTGTATTTTTCCCAGGCATCTGATACTAAGAAAGCAGATTAAGCTTCTCTCCATTCTCCCTGAATCTGCATAATCTCTCTTTAAAGCCTTCTAAAACTATTGACCCTCAGATCTTCTGGTACCAGATTTCATAAGTTAATTATAGAATTTTAGTAAGAGGGATGTAGGGTAATGGCTGAAAGCCTTCCTGAGCAGGTTAATCACCCATTGTCACGAGCACTATTTTTAAAATTGTAACCGTACAATACTTGGACCAGAATATCTTCTGCTGTGAGTAGGGTATAATTATAGCTCTAGTGTTGTGGTTAGTAACCACATAAATTGGAGACCTGGCGATGGCATCCACAGCAGCAATCGCTGGCTTCACCATGGTGATTGTGACTGGGTGAGTAAAGTCCTGCCCTTTTCAAATGCCTGCAGTGTGTGCAACACAAGTTAAAAAGAATTTTTGCAGGTGAAAAAGAGGATTGCACTGCAGGTGGCCCTGAGGGTTGAGTAGTATTCTGCCAATATTCTTTTCCCTTATTTTTTTATATAGCCTTGTTTGCTAGTGGGTGAGAAATCTGAAAGGATTTCCAGCCCGCAGGCATTATACTAAACAGAGCAAGCAGTGTCACAGATATATTCTGGCCGAGTCTTGTACGTTTACACATTGTTCCTTTTGTCCTAGTTTCTGTCATATAGGCAATATCATATTTACATTTCAATGTACTACAGAGTAGAGCAGTTGTTGTTGTTTATTCGTTCAGTCGCTTCCGACTCTTCGTGACTTCATGGACCAGCCCACGCCAGAGCTTCCTGTCGGCCGTCACCATCCCCAGCTCCCCCACGGTTGAGTCTGTCACCTCCAGAATATCATCCATCCATCTTGCCCTTGGTCGGCCCCTCTTCCTTTTGCCTTCCACTTTCCCTAGCATCAGCTTCTTCTCCAGGGTATCCTGTCTTCTCATTATGTGGCCAAAGTACTTCAGTTTTGCCTTTAATATCATTCCCTCAAGTGAGCAGTCTGGCTTTATTTCCTGGAGTATGGACTGGTTTGATCTTCTTGCAGTCCAAGGCACTCTCAGAATTTTCCTCCAACACCACAGTTCAAAAGCATCTGTCTTCCTTCGCTCAGCCTTCCTTATGGTCCAGCTCTCGCAGCCATAGGTTACTACGGGGAATACCATTGCTTTAACTATGCGGACCTTTGTTGTCAGTGTGATGTCTCTGCTCTTAACTATTTTATCGAGATTTGCCATTGCTCTCCTCCCAAGAAGTAGACGTCTTCTGATTTCCTGGCTGCAGTCAGCGTCTGCAGTAATCTTTGCGCCTAGAAATACAAAGTCTGTCACTGCCTCCACGTTTTCTCCCTCTATTTGCCAGTTATCAATCAAGCTGGTTGCCATAATCTTGGTTTTTTTGAGGTTTAACTGCAACCCAGCTTTTGCACTTTCTTCTTTCACCTTCGTCATAAGGCTCCTCAACTCCTCCTCGCTTTCAGCCATCAAAGTGGTATCATCTGCATATCTAAGATTGTTAATGTTTCTTCCAGCGATTTTAACTCCAGCCTTGGATTCCTCAAGCCCAGCACGTTGCATGATGTGTTCTGCGTACAGGTTGAATAGGTAGGGTGAGAGTATACAGCCCTGCCGTACTCCTTTCCCAATCTTAAACCAGTCCGTCGTTCCGTGCTCTGTTCTTACCGTTGCTACTTGGTCGTTATACAGATTCCTCAGCAGGCAGACAAGATGACTTGGTATCCCCATACCACCAAGAACTTGCCACAATTTGTTATGGTCCACACAGTCAAAGGCTTTAGAATAGTCAATAAAACAAAAATAGATGTTTTTCTGAAATTCCCTGGCTTTCTCCATTATCCAGCGGATATTGGCAATTTGGTCTCTAGTTCCTCTTCCTTTTCTAAACCCAGCTTATACATCTGGCAATTCTCGCTCCATGAATTGCTGGAGTCTACCTTGCAAGATCTTGAGCATTACCTTACTGGCATGTGAAATAAGTGCCACTGTTCGATAGTTTGAACATTCTTTAGTGCTTCCCTTTTTTGGTATGGGGATATAAGTTGATTTTTTCCAATCTGATGGCCATTCTTGTGTTCTCCAAATTTGCTGGCATATGGCATGCATCACCTTGACAGCATCATCTTGCAAGATTTTAAACAGTTCAGCTGGGATACCGTCGTCTCCTGCTGCCTTGTTATTAGCAATGCTTCTTAAGGCCCATTCAACCTCACTCTTCAGGATGTCTGGCTCTAACTCACTGACCACACCGTCAAAGCTATCTCCAATATTATTATCCTTCCTATACAGATCTTCCGTATATTCTTGCCACCTTTTCTTGATCTCTTCTGCTTCTGTTAGGTCCTTACCATCTTTGTTTTTGATCATACCCATTTTTGCCTGGAATTTACCTCCGATGTTTCTAATTTTCTGGAAGAGGTCTCTTGTCCTTCCTATTCTATTGTCTTCTTCCACTTCCGCACATTGCTTGTTTAAAAATAATTCCTTATCTCTTCTGGCTAACCCCTGGAATTTTGCATTTAATTGGGCATATCTCCCCCTATCACTGTTGCCTTTTGCTTTCCTTCTTTCTTGGGCTACTTCCAGTGTCTCAGCAGACAGCCATCTTGCCTTCTTGGTTTTCTTTTTCTTTGGGACGTTTTTTGTTGCCGCCTCCTGAACAATGTTGCGAACTTCTGTCCATAGTTCTTCCGGGACCCTATCTACTAAATCTAGTCCCTTAAATCTATTCTTCACCTCCACTGTATATTCCTTAGGAATATTAGTGAGCTCATATCTAACTGATCTGTGGGTCTTCCCTATTCTCTTTAGTCTGATTCTAAATTTTACAATAAGAAGTTCGTGATCTGAACTACAGTCAGCTCCAGGTCTTGTTTTTACCGACTGTATAGATGTCCGCCACCTTTGGCTGCAAAGGATGTAGTCAATCTGATTTCGGTGTCGACCATCTGGTGAAGTCCATGTATAAAGTCGTCTTTTAGGTTGTTGGAAGAGAGTGTTTGTTATGCACAGTGAGTTGTCTTGGCAAAATTCTATCAGCCTATGTCCTGCTTCATTTTGTTCTCCCAGACCATGCTTGCCTGTAATTCCAGGTGTCGTCTGACTACCCACCTTAGCATTCCAGTCTCCTGTAATGAAAATAACATCTCTTTTTGGTGTATTATCCAGTAGGTGCTGCAGATCCTCATAGAACTGATCTACTTCTGCTTCTTCAGCATCTGTGGTTGGGGCGTATATTTGGACACTGTGATGTTAAATGGCTTACCCTGAATTCGAATTGAGATCATTCTATCGTTTTTTGGATTGTATCCAAGCACTGCTTTAGCCACTTTATTATTAATTATGAAGGCTACTCCATTTCTTCTGTGGTCCTCTTGTCCACAGTAGTAGATCTGGTGGTCATCTGATGTGAAGTGGCCCATTCCAGTCCATTTCAGTTCACTGACACCTAAAATGTCTATATTTAATCTTGACATCTCACCAATAACCACATCCAATTTGCCGTGGCTCATAGATCTTACATTCCAGGTTCCTATGGTGTGTTGATCTTTAGAACATCGGATTCGTCGTTCACCACCAGCACCGTCGGCCGCTAGCCGTCCTTTCGGGTTTGAGCTAGCTGCGTCATCACATCTGGGGCTAGTTGAACGTATCCTCTGTTCCTCCCCAGTAGCATTTTGACCATCTTCCGACCTGGGAGTCCCATCTTCCGATGGTATACCGACATATCTCTGGTTGTACTGATCCATTTAGTTTTCACGGCAAGAATACTGGGGTGGGTTGCCATTACCTTCCCCAGGGATCGTATTTAGTCTGACCTCTCTGCCACGACCTTCCCGTCTTGGGTGTCCCTTCACGGTTTAGCTCATGGTTTCATTGAAGTGCTCAAGCTCCAGCACCACGACAAGGTAACGATCTCCTTTGCTGGAGCAGTAGAGCAGACCTCTTCATAAAAAAAGAAATCATTCTGTGTTTTTCTGCGTCTTTATTTAAGCACTAGAAGTTCAAATCGGCCAACATCAAATTACAAAGACATTTCAGTTACTTTGCCTAAATCATAAGTCAGCTAATCCATTTAGCTATGTACCTCCTTTTTGTAGATCATATACTGCCTATTTAATTGTTAAAGCTGCCTCAAACAGTGTACAGTTAATTCATTTATTTTATTTGGGGGGGGGGGGTCTGCTGCCAAACTTACAGCAATCTTCAGTAAAAAAAAAAAAGTCCAAATCTCCATAATATAAACCATATAAACAGTTCTACCTCTCTTCTGAGTAGATCAGTCTTTTTCCTAGTTGGTATCTTCCTGCATGTATTGGACTTCCATCATGATGGGAGTTGAAATCCATCAGTTCTGGAAGGCACTAGCTGTGCTAGAAGGTCCTGGAATATATGGGGCAAGTGATTGTGTATGAATTGCCAGAAATACAAGTTTATTCTTTGTCAATCAGAAACATTCAGTTCAACTATTTTATGGACAAATGTACATAAAGCTTTTTTTTTGCTGAACTAGCCAAAAATGTGGCCATGGAACAGGCTGTCATGTCATCTCCTCATCTAATCACATTTAGATCACAACACATGAAGTTGAACCGATAAGAGGATTTATGGAACGGCATGAGTGCAACATGGTCTGTGGGAAAATCCAAATGCTGATGTGCAACTTGAGTTTTTTTTCTTTTCAGATAAGGATGCCCACACTGACTTCAGGCTAGAGCAACAAATGTTGGATTTGATTGCCAACTAAATTTAGAGTTACCCACCAGGCTTAGCCTAATACTCCTTGGAGGATTGTTGTGTGAATAAAATGGCACTATAAAATAAGAAATATTTTAAGGAATAAGAAATATGGAGTGCTTCCATGTAGATTTGCTCTTGGACATAAACCTCCCCTCAGTTCCTTCTCTTTCCCTTTGTAGGTCAGTGGGCTACCAACCCCAGATGTGGCGTGGTACCTAAATGGAAGACTTATGCACCCAGATGATTTTCATAAAATGATAGTATCAGAAAAAGGCTTCCACTCATTCATTTTCGAAGTAGTTCATGTCTATGATGCAGGAACATGGGAGTGTGTGGCGTATAATCGTGCTGGAGAAGCTTCCTTTACAGTGAAACTAGATGTTATTGGTATGAGAAGGCTTTGTCTGCTTGGAAATGTTTTTTCCTTCAACAGATATATTACTATATATTGTATAGATGATGATGATGATGATGATGATTTCCTTTCCAATGTATACAGGTAGTCCTCATTTAACTACCACAATTGGGACTGGCAACTTGGTCATTAAGCAAAGCGGTCACTAAATGAAACTGCAACTGTGCTTGATCTTACTTCCAGTTTCCTTTGCCTGACAGATCTGTGATGGTCATTCATGTGAGGACTGGTTATAAAGTTACTTTTTTCATCACCGTCATAACTGCAAATGGTCGCTAAATGACTCAGTCACTAAATGAGGACTACCTGTATGGTCTAATATAAGGAGGGGAGGGCTATCTGTAAGATATATGTTCTAAGGGTGGAGAATCTAGCCCTCAGGATGTTGCTCCAGCTTCCATTTCAGCTGGGCCTGCTAGAAGTTGAAGATTTGCAGTGTCTGAAAGATTATCTATTCTGCTCTATTCTCAGTGATGATGTAAGCATCATTGCAATGTATGTTGGAACCATAGCCAGCATTGGCATAGATCTAATATGCAGTTTAGACTCCAATCGAAGAGAAGTTTAGACTCCTGTGCTGAAATAACTTGGAGCTCAGGCTACGGTACGCACTGAACCACTATTCAACATTAGAACAGAGTCATTTTCAGTCGTGTGAATGTCAGTTACCTTACTATGATGGGTTTTTTTTTTACTGGCATTCACTTTTGCTATTTCATGATTATGTGTGGTTTCTTTTCAGTTTTTGTCTTTTAAAACAATCTGACTCCTGTTTCTTTATTAAAATCTCTAGCAAAAGAACATCGGAAAGCGCCAGTTTTCATTTCTAAAGCACACAGCACAAAGGTTTATGAGGGGGATTCAGCCAGACTTGAATGCCAAGTGTCTGCTCTCCCCCCACCACAAATCTACTGGAAAAGAAATAATGAAATGGTACAGTTCAATACAGATAGAATCAGGTAAGGTCTTTTCTGCTGTATTTGCTTTTAGGAATGGAGTTGGTACCCTGTGGCAGAGTCTAGTTAAAGGACTACAAACGTTAGTATCATGTTCCACTTATTCAAGGAAAACTAATTAATCGGCACCACCTTTTTCACACTCTGCCTCCCCATCCAGCATTCTCTAGTCAACATGTAAGATTCTGATCCTGGTTTCTCTGCCAAGAGTGATGTGGTCAGTGTTTAGAAAGCAGAGCTTGTTAAAATCAAGAAATTTTAAAATGAAAATTAGAACTTAGTTTCTCTACTTTATTCTTGTTTTTTAAAGCATAAGCTGCCCAGTCATTTGGAGTTGGGCAATAAACAAATTAAAATGATGGCTGCTAGCTCCTTCCTGTGTATTTCACGTTTATTATGGAGCATAACAACAGCAGTAATAATAATAATAATAGAATTTTGCTACTGGTTGATTTGGTTTCCCTAGCTCTTGCGCAAACATATGGGAGAGCATATCTGCCTGAAGATACCTTGTGCACAGTAGTGATGATGGAGAAGAGGTATTCATTCAGAGGGGCACATGCCTATCATGAATTTGTAGAATATCGGAAACCGTTGTTGAATGGGAATGTGGGATGGAGAAGGCGGATCTGCAACATGAGGACTGGTTTATACGATGGGAGACCATAGAGCAGTGTCCTTGGGCTGCAGTCAGTGATAAAAGAGATGTTTTGGGCAATGAAACATCCAAAGATGCTTAACAAGAATTTGTATACATGTATTAAAATCTAATTAAGAGTGGCAATTTTTAGTTAGGTCCAGGTAAGGTAATTTTGTTTTTCCTCCATTTTTTAGCATGTTTCATGATGCCACTGGGAAGGTTTGCTTGCTGATCCACTGTGTAAATAAGAAAGATGCTGGTTGGTACACAGTATCTGCAGTCAACGAGGCAGGGGTGGCAACGTGTCATGCCAGATTGGATGTGGCTAGTAAGTGTTTTTTTCTCTACTGATGTGAATGTATGTTTCCTTATACCTGGGTTGATCCTTAGCATATACATCCATTCAGTTATATATTCCCTGGCTAAATTACATGAATGTTTGCAAATGATCTGCTTTGGGTTATCTTAGTTGGGTGGGTTAGGAAGACAGGGTGGCATAGTAGAACTCAGGTAACGCCATGATAAAACTCATTCCGACTGCATTACATATGATCTTGACTTTTAGTGCTATAGCCTCTTGTAGCTTCCCTCTGCAAGGCAATTTGTATGGTCTCTATTAATTTTCTTTAATTATCTGTTTCAGCTCACACATACAAGCCACTTCCAAATCCAAAGCCGCTGAAGGTTCGACCAACTTTTAGCAAGTATTTGGCACTTAATGGGAAAGGTGTGAATGTGAAACAGGCTTTTTTTCCTGATGAAGGAGAATATCAACGTATGGCAGCACAGTCTGGACTTTTTGAGAGTGATGAACTTTAATCAATAGCACAAGGAGAGAAAATATGTATTGCCCCTGCAACAGACACTAAATAAACAGTGCATAGTTTCAATTAAATGGCAATTGCACTGTTTAGCAAACATGCTTAATATATTTTTATTTATAATTTAACTCCTGCTATTCCTGCTGTTGTGACTTTACTGTGATCAATTGTTACTAATGTGTGTGCTGTAGCAGAAGGAAATAGCAAATGTTTGTACTTTTGAGTTTAAAGGCCAAGAAACGGGGCCTAGTTCAAGAAGAAAGTAAAAACCGTTTGAATGCATCTCGTTTCAGTCACAAGGTTTTTATTTCTACCGCTTCATTAATATCACTCCCAATGTAAACATTTCTGCTGGTTGATTAATAAATATAAATTTGGGTGTTTTTAATGAAAGTTTTATGTTCAGGGAAAATAAAGTTTTAAATAAAAGATTTGCCATCTGCTTCATTTTAGAATACAGATGTAATGAACGTAGATATAATGAAGATCCTTTAAAAAAAGCTATGAGGTTTGAGCTTTTTAAAAAATCCACACACCTGTCTTTGAATAATCATAAAATGAACAGGGTTTCTTTCCTGAAGGCATTCATTACTTCCAGAATGCAAAATAGAATAGAATTTTATCATGATCTCAGAAGCTCTATTTTAACAATTCTTAACCATTTAGAATCTTAACAATTCTAAAACAGCATTATGATCAAAAGTGTGTGTGTTTTAAATTTAAGAAGGTGGTTTTTCTAGGGGGCAACTTTAAAGGGTCTACCAATTTCTTTTACTGTATTGGGGGTTTCATGAATTGGGCTTCGAGCACCCTTTTATTTATAATGGGTTCCTATGCCAAGTCATAACATTAACAAGAAATGCAAAGATCTCTATTAATAAAGGGAGAGGGCATTGGCCAAATAGTTACTTGCATTGTATTCCTATTTTTAAAAATTACAATGAAAAGCACTGTACAGATTAAAAAACTAGGCTGTGACAATAATTCCAAAAGAGTCATGTAAAGAAACCTGAAAAGACATACAAGGGGGAAAAAAACTTGTTATTGATTAAGTATGTATATCAGAGCTTTCCAAACTGTGTGTCGGGAGGGCTGCAGTGTCTGGGTGTGTCGCGGCTGCTTCCGCCTCCGAGTCCTGCCAGGATTCCGCGCAGGTCCTAGTGCCTGCCTTGTGCCTTGCTGCCTCCAAACCTGCTGTGATTCCACGCAGGTCCTAGTGCCTGCCTTGTGCCCTGCTGTAAGAGTGTGTCGCGAAATGATGCATGTCTAAAAAGTGTGTCACCAACATGAAAAGTTTGAAAACCTCTGATGTATATCATCAGATTCAGCCTTTCTCAACCTTTTGACCCTGGAGAAACCCTTGAAATATTTTTCAGGCCTCGGGGAACCCCTGCAGATTCAGGCTCAAATATAGGCCAGAAGTTACAAAATTATTATATTCGTTTCATGTGTAGGCCGGTATATATGCAGTAACAGTTATGTTCTTAAACTAGAATTGTTTCTTAAACTAAATCTTAATCTTAAACTAAATTGCAGCCCACCTGCATTACCTCTTTAATGTGAAGTTGCCCAAATTTGAAATATTTTTTAAATAAACCCCAGGGAATCCCTAGTGACCTCTGGCAGAACCCTAGGGTTCCAGGAACCCTGGTTGAGAAACCCTGATCTAATTAGTCAGTTTCTGAATGAGGAACAGGAGCCACATTATGCTTGAAAGAGCAAACTCTTGTAACGCTGAAAAAACCAGGCCGCTAGTAGATGGCAGCCAAGAGTTCATATCCTTACCTGCCATCTCCTGGCGGGGGATTTTTGCAGCCCACCTATGGCAGGTGGCCCTAAACTCACGAAAGAGTAAGTCTATGAAGGTTCTCAGTCATCCAGGTGGAATTGTCTGTAGCTTGAATCATGTCAACTGGATTTCTATTTTCTCAGTGGAAACGTTTCGCTCCTTATCCAAGGAGCTTCTTCAGTCTGAGCAAAGTTGGTAAGGGAATCTTTAAATATGTTTCTAGGTGGCTGTGTGACCTTGCACCTGGGGCTAGGTCATGGTTATTTTTGAGATGTTATTTCTAAGTCCCTTTATCATCTAAAGGAGGATCGTTAAGATTACCATGCTGCTGTTGAGCTCCCTTACTAACTTTGCTCAGACTGAAGAAGCTCCTTGGATAAGGAGCGAAACGTTTCCACTGAGAAAACAGAAATCCAGTTGACATGATTCAAGCTACAGACGAAAGAGTAAGCTATGACGGCTTCCTGATGAGAAAAAAAAAGGTCCTTTCCCTGACAGCCCCTGCCCACTTCAGAAGAAGCCCAGCACTTCAAGTGGATGTTGATACCCAGATACAGGTTTCTGGGTACCCTTCAAATGACACAAGTCAAAATATTTTTAAATACAAATACTATGCCACAGAAAAACAAAGAACGCTGGATCTGCAGCAAGAAGATTCAATTCTCTGTTCAGCTATAAAACGCGCTGGCTGTACTGTATTCCCGGACCCTCAGCTATTGGCCTAATCATAGTTTATCCCATTAATCTAATTTTCTGTATTTTGCACAACGGTGCGGCTGGAACACAGCCACTAAAGCGGCACGCAGGACCTTCTTAAAAGCTAAACCGATGCAGCTGGCTCGTGTTTCAAACGTCTCGAACCGAAGCCATAAATACTAAATAAACCCAAGATGTTTTGCGGAACTCGTATTTGTTTTTGCAGAACTTCCAAACTTCTTGCATTCGCAGCCGCTGCCCCGCTAAAAGCTGGCCTTTTCGAAGGGGCGCCGGCCCCGACCGCGATTCCCCCTTGCGCGCAGGAGAAGGCGAGGGCGGCTTCCGCGCAGTGGTATCCGCGCCCCGCCCTCCGCCTAGGCAGAGCGGCGGCGTGTTCGTTATTCCAAGGCGGAGGGCGGAGACGGGCGGCAGCGCGGCCCTCCTTGCGAGCCCCGCCATGGCTCTGTCACCCAATATATCCACCCAGGAAGCGTCCGTGCTGGAGCGGCGAAGCAGCTCCGGTGGGTCGGGTTCCCGGGACGGGGGAGCGCCTGGGAGAAAGGCGGCCCGGCCAGTCCTGCCGTGGGTCTGCCGCCCGTGCTTGGGCTTTGCTCCGTAGCTGGACAGCGGCGGTCCAGCCTCGGACTTGCCCCGCGAGCTTCATCTTTGCCTTGGGCACGAAGGGGGGGGGGCTCGTAGAAAGGGCATTACCGTAGTTATAAACGTAATTATAAACATAGACGTTCAGTTCGGGAGCTGAAACGGGGGTCGTTAGAAGTGAACCCCATGGATGTCTGAATAGCTGTGTGAATGACCAAGGTGGGTCTTTAACACTGTATTTTACTGCATCCAAGAAAGGGAAGAACATCTGCATATTAATGCGTTACAGTTGTTCCTGCTGAACAGGCAGAGTAACTCAAGAGCCTGTGGTGTTTACACAAGTTTCTCAGGGAGGGCCCTGGTGCTCCAAACGTTTTGGGTTTTCCTATTCCTGGGGATTTTATAAGGCAAATGCGGTTTTCCACTAACAGAGTCAATGAGCAAGACATAAGAAGAAAGGGTGCAAAACTTCTTCAGGCATCCATGGCCTGTCTACACAGCAAACTGTCCACTCTAGTTACAGTTGCATTACAGAGTGAACACCAAATCACATTTCAACTTATTAAGTTGTGTGAACCCGGCCTCTGGGGCTAGTTTATGGTTCAGTGTGTCATGGGAATCCAGAAAATCTGCATCTTGTGCAAACACAGCTTTGTTCTGCATAAAACCTAGTTCCAAGTTTCTAGACAACCATCTAAGCTGTACATTACACTTAATACTTTGCTTTCTCGTGCTATGTTGAATAAACTACAGCTGGCTGCATTCACGCAACACAGTATGCCATAGACCAGAAGTTGGTAACCTGAAGCTAAACCACTTTTCATAGCATGGTCCCTCCCCTCCGCACCTCCGACCACTGCGGTTAAAAATTGCTGGCATAGTTTCCTGCTATTTTGCACTAGGATAGAAAACTTTAATTAAGCCCTAAAATAAGCATAACATAGTTTAGAAGAAAAACTGAAACACTGATTCTACCCCCAAAATGAGGAAAAATAAACAGAAAATTCTGAGCCCATATTTCCTTCATCCCTCTCTCTGCAGCCAAAAGAATGTTAAGTGCAACCCCCCAGCCATCAAAAGGTTTTTTTTTCATCCCCGCCATAAACTCTGGCTTGCAAACGAGTGGCTAGATTCACACTATAGTCTAAGCGAAAGTAAACAAACCACAAAATCAGGGAAGTGGCCCATCCCTGTATGCCAACTAAGCAGCTGCTTTTGGCACCAAGTTAAGTTGGATGTTGATTTCCAAGGAAAATAACATAAACATGTGGGGGATCTGGAGTAAGAGGATCTAAATTCTCCCCATGGGGGGGGGGCGGGGCCCGGGAGAAGGACACGTGCTGAACAACATCACTGCACAAATCTGCAACTCATGTCCATGTGGAAGCAAGGACATGATAGGATGGTGGTATGCATCATGGCAGTTTGCTGCAGCGGTGGCTGCATTTCATTCTCTGGTATTTGGGGATTGCTGTCTGTTGCCCATGTTGCCTAGAGGTGATGAGAGTTGGAGTTTGGCAGACTTCTGAAAGGTTGCCCCTCTTTGGATTTTGCCAAATGTTCTGTTTCTCGGAGTGGCCGCCTTTGCGCTTTGTGAAAAAATACAGCATCCAGCCAACGTTTGCTTTCAACAATATTTCGGCTTCCAAAACAGACCACTGTTGAATATTTAAGCTCCAGTCATTTAGCTACAATGATTATACTTTGTTCACTGTTTTAAAAAGCTACCAACATTAATGATTGTCAGTAGAGAATTTCATAAAATGTAAAGCGGCTAACTTAGTTGTATTCAGTGCAGTCAAAAAGTGAATCCATTTGCAATCATAGCTAATTCTGGATTTTTACTTTTATTTTTGTAACTTGGGGACTTCCTTTTGCTTGGTTGGCTCTGAGCATTCTGAGCTGTTCTTCCTTTTGTTTTCTTTCTGAAAATCACATGTTAACAGGCAGTGTGAAACCTCGACTGACTCATAGCAGAGAGCTAGAAATGAAGACTACTCTTCAAGAACTATTGATCTACATTATTTTTCTAACTGATTTATGTATATGTAAGTCCAGAAAAGGGAACTGATTTTTTCCTACAAAAATTGTTTAATGAAAAACACAGAATTAATTATGTATTTCTCAAGCTGCATATAGAAAATTAATATTGTTATTATATTTTTATCCCTATATTTCTATACTCAAGGCAGCAAACATACCTAATACTCCTGCCTCCTGTGTTTCCCCACAACAAGAACCCTGTGAGGTGGGTTGGGCTGACCCAAAGTCACCCAGCTGGCTTTCGTGTGAAATATGAAATGAATATGAATGAATAATAATATGAATCTAATCAGCTATAAACCTAGGTTATACCACTCACTTATACTTTTCTTGACTTGTTTAGCAATCAAAATAGTGGGGAGAAGTAAAGCTGGATTCCTTCACTAGGATTCTGATTTTTGTTATGTCTGAATGCAGCTGTGTTCACATGTACATGTGAAGGTTAAAAAAGGCACCTTTAAATGCAATTGGATGATGCACTTATACAGACTGCTGATCACTGGGGAAAAGTGGGTTTATATCTGTACAGTATTCAGTGAAAAATCAGGAGAATATAATTGTTAAACCATTTCCCTATTTTCATACAGAGAGAGAGGGAGAGGGAGGGAGGGATGGGTGGGTGGGTGGGTGGATGGTAGGTTTTTGGAGTAGAATGCGTGTATGTTCACATAGGTCAGTCAAGGAGGGATTTTGCAGGAAATTTCAGTGCAATGGGTGGAAAGGTGATACGGAAAGACAGGGAGCACCGTTCTCTCAGGGCATCAGCTGAGAAGTCCTGCTGGGTGACCCTTGCCACATAGTCACAGACAGGAAGTCCCGGAGCTGGGGAGAGAGCACCTGCTCCTGTGGAAGATGGTGAAGATGGGGGATTTTTAAGGATGGGGGGGAAAGCATATCTTGGGAACAGTGCTCCTGCATATTAACCGAAGTTCTTTGAGATCCCCAAGAACACTTAAAACACTGGTGGACATTCAGCATGATTTCGGACTAGCCTGCATGTCTGTCTATTATGGTTAGTGGTGTGTGATGAGCTGTTTCATAGCTAATTGCCTTTTCCCCCTCTGATACTTGCTGCGGCCCATTAAGAAGTTCACAAATCACTTTTCTTTGGGATTCTGGTGAATAAACACAGCAAGTGCATCAGGCAATCTGAACAGCCCTGCTGTTTCATTTCCTCATGTCGGATTTCTGCATAATGTATTTCTCTTTAGTGACGTTTGGGATGGTGAGCACAGATATGTATTACCTAAACAGAGTAATGTCCAACCTCTTCTTGGAAAACTCTTTATCAACGGATGATAAGATCTTCAGAACTATGGGCAGCATTACCAACTTTTGGGAGGTAAAGTTTCCTTTCCACCTTTGCTCTTCCAAAAATTGCGGGGGGGGGGACGTTTGTTTCTGGGATGGTTATTCCATAGCTACGTAGAATTTGATTTGGCCGTTGTTAGGATGACTGGCTCTGGTTCATTGGGCACCTCAGAAGAGTTCTGCCTTTGCTCAGAACCCTCCACTTCGGTGCATTGGGGCCCTTGCCTTCTGTAAACAATCCCAGTTCCAAAAGAGGGAGAGAACCAACCAAGTAAACCAGGATTGTCTCTAAACCAACCATGAATACTTTGGTTATCTGCAAGACTGAGGCTTGTTGAGCCTTGTTACGTGTACCTAAAACCAAGCAAGCCATCTTATGGCTTAGGGCAGTGTGCAAGCCAACCAGACTTTGTCTGGTTTCTGGATTGTTCAGTGTACCACAGTTAAAACAAATTCTGGCTTAGCATAGGGGTAGGCAACCCATAGTCTGCATATAGTCTTCCGACCTCTGTTCTGCAGCTCCCAGAATCCTCGCATGTGCTGCTGCATTTTGATGGCAATCTTACTAAATTCAGACGTGCAAGCTCTTGTATTTCAGCTCACCTTGCACTGTGTCTCTAGCTAGTATTGGCAGTGGCTGTCAGTACTGGCTGTCAGTACTGGCAGTGGCTCTTCAGGATTGCAGGCAGGAAGTCTTCCCTTTCGGACTAGAGCAGCGTTTCTCAACCTTGGCAACTTTAAGATGTATGGACTTCAACTCCCAGAATTCCCCAGCCAGAGCTGGCTGGGGAATACTGGGAGTTGAAGTTGCCAAGGTTGAGAAACGCTGGACTAGAGATTTGAAGGATAGATGACCAAATATTCAATATGCAGAGGATGCTCTCTAGCAGGCCCAAGGGCTGTGGGAACAACCCCTCATAAAAGAAGGCAAGAGGGGATCGTGTTCACAGAACACTGATTGTGAACAGGATTTTTAAGGCTTTGATTATGTACAGGATTAGGTGAAATAAGTCAGCGGGGCTTGCTTTTGGATGGATGTGTATAGGCTTAGTCTGGAAATAAAATTCACAATACTGTTAAAAGTAATATTAAGAGATTCTGTATGTCTAAACGTCATCAAATGATGTGCCCGTTGATTTTGTTACGTGTTCTTTGGTAAGATAGATAAAGCCAAAGAATGTAAATACACCTTTCCCAAACAAATGACTTCTTTCATGTAATATAGTTTTTAGAAGGCCCACTTGTGGATGGGCTTTATTGGAAAACCTGGTACAATGAAAATTCCACGACTAGCTACAGAAACAGTAGCCGCATCTACTATGAGAACTTACTCCTGGGAGTAGCTCAGATCCGGCAGTTGAAAGTCCGTAACAACACTTGCTCCATCTATCCTTCTTTTCGTGCATTTATGAGAGAATGCTACGGGCAGTATCGCTACACACATGAAGACAGAGAAAGCTTTGGCTTTAAAAATAGTTCCGCGTAAGTATAAATGCATTTTAGGTTTTTTTTCCTGATGTCTTCATTCTACATGTATTTTAGCAAACTCTGATTGATGGTGGGATGTGACTTCCTCTCCGGGAAATCCCATTATTTCATTATTTAAAGCAGATCACCACAGTCATTAAATGAACCATGTGGTCATTAAGCGAATGTCGCAGTTCCCCATTGATTTTGCTTGCCGAAAGCCGGCTGGGAAGGTTGAAAATTGTGATCATGTGACCATGGGACGCTGCGATGGCCATAAATGCAAACTCGTTACCAAGCGCCTGAATTGTGATCATATGACTGCAGGGATGCTGAGATGGTCGTAAGTGTGAGGACTGGACGTAAGTTGGTTTTTTCCAGCACTGTCACGAACCATCACTAAACAAATGGTTGTTAAGCAAAGACTACCTGTATGTGACTCAATAATGTATTTAACTGTAAAAGAATAGATTCATACTCTTCTGTCCACCAGGTGGCACTATTCTACTTCTGCTACTCTAGCTCCATGGCATTGGGGCCTTATTGGTCTATATAGTACTGGAGGATTTATGTTCACCCTCAGCAAATCAAAGGAACAAAGTTTAAAGAAGCTAGCCTTCCTCAAGAAACACAGCTGGATCACCCGAGGAACAAGGGTTGTCTTTATTGATTTTTCAATGTATAACGCTAATGTTAACCTCTTCTGCATAGTCAGGTGAGCATTTCTAATGCTGTTTTACATATCCTACTTTTGAGAGAAATTTGCTGAAATACCTGTGCTGTTGGAGCTGACTTGACTGAGCTCCACATGAAAAGTCCTCATTAAAAAAACATGGCAAGTTGAGACTTTCAAGTAGTTACAATTTTCACTGGAGATACAGCTGCAGCCAGATATTTGCTTCACCCATTTCTTGTAGACAGTATCCTTCCCTCGAGATTTCAAGTGTCTTCAGGTCTAGAGGTTCTCCATCTCTTAATTCCCCTTTTCGTATTGAGTTTCTACTTGTCTTCTAGGACGTACTCTCCAAAATTCCACGCCTTCTCATCTCACTCCTCTGCCTCTACCAGCTCGAAACTCAGCTGCTTCACCTCTGGGCTTTTGGGCCCCATCCCTGGCTCTGCTCTTCTCCAGTGCTCCATGCCTCTGCGTTGAGCTGCATTCCTTAGCTCAGGAATCCCATGAGAGTCCTGTCAATCTTCCCGAACCCTCTCATGCTGTTTGTTTTTTTTCACTTGTGTGTATATACAGTGCCAAATCATCATCATCATCATCATCATCATCAAAATTCATATTACAGAAATTACATATTCATTAAAAATGAACAAAACTGTTACCATTATTTGTGCAGCATTGGAATAACAGCAACACCAACAATATTCTTGGTGTGGGTTTCCTCATGCTTTCATGGTTTCATTTAGCTTGCATCTTAGAGGAGGTGGCCACCCACTGTCTCCCGGATACACAGAGAGTTTCTTTGTTTTACTTTCACAGGCTGACTATAGAATTTCCTGCAACAGGTGGTGTAATCCCTTCTTGGCAGTTCCATTCTGTGAAACTTCTCAGATACGTCACGTATTATGATTATTTTCTAGCCTCCTGTGAAGTCATCTTCTGTCTTTTCATCTTCACGTTCCTTATTCAAGAATTTATAAAAATGAAGAAACTGAAAGGAGATTATTTTAGAGATGCCTGGAATTGGTTGGATATGTTACTGCTCCTGGTAAGTTTCAGCATTTACATGTCATTGATGTAGAAAATGGGTTTTATAACCCATAGCATAGGGCCTGATTATCTGAGGGACCACTTCTCGTCCCTTGTTTCTGCCTGCCTGTAGATTCAGGCAGAGTGGGTGAACTCTAGGTCTCTTGTATTAAAAGTTGCCACCTTGTGGGACTTAGGAAGCATAACTTCTCTGTCGTGGCCTCCACTCTCTGGAAAAGCATTCCCCCAAAATGGGTGGCACCTGGCTTTGGTCCCAGTCCTGGAGTTAATGTGTTTGGGAAGGGATCTTCAGTGCTGTATTTTAATAGCTGTTTTTCGCCTGGGCTGTTTTGTTTTGTTCTGTTTATGCTTTCAATTGTTTTAACTTAGTATTAGATTTTGTAAGTTGCCCAGAATCTGCTGGAGTGGGCGGCTAGAATAAATATAATGACATAAATAAATAAATACTTATGAAAATGTTGAGCAATTGTGCTTATAAATTTCAGCTCAACCACGATGATCAAACAAAAACATTCAAACGCAAACTTTGACGTTCAATGTAATAGATCAGCCACATATAACACTTACATCTGATCGCCAGTACAGGTAGTCCTCGTTTAACAATGGTAATTGGGACCAGAAACTCCATCGTTAAATGACGCAGTCGTAACTCGAAAAACCATGTGACTGTACTGCTTAGCGACCGCAGTTCCAGCAGTCCCTGTTGCCATTGTTAAACGAAGACCGCACAGGTCGTTAAGTGAGGAACTCAGGTGACCGTGACTTCCTACTTCCTGCTGGCTTCCCCATTGACATTGCTTGTGGGAAGCCAGCAGGGAAGGTCACAAATTGCGATCACATGACTGCAGGATGCTGTGACAGCTGTAAGTATGAGGTCCACTCATAACTACCACTTGTTCAGTGCCGTTGTAAGTTCGAATGGTCGCTGAATGAGTGGTCGTTAAACGAGGACCACCTGTATATCCACAATAAATCAGAAACATTTTACATTCTTGGTTTCTGCTAAAGTAAAGTGTTAAAATGCTCTTGTACTTTAGAGTTGATATTTGGTTTTGTTGTCTTTACCAACAATACTGTATGAATTAAACTATTTTAGGATCAAGTACGGTGGTCCTGCTCCTACCTGAGTGGGCAGTTTCAGACAGTGGTCATGAGAGTGGTCATGCTTGAGTCCAGGGGCACTCCAGTATGGGGACCCATAAGGCTCAGGGTTCTTCCCTACATTATGTTACATCTACTAATGCAGGGCTTTCCAAAGTTTTCCCGCGGCGACACACCAACCACCGTTGGTGTGTCGCCGCGAGAAAACCCGGAAGTGCCGCCGTTGTGGCAGCGCGCAAAAACCCAGAAGCGCTGCTACCGCTTTCAGTTTTTGCGCGCCGCCGTTGGTGTGTTGCCGCGGGAAAACAGCGCTTCCGGGTTGTGTGGCGACACACCACACTGTGTGTGGCGACACACTTTTGTGTCGCTTCACACAGTTTGCAAAGCTCTGTACTAATGACACCCATTATACTCGCCAGCCTAGGCCAAGTTGGAAATGCAGTGGAAGCCCTGAACTGGAAGCTGTGAGGATCTGGATGGGGTGAAACCAACTCAGAATAAATCCTATCAAGACAGAGTTTCTTTAATCCATTAACATCTGGGCAATCTGAGAATTCATTATTCCGGAGGGGGTTGCATGTCCCCTGAAGGGGGTGGTTTGTAACCTATCCAGTGTCTTTCTGGATTCTAAGCTCCAGCTTCCAACCCTACCTGGACCAGGATGCCCTACTTCATGCCCTGATCAGCATTTGGCTGGGCTACTGTAACGGATTTTACATGGGGCTGCCATGGGGACAACATGGAAACTGCAGCTGATACAACACGTAGTGTCTCAATTACTGTCAGGACAACCTCGCTAGGGTAGAAAAATATCAATTTTGGAATTGCTTCACTGGGTACCAGTAAGCTTCTGGGCCCAATTCAAAATGCTGAGCATTAAATTTAAAGTCCTTAAATGGCACATCAGCAGGATACCCCAGGCAATGCCTTGCTAGAATTGAATCTGCCCATCCAGCCAGGACACTAGAGAGGGCCTGTTGACAATCCCTCTCCTTGAGTGGTGTATGAATTTGGACCACACAGTAGGCCTTCTCTGTGGTAGCTCCCATGCTTTGGAATGTTCCCCTCCTGGAGCTTCAGGTGACTCCTACTCTCCTCATATTTAGAAAACAACTGAAGTTAGTAGTAATATAAGTACTAATATAAGTACTAATAATAATAAGTACTAATGAAGTTAGTACTAATATAAGTACTAGGGTGCTTTTGGCGCTGACTGATAGTGGATGGCCATCATAGGAATTGTTGATTGTGCTGATTATATTTGATGGCTTGTTTTGCTTTCTGCCTTTGTTGTCTTTATACTGTGTTTTAATTTGGAGTATAGCTGTTGGCTGCACAAAGTAATTTTGCATAGGGCAGCTCATATATACTGTCAAATAAGTTGTCAAATAAATGCATTTCGTTACCAGTTTAGAAAGGCTTCCCTCTAAAAAAATCACTGAAAAATAAAATACTGAATAGCAGGGTATGATGTTTCATAAAGCAACAGAGTCCTCACAGGTATTTTAGCTACATCCTGTAATATTAATAAATACATGATTTGCAGACATAAATTGATTTTCTCAACTAACTAATATCTGTAGCCTTACACCCCTTTGCTTTTTCTCCTGTTCAGTTGTCTGTTTTTGCTATTGCTTTCAATGTTTACCGAACGGTTGAGGTATCCAGACTTATGGAAAATCTGCTCTCCAATTCAGATTCTTATCCAGACTTTTATTTCCTTGGATTTTGGCAGACCCGTTACAATAATATGATTTCAGTAAATGTCTTCTTTGCATGGATAAAGGTACTACTGCTAACCTTATTAAGTGTCATAATGTTTTTTTAAAAAAGTAGTTCTCTCAACAAACTCAAAAAGGGAGAAAGAAACATTCTAACCCCATTTTAAAGTCTAAGGAACTTTTGCATGCTTTTTTTTCCCTTTCTCATTCATGCTATTTGATCAGGCTTCTATCCTGGAATGACTTAGAAACAATTGTGGCTGCTGTTTTTGCTTTAACTACATGGTGGCAGAGAATTAAAAAATCACCATAAAGCCAGTGGCATGATAAATTGTGTAAAGATCAAAAATACTGTACTAAAATGGGGCTTTAAAAGGCCTGGGAGGTTGAAAAGCCATGAAGAAGACCATAATGTAGGCACCAAGTATGCTTTCTTGAGACATCAGAACCCCCCTCAGGTGGCCATGGAATTTGTCCGTACAGGTAGTCCTCAGGTTACGACCATTCGTTCAGCGACCATTTAAAGTTATGACAGCACTGAACGAGGGGGACTTACAACTGGTCCTCAAGGTTGCAGCCATCGCAGAATCCCCACAGACATGTGATTGCGATTTAGCAACCAGCTCGCAGTTATAATGGTTGTAGCGTCCCACAGTCACGTGATCACAATTTGCGACCTTCCTTGCCAGTTTCCCACAAGCAATGTCAATGGGGAAGCTGGCAGGAGGTCGCAAGTCACTCCCACAAGTCGCTCCCACTCACACCACTTTTTCTCCTGAGGAGCCCCCAGGTGGCATGAGGATCTCGTACTACGTAGTGCCCAGGTCCGCAACTAGGGTCTGTGTCACTCGGGGTAAACATGAATTCCGCCCCCCCCCGCAGGGTCGAGTCCCCCCCTGCACCCCCAGCACAGTCCCCCCTCCACGAAGCAGTGCGGGGCTCCCCCGGGACAAGCGCCCTGCTCCTGGCTGCGATCTCTTGCGTGCCCCTGGCTCCGGGGGAAGGACCTGCTGCGCTCCCGTCTGCCCATCTGGGCCGGGTGGAGAGAGTTGCCCGCTGTCGCACTCCCAAGCGGGACGATCCGGAGTGGCACTGGGAGGACACGGCCCTGCGGCCAGCCCGGAGCCCGCGGCCAGCCCCAGGGAGCGGACGAGCCCAGCCACACAATGTCCCAGCGGGCCTCTTTGCGGGCGGCAGCAGCAGCGACAGGAGCGCGGGCCTCCCTCAGGGCTGGCCGTCGAAAGAGGCATTTTGGCACCTTCCCCAGCATGGCGCCTGGGGCACATGCCCGCTTACCCCCCCAGGTTGTGGCCCTGGTAGTGCCTGCCCACCTGTACTCCTTAGTGCCCGTCCACAGTATCTGCCCGTCCACACTCCATCCATGGTGCCTGCCCACAGCACTCACTTGCCCGCACTCTGTAGTGCCCGCCTACAGCACCTGCCCACCCACACTCCGTACCACCTGCCTGCCCGCCCGCCTGCACTGTGTAGCATCTGCCTGTCACCTGCCCAGCTTCCCATACTCCATAATGCCCACCCACAACACCTGCCCACCCGCCGGCCTGCATGCCTGGGACATGGTTTCAGCGCCTCTTGTCACATTGCGGTCACATTCAGTCCTTGCCTAACAACCGCAACCAGGGCTGCTAACACTAAACGGCACGGCCACGTGATGTTTTGCTTAATTACCACTTCGGAAATGCTGGCCCCGACTGCTGTCCTAACCCAAGGGCTACCTGCAACTGGTGCCTAGGAAGCTCCTTCAGATAACCTGGGCCTTAGTCAGTGATGGCTTTGAAGGTTAAGACCAGCCCTTTCAATCAGCCCTGGAAATGGGCTAGAAGCTGGCGTAAAGTGATTAGCTGGGACAGTCCAGAATCTTCACAGAAATAACCTCTGAATGTAACAATTGCAATATTATCTAATTGAAATCCTTCTTCTGTAAATCCTTTTGTGGATCCTTTTGTACCTTCAGTTCTTTAATCTCAAACTGACCTGAGTGTCTCTACGATTTAATATTGATTTCCTGAGAGGTATGTGAAAGCTCTTTAGTGGGTAGGTTTAAGACTATGTGGTAGATTTGTGTCTTGGCCACGTTGTAATGTTATCTATTTTGTTCTCTTCCAGATATTTAAATATATAAGTTTTAACAAGACAATGACTCAGCTGTCTTCTACTCTGTCCCGCTGTGCTAAAGACATCATAGGATTTGCCATCATGTTCTTTATCATCTTCTTTGCATACGCACAGCTGGGCTACCTGGTCTTCGGGTCACAAGTGGATGAGTTTTCCACTTTTCAGAATTGCATGTATGGAATGTTCCAAGCTATCTAATACTGTTGTGTCATTGTGTCATCAGTTAGAGCCGCATTTTGTAAAGAAGGGCCAGGGGACATGAGATACTTGATAGTGGCAGCTTGTGGAGTTCTGAATCCCACAAGCCCTTCTGAAAATGCATGAGTGGGACAAGAAATAATCAACATAGTCATTGGAAACAGGAGAGCAAAGCCTATTTTCCATCTGCTCCTCGCCAATCATTTTAAAGGCGGTTGTCTAGGAGACAAAGATCTTCTCTTCTATGTCTTGTGCCCCAAAATCTAAAGTACTACTTGATGTTGGTCAGATTATCCCAATTGGTAAGGTTGCTCTTTGCCACATCCCTAGCACGCTGTCTAGGATAATCGTTGCAAACCCTCAGTACCTTTTTTTCTGGACAAGGGGACACATTAACAGCGCACATGACTACACAGACATTTTTCCCTAGCGCCAAGAATGCCTTTGGAGCCAAAATGGAATGTAAGGCCGTTAGCATTCTGGAGGTTAATATTTTGCTTTGCAGCATGCTGCCTTCCTTTTCAAATGTTATTTGAATTATAATAATATTTCAAGAATATTAAGTAGGGAGGGCAAGAGGTCTGGCAGATAGTGTAGGAAATGTTCATGGGCACATGGGTACCCAGCTGGCAAGAAACAGAGAGATACACATACACATACACACTTACCCATTATATATCCATTACATCTATCTACTCACTTCTTTTCACCCTTTCCATATTCAATACAAGGTTTCCTTGAAAGTGAATCATTCTCCAATTGGGATAACTTTCAGAAACAAAGTGACTGGGTTGTACCTGGTATAGCTTTGCAAGCAGGACACAACCAGCATCATGTTCTAAGGTTTTTTCTTTTCAAAATATCTTTCTCAGTTTCTTGGATACCATTAGACTGCTTTAGGAGATGTGCTAGGAAACATGGCAAATATCTAAAATAGTAAGAAATTGTTTGGCCCAATTTCAACTCAAATAGGTTTGTAAGTAATGATAGTAACTCACTTGTAATCAATGATTCTTCATATTACTAATTTTAATATGAATTATGCAATGTAGAATAGTTTACACAGAAATTATAACTTTGTTAACTCAAAAGTAAGTTCTGTGTTCAGTGGCATCAAGTAACTGTGTGCAGGATTGCAGCCTCGGTAGGAATCATAGAACATCATACTTAATATCATATTTTTGCTTCCTCTTTAAGTTTTACCCAGTTTCGTATTGTACTTGGAGATTTTAATTTTGCCGACATAGAACATGCAAATCGAATTCTTGGACCAATTTACTTCATCACATTTGTATTCTTTGTATTCTTTGTATTGCTGGTAAGTGCTATCTTGGATAATTGAATCAGAATGCAAAGCTGGGGTTACTTTGGCCTCAAAGATCCTGACAACAATTGGTACAAGACATGTAGTATGTGTATCTGGTGAAGGAATTGCAAAGTGTCCATCGTTTCCTACTATTTTATCTTTTTAAGTGGGCTCTAAGATGTTGATAAGATGGAGAGGTTGTTACTCTTGAGGTTTCTGGTGAATAAAGGGATTTTGGAACTGAAAGATCCAAGATATCTGTAGTGATATGGGTCATTCTTGTATCATCCTGTCATTGTCAAGAACATTATCAGTGACACAATTACCCTAGTGCATTTTTTGGTAGGTGTAGGTGAGTCTACAGATGTAAGGTTGTGCGGATCCAGAATTGGCCTTTACAGCCACTTACGGATCCACTGTTAAAATTTTACCCTTGGAAGACAATCTTACTCGGCTACGAGTGATCGCCAATGACAGATGTAAAAAATCAGCACACAAGTCCCTGTATAGCAGGGGTCCCCAACCCCCAGGCCGTGGACCGGTACTGGTCCGTGGCCTGTTAGGAACCGGGCCACCATACCAGTCTCTAAACCCCACCCTCCGGTCCGCGCGATTGGCTCCCTCCTGCAAACCCCGCCCCCGGTCCGCACGATTGGCTCCCACCTGCAAACCCCGCCTCCGGTCTGCATGATTGGCTCCCGCCTGCAAACCCCATCCCCTGGTCCGTGCAGTTGGCTCCCGCCTGCAAACCCCGCCCCCCCAGTCTGTGGAAAAATTGTCTTCCACGAAACCGGTCCCTCATGCCAAAAAGGTTGTATACCCCTGCTGTATAGAACCACCTGTTTGTCCTTCCCAGTAAAAAGTCTACACTTCATAGCCCCAGACACATGAGAATATAATGCTTAGCTCCACAGTCTTACAAATGAATCCGTACACATTCTCCCAAGAATATCAAATGTCTTCTGAAAGTTGTAATATTTGTTCAAAGTATCCCTGCTCCCATTACATGCCTAACTTATGGTTTAAAAGGTGAAAATAGAGTCCTGGAGTTGGATGTGGGAGATCAGGTTTTTGTTTTTATTAAGTAACTCCACTAATTTTCTCTGATTAATCTTGAGGTTATCAATAGGGGTAGTTCATGTAAAAGTAGGCATGACCCTCAAGGGTAAAGTTGCTTTTCATAATTTCCACTGAGACCTAAGAAAATGAGAAAATCAAAGTATAGTCAGGCATCTCAACTTAATTCCTTCCAAGTAAATTAAATTGTGCAGGCATGAGATCTAAGACTGCAGTCCTAAGACTATTCACTTGGGAATATAAAAAGAAAAAGGTTTGTGAACCCCACACGGCCTATTTGAAGGAATAGGCTGTGTCACAACTAAGTATTACGAACAAGATACTACCTTCTGTGCCATCTTGTAAACTGATGGGTGTGATTCTGTGAGAAATTTCTGTATGAGTTTTGAAATAAGTTTTTATTGCTATAATTTATTGAGATAGAAGAAGAAGAGAAGAAGCCTTCCTTCTGAATAAATTAGCTCTGGGTAAGCCCAGTAGGTATGCAACTTCAGCTAGCATACTGTGTAAAAACCCCATACCCACCACTAAAATACTCCTTACTTTCACTTGGAGTGACAGGCTTGGGCAAAATTCTTTGCAGTGGCCAATCAGACATCATGAGTAACATTGGTTGTGAAGTTTGCTTTGAACCTCTTGCACAAGGTCATGACTTCAGACTGCAGACTGAGTCCAGAATCTTCATCAGGTTATCGAGAAAAGTATTTGTACTGTGCAAATGATAAGGAACGATCAGGGATGCCAACCAGCAAGATACACTCACTGCTTTTGTGATGGCTAGTGCCATACAGGAGGAAAATACATTCAGTTAGGCTACTATCAGCATGCTATATTCTAATATGGATGCTTTTTAAAAAAAATGTTACATTGTTCTGTATTATTGATTATCCTGGAATCAATATGCTTTGCTTTGGAATGTGATGGTTCATCTTTCAGATTCTTGCGTATTAATGCATTATTTGTTCACATGAAGTTTTCTTTTTTCACGTAGAACATGTTCTTGGCGATCATTAACGACACATACTCTGAAGTGAAAGCTGACTTTTCAGTAATTCCAAGCAGAGAATTTGAGATCAGTGATCTTATTAAACAGGTAAGAACTTAAAGATGTCTTGCTCATTTATATTCTGGCCACACTGTAGTTTTTAGTTCAAGGAATAGTTAATTGCTACTGATACTGTTTTTCTCAATACTTTATTTAAAAAGTGCTCTGAAAAACAATTCAATAAATACTTCTATTAGTTCCATAAATTTGTGAAGCAATAGGTCTTTTCTACATAAATAGCAGTGAATGGACTTTTCTTCATTGATACTTCACAGAATATAAGGAGGGATGTTTTGTTGTTGTCTGTGAAAGAAAGGAAAATTGCACTTCAGTTCCCAGGACTTCGAGTGGATTCCCATATAAGTCACAATGTCTCTATCTTGGGATAATGTTACACATATTTTACAGTATCTGAAGGCATCTTTAAACTTTTTCTTTTGACCGTGGTTTATGATACTGCAGTATTTCTAATATAGAAAGCATACAAACAAACACTGGCTTGGTCATCCTGTGGAGTTAACTTTCTGTAGAGAATTCCCTATTTTATCTCCCCCTATTTTCCCCTATTATATCTTCCCCTATTTTCCTTCCTGCTTTGTCTTCTGTGCCTAGGAAGATTAAGACCATTTCACAAGCTCAACAGCAGCATGGTGATCTTAACGATCCTCCTTTAGATGATAAAGGGACTTAGAAATAACATCTCAAAATAACCATGACCTAGCCCCAGGTGTAAGGTCACACAGCCACCTAGAAACATATTTAAGGATTCCCTTACTAACTTTGCTCAGACTGAAGAAGCTCCTTGGATAAGGAGCGAAACGTTTCCACTGAGAAAATAGAAATCCAGTTGACATGATTCAAGCTACAGACAATTCCACCTGGATGACTGAGAACCTTCATAGACATATTTCTGTAGAGAAAGTCAATAGAAGCGCAATCCTGGTGATTCTCCTGAAACTCTTGGTAGCTTGGATACCGTTAGCCATAATAAGCTATCCTGATTCTGTGAGAGAGGCATTTTCTGACAATCGTTCTGCCTCTGGATAGTTACTGCAAGATAGTTGCTGCTTTTGAATTCCAGAAGGTTTTGTTCTTTCCCATATGCTGTTTAACATCTATGTGAAAGTGAGAGATCTTCCAGAGGATTGGTCTGAAGCTCTACCAGTTTGTGAAGAATGACCAGCTTTGTTTCTCATTCTCAGGGATGCTTGGACTGTCCTGAATCAGTATCAGTTTGTATGAGAATGAACTGAGACTCAATCCAGACAAATCAGTGGTATTCTCAGGAGGTAATTTAGCCACCTGAGTGATTGGTGATCAGTCTGCTGTAGATGGGAGTCACATTCCCCAAAATTTCAGATTCATTAGAGCAGAGCTTTCCAAACTTTTCATGTTGGTGACACACTTTTTACACATGCATCATTTTGCGACACGCTCTTACAGCAGGGCACAAGGCAGGCCCTAGGACCTGCGCGGAGAAGATGGAGGGAGGCAGGATTCAGCGGTGAGCTGGGGCAGCAAGGCGGTCTCGGAGGCAGCAGTCAGCAGAGAAGGCGCAGGACAACCAGCTGGCCATCTTTTTATCCTTTTTACTTCCCGCCGTTTTTGGGCGGGCTCCAATCAGGCTGCTTTCCACTGGGCACACTTTTCCGCCCTTCTTTCTCTGGCGCTGATAGGTGGAGGTGACTGCTCCCCTTCTTCTTTGATTTTTGCGCCCAAACTGTCTCCCACGCAACACACCTAAACACTCCAGGCGACACACTAGTGTTTCCCGACACACAGTTTGGAAAGCTGTGCATTAGAGCAGAGCTTTCCAAAGTGTGTGTCGCCACACAAAAGTGTGTCGCCACACACAGTCTGGTGTGTCACCACACAACCCGGAAGCGCTGATCATCATCAGCGCTTCCGGGTTTTCTGGCGGCAACACACCAACGGCGGCGTGCAAAAACCCGAAAGCGGCAGCAGCGCTTCTGGGTTTTTGCGCGCTGCCGCAACGGCGGCACTTCTGGGTTTTCCCGCGGCGACACACCAACGGCGGTTGGTGTGTCGCCGCGGGAAAACTTTGGAAAGCCCTGCATTAGAGGCTCAAGTGATTCTTGTGGCTTAAAGCATCTTTCCCATATGCCAAGTTTAAGCTTACCTGGCTGGAAAAAAGTGACTACAGTTATCTATGCCTTGGTAATCTTCTGTTTTTATCATTGCAAGATGCCTATTGTGTGCAGTTGCCTGTAAAACTTATGAGGAAACTTTGGTTGGCCCAGAATGGAGTCGCTAAGTCTTTAATTAGAATTGAGTGTTTCAAACAGAAACAGGGGTTTTCACCTGCCCCAACGCTCATGTGGCTTCCAGGTCCACTTTCAAAACACATTTTAAGTTCTCAATTACAAAATTATCTGAAATTCTACCTTCCAATATTCATTTATCTGAACATTAAGATTTCCTTCGGAGGTCCTCTTCTCAAACTCCCTGTCAGCTGAAGTGTTGTGGTTAAGAACACCCTTTGTTAAAAGGGTTAACACCCTTTGCATAGTGATACCCTCCTTGTGGAACAGTTTTCCCAGAGAAGTTCCAGCACCAAGTGAAGACTTTATATACTGTAATTAATGTAGTTGTTTTGTGTCACATTTCATATCACTTTTGTTTGTTTGGCTTTGTGTTCCCAGTTTTTTATATTTTATGTTTCTTTATTTTATTTTAAGCTTTCCATTAGGCCATCCCTGAGAGAAAGGTGTGATATAAATTCAGTAAATAAAAGAAATGTATGGTTTGCATAACTGAATGTCAAGAAGAACTTTAGTGGCATGAATAAGTCCAGTATTTTGAAGAGTTTTTGTTGCAGTTGGCTTTTCTACTTCTTGCTTAAGTTTTCCGCTAAGAGTGACTGTTCAATTGTCCATTTACTGTCTTGATTTATGTAGTCCGTACGTTTAAAAATGCACCCTTACCTCATACTGGTTTGGAAACTTGTTTCTCTATTCCAACCCCAATTAATCCTAAAATAGTTTAGTTAATACATACAAATTATTTTCATTGGACAACTCAAGGCTATATTATAGTATGTAAGCTTTTGTGTTCTCCCAAACTGTTCAACAGAATGGGTAGTAAACAAAGACAAAGAAAAAAAAGGGGTGGTATTATTCTAAATTGGATATTGGATTTTTGTGCTTATAATCAGAAATGCTATCTTGCATTTTTGTGTAACTCAGCAGATCTTCCACCTGTAAACTTTTTAAAGATGACTCACCTTATATACACTATGCATGCTAATGTTACTCAGTTTTTCTTCTGTTGGCCATTCTTACCATATACATGATCAAAACCTAATTTCCAGATTCAGTAATATTGATTTTGCTGGGGTTTTGTTTACTTCCATCCACCTCACAAGTATGCTCCAATCTGCCTGATTGAAGTAACTGTAACATGTTACATTTGCAGTACAAAAGGATATCATTGCTTTTTGGTTGCAGCCTTTGGTGCATGCTAAAATCATTTCGTACCTATTAATCAAATTAAGCTTACCTAGTGTTTCCTACATTCCTCCACCTCAAGCTTGTACATATTGCAACTATTGGACTCTAGTGTTGTTTAGGTTTTTTTTTTTAGCCAGAAGGAAAGGTATGTCCACTTAACAATCCTATTTGTTTTGTTTAGGGTTACAATAAAGCTTTAGTCAAACTCAAACTGAAGAGACAGTCATCACAGACAGAAGACTTATATTTGAAAAGGTGGGTATCAGACTTCAGGTATGCTGCTGCTTTTAATTTTCTAGCTAATTTTCTTATTCATACATGTGACCTCAAAGGGTGATGGATAGTGATGTTGCTGTCCCACTAAGAGAGACCCTTCAGGACAGATGAGGAGGCACCCTGATGTGCACCTAGGACAGAGAGCCCAAGCTTTTAAAGGCCAATAAGGGAGGTTGGGATTTCCAAGAGCACATCTCATAAACACAACCACAAAACACTCATTTATCAGCAAGCCAATTTTGTGGTTGCTTCTCTCCAGCCATCCGGGAGGTCCTCTTCCTTCAGCTTATTCTTGTGTTTCTGAGCAGGTGGGAGCTATGATCTATGGTCATTCAACTCTAGCAGAAACAAGCGTGTCAACTGACTATTTCCATTTAGATTAATTTCATCAGGACTTCTTTTTTTGTAGCGCGCAAGCATTAGGATGTTGTACCTAAATAAATTCTTGGGTTTTTTCCCTCTTTGCATGACCATTAGGGCAGGACAGTCCATCTCTAGAGTGGATACAAGTAGGAATGTCTCCAGAATTGGTGGTTTGGACACGGTAAGAGCTGTATGCTTCTCTCCACTTAGCAAAATAAAAATGAATTAGTGGATGGAGACCTTATTTATTTTCAGTGGGTTATATTACTATGTGGCAGCATAAACAAAGTTTTGTGATACTTAAATAATTAGCAAATTTATTTTGTATCAACTTTCATCTGATTTTATACATGTATCTAGGAGTGAATACATCTATAATACATACACAAACATGAACAGGTAGGAGGGAGGGAATGGCAAAATATCAATTTAGAGGAGATGAAATGCAAACAATACCACAACACTTTAACAAGAGCCATACTCTGGTTGTTGGGTCATAGATCATTCAAGGCTGTCTCTGTTGTGTTGATTAGCCTATATTAGAATAAAAGCTTGTGGGGGTTGGAGCGTCAGGGACATGGAGTAGCAACAGGATCTGAGAACTCCCAGTTGGAAGGATATTAAAAGCTGGACTCCCACATATAAACAAACAAACTAACTAACTAACTAACTAACTAACTAACTAACTAACTATATATATATATATATATATATATATATATATATATATATATATATTTATTGTCGATGGGTGAGTTGGAAGCTGAAAATGCCTAGACTGGAACTTTATAATTTATTTTGACTTTGTTACTGAAAATAAGCTGGATAGATTTACTTTCGTTTTTGACTCTGGGCAGAGAGCCAATGCCTAGAGGGAAAAATTTAACTCAGCAGACTCTTCCAGCGTGGAATAGAGCTAAAAATAAAAATAAACCTTCAGATAAGAGTTTTGAGTGACTGGAAAGAGTTGAAGTTAAGGAAGTAATTATGTTGGAAAATAAAGACTTAGAAGGGCTCAAAATGAGGCGGAATCTGGAGGCAGAAGTAAAGATTAATGGAGGAGCCAATCATCACTTACAGGAGGCTGCCATTGTGGTCAGGCAGAAAGAGAAGGGAGAGAAAGGAGAAAAGAAAATAGCTATGGATTCAGAGGAGATGTTGACAAGATTTGCAGAAATGATGCAGAAAAATAATGACTCTCTTAGAGCTCAGGTGGTGGATGAGATATTAACAGGAGTAAATAAAACACTCTTAGGAATCAAGCAAGAGATTTAAGTTGTGACTATGAGAGTGGAGGAACTGGAGAAAACAGCAATACATAATCAGAAGACGATGTTGGATTATAATATTAAGTTTGAACAATGGGAGTTGAAGATGATAGATATCCAAGACCGTGAACGCAGATTCAATGTGCGTATTCGCGGGCTCCCAGAGCAATCTGGGGAAAATCCAAGGATCTTGAGAGAAAAAGTGATGGAATGGCTGAAGATTGTGGTAAAAGATGTTAACTGGGAAGATGCAGATGTGGAGCATATCCACAGAGCTACATTTAAGAGAGGAGGACTGACCCCCAGAGACATTATTATGAGATTCCGGAGTTATTATAAGAAAGATCTCTTCATGAGAGCTACTAGACAAGCCATTGGAGGACTATCGTATCAGACAGTCCCGGTTCAGGTTTTTAATTATCTCTGCCCAGAAACAATACATTGGAGGAGGAGTGTGAAGCCTTGAATTGCTGTTTTGAAGAACAAGGTAATTGTGTACAACTGGTGATACCCTGTATTTCTGAAGTTTCGATGGGCAGGGAAATTCCATAAAATAATATCACTGAAACCAGGGATGGAGCTGTTACATCAGTTTGATTTAAGGAAGCAGAGAGAAGATGAAGCGGAGGAGTGAGAGGAGGAACTGGAAGCAGTAGGAGGAAGCAAGTTATCATAAAGGACTGAAGAAAATATATATGAGAAGGGACACAAGAAAGATGGACTGGGAGATGAAGAATCGGTGTTGTTGCTGTTATCCTGAAACTGGGGAACTGCCTTCCCACCCCACCCCTGAAGAGTTCGTGAGAACTATGGGAGAGGTTAACAACCTCTGGAAGAGGGGGGAAGTTCTTTTGTGTGTGTATGAGGGGTGCGTGGGGGGAGGATGAGGGATTGGGAAATAAGGGGTTAGTTAAGGGTTTAATTTTAAAGCAGGGGTCCCCAACCCCCGGGCCATTTTTTATATCTAAAAACTTAGTTTCTAAAATAATGAATACTGAAATAGCGGTTATTAAGGTCACGGACCACGCGTTGGGTAATATGGATATTAAAATTAAGAAAGATGATAAAGAAGCTAAGAGGTGGAGGTTAGATACGAGGATTCTTAATTATAAGTGTATTGTGGATAAAATTGGAAAGGAATGGCAAGATATATGGGAAATTAATGATACAGGACAATGTACACAAGCAGTACTATGGGACACAATGAAAGCAGTAATGAGAGGAATCTGTATTAGGGAATCAGGTACACTGAAAAGGCAGCAGGAAGAGGATGGGAAACGATTGGAGGAAGAAATTAAAGAGTTGGAGTGGAAATACATAAAAGACAGGGATAAACAGATATATGCACGATTACAAGCAAAGAGGAAGGAGTTGGAGAATAAAGATATGGAAAAGGTGCAGAGAAATTTGATATATTTGAAAAGGGAATTTTTTGAATACAGTAATAAAAACTAAAATGCTGGCCAGGTCTGCACAATCGAAAAAGGCGAGGAATTTAATTGGAGTGATTAAAGATAAAACGGGAAAAAGCTATAACTGGATGAAGGATAAAATAAGAGTCAAGACTTTTATCAGGAACTATATTCCTCGGGGTAACCCCATGGGGAAGATTAGAGAATATATAAGGAAGTATTGGACAATAAAATTGCAGGAGGTTGATAGGGAGGTAATGGAACAACCAGTATCAGATAAAGAAATAGAAGAAGTAATTGATAAATTAAAAGGGGGGAAGTCCCCAGGAGTAGATGGATTGGGACCGGAATATTATAAAATATTTAAGAAATTATTGGTATCTAAATTGAAGGCACTATCTAATAGAGTTTTAGAGGGTGATAGGATCCCACCATCATGGGAACAATCGATAATTGTATTAATACCAAAGGTTGATAAAGATTTGACAGATCCTGGATCATATAGACCTATCTCGCTAATAAATCAGGATGCTAAAATATTGACTGCAATAATGGGAAAAAGAATGAACACTTTTATATTTAGATATATTAATAAGGATCAATGTGGCCTTGTTGCAGGAAGGCAGATGTCAAATTTAACTGGATGAGTGTTGAATATAACAAATATAATAAATAAGAATGGATTAAAAGCAGGGTTAATAGTCTTGGATATATTTAAAGCCTTTGGTTGTGTGGAATGGCCAGCTTTAAAAATAATAATAGAAACCTGTGGATTTGGTGAAAGATTTAAACGATTGATAAATCAATTATATTGACGAAATACTGCAGTGGTTGTGGTGAATGATGGAATGACAGATCAAATTCCACTAGCCCGAGGTACGAGGCAAGGTACCCTTTCCCTGATTTTATTAACTTTAGTTATAGAAATTTTAGCCAATGTCATTAGAGAGGATGAAAGTATTAAAGGGATTGGGAACAAAAGGAAAATTAAAGTAAGTTTGTTTGCTGGTGACACTTTATTAACTATTGAAAATCCCCTGGAGTCGTTGGAGGGAATAGAAGGGTTGGGAAAATGACAGGGCTGCAAATAAATTGGTCTAAATCAGAAATGATGTTATTTAATTACAGTAAGGGGAGAGAGTGATGGTTTATGAGTTATAATAAAATAAATATTAAGTTAAGGAATTTGATAAAATATTTAGGAATAAATATAACAAGAGAATTGGATAGTTTAGAAAAGGAAAATTTCCATAAATTAAAGCAAGAGATTAAAAAGAAGTTGGAGGAGTACAGGAAAATTAAATTATCATGGTTTGGCAGAATAGCAATTATTAAGATGAAGATTTTACCTAGAATAATTTTTTTATTTAGGATGTTACCAATTAAGTATCAGAGATAGAAATGAAGAGTTGGCAAACCATGATCAACAATTTTTGCAACGGAGATAAGAAAGCAAGGGTGAATAAAATAGATGGTATAAGCCTCAAAAAGCTGGAGGATTGGGGCTCCCGAATTTAAGATTATATTATATAGCTAATCAAATAAGATATATTATAGATGGTATGGTAGGACAAGGAGAGTTGAATTGGTTGGAGATGGAAACGCAAGAATTGGAATGGAAATTGGAAAATGTATTTTTTAATAAACCCATCAAGAAATGGCTGGAAGGAGTTGAGAACCCATTTTTAAAAACTATTTTAATGGTTTTGGCAAAATATAAAGAAAAATTAATGCCAGTTGTTTCCCCATTGACTCCAGTGGTGATGATGGAAAAATTCCCTATAAATTTAAAGAAGGAATTGGAAAAGGAATTGAGGGAGAAGAAAATATTTCGAATAAAGGAATGAGTGAAAGAAATGAATAGTAAAGATTGAATAAGAGAGGTATTAAGGGGAAGAAAGATATATTGGCTTAATTGTATACAATTAGAGAAATGGATTAGGAAGTGGATAAATGAAAATAAAGAATGTAGAGGCTATACAAGATTTGAGAAGATGATTTTAGAGAGAGAAGATAAAGAAGAAAATATAGTTTAAAAAGGTGAAACAAGCGAAATTTATAAGATATTAGAAATTGAAGATCAACAGGATTATCTTAAATTTTTATGGGATTATGATTTAGTACAAGTAGTCAAAGTTGGGGGAAAATATGGGATATGCGTATTTTAAAAACTATGTCTGTAGGGATAAAGGAAAATTATTTTAAATTGGTTTGGAGATGGTACCTGACACCTGTAAGATTAAATCAAATAGATAAGAAATATTCAGTACTATGTTGGAGGGGATGCCAGGAATCTGTCACTTATCTCCCCATGTGGTGGAGTTGTTAACAAGTACAGACGTTTTGGCAGCTGGTATTTAAAGAGATAAATGAGATAATTGGGATAAATTTGGAAGTATGTCCGGATATAGCATTGTTATCAATTTATGATAAGGTCAGATGCACTCAAACTACTAAAGATTTAATTACAAATCTATTGACGGCGGCAAGATTAATGATAGCTAGAAAATGGAAGGTACAAGGCGATTATCAAATAGAGGAATGGTATAAAGAAGTGTAGGATATTGCAATTAATGATCAGTTAACATCTGATATTAAAGTTAGAAGCGGGTTACAGAATTGAAACGATTTTGCAGAGATATGGAATATATTTGAAGAATTCATTTTATTTAAAGGGAAAGGATGTACACCTTCACAAGAATTATTATATTTCTGGAAAAAGGAATAAGTAAAATAGCGGTCCTGGGGGTGAAGTGCATGTTTTAAGCTTTTATATTATAATTATAATTATAATAATTAAATCTATATATAAGTAATAGAGACTTGATATAAGTTTATAAAGCTATGTATGTGTGTGTCTGTGTGTGTGTATTTAATGAAAATAAAAAACAAATTAAAAAAAGAATAAAAGCTTTCATCTTTGTCCCATTTGCAGAAGAAATGAAACTTTATGAATTGTTGCTTAGCTATTTCATGTAGAAATTGAATGTTATTTATTAAACTGTTGCCTTTGCTAGAGACAGATGTACTGGAACCCAAAGTATTCTTCCATGGTCATTTCTAATGTTGTATCGATTTATATACATTTATTTTGCATATCAACTGGCCCACTTGTCCTATGTAAAACGCACAAGCATATGGTTGACAGATGATGGCATATTTCACATCAGATATCAGCAGTCATACCTGCTTAACTTCCAGGTGACATTGGGTTAATTGATACACTTCTTTGCGATGATGATGATGATGATGATGATGATGATGATGATTACGTGCCATCAAGTCATTGTCGACTCTTAGCAACCACATAGATAGATTTTCTCCATGATGATCTGTCCCTAACTTGGTCCTTCATCTCTTCCAATGGCGTACCCATTGCCACTGTCTATCCACCTTGCTGTTGGTTGTCCTCTTCTTCTCTTTCCTTCCATCTTTCCCAGCATTGGAGCCTTTTCCAGAGAGCTAGGTCTTCACATAATGTGTCTGAAGTAGTATGATTTGAGCCTGGTCATTTGTGCCTGAGTGAGAACTCTGGGTTGATTTGTTTGATGATCCATTGGTTCGTTTTCTTGGCTGTCCATGGTATTCTCAGGAGTCTTCTCCAACACCAAAGTTCAAAAGCATCAATACTCTTCCTATCTTGCTTCTTTAAAATCCAACTTTTGCTTCCATAGAATGCCATAGGGAACGCCATGGCTTGTACAATTCTGATCTTGTTGTAAACCGCCCAGAGTCCCCTTGTGGGGGGAGATGGGCGGTAATATAAATCAAATAATAAATAAATAATAAATAAAAAAATCTTTGTAGGTATAGACACATCATGATATTTGAATATTTTTTCCAGGCCTTCATAGCTGCTCTACTAAGTGCTAGTCTGTGGTGTATTTCTTGACTGCTTGTTCCTTTACTGTTGATGGTTGATCCTAAATGTCAGAAACTATCCACCACTTCAATATCTTCATTGTCAATTCTAAGGCTGGTTGTTCTACCTGTTCTCATTAGTTTGGTCTTCTTTATATTTAATTTTAGTCCCATTTTTTCACTGTGTTCCTTGACTTACTAGGGCTTGCAGATCCTTTGCATTTTCAGCTATCAGGATAGTGTCATCAGTATAGCGCAGGTTATTGATGTTTCTTCCTCCAATTCTAAAACCATGCTCTTCTTCTTCCAATCCAGCTTCCCTTAATATATATTCCACATATAGGTTGAATAAATAAGAGGAGAGTATACAGCCTTGTCTCACTCCTTTGCCAACCTGGAGCCAGTCTGTTTTATCACGTTCTGTCTGTACTGTGGCTTCCTGACCTGTATATAAGTTTTTTATGAGGACAATGAGATGTTCTGGGATTCCCATTTTTTTGAGCACTTTCTACAGCTTGATGTGATTGACACAATTGGAGACCTTTCTATAATCAATGAAGCACATACTGACTTCTTTTTGAAATTCTTTGGTTTTCCAATTATCAGTGTGCATCAGCAATAATATCTCATGTTCCTTGGCCTTTTCTAAAGCCAGCCTGAACATCTGGCATCTCCTTTTCCAGGTTGGGCTCTAATATGCATTGGATAATCCTAAGCATTATTTTGCTAGCATGTGAAATTAAGGATATTGTATGTTTGTACATTCTATTAAGTCTCCTTTTTTTTGTATGGGAATGTAGATTGACCTCTTCCAATCTGTCAACTGTGTCGGTCTCCAGTTTTGCTAGCATAGCTTGGTTTGTTAGAGTTATTCTATGTAGAATCCAAATGGATTTCTCCACTGTGATATTCTAGCTTGTAAAGACAGTAATTTTCCATACGCCTCTACGAATGTTCTCAAAACATTCCACCGATAAACACCAGGTGTGGCCTTGGTCATAGCCAAAACATTGTATTACGTGAGGTAGTGATATCAGTCCAAAATACCTTATCTCATGGGAACGGTTTCCCGGAGGGGAGACAATGTGCAACACTGCCATCTCATGGCGATTTATAGTAAGTACAACTCTTAATGCATTGTTAGTTTGAAATGTCCTGACCCACATATAGCCAATCAGAATGCTGAAACAAGTGTATATCTCAGCTATGAACTATGGGTCTATGCTTCTTGACTTCTTGACTTTCTGTCTGTCATGTTGCCATGTACTCTGTTCCTGAACTATAACTATGCCTGGCCTTTTGTACCTGGCCATGGTTTTCTTCACATCTGCTGATGGAACTCTGCTCATGCTTTGTTGTTTTTCCTATTTGCAATAATGTAACTCATATCCATTATTGCCTTATGCTACAATAAAATATTGTTAGCCCTACACGCTGCACTCTGTTTGGCTTACTCTGCGCCTGGACCCCATAAGCCAGCAATATCCCACATGGTTAGAACCTTGACTGATTCTTCTTCTGTTGCTTGCCATATTTCAGTGGGTATTCCATCAGTTCTTGTAACCTTCTTAACTTGGTAATGACTGGAGTGCTGCTCTAACTTCATCTTCTAGTACTAGAGTAAGTAGGGAATATCTTCTAAGATATCTTGGATGTTGAGATCTCTACTGTACAGGTAGTCCTCACTTACCGACCATTCGTTCGACAAAGTGGGTTGTATTGTAGAGTTTCCTTTAGAGACCTTTTCCATGTTCCAGCTTGAGAAACTTCAGCTCAGAATACTTCAAACTTTTCACTTTTTCTCCCCAGGAAAGCCAAATTCTGTAACCTATGTATGTTACTCTATTTAAATTCATTTGTATCATCCTTCTTTTGCTATTGCTGTCCTTTTTCTTTCGCATTTTCTTTTGAGCTTTAGTAGACATAGAAGCAGCAAATATGCTTGACCTTTTGATTATTTTCAAACTTACCTTTGCTCTTTGCCGCTACCCACAGGCCATTATTTTTACTTAAAAAAAGGTTAATTCAATTTATTAAAGAAAAATGAATTCTAAACCAGAGACAGCTTTGCTCTTGTGCAATTCACCTCACTTGACATACATGTCTTTTTGCTTGTATATCCCAGAAAAATAAATGTGTTGGGAGAATAGAAAATGTTGCTCATCCCTAGCTCTTTTTTTGGTACACATGTCCTCTAAGAATAAAGTCCCTAGAGCAGAGCTTTCCAAACTGTGTGTCGCGACACAAAAGTGTGTCGCCACACACAGCGTGGTGTGTCGCCACACCACCCGGAAGCGGCGGTGCGCGCGTGCACGGCAGCCGCCATGCACGCGCGCGCCGCCGCAGCCGCCATGCATGCGCGCGCCGCCGCACGCCCACGCCGCCGCACGCCCCCCACGCCGCCGCACGCCCCCCACGCCGCCGCACGCCCCACGCCGCCGCACGCCCCCGTGCCGCCACCATGCGCGCGCGCGCTGCCGCACGCCCCCACGTGCCATCGCCGTGCGCGCGCGCGCCGCCGCTGCCACTGGTGTGTCGCCAGCGGCAGCACTTTGGAAAGCCCTGCCCTAGAGTCTGTTGCTATACTCTCAGGCAGGGGTCCCTAAACACTTCAGCTCATCACACCCTTCACGAAGTTTCAGATGTTCATTGACCCCCAAACATTTATTATATGAAAATAATTTAATAAATACTACTACAAATAACAACAACATGTATAGTCCCACTGACCCTTGGGGGTCGATATTGACCATTTTGGGGCATTTTGCTCTAGGGTAAGGCAATCTGGCATTCTAGATGCTGCCCAGTGTAACTTTCAGCCGTTCTATATGAAGGATGCTGGGAAGAACACCTCAACATCTGCCTATCCCAGTCATGTTCCAATGAAGAGATAATGACAGTGTGTGTTATCTTTTGAATCCTAAATCATTCTGACCAATTCTCTCTGCAGGATACCAGCAGGAGGCAGATTTCCCCAGGACCTTATGACACAGTTTCTTTGAGGGACTTTCAGAGGTATGCTGCTGCTTATATCATAATCCCAGTGGTCTTCAGTCCTTGCAGATCTGGGATCCACCTTTTAGGCCACAGGAGAGCAACTTGAGGTCCCCAACTATTTTTGTGGCCCTGGAGCTTCTGCTGACCACATTTGGCAAAATTGGGTGACAGGGTTTCCTGCCATTTTGAGATGGAAACCTCAAACAAAATATAACATCATTCTTGACATAATCTTAATATATATAATATATATAATATTATAAAACAAAACTCCTATGCTCAAATAAAATAAAAAAATATTGGCTCTGCCCACACGGCATCATCATTCTCCCCAACGTGGTTCTCGGACATCACAATATTGCCCACCCATTTTAGACCAAATATACATTTAGGGACCCAGCTTTTAATTTATACCATGTATTTGTATGGCAATAATGCTGCAGTTGCAAACCATTTTCAGTCAGGTGGTGCTCCAGAAATGGGTCCCGAGAGTGATGCAGCCTGTGAAAAGAGTGTGATCCTCACCCTGGCAGTTCCCCCCCCCCAATATTCCTCCTTTGAGACTAAGTTAGTAGAAACTCAACTGAGGGTTAGAACTCAACTGAGACATCGTTCTGTGCTCTAAAGCAAATGGCTGTTGGCTGTTAATGTAAAAAAAATTTTTTTTTATTTATTGTTTAAATTTATATGACCGCCCATCTCCCCCAACAGGAGATGTGCTAAATGTGCTAAATTTAAGAGTAACCTTACATCTAGCACCCAATCAATATAGGAAAAGAGTCAACCTAAATAATAAGTCTTTACAACAATTATTTGGAAAAAAAATTAGGCTACAATTCTATTCATCTGGAAATGTCATTGAATTCAATGAAATTTACATTTACACAATGAATTCAATGGAATTTGTTATCTGAATCAGTATGTACTATTACAGGGCTTTCCAAAGTTTTCCCACGGCGACACACCAACCGCCATTGGTGTGTCGCCGCGGGAAAACCCGGAAGTGCCGCCGTTGCGGCAGCGCACAAAAACCCAGAAGCGCTGCTGCCGCTTTGGGGTTTTTGCGCGCTGCAGTTGGTGTGTCGCCGCGGGAAAACCCGGAAGTGCTGCTGCCACTTTCAGGTTTTTGTGCACCACGGTTGGTGTGTCGCCGTGGGAAAACCCGGAAGCGCTGATGATCAGCGCTTCCGGGTTGTGTGGCGACACACCAGACTGTGTGTGGGTGTCGCGACACACAGTTTGGAAAGCTCTGTACTATTAGATTGCTAAGTGACTAACCAGTATTCTCCTGGTATCACTGAATTCTGTGCCTCGGGTTTCAGTCCTTGCCATAAAAAACAAGGGATGCATTTTTGCTGCAGGCTGATCACATTACATTTATGGTAGAGTCATTGTAGTTTAATCTGCCAATGCTTTAAATCACGTGCAGTTTTGGCAATCACCACAACTTAACTAAATATAGAGACTTCATAGAAAAAAGAGAGTAGTATTTTAATATTCTGAGTTCTGCTACTAGAGCTATCAGCTACACAAAGGCAGGGATTCCAGAGCTCCCTCAGTCTCCTTTATGTCTTTGTTATTTTGTTTTAGACTTTCTAGATATACAGAAGATTTGGAGAGACAACTGAAGGATGTGAATTATAGGCTGGACAAAATTATGGGAACTGAGCCTGCAGCTCAACACTAGCAGAGAAAATAGCAAGAGGTGAGGATTTGTTCTACCACTGGTGCCTGGTACAGTGAGAAGCTAAGGTGTGAATTGAAAGGCACAGGGGGGAAAAGTATGTACATCTTTCTTTGGGTACTCCAGCTTCCCCAGCGACTTTCCATTTCAGCTCTAGACCAATGTTTCTCAACCTTGGCAGCTTTAAGATGTGTGGACTTCAACTCCCAGAATTCCCCAGCCAGCACTTCTTAAAGCTGCCAAGGTTGAGAAACACTCACTGGCCCAGTGCCAGAAGTGGCCCATTCCTGCAGTGGTGTGTTATAGTAGTAAACAAGACATCAAATGCAAACAATTTGGAAAAGATCTGCTAAAATTAAAAATACAAGTTGTAACAGCTGGAACAGCAACTTTTTTAGCAGCTGAAATGTTTATAGATTAGTAACTGTATTTTTCTGTATCTGGTTATTAAAGGCAGCCCTTAAACATATTTCATCTTGCCGAGCCCCTCAGCTCTCCATCAGGTTGGCCTCATTTACTCTTAGCGACATGCAGGATTTCTCTTCCATCAAGTAATGAAAAGCTGAAATTCAGAAATTAATCTCTGCACTTTTTAAACAGTGTTTTTATAGAACGTTTTATGAGCAGACATAATTCTAGGGTTTTAAAAGGAATTAAGATTCCCTTCCTCAGTCACACAAGTTCATCCCTATTGCTCTTGCAGACATAAGGGGGGGGAGGGGAGACTGCACTGCTTATTGCTTTGTGCGCAGACACTTTTTGAATTAGGGACCAGTTATAAGAGGTCTCCTATTACAGTGTGTTGATCTTTAATATTAGTTGGGCATGTATGTCAGTGGACCGAATCCACAGCTACAGTACTTCATGTTCAGATGGAGCAAATTAATTATACAAAAAATATAAAATATTGCAGGACTGGTCTTTGAAATGGGAAGTAACCAGCAATAAATGATTTCTCCCCCCTCCCCATGGGCACCTATTTATGTCCGCTTTAAATGACAGAAATGTGCTTGCTGTTGCTAAAATTTAAGACTATGTCATGCAATATGTCTATGAAGGTTCTCAGTCATCCAGGTGGAATTGTCTGTAGCTTGAATCATGTCAACTGGATTTCTATTTTCTCAGTGGAAACGTTTCGCTCCTTATCCAAGGAGCTTCTTCAGTCTGAGCAAAGTTGGTAAGGGAATCCTTAAATATGTTTCTAGGTGGCTGTGTGACCTTACACCTGGGGCTAGGTCATGGTTATATTGAGATGTTATTTTTAAGTCCTTTTATCATCTAAAGGAGGACTTAAAAGGACTTAATAACATCTCAATATAACCATGACCTAGCCCCAGGTGTAAGGTCACACAGCTACCTAGAAACATATTTAGGATTCCCTTACCAACTTTGCTCAGACTGAAGAAGCTCCTTGGATAAGGAGCGAAACGTTTCCACTGAGAAAATAGAAATCCAGTTGACATGATTCAAGCTACAGACTATGTCATGCAGCAAATCAGTCTAATTCTCCAGCAGAATTTAAGTGCTGCATATTAAATATATTGGCTATAGTGAGAGGTGTTTACCTACAGCTAGCATAACATAGGAGGGTGCATTTTCTAAAGCACATCTGTAAGAGAAAAGCTTATGATGTATATTTTTAGGCCACTTTTCCATAACAACATCTTCAAAGTCACTTATAAAGATAAAAATTCAAGCTAATTTCTAATCAGTTTCCAACTATTATCAGTTTGGACTCTGAATAAATCACAACAGAATTAGACTACAGTGTATAAGCTTTTTTTTTATCCTAGCAACTTTTAAGAATTGCACTTACCAAGATTTAGAGGGAAAAATACAAACACAGGTGCGTGCGCACACACACACACAACACAAATATGAATATGACAATAGAAGTTTTTTATTATAAAAATCTATACAATGAAATGCCAGACATAGCAATCATTCATATCTGGTTTATTTATATGTATTTATATATCTATGTATATCCACATATAGTTTTTACTTATAGCAAAGTAAAACTGTGTTATCACAAAATGCCTAATTCTACCATTTATTGCTCAATAAGATGGCACAACACACACTCTTAGCATAACTGATGCCATGCTTGCTACAAACAAACAGCCAAACACTGCAAAACACACACAAAAGCAGCTGTTGATTCTGAAGTGGAACCAGTTTGATCACTCACTTTATAAAAATATTGGGGTCATATAGATTTAAGCATTATAAAGGAGGAATATATTATTTAAAACATTTAAATAGTGCATATTGACATTTTGCATGTGGTATATAAAACATTCATGTACAACACTATACAGTACACATAGGTTTTGATGTTTGATGCACCAGTGTTTGCAGATTGATGGGAAAGTAACTGAAATGTACATTACACAATGAAGTGGAACAAAAGCCACGGAAAATCTCCAGATAATTCCCGATCTTGTAATTCACTACAGTCCACTAAAAACATTCAGGCTGTATAGAAAGGCAAAGCATCAGAGTATAAATTCATTTTAATGTTCGCTTTTGGGTTCCAAAATTACATGCCTAGAATTACAATAAAAATGAGAAACACAACAAATAGAAGTATGGAGTCTCTAAAATCTACTTTCTACCTATTACATGTTAACACATCAATCTGATGAGTTTACATGCCATTTATTTAGCGGAAGTTCATTTTCTGGTCTTTCAGAAAGCAGTGAAAAACAACTTGTGTTGGCATTAGCTGTTCATAACACATGCAGCAAATAGGCACATGCAAAAACATGGCCACCAGACAAAATAGATCCGGAAGGTGTTCAACACTTAGGACTCAATCCAGTCAAACCACAGATGCAGGACCTATGTGCAAAGGGATTCCATATAAGCCCTTTTCCTCTGTACTGTATCTTATATGTAGGTACTCAAGCCATTCAGAAGGATTTTGGAGTGCAGATTTAAAAGAAAAACAGTAGCCGCTGCTGTATTATTTACACTAGGCAAAGAAAACATCAGAAAAAAAGATCTTGGTTCTGAAGCTTTGTCATGCAAAAATCGTATGTTACCTGCTTGAGGCAGATCACTTCTCTTTCCATTTCTGTGAATGGAAGTAGAAAGGCTTCTTTCAAAGCTAGCTCTGTCCACCTTGTCCAACACATTAATTATATTAATTGTAGCCCTTAGTAAAATAAGTTTATTTCAGATACAGCAAAGGTGGTGTAAGCTTACTGAACTGTATGAATCTGAGCACCAACACAAGGGTAAGATGCAGTCTCCAATTCAGACCACACACTGTCACCAGTAGACAATAAATAGAAATTAACAGTAATGTAAGTCTTGTAGGCAATATGTGATATAAATGTTCAGGTTTTTCCAAGTTTTAAAAATACAACAAGCAAGGTCACTTTCTGGTTTGTCCATTGTCATCTGAAACTGAAGAACGTACTTTATATTTCAATATCCATCGAGCACTCTTATTATTATACGAAAGATGCCATTTGCAATCAAAGTTATTCCACAGCAGTCCTCTGAAAGGCGTTTCAGTTCCTTTTTGGTGTTCAGGAGTATTCTTAATTGGCTGCCATTGTTTTCCATACTAAAAAGGCAACAGAGGAGTTCAGTGTAATACTAATAAATGCAGATGAAACGAAGTTAGCAGGTCCAAAGTTTTTGAATGATTCTAGAATAAAAGTCTTTTGAGAACAAGGTAAATTTGTAATTTTTAAAAATGAGAAAAAAACTGTTAAAGTTGGACACATCGAGTCTCAATTTAAATTTTTTCATTAACTCTCTAGATAGGACCTACCTACCCTTCTAAAGTGTACAAAAACTGCATTCTTTCAACAACGCAAGACAAAAGAGTACCCCTAACAGTACTATGGGCAGCATATGAAAACAATGGTTCACTGTTATGAAGAAACATTATTTATTTTGATGGATCTTGTTTGCTGATAAGGACTTCAAGAAGACGCAGTTTAGCTTTAACTTTCTTGTACTCTCTATACTCATCAAGCATGGGTCCACGATCCTCCTTCTGAACATTCCTGAAAAAAATAAAATATGTTGTTAAAGAACCTTGGCCAGTTTACTTGTTTGAAATAGGCAGTGGAGGCACCCAAGTTAAGTTTTTCACCTCTACAAATTTCGTAAGAATGAAGGAGTCCTTCATTCAGATAAACAGAATTTTTAAATTGTTAACTAACACGAAATAAGCCATGCCTTAGATTATGTTCTTATGACCACCTAGACTACTGAAAATGGCCAAGCAGAATCACGTTCACTGCATTTCATAAAAATGAATAGAATTGCACTGGTATCTTATGAGGATTATTATCTGAAGGCGGCAAACATGCCTAATACTCCTTCCCCCTCCTATTTTCCCCACAACAACAACCCTGTGAGGTGAGTTGAGCTGAGAGAGAGTGACTGGCCCAAAGTCACCCAGCTGCCTTTCATGCCTAAGGCGGGACTAGAACTCTCAGTCTCCTGGATTCTAGCCTGGCGCCTTAACCACTCCCTACGAAAAGAGCACAACCAGGACTTAGGTGCCTTCCTGCTGCTATGTCTGATGGGTGCAGTCTGTGGTCAAGAGGGATGAGAGGGCATGGCGATAACTAAGACCTTCATCACCACCAGAACAGACTACTGTAGTGTGCTCTATTGCAGGCCTAGATTTGAGGACTACTAAGAAACTACTGGAGAGCTGGTTTGGTGTAGTGGTTAAGGAATCAGGCTAGAAACTGGGAGACCTTGAGTTCTAGTCCTGCCTTAGGCACAAAACCAGTTGGGTGACCTTGGGCCAGCCACTTTCTCTCAGCCCTGGGAAGGAGGCAATGGCAAACCACTTCTGAAAACCTTGCCAAGAAAACTCCAGGGACTTGTCCAGGCAGTCTCTGAGAATCGGACATGATTGAACGGATTAAAAAAATAAAAAAGAAACTACTATTGGTGTAAAATGCAGCTGCCCACTACAGCTATGTTACACTGATACTACAAGTACTGCTTTGGTTGCCAATAGGCTTCCAGGAACAATTCTTGGGTTGGTTTCGGTCTTTAAAGCCCTACACGGCTTGGCTCCTAGGTACCCTCAGGACCACTTTTCTAGGTAGAACCATCCTGTCTGGGACACTCATCCCGGAAGCAGGGGGTAGACAGAAGAGATCAGTGGGGGCCCTATGACAGTGTTTGTTGGTTCTGGGCCCCTACTTTACAGAACAGTGCTAGTAGCAGTTGTATTTACCATGTGCTTATAATTAAGCACAGTACATAAACAAGCCTCCCACTCCCCTGAGGCTAAACTGATACAGACATCCTGCAAAGTAGTAAAAAGTGAGCTATTCCTGAGAGTCTTTGGTACTTAAATCTACCTGTATTGATGACACCAGTAGTTGGTATATTTAGGCATAGCTGGTTTTTACTGAATATTTTGGTTTTATGGATGACCAATTTTATTTATTTGATTACTCTGTATTCTATTTTGTTTTTGTAAACCACCATGTCATACACTTCAGCTGTATAGAAATCCAATCAGTCAATCAAGACTATCTGAACAAAAGTTCAGAAGAAGCTATGATGAATTACTCCTTACATGTTCCAATGTACTCTTATATTATTTTTGGGTTCTATTTCTTCAAATCCTGAATTCTTCTTTCATATGGAAAATAATATTGGTTGTTCTGTTCACTATCACAGTGATAAAGGTAGAGAATGTAATTACTACTAACATTGCAGCTGATTGCTATAGATACTGAAATAATACACCTCTCCCTCTCTCTGCTTCTCCACTGACTGAACCTGTTAAAATAGCCTGACTGAGGGGCCTGATGGGTCCAAACAGTTTTCTGAATATACTTGGGAAGTTTATCTTCTTGCTAGCTGGCAACAGTATTGAAGGCCTGCTTGACCTGTGAAATATGGAGATTCCCTGGCAGATGGCACTATCACTTCACCATTCGCCCCTTCAGAGAACCAAATCAGCCTTTTACTTTATTAGGGAACAATGAGTAATGAAGTGGATGAGATAGCAGCTGGAGTGCAAGTGGAAGAATTCTCTGGATGAATTAGACTGATCTTGAATTAAGGCATATGTAAACTTTTATTGTGCAATAGAGGAGAGCGCAAAGAGGGCTTATTGTGTTTCCATTGTGTCTACATAGAATAGGTTGATATTACTCTTTTGTATTGTGCAGCACCTCCTCCCCCGCGGTGGAGAAGGGGGGAATTAAACCATTTGCACCATTCTTTGCAGACAGAATCAACTGGAACTACCTCAGCTTGTGGCTGCTGAGATTATCTTCTTTATCTAAAAGGCAGCAATTATAAGAACTCTAATGAACAAGTCCTTCCTTGACTCAGGAGTGCTGTATACAGGTAGACCTCATTTAGTGACCACAATTGGGACTGGCAACTCAGTTGTTAAGCGAAGTGGTTGCTAAGTGAAGCTGTAACTGTGCTTATGATCTTATTTCAGCTTTCCTTTGTTTTACAGACCTGTGAAGGTCATAAATGTGAGGATTCGTTGCAGAGTTACTTTTTCATCACTGTTGTAACCACGAATGGTCACTGCATGAGGTAGTCACTAAACAAGGACTACCTGTACTTATATACAGTACAGATCGATCTCAAATATTCCATTTCTTGGTACAGTGTCTAAAAGGTTGATGGTCTCCCAACTCCAGAAGTGTAGGACTGATACTGATTAATTGCACCCACTTAAATTGGGCTTCTGACAAGAAGCAATACTGAGACTGCTTTGGTTGCTTCAATGGATGACTTACATTGGATAATTAACATGGGGAATATGGTCCTGCTAGTTCTCCTTCACCCTTTGGGAGCTTTTAATACTATCAATCATAATATGTTTCTGGACCATCTGGGAAGACTGGGCCTGGGGACAGAGTTTTATAATGGTTGTAGTCTTGCTTTTAGGATTGTGTCCAGAAGGTAGTCCTGGAACTACTTTTCAACACCTAGGCTGTTTATCTATGGCAGGGCTTTCCAAACTTTTCCTGTGGCGACACACCATCAGCGGCGCGCAAAAACCCGGAAGCGCCGCTGCTGCGGCGCCTTCGGATTTTCGCGCGCCGCAGCAGTGTCCTTGTGTGCCGTGCGAAAACCCGGAAGTGCTGATGGCCAGGCGGCGCGCCATCAGCGCTTCCGGGTTTTGACACGACACACCTGGGCCCCGCAGGTGACACACTTTTGTGTCGCGACACAGAGTTTGGAAAGCTGTGGTCTATGGTATTCCACAAAGCTGTATTTACTCCTACATGTCATTCAACATCTACTTTAAACTCCAGGGAGATCATTCTGAGCTTTGGAATGGGTTAGTATCCATATCCCTATGACACCCAGTTCTACTGCCACCTAATTCAAAGAAGTAATCAGTATCATTAAAAGTTGCCTAAACTGGATCATGGGCTTGTTACATCCAAACAACATGGAGTTACTTTGGTCAATAAGAAACTGGTCTCGAGAGAACAGATTCAACTTGTTTGGGATGGGGGTTGCCTTCCCCTTGAAGAAGTAACATCTGCAGCCCTAATTTTTAGCTGTCACTGGATTCACAGGTGACAGCTGCACCAGGAGTACATTTGCAGAGTTATGATTAGTGCAGAAGCTATGTTAATTTCTAAACTGGTTAGATTTGGAAAACTATTTTTGCTTTGGTTATATTTTACCTTGGCTAATGAAACATACTCAAAGTGGGCCCACCTTAAAAAGTGTCCAGAGGTTGCAACTACTGCAAAATGCAGCAACTTAGATTGCTAAACACCAACAGATTTTAATATCTCTTGGCTATTTGTATTTAATTTTGTTTGTACTGTTTTAATTGTTGACTGTTTTTATGACTGTTAGCCACCCAGAGTCACTGGTTTGAGATGGGCGGCTATATAAATTGAATAAATAAATAAACAATGTGAAATACAGTGACTATATGATGCCTGGATTGCAAGGTCTACACTGGTTTGCAGAGAGCTTAGCAACCACAATTAAAGGTATTGGCATTAACCTTTGCCAGAATGATTTAGAATCTGATTATATGAGTGACTGCCTCTCTCGTTATGAATGCATTTGGCTGTTAAGATCTGTAGGGCAAGCTATTCTGAAGATGGCTGTGTTGCCAGAAGTTGTTTTTTTGGCATGTGAGAGAGGGACTTCTATTATCACTCCCAATTCATGGACTACATTTGGGGGGGGGGGGGGGGGAGCTGCACAGAGCCATCATTCTGTCCTCTTACAAGAGCAGCCAAGATGTTTTTTCCCCCAAAAAAGTCTTTTAACTGTTAATTACATTTGCATTAATTTAATGCATGTTTTTGATTTTTTATAGTGTGCATTTTATTCTTAAATCAGTTTGATTGCTCTAGTCTATAAAAGGCGGGATAGAAATCCAATAAATTCTAATTATTATAGTCTTTGATATTGCCAAAGAAACTTAATCCAGTCTCATATATAATCTGTCTCTGAAAAAAATATGACATTTCTATTTTACTCAACATTAGATTTTGATGTTTAATTAAAATATATGTAAATAAAAATAATCATTATATGATTATTCATTCAATTTTAAGAAGTGTATAAAACTAATGCCTTCAATTAAGACAAGTGTCTTTCTACTTTTGTTTTCAATAACAATGCAAATCTAGGGTAATCAGTTTTAGATATTAAACTGACCTCCCATTCTGCTGATAAAATCCTTCTTCAAATTCCCGTAGGGTTTTGCGCAATTTCTTTTTTTCACCTCTGGCTTTCCAAAGTTGTTCTAATAATTCAGGCCTAGAAACACATTGTAAGAAAACAGTCCAGCTGATCAATACCATCATGAATGGCCCATCCTCTAAAGAAGCACAACTTTAATTAGATAACTGATACTTTTTCAGAAGTTTGTTTCATAAAGGAATTTCTTTATGTATTTCTTTAACCTGTTCTCTTGCTAATCATTCAGATAAAAAAAACTAAATGCAATTACTCTGCTGAAGTGGTAAGTGATAAAACTAGAATTACATTTCAAGACACTCCTGTCCTTCACTGAAGGGGCATGCAAAATGTTCAAGAAGTTTTCTGATGTCAAAATAGCTAGTATTAGAATCAGACACTTTTCTGGACAAGTCAGAATGGCCCATTTCGATCTTGCAATGTAACATTTTGCACACCACTGATCTATTTCGGATCTGATCAGAATCCACAAATGATTTTAAAAAATAAGCAGCAGCTACATTTGTTTGGCATTTACAATGTCATATTTACTTACATAGAAGCTGCACGGATACTAGAAAGTCGAAGCTCTCGAGTCAGTTTCTCTTGACTTTCTTCAACATCAGATTCTGAGTTTTCAACAGGGCTAGTAGCAATGGGATGTGTTTGGACACTGGATTTTAAGATATCAGTTAATTCTGAAGACATATCACCATCTTCTTCCTCTTCCTTAAAAATAATAGACAAGTTTTAAGCATTCACGTAATGAGCCATATTTTTTAAAAAATACTGCTACTTCTGCAGATATATTCATACTGATGTTTCTATGGCAATTGATGGTTCAGAATTGTGTGGGTGTTAATGTGAAGTCTATTGTTAAAACCAACAGTACATGTATTATTGGTTCTAGCACCCTGGGAGAAACAAAAAATGGGAACAGCAATGCACAGTAAAGGAATGGGAAAAATCATTTGCTATTGTAAATAGTCTTTTTGTATGGTTCAGTGTTTCATACTAGATTAGTCCAGGGGCACTGTAAAATATAACATAATTATAGGTGTAAATAAGAACTATCTAATAAATTATTTAAAATCTTTCCCCCCACAAAAATGCTTTAGTAATACTATAACATATCTATTATAAAATTGATTTTTAGAGCATTTGTACAAATAAATATATAATTAAATAATCCACATGCACTGTAGGGAAAGTCATTTGTGAAGATATTAAATAACGGAATTCAAAAAAAGAACTCCATGTAAGAGAGGAACCCCTAGTACATGCATCTTTATTATACCCATAATCTAAATAAAAGTAACCTTCCTTTTTAAATGTAAGAAATCGTCAAAAGGGCAAGAAATGAATATTTATTTCTACCGAAGACTGATATAAACTCAAGCATTTGCAGGTCTCCTATTGTTACAGACTTTATAGAAGCTGTGTTATCCTGGATATCCTGGAGGCATGGTCATTAAGAACCTCCAAGATCAGGCTTCAGAGAGGATATTGAACAGGAGATCAATAAGATCTTCAAAATGTCATGTTATAGTTACTCGTCTTTTGTGTAAATAAAATTGGGTTAACAATCATTTTTCAGATTCTGGCCAATTATACTGGGGAAGGCCAGAGATGTTACCAAAGCAACTCTTTATATGGAACAACTTAAATATAAGCACAGTTTTATTATTGATGTATTAATTATATTTATAGGCTGCCAAATCCCTATGGATTCTCAGCAGTTTACACATAAGAAACAACATGCAATAAACAAAATGTCCACTATCTTTGGCCTACAAACTAAAAAAAAACACAGAACAAAGTTAAATTAACCAAACAAAACTATAACTAAACCAAGATGGGGGTCAAGTTTTTTCTAGGTAGATCGAACTGGCCAGGCCAACTCCTTTGAGAGAATACAGTACAGCAGATAATAGGTGCCAAGCAGTGTATGGCTTTATAGGTAAGTACCAGCATTTTAAACTGCCCAGAAGCCTACTCAACTAGTGCAGGGCTGGTTGTGCTCCTACCAGTGAACATCAGTTAGCGCACGGACCACTGCACTCTGAACCAACTGCAGCTTCCAACTGCTCTTCAACCCCAACCCCATGTAGACTGTGTTGCAGCTGTCAGATTTCGCGTATGAAATTGGCAAATTGGGTTTCTCTACAAAGCAAAAGTGTTTTGGCAAATTGCATCCTTTACAAAGCAAAGGCCTCTCATGGTGACGTGAAGTGCAGGTGCAAGATAACAACTGTCACGTGTGTATTGTTATGACTAGTGCCCACACAAGCAATGGGACCTTCCCATGAGAACAATGTCTCCTGAATCCTTCCATGGAAAGCCTGCTCCAGGGGGAGCAGAAGGGGGGAGGAAATCACATGCTCGCTTAGATGCAGCACTGCCACCCAATGCTATGTGCTTTGGGCCTGGTGTGTGTCACAGCTAACTTCCAGCCAATCAGAAAGCTAGAAGAACTGAATATACAACAATGCAAAATGGTGTTCTATGCTTCTTGATTTCTCGTGTCTTTTAGCCATGTAGTTCTTCATGTGTATTCTACTTTTGAGGACTGAGCAGTGCATAGCTATGGGAGGCTATGCAAGGCGTGAGCTCTGGCCCTGGGATCAATACACGGAACTCTGCTTATAAGTTTGTTTTTGTTTTTCCTTTTACAATGCTGTACCATGTATATTCAACTAACATTTTTGCGATAATGTACTGTATATACATTATTGCCTTATGCTACAAGTAAAATACTTTTAGCCCTAAAAGCTGTACTCCTTGTCTGTTTATTCTCAAGCCTCGAGTTTTTTCCCTTTAAGCCAGCGTACATCCCATCAGCAGCAGTCTAAGTGGGTGGTGCCAAGGACATGAGTCCCCGTGGCAAAATCCTCCTGCTCCTTTTTTTAACCTCAACTATCAATTTACATACATCTAAGTATGTCTGGTGGTACTATTTAGATCACATATTTGTCATTTGATCTGGGGATCGTCTGAGAACAAGTGTTTTTTCCCCTGAATGTGTTAATTCTAAAGACAAGGAATGCACTTCAAACTAAAGTATATTTTAAGATACATTTATGGCATGCATATGAATTTAACAGATATGAGGCTAAATTTTGTAAAGTATGTATAAATGTATTATTTGGTTCCTATTTAAATGCTCTAATCCAAAAAGTGCTGGACCTCTCAAAGACTATTTGTCACAGTAATGACATTTTTGCTTCCTTTTTCTTTGTTAAACACTGGGGCCACAGTCATCTTTGGACAGATAAAATACCTTAATTTCTTCAAAGAAATGGGCTGTTTCTCCTTCTATGATAGGTTGTAACATCTGGCCACGCCTTTTAGTTGATGGCGATCCCTGAAAGATAATGATATAATGGTGATAATGCTTTAAAAGCTTTATTCCTATTATTTTTAGAACATGTACAATTCTATTTTACATAATTTTTCTGAAATATATGGAAATTCTATCTTCACTGTTTTTATTGCCAGGATAAAGTGAGAATAAAGAATATTGACTCATACTTCAGAACATTTGTTGTCTATACACTAATGCTCAGGAGTATGGGAAATAATAAAGTGGCTAAAGCAGTGCTTGGATACAATCCAAAAAACGATAGAATGATCTCAATTCGAATTCAGGGTAAGCCATTTAACATCACAGTGATCCAAATATACGCCCCAACCACAGATGCTGAAGAAGCAGAAGTAGATCAGTTCTATGAGGATCTGCAGCACCTACTGGATAATACACCAAAAAGAGATGTTATTTTCATTACAGGAGACTGGAATGCTAAGGTGGGTAGTCAGACGACACCTGGAATTACAGGCAAGCATGGTCTGGGAGAACAAAATGAAGCAGGACATAGGCTGATAGAATTTTGCCAAGACAACTCACTGTGCATAACAAACACTCTCTTCCAACAACCTAAAAGACGACTTTATACATGGACTTCACCAGATGGTCGACACCGAAATCAGATTGACTACATCCTTTGCAGCCAAAGGTGGCAGACATCTATACAGTCGGTAAAAACAAGACCTGTAGCTGACTGTAGTTCAGATCACGAACTTCTTATTGTAAAATTTAGAATCAGACTAAAGAGAATAGGGAAGACCCACAGATCAGTTAGATATGAGCTCACTAATATTCCTAAGGAATATACAGTGGAGGTGAAGAATAGATTTAAGGGACTAGATTTAGTAGATAGGGTCCCGGAAGAACTATGGACAGAAGTTCGCAACATTGTTCAGGAGGCGGCAACAAAAAACGTCCCAAAGAAAAAGAAAACCAAGAAGGCAAGATGGCTGTTTGCTGAGACACTGGAAGTAGCCCAAGAAAGAAGGAAAGCAAAAGGCAACAGTGATAGGGGGAGATATGCCCAATTAAATGCAAAATTCCAGGGGTTAGCCAGAAGAGAGAAGGAATTATTTTTAAACAAGCAATATGTGAAAGTGGAAGAAGATAATAGAATAGGAAGGACAAGAGACCTCTTCCAGAAAATTAGAAACATCGGAGGTAAATTCCAGGCAAAAATGGGTATGATCAAAAACAAAGATGGTAAGGACCTAACAGAAGCAGAAGAGATCAAGAAAAGGTGGCAAGAATATACGGAAGATCTGTATAGGAAGGATAATAATATTGGAGATAGCTTTGACGGTGTGGTCAGTGAGTTAGAGCCAGACATCCTGAAGAGTGAGGTTGAATGGGCCTTAAGAAGCATTGCTAATAACAAGGCAGCAGGAGACGACGGTATCCCAGCTGAACTGTTTAAAATCTTGCAAGATGATGCTGTCAAGGTGATGCATGCCATATGCCAGCAAATTTGGAAAACACAAGAATGGCCATCAGATTGGAAAAAATCAACTTATATCCCCATACCAAAAAAGGGAAACACTAAAGAATGTTCAAACTATTAAACAGTGGCACTTATTTCACATGCCAGTAAAGTAATGCTCAAGATCTTGCAAGGTAGACTCCAGCAATTCATGGAGCGAGAATTGCCAGATGTACAAGCTGGGTTTAGAAAAGGCAGAGGAACTAGAGACCAAATTGCCAATATCCGCTGGATAATGGAGAAAGCCAGGGAGTTTCAGAAAAACATATATTTTTGCTTTATTGACTATTCTAAAGCCTTTGACTGTGTGGATCATAACAAATTGTGGCAAGTTCTTGGTGGTATGGGGATACCAAGTCATCTTGTCTGCCTGCTGAGGAATCTGTATAACGACCAAGTAGCAACGGTAAGAACAGAGCACGGAACAACAGACTGGTTTAAGATTGGGAAAGGAGTACGGCAGGGCTGTATACTCTCACCCTACCTATTCAACCTGTACGCAGAACACATCATGCGACGTGCTGGGCTTGAGGAATCCAAGGCTGGAGTTAAAATCGCTGGAAGAAACATTAACAATCTTAGATATGCAGATGATAACACTTTGATGGCTGAAAGCGAGGAGGAGTTGAGGAGCCTTATGACGAAGGTGAAAGAAGAAAGTGCAAAAGCTGCCTTGCAGTTAAACCTCAAAAAAACCAAGATTATGGCAACCAGCTTGATTGATAACTGGCAAATAGAGGGAGAAAAAGTGGAGGCAGTGACAGACTTTGTATTTCTAGGCGCAAAGATTACTGCAGATACTGACTGCAGCCAGGAAATCAGAAGACGTCTACTTCTTGGGAGGAGAGCAATGGCAAATCTCGATAAAATAGTTAAGAGCAGAGACATCACACTGACAACAAAGGTCCGCATAGTTAAAGCAATGGTATTCCCTGTAGTAACCTATGGCTGTGAGAGCTGGACCATAAGGAAGGCTGAGCGAAGGAAGATAGATGCTTTTGAACTGTGGTGTTGGAGGAAAATTCTGAGAGTGCCTTGGAATGCAAGAAGATCAAACCAGTCCATACTCCAGGAAATAAAGCCAGACTGCTCACTTGAGGGAATGATATTAAAGGCAAAACTGAAGTACTTTGGCCACATAATGAGAAGACATGATACCCTGGAGAAGAAGCTGATGCTAGGGAAAGTGGAAGGCAAAAGGAAGAGGGGCCGACCAAGGGCAAGATGGATGGATGATATTCTGGAGGTGACGGACTCAACCATGGGGGAGCTGGGGATGGTGACGGCCGACAGGAAGCTCTGGCGTGGGCTGGTCCATGAAGTCACGAAGAGTCGGAAGCGACTGAACGAATAAACAACAAACATGGGAAATAAAGTATGGGAGTTCAAAAGGAGTTTGAATTCTTAATACAGGAAAGCAAATACAATTTAATAGGTATAACAGAAACCTAGTGGTGTTACTGGAATGTATCAACTGAAGAATACAGTTTACTCAAAAGGAACAGAAGCAACAGAAAGGAAGGATTTTAACTGTATGTTAAAATATCCACACCTGTTCAAAAATCAAAGTAAATGGAACTTGGCAATACTGTAGAGAGCCTCTATCTAGCTTAAAGCAATTGGAGAAATGAATAAAAGCAATACTATAGTTAGTGCATAATATCTCCCACCCACTCAAGAAGATGCAAATGTTTTCCAAAAGCAAACTGAAAATCTTTTAAAGAGGCATAAAAGAGTAGTAATGGAGGACTTTCATTATCATAACATCTATTAGGAGGCAATTTTCTGACTTGCTAACAACTTTATCCTTCAGAAGATGGAGGAAGGCACAAGAGGATCAGCTTTTTCTCACATGACCCTAGCCTTTTTGTGGGAAAGTGACATGTAATGCTAGAGTTCCTGTTTGCAAGGACAAAATGAAATGAACTGTAGTTGAACAAATATCTTAGACCTTTAAAAAGTGGATTTTAATAAGCTCAGAGCAACAATAAGTGAAATTCCATAGCAAGAGAAACTAATAAAATGGAGCTTGTGACAGGTGGGAGTTACTTAAAAACAAGATGCTAAAAGCACAACTGCAAGCAATAACAATGAGGAATGTGAGTGCAAAAGACATTAAATGAAGATATGAAACGAGGATGGGGAGAAAACACAGATGATCAAAGAAGAGAACATACAGGTAATATGAAATTACAGAGGTTGTGTCATGAACCATAAAGCTCAGATTAAGCTGAGGATGGCAAAGATAAGGTTGGTAATAACAACAAAAAAGGGCTTCTCTAGATATGTTCAAAATAAAAAAGGATCAGCATGGTAGCTACTCAGTGAAGATGGCAAAATGTGAACAGCTATTTAAGGCCCGTTTTGGGGTCAGTCTTGTACTCAGCTATGTATTCCATCAGACAACTCAGAAAAGCGGGACTGAAACTTGGGATTGAAACATGTTTGAGTTTAAATCTCTTGGGCCATATTAATTGCATCTGGGGTGTTAAATGAACCAATGGTCTGGGGAAATCTTTATGAATTGTCTTTGAGAGATACTGGAGAACAGGTGGCGTATCTTCAAACTTAAGGGAACATGTGCCATAACAACGGCGAGAGATGGCACATTACCCCTTAATCTTCAAAGATATGCTGAGTATGGAAGTTAGATTTGATGGCCAAAATGGCTACTTCATGGTACCTTACAAGGTATTAATGTTCTAATGCCAAGCATTCCAAATATATTGAAGCCATCACACCAGTTTACAGTATGTTCAGAGAAAAGATCTTAATTTCCAAAAATCAAAGCCACTTGAAAGGATAATCAAACATTTGTTGATGAATGGTAGCAACAGTGAAAGATGATGTTTACTGTGGATGATATAAGACAAATAAATTGATGGTTGGGGTTAATTTAGAGATTAGTTATCCATAACCAATGGACCAAGTAAAAACAAAATAAAGACTTCACTACTTATTTCTATTACAGTCATTGTGAACCTTAGAAGTAGATTGGAACAAAAAAATCAGTGCAAATCAAGTTATTGGGGCAAGTCAACCCCAAACAGAAAATGTATAAAAAATGGATTCTATACTCACAAGGATGGGCGTAATGCTTGCTCGAGTTAACATCTGTTTCACAAGCCTGTATCTGTCATAGAGGGGTTTAACAATATGTCTGTCTTCTCTGGAAACCTGGATGAAAGAAGAAATCAAACACTGAAAACAAACAAAATGGACTTGCCTTGACACTAACACAGAATATTATAAAAATGGCAAAACTAAATCACACAGAAATAAATCAGGGTACAAATTGGGCTTGATAGGAAAAACAGGCATAGAGTGGCCAGATAAAAGCCAGAGGGATAAGAAGGGCAAGGTGACTTATTAGTAAAAATGAAAAGCTAACTGCTTGATCCTTATCTACGAGTGGTCCTTGCAAGACAAAATCTGTCATGTGCGGTTGCATTATCAAAAAGTAGTCACCTATCAAGTGCCTATCTGATGCAGTAGTAAGCAACTGGCACTTCCCACCCCCATGCACTTCTTTTGCAGTACCAGTCTGTCTCCAGGCTGTTCCATCAAAATTTGGCAGCAAAAATCCTAGTTTCTGACAGCATGCACTCTTGGTTATAACAACACTTCCCAGTCCTGCCCTTGCATGTTAGCTGATGACACTCTAAATAGACAGGACATCTCTCAAGCATTTTAGGCAAAATCAGTAATCTTACTAAAGTTAAGTCTTTCCTAAACTGGAGAACTTTCATTCTTCCATAAAAAATAATTAATATAAAAATAGTCAAAGCATATTGCTAATGAAGGTTGCTTCTGCTGAAAAGTATTTATTTATTAATTTATACTTACTTCTAACAATTTCTCCAGGAAAGCAAGATAGTCAATCTCCCCTCATTTTTTCTAAATACAATAATTATCAGAGCTATTAACTGACCAATGTTACCAAGCGAGCTTCATTATACTTCTGAATTGCTTTATAAAGGAATGTACAGAAGCCTAAGTAATTCTATTACTAAGTAATACTATCATTTTCTAGTAGATAGATACTTTCAAAAAGAAATTATTTTAAAATTCAGAGTTTTAGAAAGAACCAATTATATGTAGGTATTTAGGTGTTGTATAACTGGTTCAGTCTGGTTGATGTAAATCAGGTATAGGTAGACCTCACTTAATGACTGCCCTGTTTAGTGACCATTCAAAGTTACGACGGTGCAAAAAAGTAACTTTACGACCAGTCCTCGCATTTACGACTGTTGCAGCACCCCGCAGTCACGTGATCAACATTCAGGCACTACGCAACCAGTAGGCATTTACAACCATTGCAGTGTCCCAATGTCACGTGATCACCATTTGCACGCTTCACAACTGGCTTCCGCCAAGCAGAGTCAATGGAGAAGCCAGGAGTAAAATCGCAACTTGTGGTCACGTGATGTCTCACTTAATGACTGAATGGGAAGTGACATAGTAAGTCTGTCATGGTCACATGATGTTTCACTTAGTGGCTAGGTCGCTTAGCGATGGAGTTGCTGGTCCCAATTGTGGTCACTAAGCAAGGACTACCTATATTAAAATTTAATATGTAGGCCAGGGAATGTGAATGGGGAAAGACAGGCCAAATGATACATCAATCCCAACAAGGGAGAGCAACATTTCTACTTCCCAATTGACTTTGATGCCTTGGCAAGTCCTTGATACTGAGATCCCTAGAGATACAATAAGAGAAAGACCTCCCTTCCAACTTGAAGATAGAGCTCTAACTGGAATTCAAATGAAAACAGAAGTATACATTTCCTGCCTCTGCAAATGAACACTGTAACAGGTTTTCTCATGAGCATCAACCAGAACTACATGAGCAACTATGGGGAGGGATAAGGGGAAATTGAGTTCTGTAAGGATCATGTAGAAGAAAAAAGTAGTGAGGAACTCTAGGTGCCAAAATATCCTGTGTGGGAGGAACTGGGCACCTCTGCCCTCAAGAATGAGGAGCCTTTAGCCTGCAATCTTTCTTATATTTCCCCAGGAATACATTCCATTATATCTATTAGGCCCCTTTTCTTGAAGAGACTTCAACAGGTCAGAATTATCACTGAAAGTTGTAGCTGCCTATTGTTCATTTATTCAACTTATCTGTAACATTTGTGAAGACTCTGAACAGCTACTTTTTATATTACTTTTGATTATATGCTAATATTTATTATTTATTTATTTCACAGTAGTTATAATTGGCCCAAATCCCAAAGGACTCTGGTCAGATTTCAGTGATAACCAAGTAAATTCTACTTTCAACCTCTTCAAAATTAATCAATGATATCTAATGTCTTGTGATCAAGCAAAATAAATATGTCTATATTACTGAGTAAGAGCCAGTTTGGTGTAGTGGTTAAGATACTGGGCTAGAAACTGGGAGAACATGAGTTCTAGCCCCGCCTTAGGCACGAAGCCAGCTCAGTGACCTTGGGCCAGTCATACCCTCTCAACCTTAGGAAGCAGGTAACGGCAAACCACTTCTGAAAAACCTGTTGTGAATGTTGTGAAGAAAACTGCCAGGAGCCAACAATGACTCAGTCACACCCAGACACACACACACAAAAATTGAGTAAGTGGAGTATTTAGACCAGAGCTTTCCAAACTTTTAACATTGGCGATACACACTGGCGGTGGCGGCGTAGCCTGCAGTGTCCTGGTCTGTCACGCAAAAAACCCGGAAGCACTGATGGGGGGAACTGAAAGAAGCGGCACCCCCACCAATCAGCGCCGCCGCCAGCGGTGGTGGCACTGATTGGCGGGGGTGCCACTTCTTTCAGTTCCATCAGCACTTCCAGGTTTTTGTGCGACACAGGGCACCGCAGGCGACACAGTAGTGTGTCACGACACACACTTTGGAAAGCTGTGATTTAGACAGATGAATGTTTATTCCGCCTAGGACATTCTGTGAAGCTATACATTCAAATGAGCTCAACAAAAATCCTTAATTGTACAATTTCTCTCTAATTATAAGAAATTTTAGAGCTGGTATATACAGCCTGTAGCCAACCCACCATCCCATTTACAGTCATCAAAGCCTTCCTGGAATCTTCTATCACTAGAGCTTTTTTCTCTTGATCAGGAATTCCAAGATTTTTTTTTTAAATAACAAGCCCCGTAGCCTGAAAAAGTTTGAAAACTGCTGTCCTAGAGGATCCTCAAAGGAAATATCAGCTCTTGTGCTGAATCATATATTGACTTGTAGGAACGGGTCCCAGTTTTCAGTCCTCCAGAACAGTGTCCATCAGTGAAAAAAGAAACTGATATTGACAAAAAAAGTTACCTTCTGAAAAATATGCCATCTTCTATTGAGGCAAAAATGAATGGGTGAGTTAATGTGCTAGGGTGCTCCAAGAAGCAGCCTTTGTTGCATTTTAAGAGCAGTTATGCTCAACAAGGGATACTTTTATCTATCTCCTTTCCAGCATCAAAACAGGCTAGGGCTAGCACTCTTGAGATATTTTAGCAGTGTTAATCTATTTAATTATCTTGCTGGTTTCATGTTAATTTGGGTGACCAGAAAATCTGTGCTAAAAACGGTATATGACTTAGTTCTACTTTCTGGTCCATACCTTTATTCCTTCTTTAATCACTATCCTAGCTTGTTTGTATCCTATTTGTCTTAGAAGGACCAAAGGCATATCATACAAACATAATTTCCTCTCCAATGAGCAGTTCCAACAGGAAAAAAATTATAGAGACAATACTAATGGTGCTAATCCAACTGAGCAAAATTTTAATTTCATCCTTAATTTAATTATACTGAGCCAATGCCTTGTTTCAATTTCTATTAACACCTGCCTCCAATCAAAGCACCACATTTAGCAACTTGTGGTATCTGGAATAATTTCCTCAGAAATTTGGACTTCTGGGTTTCCAGTTTCCTGGGTTGAACATAGGGCTCTATTTGTACCCCATACAATAGTTGCATACAGGAGCTCAGTAAGTATAGCTTTAAACCAAAAACAAATAATAAGTGGACCTTTGAGATAGGTGCCTGTTTTGCAATGTGCAGAAGCATATATGAAGCATCTCTCTTCAAACCAATAAAGCAGCCCCATCTTTGCAGATCTTAGATCTTAATTTCAAGTTTTTTTTAAAAAAATCTACACAATATAGAATGTCAGCAAAATTAAATGCTTATACATCATTCTTTTCTCAAATTAATATTTCTTAAAATACTTCTGGATTATGTTTCTGAGATTACATTTAGATAAATGTACCTTTCAACATCAAAGTTTTAGGAGGCTGAGGGTTTTAAGGACCAAATTTCTGAAAAGAAATCACAGCTTTAATTATCAGAATTCTATTGCAAAGCTGTTTGAAGCACTCAATCCTATTTATTCTTTGGTCTCCAACACATTAATTCTTTCAGTCTACAAGCTATTTGAAGAAACATTTGGGGCAAGTGTTCAGTATTAAACATGATGATGTCAACAGTGTTTTAAATAATTCCAGAGAGCCAGGAGGGAGAATATGAAATATTACCGGACGTCCATGCTGACTTTCATAGTACAGGAGACTTTTTTGGAGTGATGTTTTTTCTTCTGCCAAATGGTCTTTCGTCATTTTCTATAATGAGAGAAATGAAAGTGTCTTATCCTATATCGATTTTTGTTTTTATACTTGCTTGTGGAGCTAAAATAATAAAAATGAAATGGCTGCATTGAATAAGACATTACCATTGAAAATATTTATAACAGTTTTTCTTCCCATTTGGACTTCTTAAAGCAGTGTAGAAAAGTTCCCCGACAGGAGAAAAAAAAGGCAATGCAAAACATTATTTAAAACAATCTGAAATATTAAAATCCATTTAGAGGCTTTAAAAACTCTCTCAAAACGCTAATATTCTTATTTCATGTCTAAATATCATTAGGGATAGTGCTAGGGATTCCAAAGTCAGGATGCTAGTACAGAAAAGACCCTGACCTATGTACCCATCAACCAAGCCTTGCTTGGTTGTGGAAAGAAAACCAAAAATTACAAGAAAGCTCAAGGAGAAAAGTGGCTTTTCAGTTCTTCTGGCTCCAAGCTTCTTCTGGCTTTAGAGTTCAAAACAATTTTAAGGTATCTTCAGGACAAATTGAAACCAGTGCAGTCGGTTCATACTCTCTAGACTGCACAACTGATAATTCAGCTACCTCATTTTGTTATAACTGAACTTCCCCATTTTTAAAAGAGATCTACAAGCGCTGTATAAAACTGAGTGAGAATTTTCAAAGTAACATTAGATTAGTACAGCATATAAAGGTGAACTTATATCACTTTAACACTTTAAAACCATTGTCAAAATTAAATCAATAATCAATAATTAGCAAAGGCAGCCACTATAGGAATAAACAATAAGAATAAACAATTAATACATGTTTCTATCTAAGCTGAAAACCTTATTGCAACAAAGAAGCAAAATCTAATATTTTAAAGCCTTACGTTAAGAGAAACCCAAACTTCTCTTAACATGTGGTACAAGTTCACATGCAGAATTATAGTCTACTGGTGGTTTCCAAGTTAATTAAATTTAGTCTCAGGCTTATTTCTTAAATACAAAGTTATTTTTTACATTGATGCATATTCCCATAACTTAGTCTGCTATTTTCTGAGAAGGAATTATGTGTAATTTTCAGCAAGCAGCATGAAATATCCTAGCAGCTGTTATTATGTTCAGACTCCATATACTTTGTCATCATCATCATCATTGGCGATCACTCGTAGCCGAGTAAGATTGTCTTCCAAAGGTAAGATTTTAGCAGTGGATCCGTAAGTGGCTATATAAGGTTTAGCAATATTTAGCACAAAAACTGCTGGCAAGCAAGAAAAGTCGATACATAAAATTTGTTTCATTCTATGGTGAATCATCTTCCAGAGTAGTTGAGCCTGGTGACATTGCCACCAAGTATGAAAAAATGATCCAACCTGATTACTGGATTTCCAGCAGTTTTTTAAAATTTGAATTGTCTATTACAGCAACCAAGGGTAATGTATCAATGAAAAAACAGCAATTTTCTCTGAGTGTGATATTTGCAGTAAATTTGATATTTATCTTTATATTCACGTTGCTGCACATCATTTCGCCTGTAAATTCTGCATTTATTTAATCATACAATCTTTGGCTTGTTTATTTTCTGTATCATATTATCAGTAACTACTGATAAATAGGCCTCAGCAGGTGTTAAATTTTGCATTACAAGCTTTTCAAAGTTGGTCATCCACCTTGTTTTTGTAATTCCATTGAACTATACTACTTATTTCAAGATAGTGAAACCAATGGCGTTTCTGACTATTCCAGGGAGAGTCTCAAAACAGTTCATATTGGCTTATAGGTTAAGTCTTACATTCTATACAAATTATTATTATCTCTCTGAATTTTTAAGAACTTTTCCAGTGAAGGCAGTACATTATAAGCTCTGCCATTGTTGCAGACATTGAGGAATCTGGTAAAGAAATATCTCTGAAACAATGACCCAACAGGTCACAGGTTGTCTAATTCATTATTATTTCTCTGCCCAGAGTCCACTGGAGTTTGGCAGCCAATAAATTTAAATAAATAAATAAATTTTATGAATGTTTTGTTTGTTTTTGTTTTCTTGATTTTGAACAAGAGGAAAGAGAGCTGGATTTTCCCCAATTTG